>BSYO01000010.1:0-1200000 GCA_033239525.1 Nepenthes gracilis
CGAAAATACGTAAAGAAATCAAATAACTCATACTGTTTGGCTAGGGTTTGGCAATTGGTACATGAGTTCCATCATTATCTTATAGAACTCAGAAGCCAAACAAAATTGAAGACCACCTTTAAGATGTGTCTCGTAGACCATAATGAATCTTGGTGGAGGAGAAGAAGCTCGCCCATTAATTCCATGCATGATATGTGCCATAGAGCATGGAATTTCGTATCAAGCCCTGAAATACTCCACATCCTCAGGGGTCATGATCAACTGAATCTTAGAGACTCCAGGCGCTATGGAAAATACTCGAACAAGAAAAGGAAAGCAAGGGCAAGAATAGTTCTGTGGAGGAAAACGAGTGCAAAGAACGTAAAGTGTTCTTCAAGCACTCGAAAATGAATTTATAATATGGAAGAAGAGCTTCAAACAACATTGTTCATATTCAAAATTTAAAAGACGCATCTCATGATAGCCTCAAAACGTGTCAATTTTCCATTCACTCTATCAGATATCAAATCTCCCAATGCTAGTAATGATGGCTTGTGCGTTTTCAATAAGCCGAAATGCCGTGCATTAATGAAAAGTACAGAACGTCGGGACATTAACACTTCTTCAATGGACGACTTTAGACTCAGACATCTTTTGACTTCATACCAAAAGACTGAATTTCAAGCCTGCTGGTTATAGGGGTTAGTGATGGGTATGATACCCATATGCCCAAATAAGGAGGCCAAATGTGATTTTAGGCCAAGTAATCAAAGTCAACGGCTCTTAAAACTTGCACAGCCCATTACGTCCAAGCAGCCCATAAAGGCTGTACGACCCATTTCAGTGAAACCCATCTAATGGCCTAGGCGATTAATTAACTAATGACAACGGACGTTAATTGTAACCGCTGCTGATAAGAACAACGGTTAACCCATCCAACAATTATCCGCCACTCGTCATCTATAAATATTAACCCTCTCTATCCAAGAAAGGGATCAGAACTTAAATAAACTTATGTTCTTTCAGACAAACACTACAAAACGTTAAAAGCGCACAAACTCTCTCTCTCTCAAATCAAGATACTTACAGCACGTTTGGTTGCTGGAATGGAATAAGGTGGAAATAGAATAGTTATTCCCAGGGAATAGAATTGGATGGAAATAAAGTTGAAAATTGTTATTCCTATATTTGGTTGTTGGAATAGAATTAGTTGGAAATTTGTATTTCAATATTTGGTTTGTAGAATTGTATGAGGAATTATGTGAGAATTTATCGGAATGACACTTTTATCCTTATTAATTATGGGAATATATTATATAAAATAACACACGTGTATATGTACATATTTTTATATATATTATATGACATACACATACATAATTATATATATATATATTATGTACATATTATTATGAAATATTATTTAATATACTATATTATTGTATCATATTAAATACATATTTAATAAATATATAATATATTACATATTATAAAAATAATACATAAAATTATACAAATTATACTTTTCAAGAGAGGGAAGATTGGCTGCGAGAGAGAGAAGGTAGGTTGTCGAGAGAGAGAGGTTTGGCTTCGAGAGAGAAGAGAAGATATTGTGGCGAAAGGGATTGTAATATCCCAGATTTTTATTCGGATTAATTTATTATTAATTATAATTTTGGGTAAATTGGACGTGACAAAATTAATTAATTATTAAAACATTTTGGAATGATGTTTGGATCGGTTGGGATGGCGCTCGGGGTACGCCCGTGTTGTCACCCAAATATTGATTCAGATTTTAGAATTAAAAGAAAACTAAAATATAATAATAATAATAATAATAATAATATTATTATTATTATTAAAAAAAGAAGGAAATGAAAAAAAAAAAAAAAGAAGAGATAAGAAGATGAGGATAGTGGTTCGGGGAGAAAGGGGAAAATGTGAAGAGACAGAAGGGTTTTCGGGTGCCATTTTTGACGCTACAAAGGAAAGGGAAATCGGACTCCTTGAGCGCCATTGCTGCTCTTCGAAGGTAGAAGATGGGAGAAATTAGGGTTGGTGACGATGGCGTGCGGCCTAGTCGGGGCATTGAGGGTCATCATCGACGGTGGCTAGAGGAGATCGGTGGCAATTCTCTGTGGTTGGTGAGAAGCCATCAAAATGACCGACGGTGTTGTCGGCAGCGACCGCAACGGTAGGGTGAGGAGAAGCAGCTGCGGTCGACGGCGGCTGGTGGTGGCCGGGTCGATGGCAGTGGGTTGAAGCCATGCACAGGAGCTGTGTTGTGAGAGAGGAAACTCGTGCTACGCGAGTTGAATAGAATGAAGGGCAAATTTGGGTTAATAAAAATATTGTGTGAAAATTCTTTTTCCTCCTCAACTAGGAATAAAAAATACCTTGTATAATCAAGAAATAATTATTCCTTATAATCAAGGAATAACTATTCCTTCAAAAATTACTATTCCTAAATAAAGTGAACCAAAATGGTGAAATTCTTATTTCACCAAGAATGAGGGAATAGAATTTCTATTCTCTCCAACCAAATATAGGGTTAAAGCGCAACTCCTTAAACATATTAAGTTTTATTATATCCTATCTTTTTCTTCACAGTTGAAGCAAAATATTGACTTAAACGTCGAAGGATATACCGAGAAGAAATCACACTAATCCTTTGACTATTATTCGTGTTTTCACAGAATTTAATTAAGAGCTTATAGAGACCGAAAACGCTTAGTGACCAACAGATAAAATTCTTCATCCGTACAACAATCATATCCTCGGATACAACATATATATATATATATATATATATATATGTCTTTTCCATCATAAGAGATGGTTGTGTTGTTATTTGTGAATATTTATGCAAAAGTAATAGCACAAATGCAAAACATTATTAAAAAAAAACAGTTCAGTGTCCAAGTAATTATATTTTTTATTAAGCAGAGCGAAAGAAAAGAGAAGAAAAGATTATATCTTAATTAATTTATTTTCGAAAAATAAATGATTTTTAAGCCTTGTTTCTTTTGAAGGATATTACTTCAGAACCAACAACTGGCTATCACAATACTACCAATTAATTAAAAACATCGTGCCCAGCCCCCTCCCCCTACTTGCTTCGTTTGTTTCGGAGAAAGAGAGGATGGAGATTGAAAGAGTAATTGTTTCTCTCTATCTCTATCTCTCTCTCTCTCTCTCTCTCACATGAAGAAGAAAGCAATGGTACTCGGAGGAGGGAGAATAATTCTCCTAAGAATATTTATGTTATTCAAATTCGTGAATTTCAAATGTCACCCTAAGACATGTTATTGAAACAAATCATGTGTAACATATGTAAATGCCAGCTACTGCGACAGAGAATAGAGGGGTGACGCCCAAACAACGTGCTACTATTGGCAGTCTTGTGCGACCATTTGCCTGAGCCTCAAAGAATCCTTACAGTTTCTCTGATACGGCACTGTACTGCAAATATTTATAATATACATTACAAATTCTTCAAAAAGAGGGGAATATTTAAAATCTCGAAGACAAATACTCGTGAGGCTATATAAATAAATACTTCCCACTCGACTTTGATGTGGTAATGCAAACAAATGATGCTGTGCAGCAGAAAATAACAATCTGATAACTGATACTACAATACAAGCAGCTACTCATCCTCTTCAACGCATTCCTCGAAATACCTGCTTTGTGAAGGTGAGGAAAACTATATAGTACACTACATCTAAAAATGATTACGAGATTAAATAAACAATCCGAATACATAAAAAACATGATCTCATTTTGCGGCTTAGAAAGTAGATATTATCACAGCAGACATAAGATTATTTAATCCTTAATAGTCAAGCTCCTCAGTGTCCCCACTGGGTCAAAGTGAACGAGTCAATTATGAGAGGTCATCAAAACAAAAAGGTCAGAATCATTAAAATGCAAATTTTGCAAACGAATTATTCTAATCCCCAATCATTTGCTCATCAAAACCCACAAATATGCCATGAAAACAGGTACAAGGAACAGGAATCCACGGATTTAACACAATCTTTCAGCAAAGTATACAACTTCTAGATAATTAGGAAGCTCAACGAATTGAGAAAACACCAACAGAAGATCTAAATGAACCAAAAATTTTAATCAAACACAGTTGGGCGTAAAACAAACTCAACAATGCTGCAAGCGATAGCACAATGCTGCAAGCGATAGTACGCCCAATACACAGGCTTCAACGTTTTCCACCACCACCACCCAACTTTGTGCCCCTGGGAGCAACGCCACCCTTGGGAATGTTACCCTTGCCTTGAGTCTTCTGAGTTTTGGCTATTTCTCCTTTCTTGGCCTTCTTCTCGTCCTTTGTTTTCTTGATTCTCTCCTTTATTTCCCTGTCAAAAGCCACAACCAATAGACAGTGTAACGTGTCAGCTGCGGTACTCAAGACAAAAGGTAAAATTCAAGCACCCCTTGCACGTTATGGAACACAACAAATCTAAAAGGTGAAAAAGAGACCTGAGAGCAGCCTCCCTAGCAGCATCACGAACTTCAGGCTTCTCACTTCTTTTCTTCTGAATCACCTCCAAGGTCACACCAACAATAGACCTAGAGTACGGCTTCTTTGTGGTGCGACGCCTCTTCTTGGAAGCCTCTTGGGCTATATCCTGTAGCATTTGAGTTAGGAAAACAGCATAAGAACACGCCCATTCCCCCCAGATGAGCATAAACTGCAATAGGGGACGGAGAGAATAGCAAGATATCAAACACAAAACCTTCTTATGTTGCTTCCGGTACACAGCTGTCCATGTAAGTTTTGAGGGCTTCAACTTGTTGTGGAAATATCTTTTGCATTTTGAGTTGGCAAAAAGAAATACCTGGGAAAACATCGGGTCAGCATGTCAACCTCAACAAACCAAATCAAGAAAGAAACCAACAAAAACAAGGAGAAAAAGGGGGGAGGGGGAAGAAATTAGAGATTAATACAAAAATTGAAGTTCATTAATGGAATGAGAGGAAGATAATGATAGTTTTACCTGAGAATCTGATCTAACAAATCGGATGCCCTTGCCAGGGTATATCTTGGCCCCACTAAAACGGCAAAGTTCAGTCCTACAAAGACGAGGAGAAGGGGTGACGGGAATCAACGTGCATAAAGGCACTCAGTCGATCAAAACATAAGGCTTGTCCAGGCTTGTTATGCAACACGAGGGGAGGATACAAAAGCCTTGTTAAAGCAGTGAGACACAACAGAACAGCCACTAAAGACTCCAGAAAATTCTACAGGATCAACAATTTAACAACACTTACTCGTTAACAGAAATAGAAACTACTAAAACAATATGAGAATCATAATGCTACCAGTCAAACATTACAACTCTGTAAATGTAGTCTTCTCCAACAGAAAGTATGCGAGGTTTTTTTCCCCTTGTGGTCGAATAAAAATGTCCAAGTATGAAACACAGTTTCAATCCAAATTTTTAGTTGTTTTGTTATCGAGAGAAACAGAGCCACATATGCGGTTACGGATTCAAAATGGAAACAGCAGTTCACATAATGCTAAAAAAAACCGGGTACAACAGTCAAAGTGGTCCGAACCTTCAGCAGACTCCACACAAAGCAGGAGTTTTGCCGGGCTGGCATCTTTTTATCAAGAGAAAACTACATCAAATTTGTTTGGAACTATAGAAACCTTTAATTACATTTTGGCCAACAAGATTTCAATGAGTTTCTTTCAAATCACATCTAGAAACGGCAAAAAATTAAAGAAACCTCCATTGACCTTGCGATGAGTTTGAGTGTATAATTGTGCAGTTCTTCAGACCTTGTCAGATTAACTCCATAATACAACATCATAATGTCCTATTCAATCAGATATTTTATGTAACAAAGGTGGAAACACACCACAGCAACGACTAAAATCACGAATTGCAAACAACAAAAACAAAAACCACGTCAGTTCAACAAATCCAGAAAGGACTGAAATATCAAAATAAAAAAAAATGATGATTCAAACTAAAAAGACATCCTTAGCTGTACTCGATGCGTAGAAAAGTACAATTGAAGGAGACAAACAAGGACTGCAAATGATAAATGATTTCGCCACATGCAGATAAGGAAAAGGATATAAATAGAGGAGATAGGCATGAAGGATAGAGAAACCAACTTGAGAACCATGGCTACTGCTGCTCTTCCAGCCCTCTCGCCGATCCCGTGGTTTGACGAAAACCCTAATAGTCGAAGGAAACCTTAAATAGTGGGAGATAAATGCATTCAGAGAACATGGGCCTTGGGCTAGGCCTTGAAAATGAAAACGCCTTGAGTTGAAACATAGGCCTTAGAACTTAGGGTCCTTGGGCCTTGTTCATTGGACCTCGGTCTAGTCGTCTCAGTTATGACTACCCAAGCCTTGAACCAATTGCGTATCATGTGGACATTCTTGGAAATTCAAACGCCAACTTAATGAAACTTCTTTAAATGGCAAACCCTTTCTGGGTTGGAGGGGCGGGGGAGGTTGAATTAATAAATGTCAAACAATTTATAGGAAAAACATATAATTTTCTATAGAAAAAAAAAAAAAAAAACAGATCCACTTTTAAAGACTTATTTGAAATTTGAATAATTTAAAATTACAAATATATGTATTCAGGAAATGGTTAATATTGCAATTAATTTTGAAGAATAACTTTTTAAAAACAAAATTATATTCTTCAAGTTGTACGCATTGGATAGTTTTATTTATCTAAAATTTTTTTCAGTGATTCTCAGTTTCAAAAAAATTTGGGATTAATCTAATCAAATATCAATGCTAATTCAATCTAATCCATTAAATCCTTTCACAGGAAAAGTCAACAAATTAGATCATATAAAAAACCAAATTAATGCCTAAAGGTTTCTTAAAAATATTTCCAGCCCCACAACATACTAGGATAAGAGAAATAGAGGAGAGTGAAATAAATATGACCAAGGACAATAAAAATATACCAATGGAGAATTTTTTTGTTTTTAAAAGCAAAACTCTCGGGGCATTATCCCATTTGCTCGAGTAATAAAAAAGTTGACACTAATCAAGTCACTCAAAAGTGGACAAATTATCTGCTCTTTTAAATTATTATTATTATTATTATTGATAAGTTTAGCAATCACGGGCCTAAGGAGTCAAGCCCTATCATCGGCCTATAATCCAACTCCAACCTAAAAGATTTTGCCAAGGTGAAATGTCTCACATTACCTAAATAATAGAAGTATATTTATGGATCACACTATAAAGTCAGGCATCCTCAAACTTGAAAAGACAAAATCCAAAAAGCTCCACAAGCTCTAAGTATCTTGGCATTTATAAGAACGGGGCTTACCTTCCAACCAGGAGGCCTACCCTCCATCAAGGAGTTGGCCTTCGTTCGAAAGCGAGGAGCTTCTCTGTTCCGGAGTCAGGAGCACTCCCTCCCGGGGCCACGAGCCTTCCGTCCGGAGCCAAGAGCACTCCGCCCCTGAGCCACGAGTCTTTTGACCCGAAGTCAGGAGACTTCGTCCTAGAGCCACGAGCACTCCGACTCGAAGACAAGAGCCCTCCGACCCAGAGTTATAAACCTTCCATCCCGGAACCAGGAGCCCTCCATCATAAAATTAGAAGTCTGATGCCCAAGAGTCAACTCTTTATTCTAGTAACTAAGATGTTGACCCACCAGTACAGTTTAGTCATTCTCTTCTAAACCACCCCTCTGTCAGTGCACCTCTAAGACACCCCTTTGTGGGATTACCTCTAAGTCGCTCCTCTATAAGCACACACCTCTAAGCCACCCCTCTATCGAGCACAGCTCTAACTTGCCCCTCTGTCGGGCGTACCTCTAAATCGTCCATCAACTGACGCATCGAAATACTCCATCCACCGCTATATATATCTATACATTCCTCGCATCATCCTAATATCTTTCTATTCTCTGATAAAAGATTTTTAACTGAGTATTGGGGGATATACGATAGGAGTAATTCCTGCCGACCTCTGACCTTCTCTTTATAGTTTATGGTGTGTAGGTTCCAGATTAATAGTGACGGAGATCGTACCGCTCCAATTCGACAAATAGCAGAAGAATTGAATGCTCCTTAATCCGTACCATAACCTAAAAAATAGTGACACATTATTAGTACCGTCTGTGAAAACGAAATAAATAAGTCAATACTTGTGCTCCAACTATCACGTCGGCTCAAGATACCGCCTCCCATTGCGACAACCCATCATCGAGTAGCCATGCCAATGGGTGACCGACACCAAATGTATGGGTGCTTGGTGTTCAGCTGAGCACCCTTTTCCTGACCCTTTGCGTCCGTCTGAAAGCGCAACACTAGGGGCTCCATCCTTTAACTCCTAGATGGTCAAAAAAGATCAACATCCTGTGTACGAACTATTACATCAGTCGTAGGCAAAGTTGCCTGTGGCAACGACCCCCTCTGGGTAGCCATGCTGACAGACAATCGACCCTGAGCATGCAAGCACTCGTTGTCCAGTCGAGTGCGCTGGACCTATTGTCCTTAGACCATCAACACCTATCTAAAGATGTAACACTAGGGACTTCGCCGTTCAACTTCCAAGCATTTAGAGAATATCAACATCTTCAGAGGATCAGCCAATTTAATGACCTTAAGACCCAAACGACCCCCAGTGCCTATCTCATCAGCCCGACGACCTTGGTATTAGGGAGGATCTGAGCGAAGGGGCCCACTCCCAGAGGAAAAATCAATCCGGTCCCCGGAAGCCAAGCCACAGCCCAAAACAACAATGCCATGCCACTCCTAAGATGGATGGCAACTTCTCCGAATGTGGAGAGGTCCCATGCGGAGTCAGCAAACAAACTACTGCCGGTCCTATACTCGTGAGCTGCCTCGCTAAAGCGAGGGACATACCCCACGAACACAGCAAGGCCAGTCTAAAAAAGTTACGCTGGGGGCTTCCCCTCCAACTCCCAGACTCCAATGCATTGAGTAGTGGAGACCGCAGTCGTCGGACCAGATGCCACGTAAATCAAAAGCCTACAAGGCCCTATCCATTCTCCACCCTCCGATTTGAATGGTGGTTTGAAGGAAGGAAGAAGATCATGAGCCGTGAAGAGCCAACGTCGCCTCGCCACCGCTAGAGGAGAATCAACAAATCGAGGCAAGCAAATACTTCTTTTCTATTTGCGAATGCCAGTTTTGTGTTTGCAATCTTAAGGCAGTTAGCCAAAATCTTGGTGTATTGTAAGCACAGTGGAGAGAGGTAGAGAAAACCCTCAACGGAGCTTGTATTGCTATCCACGTTGTCACAGGGTGGCTATCATCGTGACCGACATTATCATCCATGCTGGGACCACCCTCCACTGGCAATCCTCATCGTCATCTTTAGATATGCCTCATTGGTCCACCAAATGCGGTTCCAGTTGTATTATATGAGTGCATCCCCTTCGCCTCCACTCCTCCACATATGAACGCTTCTTAGACCCAGCTCAACCGGAACTCGGTTCAGCTATGACTATGCTTAGCCATGACTCAGTTCGACACCCTAGATCCAATCCGACGACTCAGATTCGCATCCACATTGAGATCCACTCCAGCGCCACGAATCTAGTCCACCGCTCCTTGTCCAACACCAAGGCTCGTCCAGTGCCCAAATTCAATCTGGCTGCATGCCAACCTGGCTCCAGAAGCTATCTGGCACCTCGGTTGACTATCCACAATCCTACCAGTTCGACGCTACTCTTTCCCATCTGAAGGACCAGTTCGGCCGCTTGATCAAGTCCAGCCGTGTCCGAGTCCGACACCCATATGCATTCCTGCCATAACCAGTTTAGTTGCAACCAATTCGGAGCCTAGAATGGGCCTCTGTGGGCCTGAAGCCGCCAAGTGCCAGATTGCAGCAACTTAGGCTCCCAAGGCTATGGACAATGGCGACGGAGCTCGATCCCCTCTGTAAGACTCTACCATGAGCAATGTCAAGGAGCCGTGAAGAGTGATCCCATCACACCGGCCTAGAACATCCCCATGTTGATGGCATTTCCACCAGTAACTATGCTGGCAAACAAGTGGCCCCAATATGTGCACCAGTAGGCCACCTAGCACAGTAGCAGTGCGCTGCCCAACCAATCGACGGCAAAGGACCAAATCCCACAGAGCATAGGCATCATATCCCAAGGCGTCTATCAAAGCGCCTTAACGACCCTCGAAAGCAGTGCACACCATCTGTACACTCGATACGATGAGTCAGTCACAGGAACACCACTCACACACCAATGATGATTGCACGCCAAATTCACGAAAGTCTTGCATGCACCATTCCACCTGCTTGAATCATGTTTTCATTAATAAAATAATAATATTATCTGCTCATACGAATAATTACATAACACTGCATACAATCATGCGATATAGATTGCCCCTAAGTCAGGTGAATACTCATTCACCCATTACTGAACCTCGATCCCACTACGAGCGACCCAAACATAGTCGGATTAAACCTTGATCTTATACCAAACGACCTATACGTAGTTGGATTAAACATTGATCACATACCAAGGGGCCTATACTCAATCGGATCATACCTCAATCCCACTCCAATAAGCCCAAATGCAGTCGAATTAAACCTTGATCCCATACCAAGCGGCCTATACACGGTCAGATAGAACCTCGGTCTCCCACAGAGCAGCCCATATGCGATCATATTTGAACCTCGGTCCCGTCACCGAGTGGCCCAAGTGCGGTTGAACTCAAAACCTTAAGGGGCTTTTCAACATGCGTGTGACGACCTCCTCTTGAATGAAAGAGCACCATCAGTCAACGACGGCCGGCGAACAAAGACCAGACGCATGAAAGTTATAACATCCTCTAATAGGACTGAGCACCAACAATACATGCGAGCAACGGCCTAGCACGGTAATGATAACGTCAAAGCTTAGCTGGCAACCACATCTTCTCAATGCCATGACCTCCTCTTAGCAGGGGTGAGCGCGACCAACCAGTCATGTCTATTAAAGCCAAGAGGCTTAGACAACAACCGCATCTTCTCAGGGCCACGACTCCCTTCACGAGTACGATCAAAAGGGGTGCAAGTCATCCCCAACAACCCTGACACTCCACTAGAAGGCATAGAGACATCCTCGAATAGGGAATCATTGAGATCGAGATCCCAGATTCGATCGGGGTCATGGAGTTGACCCATTCACTCGATCTAAGAGCCAAATGATCCCTAACTCCTACAACGAAGTTTGTTGGGGGCTCCTCACCCCCAGTCCCATTGACGACTCGCCAACAGCAATGCACAATGAGAAGGACCCTTCCAAGGAATGCAAAGTGCATCCTACCACAACAAATCGTACGATCGGGTATCTTAAGGCATGTTGCCTCTCGACCTCTCAAATCATATCTTTGCAGCGAGGTGATCTAATCTTGAGCTTGAGATCTTCCCTCTACACACTCCTGAATCTCGCCTGAGACTTAGACGACTCATCGTCAAAATTGCGAAGGTTTCCCTTCTATTTTTGAAAAACTGACTAAGTCATATCTACGCCAATCCCAAGCACCCCATTTCAAAGGCACCAATAAGAAGATCCAAGGTTGAAAAAATCCCTTTAGACGGAGTTGAGTCTTCTTCCATCAGCCTCTTCAAGCATAATTTCTCGATAAGGTGGCCAGTCACTGCTTGGTCTCCCAAAGTGTGTCCTCATAGTCAAGCAACCCGATCCCGAGCCTAAGATCTTTGCTCTGTAAGCTCTCAAATTTTGCCTAATACTTGGACCACTCACAGTTGACACTAGCAGTCCATTCCAGCACCAAAGTCTGCCGGGGACTCAACACCCACGGTCTATCCAGACGAGTCTCACTTGCCCATGTTGACTGGCAAAGACTATTCAGTGCATGGCCTCCTCAACGACTCACCAGCGGCCAAGACAGATTTCAAATGCATCCCATAACATTAGCTTCAAGTGAGGAAGGGCAACTCCCGCCGATCTTGGCTGGTGAAGACAATTTAAGAAATGAGACATAGAGAGCCCCTCAATTTATAGATAGAAGACGACATCAGCCAATATTAAGTCAGCGGGATCGTGCACAATGATAACCCATCATGATATGTCGGGGGTTGAATTTTCAAACCTCAAAGTATGGGGACCTAGTGATGGGTCCAGCAATCATGAGCCTAAGGGGATAAGATCCATAGCAAGCCCACAATCTAGCTCCAACCCAACAAGATTTTGCCAAGGTGAAATGTCTCACATTCTCCAAGTAAGAGAAGTGTATTTACAAATCACACTATAAAGTTAGGCACCCTCGTACTTGGAAAGACAAGCTCCAAAAAGCTTCATAAACTCCGAGTGTCTCGGCATTCACAGGAAGGAGGCTTACCCTCCA
Organism: Nepenthes gracilis; assembly: GCA_033239525.1. NCBI lineage: Eukaryota > Viridiplantae > Streptophyta > Magnoliopsida > Caryophyllales > Nepenthaceae > Nepenthes > Nepenthes gracilis. The sequence continues at coordinate 12,337 of BSYO01000010.1, forward strand.
ACTAGGAGTTACCCTCCTTCTAGGAGGCCTACCCTCCATTAAGGAGTTGGCCTCCATCCGGAAACCAAGAGCCCTCTATCCCAGAGTTGGGAGCACTCACTCTCGGAGTCATGAACCTTTCATCTAGAGCCAGGAGCACTCCATCCCGAAGCCACAAACCCATCATCCAAAGCAAGATACCCTCCATTTCGGAGCCAGGATCCCTCCATTCCGGAGCCAGGAGCACTCTGTCCCAGAGCCACGAGCCGTCGAACTCGGAGTCAGGAACCCTCCGTCCGAGAGCTAGGAGCTCTTTGTCCCAAAACCAAGAGCGCTCCGTCTTGGAGCCACGAGCACTCCAGCACGGAAACAAGAACCCTCCGTCCCAGAGCCAAAGCCCTCCATCACGAAATCAGGAACCCTTTATCCAATAGTCAACTCTCCACTCAGGTAACTAGGATGTTAACCCACCAGTATAGTTTAGTCCTTCTCTTCTAAGCCACCCATCTACAGGCATACTTTTAACCTGCCCCTCTGCTGGCGACCTTTTAGGATGCCCCTCTATAGGGCGCACTCTGGCCGCCCTCTACAAAGCACCTCTAAATCACCACTCTACGGGTGCTACTCTAAGCCGCCTCTACTGCACACATCTCTAACCGTCCATCCGCCGAGCACACCTCTAAACCACCCATCAATTGGCGCGATCTAAACACTCCATCTATCGCTTTATGCATCTATACATTCCTTACATCCTCCAAACATCTTTTTATTATCTCGAGAAAATTTCTAATTTGAACGTCGAGGATATACGCCGGAGAATAATTTTTGTCGATCTCTAACCTTCTATTTGTAATTTGTGGTGTGCAAGTTTTAAATTAATCAGAATCGATACCGATTCTACTTCTAGTTCTCTCACAAATGGAAGAATGGAAGGTTCCCATTTATTTTTTATATATATATATCATAATATATTATAAGTAAAATCAAAGATCGCACATTTTATTCACGAGTCAAAAAAGCAATATTCAGTTCGGTCTATATAGTTTTATATAAACATCCCACCTATTGGCCTTAAATAGTAACATGTGGCATTTGAATATATAAAAGTAACTATAGTTCGAATTTCGATTATTCTTCCTTTATTGTAAAGTCACCACCAATCATTAATTTCCTAAATTTTTGACATAATTTGAATATATTTTAGATATCATACGCTTTATTAAATGAATCATCAGTTTAGATTATACATGATAAATTTATAAATAAAATTATCGATTTTTCACTTATTTAATCATGACATATTTTAACATGTTTTAATTAATTTATTTATTTATAAAAATTATATATCTTACTAAGTATGGGGACCTAGTGATGGGTCCGGCCAATCATGAGCCTAAGGGGATAAGATCCATAGCAAGCCCACAATCTAGCTCCAACCCAACAAGATTTTGAAGGTGAAATGTCTCACATTCTCAAAGTAAGAGAAGTGTATTTGCAAATCACACTATAAAGTTAGGCACCCTCGTACTTGAAAGACAAGCTCCAAAGCTTCATAAACTCCAGTGTCTCGGCATTCACGGAAGGGGGCTTACCCTCCAACTAGGAGTTACCCTCCTTCTAGGAGGCCTATCCTCCATTAAGGAGTTGGCCTCCATCCGGAAACCAAGAGCCCTCTATCCCAGAGCTGGGAGCACTCACTCTCGAAGTCATGAACCTTTCATCTAGAGCCAGGAGCACTCCATCCCGAAGCCACAAACCCATCATCCAAAGCAAGATACCCTCCATTTCGGAGCGATCCCTCCATTCGAGCCGGGAGCACTGGTCCCGAGGCCGTGAGCCCGTCGAACTCGGAGTCAGGAACCCTCCGTCCCAGAGCTAGAAGCTCTTTGTCCCAAAACCAAGAGCACTCCGTCTTGGAGCCACGAGCACTCCGGCCCGGAGTCAAGAACCCTCCGTCCCAGAGCCAAAGCCCTCCATCACGAAATCAGGAACCCTTTATCCAATAGTCAACTCTGCACTCAGGTAACTAGGATGTTAACCCACCAGTATAGTTTAGTCATTCTCTTCTAAGCCGCCCATCTACAGGCGTACTTTTAACCTGCCCCTCTGCTGGAGACCTTTTAGGATGCCCCTCTATAGGGCGCACCTCTAAGCTGCCCCTCTACAGGCGCACCTCTAAATCACCACTCTACGGGTGCTACTCTAAGCTGCCCCTCTACCAGACACATCTCTAAACTGTCCATCTGCCGAGCACACCTCTAAACCACCCATCAATTGGCGCATCTAAACACTCCATCTATCGCTTTATGCATCTATACATTCCTTACATCCTCCAAACATCTTTTTATTATCTGAGAAAAATTTCTAATTTGAACGTCAGAGGATATACGGTGAGAATAATTTTTATCGATCTCTAACCTTCTATTTGTAATTTGTGGTGTGCAAGTTTTAAATTAACTGTAACGGATACCGATTCTACTCTAGTTCTGCTCACAGCGGAAGAATGGAAGGTTCCCATTTATTTTTTATATATATATATCATAATATATTATAAGTAAAATCAAAGATCGCACATTTTATTCACGAGTCAAAAAAGCAATATTTAGTTCGGTCTATATAGTTTTAGATAAACATCCCACCTATTGGCCTTAAATAGTAACATGTGGCATTTGAATATATAAAAGTAACTATAGTTCGAATTTCGATTATTCTTCCTTTATTGTAAAGTCACCACCAATCATTAATTTCCTAAATTTTTGACATAATTTGAATATATTTTAGATATCATACGCTTTATTAAATGAATCATCAGTTTAGATTATACATGATAAATTTATAAATAAAATTATCGATTTTTCACTTATTTAATCATGACATATTTTAACATGTTTTAATTAATTTATTTATTTATAAAAAATTATATATCTTACTAAATAATTGGCTCGCTCATATTTATATTTTGCTAATCCGTTTAAATTAATGGGTTTAGATTACTTGCAAGAGTTTTGAATCAATAGATTTAGTGTTTAAATATTAGCTTAAGGAGCTATAATCAATTTAATATTTGATTATCAATTAATATTTTGAGATATTAATCTTTCATATTTTAATTATTTCGATATATTTATGATATCTAGTTAATGATGATGTTAAGATGATGATATTTAAATTTGATTTTTAAAATTTTAAAAATTAGTTTAAATACTTTAATATTAGAAATATCCTTTTCTTAACAATTGATTTAAAGTTAGGTAATTGTCAATTTTAAAATCATTTTGAGTGTAACATTTAAATTCTGTGATTTGAATATTATATTAGGTCAGATTATTCAACTGTATTTGATTGGTAGATTCATGTCACAATAATTATTTTGGGTTTTAGAAATAAACATGCTCCACCTAAACATTAGAATTGTCTAAACTTATATCAATTGGTACGGTGTTGAAGAAGACTCTTTCCTATTAAGAATCATGTTAGTCTCATTAAATATATATCTCTATTAATACATATTTTGAATATTTTTGGATATCATAACTTGAATCCTTTTAGCCAAGATATATAACCAATAAATACATATTTAATAGAACACGGTTCTAACTTTCCATTACTAACATGGGGATATGTAGGATATCCAAAAATTCTCAAAAAAAAATAGTTAGGAGGGTGTGCAATTATATATGTGGAGTCTTACATTTAGTAGCAATAGAAAGATAACAATTTATTAAGAAACATGATGTGGTAACCTTAGCCCAAATAGTACCGACAACGTAGAATTTAAAATCATGCAACATATTCTCTATTAACATTTTATTGATTTTCTTAGCTACACCATTTTATTATGATGTTTCATGAACTTTGAAGTACCCTACAATACTTTCATTCTTACAGAAATCATTAAACTAACTTGAACAAAACTCAATACCATTATTAGTAGGGGACGTTTAACTTGTTTGCTTTTCAGTCACAATATTACATTACTTATATCTTTCAAACATATCACTTTTCTCTTTTATACCTCAACCTTTCTCAAAAATTTATCAATTATAAAAAGTATATACTTGAAACATCTTTTAGATGATGCCCTGATTGGTCCTCAAAGATTGAAAAAAAAAAAAAAATTTTGAGTATTCCTTTGGTGTTGTGAATACCTTTATTGAAGTTGGCCCTCTTCTACTTTTTAAAAGCACAATACTCAAAGAATTTCTATTTTTATATACTCTGACTATAAAGGAGACCTCTGATGCTCACACAACCACATTAGAGGTAGAAGTTGTATTGGGACTTGAAACTATATAACCCTATAAAAATATAGATTTTCAACAATCTTCTAACCTTTCATCAAAATAAGGACACCTTTAGTTATCCACAAAACTAAACCTTCACCAATTTATTTCAAGGGTACTCAACAAAATCATATTTCTTTTTTATTACGGAATATAATTAACATTTGATAATATTTTGATAACACCGTCATATACATATGAACTGATTCTTTAGAAACTTCTTCATATGTTCAAAACCAATTTAAGTGGGGACACATGAAAATTGAAAGCAGTATCAATGATCCATTTGAATTTATTTTTAGAACTATTATTTGACAATACCAAATGATCCCTATAGATTTACTATCTTTTATAGCTGTTGGGTCCCAATATATGGGCCCATAAAACACGGCCCAAAGGAGAGGCCCAAGTAAAAATCCCAGGAATGTGTCCGCGAACCAAGAAGGCTCGATAGCCCAAGAGGCCCAAAACACAAGTTAGTGTCCTAATAAAAGCTCAAAAGACCCGAGAGGTCCCTTCAAAAAAGGGTTTCGGGACATTACTTTAATAACATTCGAATACGAGGACCTAAGAGGAAGCCCAGAACCCTGGAACTCAATAAGTTAGTCGGTCATAAGGCCAAAGAGACTCGAGACCTTCCACAAAGGACCAAAGATCCTCCGAGCCGCCTTCCTTCACACCAAGGCAAAAGGGTTCAACACGGAGAGCGCCCGGTGTGACATTCCCAAGGAACTAACCACCGCCACGACGCACGGGCGGGCACGCGAGGTCAAGATCGGACGCCAGGGCTCAGACACTGCCGCCGACCCTACTAGCCGCGTGCTATCCCGCGCACGCAGCAAAGACTGAGACGACCTGGGGGACAAAGAAAAGTCTCTCGCCATCCGCCACGCCACGTATCGTCTCCCCAACGGCATAATTTTTCCTATAAATACTCAGCAATGGCTCTTGCCTTGGGGACTCTTTCGGCCCTTTCCTTCCAACTCATCCCAGAGGCAAAAAGTCTTCTTTTCGACTCATCCTAGACACGAAGGAAAAAGACTTAGACTCTCCCTTAGCACCTTCCACCTCCCTTCCCAACAAGTAGGGATAAAAGAGCGACAAAACTTCCCAACGAGAGAATCCCCTAAGAAGAGAAATACAAAACAAGAGACAAGGAAGGGATTCACTCTAAACACTTGCACTTTGTAAAGACTTCCATCTAAATAATGAAGTATTTCTAAATGCTCAGAGTCTCGTGATTTTTTCTCCTCATTTACGAGGAGGCTTTTCACGTAAAACCCGATTTTCATCCCTCCTTTCCCATAACTCATACTCACAAACACTTGTGTTGCACGTGAACCCCGAGATCCTAGACGCAACAATAGAAACACTAAAACTAGTTTGGTTCTGTTTTCTAAACTAATTTGATTTTGCTCAAAATGTCCCTCTCTTTTCATTTTGCTTTCTAACTTATAACAATCAGTTTGAATAGATTAACTTTATTATAGCAATTACAAGTTGGATTTTTGTATTTCCACTTTGATTTTCTTCTATTTCTATTTTTGAAATCAAAATCATTTCCAATAGATATGCCTCTAACAATTAAACATATTTCATACTACGATTTTTGCACATTGGCGTAATCTACCATCGACTTTATCTTTAATTAACAAAATATCCGAAATGCCTTTTTAGTAAAGGTATCATGACTAAATAATATAATTGTTGGGAATCACTCTAGTGAAGAAGTTCTTGTAATTGAAGAACTTAATCAGAACAATAAGAAGTTCTAATCAACATAGTTGACCGAATAGATGGTCAACAACTGGTCAATATAGTTGACCGACTGAAGGTTTATGATGACTAGTTGTTGTTGAGGGTTCTCAGACAACAAATGACGCCAATCAAATCTAAATGAAATGACAGTTGACGGGGTTATGAAATATAGCAATACGAAAATCTCTTCACGCCATGAAAGTGGTTGGTTGACCTAGAGTACTTAAAACTTCAATGTGAAACTTCATCGACGACGCAGCATGCACCTTTGCTAAACAGGGTAAACATATGCATGCTTCTTGGGAATTGTTCACCAACCATGGAGTAGGGCGTGGTGATCCTACTGCTGCTGGTCTTATGTATATATATGTGTGTATGTATGTACGTGAAGGGCAGACGCTGAAGAAGAAAAAAGAAAAGTGTGTGAAAGAACAGAGAAGAGAAAGAAAAGAAGCAGAGTGCAGTGGGGAGAGACTGCGTGTGTTCTGTTCTTATTTTTCGCCTCTTGTTTTGTAATCATCCATCTCATACATAATACATTTTGTGGACTTAGTGTCCCGTGATTTTTTTCTTGATTTATAAAGATTTTTTACGTAAATACTGTGTGCTCTTTTTCTTCCTACTTCCATTCCTTCTCTTCAATTCCCTTGTGTCTGTGACGGTAAGCCGCTCCATTTCCGGCCAATAATAATATCTCTAAATTAAAAATACAAAATTGTTAATAAAGCATTAGTATCATGGCTAAATTTTTGATTTCATATTTGACATTAAAATGATTATAATATCTTTAAGCGACTTAGTTTCTTCTACACGAATCTAGAATAATCTCTACTTTTGTTGGAGTTTGTTTGTCGGGCTATTTGACATGCATAAAGTCCCCAATTTAAGCCATAACAATGAAACATTATTCTCCTTTATAATATCATGCAAAATCTCATTAGAGAGATATGAACAGATCCAAGAAGAAACGTTTATGATTATTTGATTGCTTCATCAGTTCATATCAATTGCTAGACATCCTTAAAATGTCTAGCAAAGTATCATTTAAATCTCATTGCATTAGAATCGCTAATATCTTGCTATAATGAAAAATGAGTTTTGGAATTAAGAGGAGTTCTATATTTTATTGAAGTCATGGCAAATATGAATCAAAAATCATTTTTCTAATGCCACTTTGTTAGAATTCTGAGAGATTGCAACCCAAAAAAAAAGTAATTATATAATAAAATATCATATTTATGTGAAAAATTTTAAAAGGAAAAAAATTACAGATTGATAGAGACGGTAGAAATAGGCCGACCCATTGCGAATGCCCATAGGTAGACAAATGATCCAAAGAGTATTCAACCCATATCACATCCTCGCAAGCCCAAGGTCCAACCAACATCCCAGTTAGCCCAGTTAGCCCAATCTGCTAAGCTGACCATGTTGGCCCAAGTAGAACAGTCTGCGATCCTCTTCCCACGCATTGGAGCTGCTTACTGTAACCAGCCGGTGCAGCCTGGTGGATATCCTGATAATATTTGCCCAATCATCACCAAAATAGTAATAACAGCTAGGGTAAATATCTTTCCAAAGGCAACTACTATAGCAGGTGCCCATGATCACCACAAAGAAAAAAAAATCTCCTCGACCGACCACAATTACCACAATCAACACCCGAATTATTGTCACAACTTATCAAATCTGCATGGACAGCTATTAGTTAGCCTTGGCACCCAAGTAGGGTTCAGTTGGCTCAAATGTTATAAAAATCTCCTCGCTTCCATGGGCAATGGGAGACGCATTGAAGAGCCCGCAATGGAACAATTCTAAGTGAAAAAGGACGTTTTATCCCAAATAGCACGATAAGGTTTCGACCCGTAATAAATTAGCGAAAGTAGTGCAAAATTAAATACTCAATACACAAAGAATATTTGTATTTAAATATTACAAGCAATACGATTATAAAAATAAAGTAATAGTATGAATAAAAAGACAATCTTTTTAGTGACGAAGGGAAAATAGAACCCACAGTAATCGAAAAAAATCTCTGGGCTTCAAAGGCCGGGAAAAAATGCACTAAGAAAATCAACTTACAGACCGGGTAGTAATGACGCGCTAACCTAATCGACTTACTCTCATCTTGTATTTCCTACCAATGAACTCCTTGAATTTACCCACAGCAATAGAACCAGACGCCTTCCGGTCTTTACGTCAATCTTCCTTCTCATGCCACTTGAATTTACCAAACATGACCGGATCCCCTTCTTCAACGTACCATCATTTCCAACGAAGGTAGAAGGGTAAAAGTGATTTTGCTTGGGCTTGTGGTGAGCTCATGGCAGGTGCAATATTCCTAGAAGCTGGAACGGATAGGTATGAAAATATGTTGATACAACACTTCGACGAAACACAACCCGACATCGACACAATATTACATATGGCCACGTAATATACCAATCATAAAAATGATTCTAACATTATGCCCAAAGAACCTCTCAAGAAGTCCTTCACAACCCTACACTCTCGATCTCAAAGCCGCTCCACACTGAGCACAATTTCCAAGTTAGACTCAAACCCCACACTCTTGCATCATCGAGCATATCTCCCATCCTTGCATCTTTTTATATCTGTGAGAAAGATTATTAACTTGAATATCGATGGATAAATCGGGAAGCGAGTCCTGCCAATCTTCTAACATCTTATTTTTAAATTGTAGTGTAAAGGATTTAGGCTATTAGGAATAGAGGTCGAACCCGCTTTTATTCGACCCGCTATAGAAGACTAAGTGGCACCCTAATCCATCGGCAATCTAAATCCAAGACAAATCATTAGCCATGTCTGTGAAAAGGCGAATGAAAAGCCCAACTACCATCCCAACTAAAGAAAACATGGTCAATACCAAAGCCCAGACCAGCGCTCCGGCCAAAGACATTGCCCCCCAAGATGGCAACCACTCTGCAGCTAGCAATGCAGAGGAGCAACTAATGCCCTTCATGGAGGCGCTCGCCAATTGGGTGGACAATGCATCCCAAATACTCCAGACCATTTGGCGTGCTAAGGCTAGCATAGGTTGGGAGCTCCTTCCTTGACCACCCACACATCAGCATCAAAACAAAAAAGCTAGAGGGAGAAGTGCCCGGCTAGGGAAACACGATATTCAGATGACCTTGGAGCCCGAGTGTCTTTGAGAAATGGGGCCTGATTGCATGTGGAGGGCTGGCTTGGTCATAGAACACTAGATGAGAGCCTCGAGTAGCAAAATCCTTGCTACTCCCACGACAAGCAAAGACCCTGGCCTGAGAGGGAGCCTCTTACAACGTTCAACCAACCAATAGTAGTGGCCGACCAACCTCACGCTGCTCGTCGAATCACTCAAAATTTAGGACCTACCTTAATACGAAAAGGATTGCAACCTCCCCTCAAATAAAGGAGCGAATGGAACAGATATTGTAGCACGTGTTCAAAGGAGACATTAGGGGATGCTCTATGAACCTAAGGCTATCGCCATTCACAATGGAGATCTGAATGCAGCTACTCCCTCACAAGTTTAAGATGGTAGTCTTGAAAACTTATGACGAAAGTACTGATTCGATGGATCACCTGAACCACTTTCGCACCCCATTGAGCTTCCAGGGCATCTGCGAGGCCATTATGTGCATGTGCTTTCTACTAGCCCTTAAGAGGGATGTCCAAATTCGGTTCTACCTCTTACAACCGAATTTGATTTGGACATTCCAAGAGCTTGTTAATAACTTCCTATCATAGTTTACCTCCAGCCAAAGGGAGATGAAGTAGCCTTGACACCTTGCTCATATCAAGCAAGGGTCAAAGAAAAGTCAAACGAGGGGTCAAAGGAAAGTCTAAGGAGCTTCCAGGCCAAGTTCACCACCGAAGCCCATTGGATATCCCAAATCAGTGACAAAGTAAAGCTGAACACCTTCATATTGACTCTGAAGTCGTGCAAGTTTTTCAAACAATTGGCTCACAGAAACCCCCCTGGACCTTTCGCGATGTCGAAGCCATCGCTCAACTTATATGGCAGTCGAAGAGGCCAACGAGACAAAATATCCATAGTACAGGGACCACCTTCGCTAGGGACCATCAAACGGGTGAAAGAAAAGTGGAGACTGCTTCAACTACCAAGACCCTAAGAAGCAACCCAGAGTGAAACCAGGAGACCGAAGGGAGTTCGAACCCCTAAACCTAACCCCTTTGAACAACTCTTGGATCAATATTCTCATATAGATTCAAGAATAAAAATTTCTGAAGTGGTCAAAACCGGTCAAGGACCTAAAGGGAGAAGACTAGACAAAATATTATCACTACCATCGATCTCCAAGCCACAGTACAGAGGTCTGCTGGACTCTAAAAAAATAGATTGATGAGCTTATCTAGAGAGGGTACCTCACCAAGTTCCTACAAAACTTGGAACAGGCACCCGATAGAGCAAGCGAAGAAAGGTTGAAGCAGTAGTAGCCGAGGGACCGAGTCGTGGCAGGAGTTATCAACATAGTGGTAACTAGACCCTCCAGGAACCACCCCTCGGACCTTGAGATAGTCTTTGGCAATAAGAAGATGTGTCACATATAATAACTCTCCACTCTGATCCTCTAATTATATCTACACTTGTTTCACATGGTTCGGTCAATTATCAGTTGAAACGTATCTTTATTGATTAGAAAGTTTGCACGATTTGTCTTACCCGGATGCATATTTTAAGTTGAGATTGAAAAGGAGTCAACTGAAATCGTTTGGAGAATCCCTCTACGATTGGACAATGAGTCGATGCTCATCTAAAGAACCATCTAGTTGGAAGTCACATTGGGAATGTACCCCAGGACGGCGTCCCACGTGCTCATATTCCTAGTGATTGTCCTGCTTTCAGTTTACAACGTCATCCTAGGCCGACTCTACCTAACCACATTTAAAACAATAACATCAATTATGTACTTAAAGATAAAGTTCCTCACGGCATGCGGCATTGGAGAAGTTCTAGGCGACCAAGTATCTGGTCATATATGCTACCTGTCCCAAATCATTCAAGCCATTCCAGGTGCGGCAGGCAAAGGACTTTGATCACAGAGACGAAGGGACTTTATAGTAGGCCCAGACCAACGAGATGATGGATCGCATTCCTATGGACCCCTGCAATCTAAAGAGATGTGTATAGATAGGGTGCTTACTTGTCGAACCCTTACATGACCAACTAATCGCTTTCCTTCAGCAAAACTCCGATATCTTCACGTGGATCCTTACAAACATGCTAGAAATTTCAATCAGAGTAATAGTCCACAAGTTAGCCCTTGATCCAAGTCATAAGCTAATCAAATAGAAGCAGAGAAACCACTCCATCAAAAACTCATTACCATTTGGGAGGAGGTGAAGAAATTGTTTGACGTCGATTTCATCAGGGAAGTCAAGTATCTAAACTAGCTCTCCAACATGGTCATTGTTAAAAAGGGTAACTAATAGTGACGAATGTGCATTAACTTTACCAAGGAAAACAAGGCCTGCCTAAAAGATAGCTTCCTGCTGCCCAAAATCGACATGCTAGTGGATACCACCCCGGGCACAAATTGCTAAGTTTTATGGATGAGTACTCGAATTACAACTAAATTTGGATGAGTCCTGAGGGATGAGAATATACTTCCTTCGTGACGAATTAGGGAGCGTACTGCTACAAAGTTATGCTCTTCGGATTAAAGAACACAGGTCCTATGTACAAGTGGATCATAAATAAAATGTTCGAGGCTTAGATTGGTCGGAATAAAGAGGTGTGCGTAGATGATATACTCATCAAAAGTAAAACTACCAATGACCATATCTATGACCTCAACAAGGCCTTCAGAGTGCTCTAGACGCATTAGATGAAGTTCAACCCTACAAAGTGCATTTTCGGAGTATTCTCTAGAAAATTTCTAGGTTTCACTATCTTTCAGTGCGGGATTGAGGTAAACCCCAAGAAGATAAAGGAGATCATGGACATGAACCCACTGTGGACCATAAAGGATGTTTAGAGACTAATCGGGAGACTAGTAGCGGTCTCCCGCTTCCTGATAAAATTCAGAAAAAAAATGCCTCCCCTTCTTCAAGACCTTGAGAGGAACAAAAAAAAAAAAAACTTCCAATAGATGGCTAATTGTCAAGCTTCCTTTTAAGACCTAAAAGAGTACCTTGTCAGCCCCCTCTCCTAACGTCACCTAAACAAGGCAAAGAGTTGTACCTGTATTTGGTAGTTTTAGAGGAGGCGCTAAGCTTAGTTTTAATCTGGCAATAATCTAATATACAACGGCTAGTCTACTACGTTAATAAGACTTTGACAGGTGTCGAGATTCGCTACATACATGCCAAAAAGATTGCACTAGCCCTCGTCTATTCGGTTAAGAAATTGTGGCCCTACTTTGAGGCACACAAAATAATTGTTCTGACAGATCAACCCCTTTAAAAAAATCAAGTAAAAACCTGACATATTAGGACAGCTAGTTAAATGGGTTATCAAATTGGGCGAGTTTAGCTTAAAATTCAAGCCAAGATCAGCCATAAAAGGCCGAGCCCTACCAGACTTCATCGATGAGATGATGACCCTAGTCCTGGATACTAATGGTCTCAACGAAGCTAACTGCTAGTCGGAGGAGGCGCCGGACTGAACACTACACATAGACGTGTCCTCGGTGCAAGCCGGCAGTGGTGCCCGAATAATCTTGAGGACCCTTGACGAGTTGGAGATAAGGCACTCGTTGAAACTCAAATTCATAACCACCAACAATGTTTCCAAATACAAGGCCCTACTCACTGGGTTGCGACTGACAAAAGAGAGCTCGACGGGGCATTTAACTTTCTATAATGACTCAGAGTTGATCGTCAATCAAATCCACGGAAGCTTAAAGATGTCGAGCCCTTTACTTGTGAAGTACATTGCTAGAGTAAGGAGTATAACCCAGAAGTTTAGCAAGATCAAGATGGTGCACATCTCGAGGGTGAACAACTAAAAGGTGGACCATCTAGCAAAGACTGCCATGATCGAAAGCCCAGAGCAGTACTAAAGATATATTACGGATGACACCCTACTAGAGAACTCGGACGATGCCAAATACATGAAAAATATGGTTAGCTGGTATACCATTGTGGACAAAAAGTTGTACCGCCAATAGTACTCCACCCCGTACTTGTGGTGCCTCACACAGGAAAAAGCTGACTACACATTAAACAAGGTGCATATCAACATCTATGGGTCACACGTCAGAGGTAAGAACCTTTACTTCAAGATAATGTGTAAAGGTTACTATTGGCCAATAATGAAGAAAGACACGATGGACTTCATAAAGAAGTGCGAGAACTATCAGATCCACAGCAACTTATCCCATCAATGCCCACGGAGTTGATGACCCTTCAAGCCCATTGGCCGTTCGGGCAACGGATACTCAATATAGTCGGCCCCTTCCTCATTGCGTTCGAACAAAGGAAATTTATCATAGAAAGTATCGACTACTCCATAAAGTGGATTGAAGCCTCCTTATTGGCTCTGATCACTGAGCAAAATGCCATGGAGATCATCGAGTAAGATATTATTTGTAGATTTGGGATTCCTAATGTCATCATAACTGACAATGAAACTCAATTTATTAGCAAACGTTTCACTAAATATTGTACAAATTTGGATATCTGATTAGCCCACATCTAAATTTCCTATCCACAAATAAATGGGTAGATGGAGGTTACCAATCGAACCTTACAATACAGGCTAAAAACTAAATTGGAAGATGCTAGGGCTCTAAGGCGGACAAGCTACCTTTCATATTATAGTCATACTAGACGACGCGTGAGACGCCCGTTGATCTGTGCTACAGGACTGAGGTGGTTATCCCAGTGGAAATTAGATTGCCCAATCTCCAAGTTGAGGGTTTCGATCCACTTAACAACTCCTAACAACTCAGAAAGTATCTCAACCTACTAGAAGAAACACAAGATGCGGTCAAAATGCGCACAACAGCCTATTAACAGCGAATTGCCTAGTACTACAATAAAATGGTAAAGGCTTACAGATTTGAGGTAGGGGACCTAGTTCTATGAAGTATAGAGGCCACGGGTAATAACACTGACATGAACAAGCTCTCCCCGAATTGAGAAGGCCCATTCCTTATTCGGCCATCCTTCGAAACGGTGCATAGAAGTTTCGCACCCAAAATGCCAAATTGATTCCAAGAACGTGGAACGCCGTCCACCTCAAAAAGTATTACCAATAACCTCATGCTCAGGTAGGTCCAACATATATTATCAAGCATATTTGTAAAGGTATATCATGTTCAAATTAATGAAATGATCTATTCGTTTGTTCACTACTTATTAGTTATTATTAATTGTTTGCCTAGTTCATATGAATACTCATGTGACATTTTATAAGCTCAAATGACCTAAATTGTCTCTAAGTCGAGCGAATTCTCATTCACCCATTACTAAACCTCAGACCCGAATCGAGCAACCCACACGCGGTCAAATTTAAACCTTAATCCCGTACTGAGTGGCCCAAATGTGATCAAATTTGAACCTCATTCCAACACAGAGTGGTCCATATGCAGTCAAATTTGAACCTCTGCCCCACACCAATCGACCGACACACAGTCGAATTTGAACCTCAGTCTAGTACCGAGCAACCCATGCGCGGTCAAACACCAAATTTTAAAAGGGCTTTTCAGCATGCGTGTAGCGACTCCCCCAGCAAGAATGAACACGGTCAGTCGATGAAAGTCAACGAGTTAGGATTCGATGCATAAGAACAACATCCCCTAAAGAGACGAACCCTAGTGATTACATGCGGATGATGACCCTAACTTCGCCAAGACCCAACAACGACAACGATGACACTTAGCCGGCAAACAATGATACATCAAAAATAAGATTGCACAAAGATATAACAACTATGCCAATAATTTGAAAAAATTTACTAATTCATTGTAAAGCCAAACTATACAAGTGGACCAATACTATAAAAAAAAAAAAAAGAGGATTTATAAGCTGAGGAAGGATACCCTAAAGCTGGGGGCTCCTCGGGGAATGTGATGAGGGCTCCCGCCTGTTAGAAAAATTTGACAAATTGGACAAGCATCGGGCTCCCCTGCTCCTTTGGTGGAAAAGGCCGACAAGAAATTCAAGGCCAACCACGGAAGCAATCTGCAGATACAGGTAAATATAGTCCAAAAGTCTGACTTTCAGAGCCTGGCCCATTTCCTCCAAGCTAAATAGGGTCGTCAGTGTAACGACTCAAGCTTGAGTACACGAACCTGACTTGGACCGTCCAAGTAAAAATTTTAAATCATCCAAAATTATCAATTACACGTCATAAATTATAATATCAAATAATTTAAATATACTCAAAATCATTGCATCACTTGCATTTAATATACCATAAATGATCATTATAATTGTATCATTAAATGAACATCCATAATACCAATAATAAATTACTTGAAATAAAAACAATGATGTCCATAATATCAATTCCTCATAAATAAAAATCTGATAAATATCTAAAAGTTAATGAACCAATAAAAATCTCAAATATTTTCATGGAAGCGTTAACTTTGAGATCGTCTCTGTCTGATGTCTACACAATAATGTTTACCTGTCTACTTTGAAGCCAATAAAACACAAAAGTGAGTCGAATGCCCAACAAATAAAAATAATCAATAATAGAGGGGCATGAGTAAGTATCATGGATAATAAAAACAAATGCATAAAATTAATAATAATAGATGATGTACCCACCCCTATTCGAAATTCAACAACAAGTCTGGTCCACAACTCCAAAACTATATACACAACTAAGTATCAAAAATATAACCTATATTCCATCAAATCTGATAATTAGCTCAATATGATATCACAATTGTATGAAATAACAAGAATTTCCATTGACCTTATTTTACCGTAATGAAAGGCCGCGTACCCGTAGCATGCTCTACAGTCCTCTATGAGACTGTACCCAATAATCACACCATCTTTGATACCCTTGCCAATAATATCCTTGATATTATCCTCTACGATGGTCACTCGGCTATAAGCATCTCTCCTCGATAGTAACGACCTTGACCAACTTTATGAGGTGACAAAAATTTGATTATTAGCTCAATTTGAGATCATTACTGTATGAGAAAATAAAAATTTTTCTAGACTTTATTCTACTATAGTAAACCAAAGGACACTTATTTATATCCCAACGGTTGGGTGAGTATCACGAGGTTTTTCAGTATTTATGGTATTCCCACTACCTCTACAGTCCTCCCTGAGGCTGTATCCATAGCATACTCATACCATCTATAATACCCCTCGTTAATGATATCCCTGATATTATTATCTACAGTGTTTACTAGATTATAAGTATCGCAGTTTAATATCAACGATTTCGATCTCCAAAATGGAATAGGTATTAAAAAAGTATTAGACTATTCTATAGCCCCATGGACTCTATTTACCCGGATAACATAAAGTCTTCATACATTCTCCTCTACTTATCCATAGAATATTAATAAAATATACACACGCTGTTAAGGCTAACACAAAGATCGATCACCACGAGAATAGGAAAAAATTTAAAGAAATTTAGAAAATTCGACCAACTATATATATATATATATATATATATATATATATATATATTATACTCAATCATAATCAGCCCTCCCAACATGTCAAATTTCACTTCTAAGGCCACAAAATATCTTCAATTTTATTATTATCAAACTAATCCACGATTCTCATTTCATTAATTATTCCGATTAATTCCACAAAAATCCAATCGAAATAATAATTATCGATAACCTTCTCCTCAATCAATTAACAACTTCAATGTGTATATATATATACATCACTTACTTTCAAAAATATATACAAATACATATATGTGTGTGTATGTATATATATATACATACTCCCACGGCTGCGTGTATATACACCCACACACTGTACTGTGCGCATGGCAACACCACCGTCTCCTCACTACCGGCTCACAACACGGTGATGGCGGTGACACCATCGTCTCATCGCCGGCTCACCACACGACTCCCTCTCTCAGTCCCATCGCACTGCACACTACCTACACGAGTAATACATAGCCACACTCACACACAGAAGATTATACACATCACATACTCCCCATTTATCGATTTTCATTTCATGGTTCGCTTTACCCACTGTAAAACCTTAAAATGCCGGATCAAAGCCGTTGCTCTGTTTTTCTCATTTTTTGGTTCCAATCACGAAATATGATCGAATCCAACAAAAATCAAAGTATATAACAAGAAAATAATTATCAACCAAGAAAATGGAAGAATTTACTTGTAAAATAACGGGGTTTGATTCATAATGCTACCTTCGGGTCACCGTGCCCGGCTGGAAAAACCAAAAATAGAGCATGCTGCTCTATTTCCTACGGCGGCACCAAATCCCCAAAATCAGGGGTACAGCATGCAAAATCAATACTTCATAGCTCCGTTAGACAATTTACGAAGCCCTAAGTTATCATTAATCTCAAAGGGTTGGTCATTTTCTTACTGAGTTGTGGCTATGCATCTGGGTTCCTAGATTTGGAACCCTAAGCATTTTGCCCGATTTTTCACCAAATTATGCATGCAATCGGAGATTCCACCTTACTAAAAATGAAGAAAGTGTTTAATTTGTGAGATAGGAATCTTACTTGCCTCGAATTCATGATCGACGGTGACGACTCTGCTTCGGTGCATTCTTCCTTTTCGATTCGTCCTCCCTCTCTCCTAATCTTACCATCTCATTATATAATGAAGGGTGAATCTAATGTTTTCGCAGGGTTTCCATGTGAGGACCGATTCCCTTCCTCCTTCGTCACTACCCATCCGTGCCTGCACTCTTTCCCTCCTTTCCTTCTTCCCTTCTCTTCCCTTCCTTTACTTTCTCTCTTCCTTTTCTTTCCTCTTCTTTCCTTCCTATTCTCCCTTTGTCCGATTATTATTATTATTATTATTATTATTATTATTATTATTATTATTATTATTATTATTATTATTATTATTATATTCATTTACTTATCACTGTATATATATATATATTTAATTTTAACATTTTTAACATTTTTAACTTTGTTAATTTTTTTGTCAACACATTTTATTACACTAAAACCCACCTATTACATCTTAATTTAGTTAGCTCAGTTTGTAATTAAATTTTTTTAATTTGATTCATTAATTAATCTAAATTTAATTTAATGGCCCAAACATTTATTCCTAAATCCCTTGATCCAATTTTTCTAACTTATTAAACTCACATATCAAGCCAATTATATAATTTTAAGCCCAATGGTGATTAAAAATTATTAAATATTATTAAAATTAATTTGATAATATATTCTAAAGAATAAATAAATAAACTATTCATTGTGTTACGGTCAGCTCCGATCCCAACCTAACATTCTCACTCCAAAGGTCCACGAGATGTTGCTCGGCTCCCTGCAATGCGTCCTTGGATCTTTGCAACTCCTCCCGACCTCAAACAGCTAGAGTTCAAAACTAGAGACCTAATCTCGACACTGTTAGGCCTCAGAGGTGATGACATCTACCCGACTTTGCATCTCCTCGAGCATACTTGGGTTGACACGTGTTTGGTTCAGGAAATGGACCTCCCCGTCAAGCTGAGGAATCCTAGATGACCGTTGATACAAGCATGTTAATAAAATCTATACCATCTTTCCATCCTACAAATAGAGGAAGAGAAAAAAATTAAGTCAGGT
Organism: Nepenthes gracilis; assembly: GCA_033239525.1. Classification (NCBI taxonomy): domain Eukaryota; kingdom Viridiplantae; phylum Streptophyta; class Magnoliopsida; order Caryophyllales; family Nepenthaceae; genus Nepenthes; species Nepenthes gracilis. Next base: position 31,096 of record BSYO01000010.1, read on the forward strand.
CGTCCCCAACAAAAAGTAAAGAGTTACTCAAAGTGTACCTCAATATAGCGCATCTCCTCTGCAACAACACTCAAAGAGACCCAGGATGAGGAAGCGGGTCGGAGCGTCCGATCTAGCATAGATGCCCCAAGACAAGCAGAAGGTGCCTCAGATGTTGAAGGCAGTAGAGGAGCCACCGGGCCCTCAGGGGCCCCGAATGCTAGAGTCCCCATATGAGAAGCCTCCACTAGCGTCGCCACCTCCGCAACGTTCGCCGCCTAAACCACTGCCGATTGCCCACCGTCGGAACTCCCCCCAACCAAAACTGCAAAAGGGCCTGGTGCGAGCTCCTTGGGTAGAATAGTGGTGGCGACGGGGACATCGTGCTCAACCAGAGTAGGTACATAGACCGGTTCGATCGACTCCTCAGCAACAGGTTTATTGGAAACTTCAACAATAAAGGCTGAGGACTCATCATCCATATCGGCGCCCTCCTCAAAGATGCAGTCGGCTAGAGAAGATGGAGCAGCAACCGGACCCTTAGATGATTCTCCAACCCCTTGTGTCCTCTTTGCCATGGAAAGACTTGGCTCAATCAAAGAGGAAGTAGAGCTTGATGAAGCTGCCCGCTATTGAGACGCGCTCTTAGGGGAACCTTGGATGTATAGCGATCTAGCCTTCCTCTTGGGCCGAGCGTGCAACAAAATGGTGGCTCCCGTCCCCACCAAAGGAGACTCCCACTTGGCCAGTGTGAGTGCCTCAACAGATAGCAAGTGGTCCTTCTTATCAAACAAACTAGTATTTACCCGGACCAACTCCGTTTTGCCATTGAAGGACGCCAACAAGTTGCGCCACTCATTTGAGAGGGCCCAGTCAGAGGGGACCCCCTGCTTATTTGTAAATCCATGGGAGACAATGAAATCTAATCTCCAACCTAACAAAATCGGAAGATTACCTTCATGGCTACCGCATTCAGCGTCCTCTCGTAGTGGGAAAGAAATATACAGAGATAGCTCAAATACCTCATAACATTGGTGTGAAATCTCACGATTGGGACTCTGAGGTCCACCAAAATCTAGTGCAACTCCCACGAAAGGGAGGAGCGAAGACCACTCCTCAAGTAGGTCTCATAAATGGTAATGAACCCATTCAGAGGAGAACAAACTCTATTGTACTCTTGGCACCCCAAACGAAATCACACTTGAGATATTATATTGTATATAAAAAACCTCAATATTGGCAGTGAAAAGAATTGAACGGATTACACTAACACCAGGAGTCATGGAAATGAGAAAAATGACAAACGATGTCTTATTAATGAATATGTCGAGGGTTGAAAATTTAAACCTCCCCACATGGGGGGCTAGTAATGGAGACAGTAGAAATAGGCCGGCCCAGCGCAGAGGCCCATGGGTGGAAAAAGGATCCAGAGGACAGGGGACATAATTCACATGGATATGGATATAGTAAGTCTTGCTTGGGCTATTTTAATAATAGTCTTTACATTTTCCCTTTCACTCATCGTATGGGGAAGTTTGGCCCACATCATGTCCCCACAGGCTCAAGGTTCAAGCAACGTCTCAGTTGGCCCATTCGGTTGAGCTAACCATGTCAGCTCAAATAGGACGATGTGCGATCTTTTTTCACGCGCTGAAACTACTTGTTATGATTAGCCAGCACAGCCTGGTGAGTATCTCAAGAATATTTCCCTAATCATCATCAAAATGGCAACAACAGTCGGGGTAGATCTTTTCCCAAAGGCAGCTACAATAGTAGGTGCCCCATGATCGCCGCAAAGAAGAAAAGAATCTCCTTAACTGGTCACAATTGCCATAATCAACACTCGAATTTCTGTGACAACTTACCAAATCTATATGAACAGCTATCAGTTAGTCTTGACACTCAAGTAGGAATGAGTTAACTCAAAGATTATAAATACTCCCTCGCTTCCATGGGCAAGGGGAGACGCACTAAAGAGTCCACAGAGGAACAATTATATGCCCAAAGAAGCTCCCAAGAAGTCCATCACAACTCTTGCTCCCTCGATCTCAAAACCGTTCTATGTCAAGCGCAACTTTCGGGTTAAACTCAAACCCCACACTCCTGCATCATCATGCATATCCTCCATCATTACATCTTTCTATTTTTTTGAGAAAAATTACTAATTTAAATATCAAAAGATAAATTTGAGAGCGAGTTCTGCTAATTTTCAAACCTCTTATTTTTAAATTGTAGTGTGTTGGATCTAAATTATTAGAAATGGAGATCGATTCTACTTTTGTTCAACCTGCCGTAGAAAACCAAGTGACACCTTATTTCGTCAACAACCTAGATCCAAGATGTATCACAGATAAATGATGATAATTTTACTATTTCAAAAAAAGAATACAAGAGAAAGCTACAACTGTTTTTCGAAAAAGCTTTCATACCAACCATTAAATTAGAATAGAGTATTTACACGCAGGGTAACTACTTGAACAACAATCACACGGTTCACAAGCAACCAACAATTGAAATTCTTCTCAAACCAGCAACTTAAGTGGCTATTATATTACTATCATACAGAATTCGTTCAAAGAATTTAGCTCAAGGGAAACATTTTTCAAAATTTGTATGAAACTCCATTGTAGCAAAAAATGAGTAAAATTTTACACCAGTAACTTGCTATATAAGATCTTCAAATGGACCAATAGCACAATCTTCCATCCTTTTACATTATATGGAGGAGCTCCACAAAAGAAAGGAAAAAAAATCCCAAACACAAATAATCTAAACTATAATGACCAAAGTAGTGGTTAACGACTAAGCCAGTCGGCTTAGTTTAGCAGCTGATTGAGCATTTTGTTAACTTTGCATTTGTGATGTCTTATAACAAGGTTCCTATTGAAATCTTTCCCATGTCTAAGGCTAACAAACATATAACAAAAAATAAAAACCGAAACAAACAAACATGAAAACGCTTTTGACAAACACATCACCTTCAATCTCATTCGGAAGGACTGAAAATATATAGGACAGCTTTTTTACAGATTACATAGGCATTTTGCCCAAGGAAAAAAAGGAAAAAGAAAAAGAAGACAACTTATTCTCTAAGGCGGAAAAAATGAGCAATTATTCCCAATTATTCCCAATGAGCAAATTTAATTATAAAAATTACCCCCTATGTATCCCAACCATCCTTCCTTCGGTTAAATTCGGACTTCCTGTTCGAGAAACTTCCATATGCCTCCGAAAATTTCGACAAGCATTCACTTCTTATCCAGTAATGTATGTCGGTGTCTCGACTAATTGCCACGCTCGAGAACTTTGAAGTGTCGATTGCCCACGCCGGCCTCACATACTCGACAATAGGAGAAGAGCTAGCATTAGCATACAAGTAATTTAGCAAAATGTCCTCGCAGTTGAAATACTCGTCCACCATCATCCTCCCCCGCCTCGCTTCCTCACTCCAATACCTATTGAAAGCCACCCGGCCATCGATAAAAGCTGCGCCTGTCAGAATCATGTTGTAGCCTTTGTGCCTCCTGGCATATTTCTCAGCCCTATACTTCAACGGAACACCATTGACAAGCCGTGGGTAGAATCCCACGATCCGATCCGGGTGCTGCCGCCACACCCTGAATCCACGCTCGACGTCATCACAGGTCATCATGATGTCATCATCAAGTTCAAGAACCGCACGGGTCCTTATCAGCGGGTCAACCCGGAATCGGTTGTTAAGAGAGTTCAACTTCTCAACCCTGATCCTCACCGGCACTGCCGAGTTGAAGTCGCCAGGCTTGGGTGGCTTGCCCTTGTTCCAAACGACAACAACCTCCCTCACGGAGCTACATCGCGAGTAATGCTTCACGAACATTTTGAGGTTCCAGAGCCGGGCATCATACGTCATCGTCAACAAGGTGAATTGGGAGTAATGACCATTCAAAGGGTAAGGTTCCTCAGCGCCGTTGCCGCCGTAGATGTATCGGATGCTATTGCACATGAATGCCACCGCAGCCAGGAATACCGAGAAGATAACGAGTTTTCCAGCCAAAGTGTTGGGTTTTATCCAGACCCGAAGAAATGCAGGCAATCTATTCAAACGACTGCAGAACCGCCTTACTTTCGAGGACAAGGCATTCGGCCTCTCCCAAGCCAAACAAGCATCACTTCTCTTCACCAAGCTTTGAAGGCACCAGTTGAGGGGGATAATGCACTTGACAGCTCCAAGTAACAATCCCAGTAGCATGACGAGGGCGGCGACGGCAAGAACTGAAGTGCACCCGAGAATATAGCGTGCAAACAGATCGCCCGAGGGCACGCGGTCCCCGTCCATAAGCCCGATCCACTCTCCTGTGCTTAGCTGCTGCACATCGAGGTGATGGTGGCGCAGACCATTCCATGCGTTCCGAGCCTTCCTGGATTCCTGAAATCCCGATGGGACTTCAACCTCCCTGTAGTCGTTCTCGGTAAGAACTTCCACCTTAAAGGTGCGGACACGTTTCCCGTATGTTTCTCCACAGTCCTGGCCGACGCGGTAAAGGATACCATCATGAACAAAAGGTCTGCCCCCATTACGGGCCCCAAGGCTTCTATCGGTATTGTAAATGGGATTTTTCCTGTGTGGATTCCAAGGGCCAAGAGGTGAGCTACTATGCCATATTTCAAGCTGCCCGTTCTTTTTAGCTCCAAAACCACTGTGATCTGAACCAAAGAGCCAAAACTTGCTGTTGTATTTGATGATAAAAGAATCAACGAGGGGCCTTTTCATGAGAACTCTCTCCAGCTTCCATTGCAAAGGAAAGTTCAGAGCCCGATAAAGGTGTAGTTCGCCTTTTTCACTGCTCTCAGGCATCATATATATCTGCGAAGGAACAGAAAGCAAGAAGCCGAGATGAGGCTCATACAAATTCAGAAGGAAGGGCTCTCCAACCATTTCCAGTGCCATTTAAAATGGATAATGAAATTTTAAAAATTTACCCAAAAAAAGGGGAAAATTGTTATGTCATCTAATTCTCAGGCTTCCTAAATACTTTCTAGAAGCTGCCCATATCTTTCAATGAGAGGAGATGGCTGGTCTTCTGTAACAGATGATCAGTTTATTTAACAGCTTGCATAGTTTATTTCCACGGAATTAATCATGTTGATGAAACGACCAACACAAACAACAAATACATACAAATATTGTTGGGATATAGGTCATTCCCATGTGGGCCCATATTTTATTAGCAGGACAATGTATTTGGCCAAATACACATTGGTGCAAAATGAGAGAAAATATTGTTGTGTTCACCACGCGCACTTGCACTCACAGTGATGTGACCTGAAGGTGAAGAAATTCCAGAGTGAAACCTCCAGAGTAATGAAATTTACCGGAGTGGTTTACAATGCCAAAGTGATGAAATTTACCAAAGCAATTTTGGTGGCAGAGCTAGGCAGGTAGACAAATTAGGCTTGCGCCAAAAATCACCAGCAAATTTTAGTGTAAACTGACTTTGTAGAGCAGGTAGTTAACTTTCTAGATTTGATAGTCAACTTTGCAGAACAGGTCAATTACAAAGTTCAGAAAAGTAACTTTGTAGAGTACGTGGTAGGCTTTACAATGCACGCGACCATCTTACAGAGCAAATGCTGCCCAATATATATATGTACATTGCTGCGTTTTAAGGGTAAAGAAGCAAAGAAAAATAATGAATCGTTATTTTTGCTATTGTGCTCTATTCTTTGAGGGTTTTTGTAATCAAAAGGGTTTCTGTAACTGATGGGTACCGATACCCAATGCCCGTTCAAAGGATCCATCCTTGGGGAATTGGGCCCTGGTACCACAGAGGCCCAAGAGGTCTAGGCATCAGCCCATGTGGCAAGATTGGTCTCAGGGTCCACTCAAGCCCGCGGACATAGAAATGAGCCTCGGACGTCAGCCTGCCAGCAAAATCGGTGCACCAGAGATTTGGTGACTTACCCTGTCAGATTATAGAAAGAATAATAACCTGCAAGGCACGCACGATCACTGCAGAAGTGACACCACGAAAGATCATCTAGTATGCACACAACTTTCCTGACACAGTAAGCCAGATTGGTGGAGTTGGTGGCAGGTTCCTCTGCACACGCCAGTGCCACGTGGATTCCTCGCAAAGAAAGGCTCGACTGCTATAAATACATTAACTGTCCACTAAACAAAGAATCCTAACATTTGTACTTGCTTAGCAAATATAAAGAGAAAAGGATAAGAAAGAGAAGGGCTAGAACATACTCTGTAATCTCCTTGTAATCTCGTACAACATAGTGAAGCAGTTCTCGGATTAAAGTCCCGTGGTTTTTTCTTTCTCATTTAAGAGAAGGTTTTCCACGTAAAACCCATCGTGTTACCCTCTCTAACCTTTTCGCACACGTACTGTTTGGTGTTACTGTTAAATCCTCACCCTTATCAAAATAAGGATCCGATGACGTAACAGTAACCAAAATTTTACATAGTAAAATTTTTGTGAACTAAGTGTCCCGCGATTTTCTCCCTCTTATTCAGAAGAGGATTTTCATATAAAAATACTATGTTTTGATTTTCTTCTTTTTTGTTGTGTGTCGTCACTATTTCCTCTCGATTTTTGTGTCTTACCGGCATTGTTTTTCTCCAACAAATATAACTTTCTACGGAGACTGCTTCCATATTCCCTAATTTCTTCAGTCACATTTGCATGCAAATTAACAATATCCTACTTAGCATGAGGTGGTAAAAGAGGAAAAAGAGCATGGAGAAATTGTTATGATATTGGAGAGAACTACTTTGTGAAGTTGATCTTACGTGACCAAGATAGTTGAAGACGTAAGGATAAGAAAGATGCCAATCTTCATCCACGGCTATGCCCAGCTGCTGCCATGATGCTCCTTTATCAGTGCTTCTAGCAACTGCAATATCTCCCTGCATAGTGATTGAATTCTTCCTTTCATAGAACACGAAAAATGTGTCATCCTGTGGGAGAAAATCAAAAAGCAGTGTCATCAGTTTCTGCATTTTGTGCAGCTTACACATTCCCATTCATGTAGCTGAATTAAAAATAAAACAAAATGTCCATGGTGCCAGCATTCCCATGGTCTCCCAGGAGAAGGTGTTGAATCGTCACAATGACTCATCCCTCACACCTATTGCCCATAAAAATGTATTTTAACACAAAGGAATAAAAAATAAACTAGACAGAAGGAACACATAAAAGCTTTATGGTTAATGAGACTTTCACTATACATTAAGAAGGGATAGACTATTTAAGGTTTATTGTATATAATCTTATTTTATATTATATTTACATAAATTTAACCCGTGATTACCTGTAATATCCCAAATTTTTGTTCGGATTAAGTTAATATTAATTATGATTTTGGATAAATTAGACGTAGCGAAATTAATTAAATATTATAAAATTTGGAATGATAGTTGGTTCAGTCGAGTTGGCGTCCGAGGTGCGCCCGTATTATTACCCGAATATAGGTTTGGATTTTGGAATAAAAGAAAATTATATATATATATATATATTTATATTGCGTATATATATATATATATATGTCGTTGAAGCGATCCCGTCCGTGGATCCGTGGTTACCAGGCAACACAAGTGTTGAGGTGTTGGATGCGAGAGGAAGATCAAGACCGGATTTTTTACGTGGAAAACCTCCTCTTAATTGGAGAGAAAAAACCACGAGGCTCAGGGCCTTAGAAGTGCTTCATTATTTAGGTTGAAGTCTTTACAAAGTACAAGTGTTTGGGTTAATCACTTCCTTGTCTCTTGTTTTGTATCTCTTTTTTAGGGGGAATCGCTCACTGAGAGGCTTTATCACTCTTTTTGTTCCATTTCGCTGGGAAGAGAGAGATTCTGTGGCCGAGAGGAAGTGGGCCTTTTTCCTTCTTTCTGGAGCGAATTTGGGGGGAGAGAATCCAGTCCTTTTGAAGGGGACCTCACTGGGTATTTATAGGGAAGACCAGGCCGTTGGGGAAGAGACGCGTGGCAGCCATCGGATGGCCCAGAAGCTGTGCAGTGTCCAACTGGCCTCATTTAATGCTGCTGACGTGTGTGAGATGGCATGCAGCTAGCGCAGCGGTAGGCCTAGGCGTGTCAGGTATGGGAGGTCTAGGCGTCAGTCTTGATTTGACCAGGCTGCCTTGTTTAGATGGAGACTGGCAGTGGCTGCAGATTTCCTTGGGAATCGACGAAGTCGCTTAGCTGGCGTTCTCGGCCGGGCATAGGGCAGTCCTCGTTCCTGGGTGGAGCTTCTTGTGAGTTCGCGGACTCGTAAGAGGAGGCTGCTCTTGGAGGATCTTCAGGGGAAAGCCCGAGAGTTTCTACTTGACCTCTCGGGCGATTCTGAGACTCAACAGTGCTTCTAAGGTTCTCGGTCCTTTCCGTGTCCATACACTTGGGTGTCGCTGGCGTTGTCCTCGAGCTTCCTTATGGACTGGACCTCTTGGGCTTCTGCTGTAGTCTTGGTCTTTGGGCCGTCGGCCTCTACTTTGGGCCTCTCAGGCCGTTGGGTTTTCTTGACTTGTGGGAGTATTTCTGGGCCTTCCGTTTGGGCCTTTCTCCTGGGCCGTGCTTTCATGGGCCCTTATATTGGGGCTCAACAATATTAAACAAAAAAATAAAATAAAATAAATGAAAAAATGCAAAGATAAGGATCAGGACAGAAGGATGAGGGTTTTGGCGCGGAGAAGAAAGGGAAGGAGGAGGGGAGAGGAAGGAAGAGATGGCCGGTGGCCGCTGACAGCGATGTGCGGCGACGATGGCACGATGTCGGTGGTTGTCGACAGCTGAAAGTTTGGCCGGTGGTGGTTGAGTGGCAGAGGTGAGACCATCGAGGAAGCCGACGATGGTTGTCGACAGCATCGGCGCCAGCGAGGTGGCATCGGGGAGGCCGATGACGGCCATTCTTAGCAGTGGCTGGCTGGCGCGACGACGTCGAGCAACAGCAGCGGCGGTAGAGGAGCCACGCAGAGGAGAGAGAGAACACGGGTGAGGCGTGGGCTTCGCTCAGTGAGGAGAGAGAGGCTCACCGGGGAAGGAGATGGCCAGACAGGAGGTGAAGTCGGCAGCAACGGTCATCGCCAGTGACTGGCGACGGCGTGGGCGGCAGCGGCATGCGGCAGAAGCTGCGTAGAGGGGAGAGAAATGGGTGTAGCCACGAGAAGACGCACCGACAGTGAGAGAAATGGTGTTGTTCGAGTACTTCGGGATATCCTTTCTTGAAATCTGCAAAGTATGAAGTCTAAACAAGTATCTGTAAACCCCCCTTTTGGTATGATTTAATTTTGATTTATTTTAGACACCGCTTGGAATTTTTACTAACATATATGTATTTTATACACCTGTTTTATTTATTCTGAACATGCATGTGCAATTTAATGAGTAATTTTGGGGGTTCTGATATGGGTTTTATAATTTTAGAGGATTTTATATTTTTTTGGAAGCCCGAAAAATTTATTGAACTTTGTATAATTTTTATATCAATATATTGTATGAAAATGAACATGAAACGTTGTATAAGCCGTTCAGTTACACGCACGAGCCGGGTTGTGGTCACTACATTTGGATTTGAAAATGGGACACTCTGGCTAGCTTCCGATGGGAAGATTTATTTGAAAATCCCTTTTCGCCAGCAAGAAAGATTTGGAGTAGTGACACTTTCCTTTTTGATAATTTGATTGACCTTAGGATATATTCGAACGTCCTAATATATTTAATAAACTTGAAGAATGTACCAAAAGTCGCGGGTGACAAAATATAGTGAGCAACCTTATCTATGGGTACAAAATATATGGATTTTGGCCTAAAGTTATTGTAATTATATGTAACCCTTCCTCAAACTAATCTTTAAATAATTAGAACCCAAATTTGGTGCATATTTTGTATTTCTACATTGATTTATGTTAGATTTCGATTTGGATTTGGATTTGAGATTCGTTGATTTTTGCTTTCAGTTAGACATTAATATGTCTCGTACAACGATTTTAATTATATGTTTTGATTCGGACCTTTGAAATATCTGTCGGATTCCGAATATATGTTTCGACTTCTGTGCACGCTATTAGATCATCCAACTATTGGATTCTACCCCAAATTATAAGTTGATCGGGCCTTGAATTTGGACTTAGACTCGAATTGGACATCGGCTTTTGGAATTAGTCTGAATCACCTCTATTTTATTTATATATATACGTCCTGATGATGAATGTTTTCAAAATTTGAACATTTGTTTTAGATTTGAATATTTGCTTTAAGTACGAGACTACTATTGAAATTTTAAAATTTGGATCTTGGATTTCTATTGGATTTATTTTATCTGCAATTTGAATTTATTCTGTAATTTGACTGGATTTTCATCTATTTGACCTTCCATCTGATTCATTGGATTCATTTTATCTAAATATGATACTTATTGGGCATTTGGCTCACATCTTCTGTTTTGACCTCTCAAAGTAGAAGGTTCGGATGCACTGCAAGAGTTAGGACGTAATCCGCCAGCCATTCGTCCGATTTGATGAATTTTAGTTTGTTATGGTTTTAATCGAAAATTGATATGATTGTATTATGGAAATTGGCCGGATATAGGCCTATGGTTATATTTTAGAATCAGTTAGGATATTTTATTATGTCTGATTCATGATTTTGGTTAATTTATCACCTCCCTTATAATGATTGTAGAGTAGATCGTATTTATATTATCCGAATGGTTGTCCAATGATGTCTTGTGAAGGTTTTGATTTGTTAGATCCTGTGTATTTTGGTTTGTCACACTGGGAATTTAGGACTTGGTATTATTTGTTAAATTTATTTGAAAATTTAAATTTTAAAAATTATAATTAATTATTTAATCGACCTGTTTAGTCCGGGTTCGTGACATTGCCAGGTCATAAGGCGACAATTCTATTATTGCGTCAATACCCTCCTTCAAATCAGACCGAAGAAAACCCCATATCATTGAGGTAGTGGAAGGGGCTGCAATATTTGTATATTACCTTGCATTATGCTTTTGTTAACCCTGAACTTGGGGATTCCAAATAGGGTCTGGATGCTGGAAATTAAAGGGAAAGTGAAGATAGTAGAAAACTGTGTAGAACTTTGCTATATTTCATGTTTTCCTTGAAAGCTTGCTTTTCCTTCACATTCTAGAATCCAAACAAGGCATAATGCAAGGCACCAACACCCAAGGGGCGGAAAATGCTCAAGAAAAGGCACATGCTCTATATTTGCAGGAATTTGTTTGCATACCAAATACACATATAGCCGAACATAGATCAGCTTATTGCTACTAAAACTAGGATGGTTAGAGATACAAGTGAATTCAGCTTCAGCATGTGTTGGTTACCCGATAAACAAACTAAAAGAGCGCAATTATTACAACTTAAAGCTGTAAAACGAGCAGCTGGTATCCTGCAGTTCTAAGAGACCTCCAAAATGCAGCCTGATGAAAGCATGCTATGAAAAAGCTTATCAATTGATCGATATTTGGGCATAAAAGACTGCAATCAGATTGCTGCAGAAACTAGATATAAGATCATTTCTCTGTCTGGTCTTTGTTGAGCTATTTATCCATATCACTAAGACCTATTATCCATTTTAAGTCGGAGCTCATTGCAGTGCTTCTTGGGCAGCCACCGCATAATAGAATCACAAGTTACCTATATGAAAGGTTCTTCATCAATGTGAAGCTCAAAGCTCCCAGAACGCTGCCACAAGTGGCGCATTTACACTTGCTGTATAGTCGAATGACAAGACATCATTTTTCTCTCCTAATTAGCTCGTTTCAAAGTTTTTACACTTCGATAATTTGGGAAATGTGGTAGCCAAATGACAGATTAAGGATTTTTCTCAAAAGCGAATAAGTTAATCGATACCCAGAATCACATATTAGCCATGCTCTTTGCCGTCTCTCAGACTCCCTGATGGGAAAAAAAACAAACTCAACACTGACAAAACATTAGCCATGCTCTTCGTTATGAAACCCACAAAGGATACGGAAGGGTATACGAAACAGTGAACAGCAAATTACAAGGACACCATAACTATACCAGTTTGTGTTGGACTAAAATCAGCCTTCCATGTTAAATATATATTACATGAAAACCAAATGTAAAAATAAATTAAAGATCAAAAACTAACCTCCCATCGTTAAAATCAACAACAATTGCTCGAATTTCTACAAAATAATCTACTTATTTGGATCTTCCAAGGTCTAATACTTCTCAATGATAGATTAAATTAGAATATTAAATTTAGAAATTCAAACTATCACCACATATATGTAGACATTTTTTATCAATATATCTTTGGGTGGTTACCATCCAAGAGAAAGTGAGCAAAAGTGGTTACACCAAAATAGGAAAACATGGGCTGCATTCTGTTGATTTTATTTTATTTTATTATTATTTTTTGTGCTGAAAAATCAACAGTTTGAACCTCAAACAATTACAAACTATTCTTCCTACAAATTACAAGACGTTGAATGTTGTTATGGAAATTGATTAAAACCCTTTATAAATAAAGATTCTGTTGCAGATTGAATCCAAATCTAGAGCCACAAGAATCTTTAATGGGTTTAAAACTCTTTTGATTTTAAGCAGTCAGTTGAAGTAGCTATAATTTAAGCTTGTGGACTATCCCAAAAAAGCTGGTTTGTATTATTCTCTTTTGTAGAGGACTACCATTCCTAATGACCTAATTTCAAACTCCAATATTGAAGAAACAATTGTCTTGGTATTACCAGATTACTTGCATAAGGAAATATAAGATTACATAAAACACATAAGAAGATATGTTTCTGTTGGGAATCATTTCCGTATGGAAGTCCTTGTGACCAGGGGACTTGAACGGAGCACGTGCGTGCTACTTTAAGTAGAAGGAATTCCGGTCAACTATGTTGACCAGAACCTTTTGGACGGTCATCCTCCACCGGTCAATATATTGACCTGTAAAAGTCATGAGACGACTAACTCTGCTGAAGGATTTGATCGGATTACTCCGACCGGTCAACAGAGTGATTGAACGACTATGAATGAGAATATGGTCAACAGGGTTGACCGACTGAACAAAGAAGGTGTCACGAACCCAAACCAAGCAGGTCAATTTCTAAAATCTGAATTCCCAAATATTTTTGAACAATTAATACTAAGTCCCGAAATTCGGGTGTGACAAACCAAAATATACTTAACAAAATTAAAATCCTCACAGGACCTCATCGAACAACTGTCCGAGTAAAATAAATACGACCTACTCTACGATCATCGTAAGGGAGATAATAATCCAACCCAATAATCATAATCAAACATAACAAATATTCAACTATTTTCAACATATAACAATAAGCCTATATCCGGCCAATTCCATAATACAATCGCATCAAATATCAATATGAACCATAATAAAACTGAACTCACCAAATCGGACGAATATCTGACCGATCACGTCTTTACTCCTGTTCTGCATCCAAACCTTCTACTCAGAAGGAACAAAACAGAAAAATGAGCCTATTGCCCAACAAGTATCATATTTACTCAAAATGAGTCCAATAAATTAGATGAGAAGTCGATGGATGAAAATCCAATCAAATTCCAAGAGAAATCCAAATCGCCGATAAAACGAATCCAACCGAAATCCAAGATCAAATTTCAAAATCCAATGGTAGTCTCGTACTCAAATCAAATATCCAAGTCCAAACAAATATCCAAATTTCCAAAATAGTCCTCGTCGGGACATAGATATATATATATATACATATATATAATCAAAACCGAGGTGATCCGAACCAATTCCAAAATCGATGTCGATCCAAGTCCAAATCCGAGTCCAATGCCCGATCAGCTTGTGATCTGAGGCAGAATCCGATAGCCGGATGCTGAGTCCAAGTCCGAATCCAAATCCAATGCTCGATCAGCTTGTGATCTGAGGCAGAATCCGATAGCCGGATGATCCAATAGCGTCTTGCAGATATCACATTGCAAAGACCGCGTGGAGATATTCCAAAGGTTCGGATCAAAACATATATTCAAAATCGTTGTACGAGACATACCAAGCCCAATTATAGGCAAAAATCGGCGACTCTTAAATCCAAGTCCAAAATCCATATCCAAATCAAAATCGAATATCAATTGACGCAAAAATACAAATTATGCACCGAATTTGGGTTCTAATTCTTTAAAGACTAACTTGAGGAAGGGTTACACATAATCCCGGTAACCTTAGGCGAAAATCCATGTACTGTATACCCATAGATAAGGTTGCTCACTATGTTTTGCCACTCGGCTTTGGTGATTCTCAAATTTTATCGAGATATATTATGACGTCCAAATATATTCTAAAGGTCAAATCAAATCATCCAAATGGAACGGTCACTATTCCAAGTCTTTTCCCGCCGGTGGAAAGGGATTTCCAAATAACAAAATAATCTCCCGGTCGGAGCTGGCCAGAAATTAATAATCCAAATCAAATGTGATGACCACAACCCGGACGTGCATGTGAAAATACACTACCAATGCAAATTTCGTGTATATTTTCACATGAGACATCGATATAAATATACATCGAGTCCAATAAATTTTTTTCGACTTTCAAAAATTACAATAAATTCCTAAAATCAAAAACCCATATCTAAAACATCCAATTTAGCCAATAAACTACACATGCATATTCAAATTAAATAAATGGAACAGATAAAATTTTATGCATGTTAGTAAAAATTCCAAACAGTATCTAAAATATTTCAGATATTAAATTAGACCAAAGAGTGGGTTTACAGGATACTTGATAAACCTCATACTTTACAGATCTGACAAATTGAGGCTCCAAAATACCGAATCGCGTGCCTCACTCCACTGCCGCACCACCCGTCCACCGACCCGCTTTCTCCTTCGCCGCGTGCTACAGCACCCATGGATTTCTCTCCTCCTTCCCTCGCGCAAAGATAAAGATCCCATTTACGCACACACGGCCTCGGCTACGGCCACCGACGCAAAGACCGCCGATCATTGACAACAACCGCAGCGTCACTGCCTCCCACCGAGCTCCCCCCTCCACATTCGCACGTATCTCCTTCTCCTTCTCCTCCCACAATGAAATTTTGCGCACAGCCAAGCTAACCCACAGCCGTCGCAGGTCACCAGCTCGACGTCACTGACCGTCGATGATCACCGCGGCTCTCCCCTTCGTCCCCTGCTGCAAACGCCGACGACAGCCCCATCGGTTTCCCCCTCACCGCACCTTCACCGAATCACTCACGGCCACCAAAGACCAGATTTACCGTGCCGATTTCGACGTCCGACGCCGGCGTCGCCATCGCCGCTTCCTCTTCCACCGTGCGCAGTGCCTGATTTCGGCCCTGAAACCCTCTCTCTCTCCTCTCTTTTCTTCTTCTTTTTCCTCTATTTTCTTCTTCCTTCTTTTTCTTCTTTTTCTCCCCATTTCTCCTGAGCCCAAACGCCCCTTAAATAATAATAAAAATATTATTATTATTATTATTATTATTATTATTATTATTATTATTATTATTATTATTATTTATATTATCTCCGAATCCCAAATTCCAAATCTCCATCCTTATCCTTATCCAAACGTAATCCCATCCCCTTTTCTTCCTCTTTCAATCCTTATCCATATTATATATATATTTTTTATTTTAGTTTTCTTCTATTCCAAAATCAAAATAATTATTTGTGCGACAATACGAGCGCACCCTGGACGCCAACCCAACCGATCCAAACATCCTCCCAAAATTTCTTAATATTTAATTAATTTTGTCGTGTCCAATTTTTGCAAAATTATAATCAATATTAAATTAATCCGAACAAAAATTCGGGATATTACATTCTCCCCTCCTTATAAAAATTTCAACCTCGAAATTTACGAATCTCAATCTTAACCTCAAATATCATATAATGAGGATATTCTTTCAATGTCATCTTCGCTCTTCTCAGACCACTTCCTCGATTGAGTGATTCATCCAAAATCTGATCCTCAATAGTAGATCATTTCTATTCCAAAATCCAAATTGAAACTGTAGCACAACACAAATTCTCGTCGATCAATGACGATTCCGATCCAAGCACATTCGAATGATCATTCACATATTTCTCATACAAAAATCATATCCAAAGATCAAAT
The DNA here is from genome assembly GCA_033239525.1 of Nepenthes gracilis. Lineage (NCBI taxonomy): Eukaryota > Viridiplantae > Streptophyta > Magnoliopsida > Caryophyllales > Nepenthaceae > Nepenthes > Nepenthes gracilis. The sequence goes on from BSYO01000010.1 coordinate 47,189, forward strand.
TCAGAGATAAGGTCAATATGCAGACCACCTCTCTAATCTACCGAACACTTGGAAGATTTCGATGAATCTTATCTTCAAATAATCCGACGACCTCCAAATCAAAATTCTTCTCTTCAATGCGCTTCCATAAATATCTGACCATCCACATCAAACTTCAAATCGGACTGCAAATTCAATCTCCTACTTGAAGCGTCAAATCATATCTTGTGACAAATAGCCAAAAGTCTATATACTTCCGATGCGCTACTCTGATTGATTATCCATCTCCAATCAAAATTGGAAGCTTCAGAATCAGAATATTTTACAATCTTCTCATCTTGACAACATGCCAACAATGAATCTCAGGAACGACATTCTGATCGGCAAGAAAAGAGCTAACTCCATCAACTTATCCATTATCGTCCAAATTACTACCACGATCTTCTAGTCATTCGAGGTAGACCACAACACAAATCTCGAGGCATCTTCTTCTGCTCGACTTCATCTTTAGGCACGGATATACCTTGCCACACAGGCCACAACCTCACGCTTTATATTTTGTCTGCAAACCATGACACATAATCAACTTGCCATCAAATTCTCTCTCCACTCTGCAAGGTGAAAAATCTTCGACGTTTCTATCGAACTTAGACAAATCCAAACTCAATCACAATTGCAGATGACCTCATTTGCTCTTTAGCTCCTATTCAATCAGCTTCTGAGCTTTCATCAAATTAACCGAGACTCTAACGAGAGAATTCTTGCAAACATGATTCCTCTAGAACGTGTAATGGAGAAAACACTTTGTGCGGGAATGTTTGTGATTGTCTCCACCTTTCAATCACTTTCAACTTTAATGTAGCTCATCCAAAAGGGCTTCATTCGATCTTCTCAAAAGATTCTCCACACGTATAAAAATTTCGCTTCGATCCAACTTGAAGCGAAAAGAGAAAATTCTTCCGGGACGAGTCTTCCTATTGGTATCTTCTTACAGAGCACTTCACACAAAAATCCTCCAAACGGTGTCGCATTCGGACTTTCAGACGGCTTGTCCGAAAAGAAAATCACCATCGATCCTCATAAGAACTTCTCCCATAAATAGAATCTTAGTTAGAAATCCAATGCTGACAATAAGGAAAGAAAATCCATCTGGCCCAATCCTCATGCAGGCATTCTTGCCACGGCACCTTCAAGCAAAATCCTCAGATTGCGCCCACATCCCCAAAACTTTTCTGGATTAAGCACCCGACCATACAAAATCCAAACATATCCAAATATTTCTCGAAGCATTCTTCGAGCGCTACCAATCCTTCCGATCCATCGGAATCAACAGAACTGACACCGAAGATAATCTATTCTTCAATTACCGAAAACTTTTCTCACCAGCATCACTTTATTTGAATACTGATCACTTCTATTCCAAGGGTGCCACAACACTAAAATCTTTGAGAAACTATCACCAAATCTCCCATCACAATCAACTAAATCTAAGAAACTCCACACTCTCGCGACCTTAAATGGTCTTTTCAAATTCGCCACTATTTCTATCTTCTTCGAATCTCCAAATGTTACATTCTCGAAATCTACAGCAGACTTTCCAATCGGATCTCATATTTCTCAATATTCTTCAAATAAATTAGAAAATCATTGATACAACCATCATAATTAATCCAAACACGATCAGAGTTCCAATCGACCAAATCCATAAAAGATGCCAAAATATTTGACAACCCAAAAGCACAATCAAAACTTCACAACGGTCACACAGTGACCTGAAGGCTGTCCTATACACAGCCTCTGACTAAATCCTCAATTAAAGATACCTCAAACATAATTTGATCTTAGAGAAAACCCAAATTTCTTTAAATGGATCCAACAAATCCTCGATCCATGAAAACTGATACATATCCAATTCCCAAATAATCCAAAATAAATCCATCGAACCAAATCCCTTCACCTAAAAACACTGAAGCACTCCACGCCAATACAATTAGCCAAAAAAATTCTTTCTCAAAACAATTTCTTCAACTCAGACAAAACTACTCCATACGGAGCCTTCGAAATAGATACAGATCCAATCATAACATCGAAAACAAATTTCATCTCTTAATCTATGAGCAATCCAGTTGAATCTTCTGAAAAACATCTTCAAGCTTGCAGATGATCAAATTATCTTCAATGGTCTCAGAATAACTCCCAGATGTGACCATATAAGCCAGATAAACTCAGCACCCATCTCTCAATCGGTGGCTAAGCAGCGGCGCAAAATCAACCTTTAAGCCTTCTTATTGACTCTTCCTTAGAACTCTGAGGATTCATAACCCAAAATGCAAAATGGGACTGACTTGCCAAAATAGTCTTCTACGACTAAGGATCCAGCTCTAACTTCATAGGCTATAACTGCAAATGCTTCGCCTAGAACCATCTATCTTCTACCAGGACATCTGGAATCCGAATACCAAAATTTGAACGATCCCTTGACAAATAGCCTATCTGGCCGCAATTTGAAGCAGACTTCAATTCTGACGAAGCAACCTCGTCTCGCGAACTTCTTCTCGCTAGACTTGCAGGCTGATCATGCAAACTCAAACTTCAGGGAAGAAAACTTTACTTCATCTGACTTTCATTTAACTTGTCCTTTGAATGATAAACAATCCATCTTTCGAGTCTTGACTCCAATTTCTGATTTCTTCTGGAAACGCTTCTCCTGAAGCTACTCCGACTTGATCAACAGGGTATGATCTAGCTCCTCGTCATAAGTTTAGCATTCGGTGTCATAAGTTTAGCATCCGAATGACACCAACTACTTCCAGATTGAATCTTGAAGTCCTCATCTACTATCATACTTCAACAAATCTTTTAAATTCTTCAACCTCTTCCTGAGCATTGCTTTAAGAGATCGAACCACGAACTTTGTCCTTCGATTCTTCAGCGATGAAAGATTCACAGGGATGACTATCCACCCGATCACAGCGACGAGTGGGAATGGACGATCTTCAGTCTTTCTTTTGCTCCAATAATGACTTCAGACTTCTACACGATCAGCATCATCGCTGCCGACGAGATCAGACTTGCACTTCATCGTCATGTCTTCTAGTAATGATAAACGAGTTGATTTAACTTGAACTTCTTCATATTTATCTGCGGCATCCAATCTTGAAGAATCTTCTTTCATCTCCGCTTTCACCGCTAAACTCTCTGCCAATCAAAAATCTCCTTCTACTCCGCGAGATTTCGAGTCGACTAACTTTATCACCTACCCTCTGCCAATCAAAATCTCAATCTACTCCGCGAGATTTCGAACCAACTCCAATTTCAGACCACTATTCTTCCAAAAGTACAAATTCCAACAAACTCTCTACGTATTTGTAGAAACCAAACAAATTCTAATTCAACTGCTATATCAAATCATACATTACGTCGCTTGTGCGACTCATCATCATCAGATGATCATCATTCCAATCCAAACCCAAACTCCTACGATTCGACCTTCTGATTCAAACTCAAATCTTCACAACTCAAATTTTCTATTATCAACAAAAAATAATACTTGTTATACCCAAATATTCAGCTAATTATTTATCCAAAATAACCCAAAGTACCTTTCCTTACGAATTTTCTCTGATACCACTTCTGTCACGAACCCGAACCAAGTAGGTCAATTTCTAAAATCTGAATTCCCAAATATTTTTGAACAATTAATACTAAGTCCCGAAATTCGGGTGTGACAAACCAAAATATACTTAACAAAATTAAAATCCTCACAAGACCTCATCGAACAACCGTCCGAGTAAAATAAATACGACCTGCTCTACGATCATCGTAAGGGAGATAATAATCCAACCCAAAAATCATAATCAAACATAACAAATATTCAACTATTTTTAACATATAACAATAAGCCTATATCCGGCCAATTCCATAATACAATCGCATCAAATATCAATATGAACCATAATAAAACTGAACTCACCAAATCGGACGAATATCTGACCGATCACGTCTTTACTCCTATTCTGTATCCAAACCTTCTACTCTGAAGGGACAAAACAGAAAAATGAGCCTAATGCCCAACAAGTATCATATTTACTCAAAATGAGTCCAATAAATCAGATAAGAAGTCAATGGATGAAAATCCAATCAAATTCCAAGAGAAATCCAAATCGCCGATAAAACGAATCCAACCGAAATCCAAGATCAAATTCCAAAATCCAATGGTAGTTTCGTACTCAAATCAAATATCCAAGTTCAAACAAATATCCAAATTTTCAAAATAGTCATCGTCGGGACATAGATATATATATATATATACATATATATAATCAAAACCGAGGTGATCCGAACCAATTCCAAAATCGATGTCGATCCAAGTCCAAATCCGAGTCCAATGCCCGATCAGCTTGTGATCTGAGGCAGAATCCGAGAGCCGGATGCCGAGTCCAAGTTCGAATCCAAATCCAATGCTCGATCAGCTTGTGATCTGAGACAGAATCCGATAGCCGGATGATCCAATAGCGTGCGCAGATAGCGAAGCAGCACCGCGACAGATATTCCAAAGGTTCGGATCAAAACATATATTCAAAATCGTTGTACGAGACATACCAAGCCCAATTATAGGCAAAAATCGGCGAATCTTAAATCCAAGTCCAAAATCCATATCCAAATCAAAATCGAATATCAATCGACTTAAAATACAAATTATGCACGAATTTGGGTTCTAATTCTTTAAAGACTAACTTGATGAAGGGTTACACATAATCCCGGTAACCTTAGGCGAAAATCCATGTACTGTATACCCATAGATAAGGTTGCTCACTATGTTTTGCCACCCGCGGCTTTGGGTGCATTCCTCAAGTTTGTCAGATATATTATGACGTCCAAATATATTCTAAGGTCAAATCAAATCATCCAAATGGGAACGGTCACTACTCCAAGTCTTTCCTGCCGGCGGAAAGGGATTTCCAAATAACAAAATAATCTCCCCGTCGGGAGCTGGCCAGAGTCCAATAATCCAAATCCAAATCCAAATGTAGTGACCACAACCCAGCACGTGCATGTGAAAATACACAGCCAATGCAAATTTTGTGTATATTTTCGTTACAGATACTTATATAAATATACATCGAGTCCAATAAATTTTTTCGGCTTTTAAAAATTACAATAAATTCCTAAAATCAAAAACCCATATCTAAAACATCCAATTTAGCCAATAAACTACACATGTATATCCAAATTAAATAAATGGAACAGATAAAATTTTATGCATGTTAGTAAAAATTCCAAATAGTATCTAAAATATTTCAGATATTAAATTAGACCAAAGAGTGAGTTTACAGATACTTGCCTAAACCTCATACTTTACAGATCTGACAAACTGAGGCTCCAAAATACCGAATCGCGTGCCTCACTCCACTGCCGCACCACCCGTCCACCGACCCGCTTTCTCCTTCGCCGCGTGCTACAGCACCCCTGGATTTCTCTCCTCCTTCCTCGCGCAAAGATAAAGATCCACCTACGCACACACTTCAGCGCCGGCCACCGACGCAAGACTGCCGACCGCCGACCGCCGACAACAACCGCAGCGTCACTGCCTCCCACCGAGCTCCCCCCTCCACATTCACACGTATCTCCTTCTCCTTCTCCTCCCACAATGAAATTCTGCGCACAGCCAAGCTAACCCACGGCCGTCGCCGGTCACCAGCTCGACGTCACCGATCGTCGACGATCACCGCGGCTCTCCCCTTCGTCCCCTGCTGCAAACGCCGACGACAGCCCCATCGGTTCCCCCCTCACCGCACCTTCACCGAATCACTCACGCCACCAAAGACCAGATTTACCATGCCGATTTCGACGTCCGACGCCGGCGTCGCCATCGCCGCTTCCTCTTCCACCGTCGCAGCTCTTCCGATTTCTACCACTGAAACCCTCTCTCTCTCCTCTCTTTTCTTCTTCTTTTTCCTCTGTTTTCTTCTTCCTTCTTTTTCTTCTTTTTCTCCCCATTTCTCCTGAGCCCAAATGCCTCTTAAATAATAATAAAAATATTATTATTATTATTATTATTATTATTATTATTATTATTATTATTATTATTATTATTATTATTATTATTATTATTATCTCCAAATCCCAAATTCCAAATCTCCATCCTTATCCTTATCCAAACGTAATCCCATCCCCTTTTCTTTCTCTTTCAATCCTTATCCATATTATATATATATATATATATAATATAATAATATTATATATATATATTATATATTTTTTTTTATTTTAGTTTTCTTTTATTTCAAAATCAAAATAATTATTTGTGCGACAATACGAGCGCACACCGGACGCCAGCCCAACCGATCCAAACATCCTCCCAAAATTTCTCAATATTTAATTAATTTTGTCTTGTCTAATTTACCCAAAATTATAATCAATATTAAATTAATCCGAACAAAAATCTGGGATATTACAGAAGGTCTGAAAGACTGTCATATCCCAAAAAGTGTACAATTGATCTACCTGATCGGGTTATTGGTAGATATCATTCTTAGGACTCCAAACGCTGATCGGTTTACAGGAGCAGGCATGTGTCATTTATTGCAGAACAGGGTGTGCGCATGTACACATGCAGACTTTGGAAGTTGAGCACCAACCACCATCTGGGATATGGTGGGGAACGTATGTATATATGCACACAAAGAGGTGGGATATGAGAAAAATAAGAGAAGAGAAAGTGAAAAGAAAGAGAGTGATGAGTGAAAACAAAGTGTTGAAGCTCTTTGCTTACCTTTACTCTGTTATCATTTTTGCCTCTTGTAATTTGTGTAACAAATTCTTATACCTAGTAATTTTTGGTGGATTTAATATCCCGTGATTTTTTCTTTATTCCAGAAAGGTTTTTCACGTAAAATATTTGGTATTCATTTCTCTTCTTCTACTTCTACTTCGCTGTGAGTGCGTGTGTTTTTATCAGTCGGCTATCCATTCTAGCCAACAATGATTGTTCATGTATACTAGTTAGTAGTCCGCTCATTACCGCCAACAAGTGGTATCAGAGTCAAGTTAAGATTTTCATCTGAATGGCGTCATCATCCTCAAAAATTTACCGTTCAGTGTAGAACAATTTAATGGGTAGGATAACTTCATCCTCTGACAGGAGAAGATGAAGAATATCTTAACTAGAGAATGAACAATAAAATCACTGAAAAAGAAGGAAGATAAGCCGGAAAACCTATCAGTGGAGGACTAGCAAGATAAACGAGACCTTGCCAGCTGTACTATTAAGTTATGCCTAGCGGACAACACGCTCTAAGAAGTCCTCAGCCTAACTGATCCGGTGGAGGTATGGGAGAAGCTGGAGAGCCGATATAAGTCCGAATCCTTGACAACCAGGATACATATAAAGAAACAGTTTTATGGTCTATGGTTATCAAAAGGTGGTAGCTTTGAAAAATATTTGGACAAATTTAATTGGATCGTAATACAGATATCCGCCCTTAATGAGGTAATCAAGGAGGAGGATAAGGCATTGGTGCTGCTGGCCTCTCTACAAACCTCCTACGATCACATCGTCACCACTTTGCTGTTTGGAAAAGATACGTTAAAGTTGGACGAGGTAATTGCTTCCTTACTCATGAATGAGATAAGGCGGTCACAAGAGACCTCAACGTCTTCTCATAGTGAAGTACTTGTGACCGGAATCTAGGGAAATGAGTAGAGAACTTAGCTAGAAGCCCGGAGAGAAAGGACACAGCAAATCTCGATCAAGGTATCAAAACTTTAAGTGCCATCATTGTAGCAAAAAAGCCACATCAAGAAATAATACTTCAAATGGAAGCGTAAGAACCCAAAAAAGGAAAAAAGGGACCAGGTGAGGACAAGTCCTCTATCTCAGTGGTCACAGGAAGCGATCTCTTGTTGACATGTAAAGAGAACGTGGCAAACCTGACGGACGAGGAGTCCGGTTTGGTGATTGATTATGGTGCCACCTTGCATGCCACGTCTAGAAAGGGATTATTCACATCCTACACTCCAGAGGACTTTGGAGTGATAAGGATAGACAATGAAGGAACTTTCCAAATTATTGGTAAAGGTGACGTTGTACTGGTTACTAATAATTAAACGAAGTTGTTGTTAAAGGATGTTCGACATGTCCCTGACATCAGGTTCAATATCATCTCAACTGGTCGGCTGGATGATGAAGGTTATTGTAACACCTTCTGTGAATGAGAGTAAAAATTAACCAGAGGATCCCTAGTAGTGGTAAGAGGAAAAAATTACTCCGGCTTGTACATTATGAAGGCGTCTGCAATGACCGGAGATGTAAACGCTGCAATCAGTAAGGAGACTGAAACTTTGTGGCACACAAGGTTGGGCCACATGAGTGAACGCAGACTGCATCATCTGGCCGGAAGGGCCTTATCACCGGAGTAAATGAGGACGGACTAAGGATGTGTTCTCATTGCTTTGCCAGCAAACAAATAAGAGTCTCATTTCATAGAGACTCGTCCGCTCCAAAAGCAAAACTGCTTGATCTTATCTACACAGATGTGTGTGGACCATTCAAAGAAAAATTATTTGGTAGAGCTCAATATTTCGTCTCTTTCATTGATGATTGTTCTAGAAATTTGTGGGCCAATCTATTGAAAACCAAGAACCAGGTCATCAATATATTTGAGGAATTTTATACTCTTATTGAGCGACAGACGAGGAAAAAAATGAAGGCCGTCTGAAGCGATAACGGCGGTGAATATATAAGGTCTCTTGATGCCTATTGCCAGTCACATGGTATCAGGCATAAGAAAACACCTCCAAAGACGCCACAGTTGAACGGAGTGGCTAAACAGATGAACCGCACACTTCTAGAAAGAGTACGGTGTATACTTTTCGAAGTTGAGCTTCTTAGACACTTTCAAGCCAAAGCATTGAAGACAGCGGCCTACATCATAAGTAGGTCGCCCAGTAAACTCTTGAATGGGGAAGTGCCGGAGAAGATATGGTCGAACAAGATGCCATCTTATAATCATTTACGGGTCTTTGAATGTAAAGTATTCGTTCATATCCCAAGAGATGAAAGGACAAAGTTGGAGTAAAAGACGATACAGTACGTCAATCTGGGCTACAGGGAAGATGAGTTGGGTTACAGATTTTATGATCTAACTGGAAGAAGACTTGTCCGGTCAAGGGACGTAATATTTGTTGAAGATCAAACGATCAAGGATATTGGCAGAAAGACCAAGTGTGATGTCGAGCAGACGGACAAAGTAAGTGTCGAAATTATCCGTCCGGTATCTCTAAAAGACGAAGACAATGGTCCTAAGACGATTGAGTATAATGGAGAGGCAATTATGGCACCTAATGAGGATCAGGATGAAGTCACCCCTCAACCAGTCGAGGATCTGCCTATCAGACGATTCTCACAAAACAGACGGCCGTCTGTCCGTCTGTCATCCAATGAATATATTATGTTCACTGATACCGGAGAGCCCGAAAATTATAAAGAGGCTATGGAGAATGAAAGTAAAGAAAAATCGCTAGAAGTCATAAATGATGAAATAAGTTCTCTTTATGAGAATCATACCTTTGATTTAGTCAAGTTTTCTAAGGGAAAGAAGGCCCTGAAGAACAAATGGATCTTCCAATTGAAAACATATGAAAATACCATGAAGTCAAAGTATAAGGCACAACTAGTGGTGAAAGGTTTCAGTCAACGGAAAGAAATTGACTTTGATGAGATTTTTGCTCCCGTGGTAAAAAGGTCCTTCATACGGGTTGTGTTGGTCCTAGCAACCACCTGGAATCTGGAAGTGGAGCAAATGGATATCCGGACAGCTTTCCTTCATGGTGAATCAAGAAGAAATTTATATGGAACAGTCAGAATGGTTCAAGATTAAAGTGAAAGAGCAACTAATCTGTCGTCTAAGAAAGAGCCTATATAGGTTGAAACACGCTCCAAGACTATGGTACAAGAAGTTCGAATCAGTCATAACTAGTTAAGGATACCGGATAACTACTTGTGATCACTGTGTTTTCACACAAAGGTTTTTAGAAGATAATTTTGTTATCCTTCTCCTTTACGTGGATGACATGTTGATTATTGGATAAAACAGTACTCGGATAAAAATGTTGAAGGAGCAACTTGGGCAATCATTTGCCATAAAAGATCACAGACTGGCAAACCAAATTCTTGGTGTCAGAATCATTCGCAATCGGGAGGCAGGGAGATTATGATTGTCTCAAAAAAAACTACTTTGAAAAGATACTCCAACGATTTAATATGGATAAGTCTAAGTCTGTCAGTACTCAACTTGCAAATCATCACAAGTTGAGTAGTCGCCAGTGTCCATCTTCAGACGAATAGAAAGCGTACATGAGAGGCGTTCCCTACTCAGCCGTAGGAAGCCTCATGTATGCCTTGGTATGCACCAGGTCGGACATAGTACATACTATTGACACAGTCAGCCGATTTCTATTCAATCCAGAAAGAAATATTAGTCCGCAATAAAATTGATTATGAGATATATCCGAGGAACTTCCAAGAGGTGCTTGTGTCTTGGAAATGACAAGCTTCAATTGGTGTGCTACTGGGATGCTGATGTGGTCCGAGACATTGACAGTCGCAAGTCCACTTCTAGATACTTAGTGAAATTTACAGGAACAGTTTCCTAACAATCTAAGTTACAAAAATGTGTTGCTCTTTCTAGTACTAAAGCCAAGTATATTGTCGTGACAGAAGCTTGCAAGGAGATGTTGTGGATGAAGAAATTTGTTCAGCAATTGAGCCTTGAACAAGAAAAGTATGTGCTACTCTGTGACAGCCAGAGTGCTATTCATTTCTGCAAGAACTCCTCACTCCATTCCAGATCAAAGCATATTAATGTGCGATATTATTGGGTGAGAAATGTATTAGAAGCTGGTACACTATCACTGGAAAAGATTGACACTGAAGAAAACGGGGCAGATATGATGATCAAGATTCTACCGAATGGGAAGAATGAAGCATGTTGCAGGCTAGCCGGGATGATGGACTTAACTTCCTCACGATGAATTCCCGTCAACTATGTTGACCGGAACCTTCTAGATGGTCGACCTCCACCAGTCAATATGTTGACCGGTAAAAGTCATGAGACGACTATCTCTGCTGAAAAATCTGGTCGAGCTATTTCAACCGGTCAACGGGGTGATTGACCGGCCATGAATGAGAGGATGGTCAACAGGGTTGACCGACTGAACAAGGAAGGTCTGAAAGACTGTTATATCCCAAAAGGTGTATAGTTGACCTACCTGATTGGGTAGTTGATAGACATCATTCTTGGGACTCCAAAGGCTAATCGATTTGTAGGAGTAGGCATGCGTCATCTGCTGCAGGATAGGGCCTGTGTATGCATACATTTAGACTTTGAAAATTGAGTACTAACCACCAACTGGGCTATACTAGGGGACGTATGTATATATACACACAAAGAGGTGTGTGGTTGATGAAAGAAAAATAAGATAAGAGAAAATGAAAAGAAAGAGAGCGGTGAATGAAAACAAAGTGTTGAAACTCTTTGCTTACCTTTACTCTGTTCTTATTTTCGCTTTCTTATAGTTTGTATAACAAATTCTCATACCCAGTGATTTTTGGTGGTGGTCATATCCCGTGATTTTTTTTCCTTATTCCAGAAGGGTTTTCCACGCAAAGCATTTATTATTTATTTCTCTCCTTCTACTTCTACTTCACCGTAAGTGCGTGTGTTTTTATCAGTCGATTGTCTATTTCAGCCAACAGTGATTGTTCCTATATACTAGTCAGTAGGCCAGCCATTACCATCAACAATTTTGCCACACTCATAACAAGTTGGAAATTCCACGACTTAAAATGGGAATCACACGAGGACAGAAGAAGCAAATATTCCCTGGGTATCATCCATCTCCGTCTTTACCATAATGCGGGTGGGGAAGTGCAGGCCTACGGAGTGTCCCACTTCTTCATACAGGTCAAGTCAAGAGCCATCCAAGTGTCAAGTTGGACCTAAATGGTAACTGTCATATTGAGGGTCCATCAAGTTAACCTCGATCAGAAGGGCAAATAGCGCAACTATGTTCCCATTGTTTAGTGAGGATTATCCAATCCCGTTCACAATAAAACAAAAACTGCCACGCTAATTTTATAGAAAGTGGATACATCTAACTTTCCCAAGCACCAGAAACAGTCCAAAGAAAGCCACCCTCCAACTGTACCTTAGTGGAAATCGTCATTATCCTGTCATTGTGTCAGCTATATCATTAAAAAAAAGATTCCAAACCAACGTCTTGGACCCCAATGCTAGAGAAACCACCTCTTTATATTGTAGCAGTACGGCTATGTATATACATTTGATCCTTTCATCGGCCTGCAGTGAGGAAGGCCCTTGTGGACGCCCTTTTTATACAAAGGGTCTACGAGAGAAACCTCAATTTCAGAAGGCTAAGTCAAACAGAGTCAAAATAACGAGCCCAATAAACAGCTCATCTGGAATTAACGATACCACAAGCAGACCAATAATTGGAGTCAGTGGGAAGAAAAGAATAAATCCCCATAATCATAGAAGCACTGGAAGAATTCAAACACCAAGTACTAAAAACAATCAAAGGATTAATGAATTGCATGATTGCCTCTGCTCCTACTGTTCGACCATTTACAGTCCTAGACCTGCCAATCTAAAAGCATGTATACGGCACATGAAGCATGTCCTGTTTTTATATTTATTTTATTGGTAAGGAAGATTATTGACCTCTTACTTTTGGAGCTGGCCAAATGTACGAATATATCAAAAAATATACATAACAAGTTTGCTCAATGCAATAGAAATCGAACCTAACGCCCCCATACACTAAATAGGTTGACAGAGGGACGACAACTGCAAGGTAACTCATCCAAAAAGTTATTTTCATGATTCAAATAAAACATAAAATAAATGATGAGAAAATTACCTGGACATATAGAAATGGATCGGCAACAAAATTACTGGCAAAACCAGCATCAGATGCTGAAGCACATGTGATGACTGGATTGGCCACTGGCCAAGCCGCACTCTCGTTTTTCCACAAATTTCTCTGTAATCCCAAAACACCAATCCACAAGATGAATTCACAAGAACAACGATTTGCAAAGATTTTCCGCAAAATTAAAACAACCTCGCAACAACCCACTTCTTAATTATTCCGAAAAAATACAGAAAAAAGAAAATCAATTCAAAGCACTTACATCCTCAATGGGTCTAAGAGAGAAGGGGGAGTCACCGTAAAAAACACCAATCGACCAAGACCCCTCGTTGTCCTCTTGACACCCGAAAGAAGACGTATCTGTCCGGACGTAAGGAGTACGGAGAAAGGGGTTGAAGGTCAGCCATGCATAGAGGATGGCAACTGAGCCTAAAAACAACAAGGCAGCGAGGAAGAAGATGAGAGCAGGAGAGAAAAAGGAGTGGTGACTGGATCTTCCCCTACTACGCCACCACTTGAGGCTCGTGTGGAAGCAACTCCTACCACTACCTCCGCCGCCGTCACCATTGCCGGAACTTGTGATACACATAGTTTGACCGGTATTCAGATCCCAAGAATCGCCGGTCAGAGGAGAATCATTGCCAGCTGTGAAATCTTGCAGAAAAATTCGCAAAATCCTCCATTAAACACGAAAGACAGTCAAACAAATGCCCCCTCTTCTAATTCTATGCATTTCTTCCCTTAAAAAATTTAGCCAGTTGTTTAATTTATTTTGGAAAGGGAGGGTGGCAACAAAGAGAAAAATTTTGGAAGGAAAGAGTCGGAGAGCGGGGAAGTGCTATTGCGGACGAGTCAAGTTGAGTAAACGCGACTCTTCATAAACCAAAATATTCCCTCTTACTCTGTCAAAAGTCTTCCGTTTCCAATGTGCTGTATTTTAGTTTAGCGCTGGGGATAGGCACAGGATCTAGCACCAATAGCAGGTTTTTAGTAGTACTATATTTATAGTCATAAGAAAAGAAGAAAATGAAAAAAGATTATATAATGGCGGAATGAAGGAGGTCCTCAGCAATCCTTATCGGGCCCTGAACGCGGTTATTTAAAGGCGAAAGGAAGTCTGGAAATTGCGTATTGACTGGAAATTGCGCACTATATTTATAGTCTTGTTTCGTCGTCATTGTCGCCCGGGAAAATAAATGGCTTGGAAACGTTCAAATTTAGCCACGTGATTCTAACTGGGGATTTGGGAAATTTGCCGTGGTTTGGAAACGTTCAAATCCTGCTTCTCGAGGATTTGCTTTTTTTTATTTTTAGCATTGAATTATTTTTAATCCAATAATAAAAATTTAAAATTTATATAATAATATTTAAATAAATATTTTTATTAAAAATATTTATAATATTTAATTTAATATTTATTAAATATTAATATTATAAAAAATTAAAAAAAATAAACATACATAAACTTTAACCATTAAATTTTTATCCGACGAAAAATAAAAAAGCATTCCGGTGAGTACAATCACGTCAATAATGATGATCGCACATCTTCAAAAAAAAAAGTTAAAATTTTAATTTTAATCTTTAAGTTTATATTAAATATAATTTTAAACCGAATAACTCATATATTAGTACTTATAAGATGGTTAAAAAAGGTAATAAAGATATAATATATCAAAATTTAAATCTGTTCTAACATTTATTCTCTCTTACGCTGATAACGTAAAACTTCAAATGTGATTAAAATGAAAAATATATATATATAGTGAAGGGTAGAATAATTGACATAATATTTGACGATGGACAAAAATGATTTCTTCTTCTATGCGCCAGTCTCTACGTAAGAAAGAAAACAACGTCTTAGGTATGATTTTCTTGCCATTATATAAATAATTATTTGCGTTAGTGTAGAACGTTCACGATGCAAAATGGGATTTTTCTTTTCAGTTTCTAGAACAAATCCTTACTTTGAATTCCATCTATAAATGAGGCTTTTCTCAATTTCTTTTTACCCTATATTTAGTTTGAGGGGATTAAGTGGAAATAAAATTTTTAATTCCTGATAATAGATATTCCACCATTTAATTATAAATTTAATCAAAAATAAATATTCTCAATTAATACTTATTTTACATATATGAAAATAGTTATTCTCACTATTATTATTATTATTATTAGATAATGTTACGTCCTCGGATCCCTACTCGATCAAGACGAGGACCCAAAAGCAACACCAAAGGTTTACTTGTGCAGAATGTGGCGATAGAGTACGAGAACTATAGGCAAGTATGAGGTGGGAACTAAAGCTGAGCGATAGGCAAGTATGAGGTGGGAACTAAAGCTGAGTGAGAAGCCGAGAATCAGTACACGAGTATTTTTACGTGAAAAATCTTTTCTTAAATAAAAAGGGAAAACCACGGGAATTTAGTACAAGAATCGCTTCCACTATATTGCACTTGAATACAGAGGTTTACCAGACACACTCAGCTGCATCAGGTCGAGGACCTTAAGTTTGGAAATTCAAAGAGTTACTCACACAACACAAGTCCTGAATTTCTCTCTTTGGTTTTCTTTCTATGCAGAAGGTAACAAGAGTTAATGCGAAAATTAGTGTCGGATCCCTTATTTGGTGAACAGTTAATGTATTTATAGCGGTCGAGTTTCCCGTGAAATTCGTCCACGTGGCGTTGGCATGTGTCAAGAGCCCCACCACCAGCTCTGTGAGTTCCTCTTGTCCAATCAAGCAGGTTATGTGTACGGCTACTTCCTGCAACGTTCGTTCTGTTGGTCGCGTGTTGTGCAGGTCATCATTTCCCCTGCCGTCTGACTGTTCATCCACAGAATACCTCCCATGTGGCCCTTTCAAGTCGAGCGGCGCCTAAAATCCATTATGGATCTATGGCCCATGGTGACTTCCAGGTCCACTATATTCTATGGGCCGGTTCACACGCCTGGGCTTCCTGGGCCCTTTTGGCTTCTGGGCCCATTTTCTTGGTAGCGGATTTACATATTAGGCATTGGGTACCTGTACCCAACGCTAGGCCCCCAGGCATAGCTTGACTTGCAGTCGTGGTCTAGCTTGTCCATTTTGGCCGAGGGGGTAGTCGTATCACCTACCTCGAGATGTGCTGGTCCTGTCTACTTCTGGTGTCACTTCTTCCCCAGGTCGTCGCGCCTTTTCTAGGCAGTCAAGTGAGCTTTTCAGGCATTGCAGTTACTGTGCTGCGTTGGAACTGTGAGTTTTTCCTTCCAAGTAAATGACATTCACTGGGAGTCGTGCCTCATTCAACGTGGGTTGGGAGCCAGCAGACTTATAAATAGGCAGGCCCTTGGGCTAGTGCGGCTCATCCCTTAGTTGTTTTCAGAGAAATTATGCAAAGGCCTTGTCTCACTTTACTCCCAATGGGAACCCATGAAGGAATTGGATGGATTAGCTGGAGACTTAAAGCTTCTAGTGAAGACTGTCTTTACGCCTTTACCATGGGCAATTTCTCACACTAGTGAGGGTGGCTTGGCTACTCAGCTGTCGTCGTGTGCCCCCTCCAGGCTGTGGCGATCTCTTGTGTAGCAGTACATCATGGTGGATTCGTTACTGGACACCCTAGCTCAGGGTGACGAGCTGCTCATGGTCTATACTTAACTTGAACCGCCACTTGCACCATCTAGGGGAGAGGCGGAGGGTTGTTCAGGTGGCTTGGGCTTGTTGGGTTACCGACGATGAGTTGCTTTTTGCCCATCATGCTCAAAGAAACCGGAACAGTTCGCCCGGAGCTTATGCCCCGTGCTATATTTTCTGCCTTTTTCTTGTACCTTTACTGTCGCAAGCTATGTATTTTGTAAAGGAGCCTTAATTAATAAAAGAAGTAACCCTTTGACTTTATTCTTTAATCTTGTCGTATGAATTTTCTCCCCCCTGGTATGCCTGAGGGGCACGGGTAGCTTTTGCGAAAGTCACTTCCATTAAAGGTTCGCTCGTCACCTTCATTTCTGTGGCCTTGTTTAATTTTCATTTGAGGTTGATGTTTTTCGCTTTTGTCTTGCCAGTGTCCGCGTACAGTAGCTCAAGGTGCGCAGTTAAGAATGTCCGCAGACATTCATAGGTTTGTTTGTGACCCAAAATGCCTGGGAGGCTTCTCGGACTCCAAATATCTTCGCATAATTTGTCACGGTGTCCGCGAACTTTCAACCACTTCCTTAGGCATTTTTGGTAACAAAGTCTTTGTCGAGACTTTGTCCGTGAACTTTCCTTGAATTCGAGACATTTGTCTGCGCCGCTGTTTTTGGTCATTAAGGCGCATTGGATGCACGTCGCTTCGACTGATAGCACCTTGGGAAGCTAAATGCTCACTAATCCTGCCGATGTATGGGTCACTGACATGTGGCTAGGGTGATGATGGGGCGCACCTCTTGTGTTTTCACCATTTTTTGAATACCGTGATTTGCCCCCACCTTTATTTTACGCGATCGGAGAGATTCCTTTTTAAATATCTGGGCAGTGTTCTTCCAGATTCCACCCTTTCCTCGATTTTCTTCGTGTTTTTCCTACTTTTGCCCACAAATTCTCATGACTTTTAGGGTCAAGGATATCACTTCCACCATCACTCTGGGCAAACATGAAGCGATTCACATCAAATACGGCATTCCCAAGTCGATGGCCATGGTGATTCTAGATAGGGATGATAGGGCTTGTAGCCCTCCTAATAGGTTTATCGCGGTGTATGAAGTCCACCTCAAGGGCTGGCTTTGCTTTCCCGTCCCTATGGAGTTGTACCATATCATGAGGGAACTCAAGGTTCCGTTTGCCATTGCAACCTAACGCTATTGGGTATCTGGCCTCTCTTTGTATTTTTTCCTCTATGCCATAAGAAGGTACTCGAGGCAATTGTAGTGAATGTGATATTCCGCTTTACACACAACTTAGAGAAGAGGCCGAGGGCTTCGATTGTGCAGGCAAACCGAGAGGCAAAGGGTCTCGAACTTTCAACTTTTGCTGAGTCATCTGGTCAACCTTCTGAATCTGTTGGCCAGCCCGTGGATCTCCTGGCTGTCTGGCCTCCCATTTACGAGCCCATTTCTGACATTCCATTTGAGTTTACTGGGGAAGTCTCGGAGTGGATCGAAACCCTCCCGAGGATGGAATTGTAGTTCGCGATGCCAGGGAGGCTGGCACGACACCGGCTGAGGACGCAATAATGACACTGATCGAGACAACGACCACCGAGGTAGTTGAGGACTACGAAGATTGGCCTACAAAGCCACTTATCATAGGGGCTGCCAAGCCTCCGGGGAAACAATGCACTATGAAAATCAACTTACAGACCGAGTGGTAACGACGTGCTAATCTAACCAACTTACTCCCGTCTTGTGATCCCTACCAAGGAACTCCTTGGATTTGCCCGCAGCAACGGAACCGGACACCTTCCGGTCTTCACGTCAATCTTCACTCTTGAGCCACTTGAATTGTCAAACACGATCGGGTCTCATTCTTCAATGAACCAACGTCTCCAACGAAGGTAGAAGAATAGAAGTGTTTAAATAATTAAGAAAAAGTGAAGAAAAAACTTGTTAGAATATGAAGCTCAAACTCGTAGCTTTTGGTTTTCTTAAGAGAAGCAAAATCAATGGAGCATAAACAACATTTTTCTCAAGTGAGGCACGAAACTTGTCTGTCAAGAGTCCTAGGGTTTCAAAATTATAAGACAAGTATTTATAGATAGCACAAAAAACGCATTCAAAAAGTGGCCTGTTGCCTCGGCGCTCTAGCGCGGGGCGAGCGCAGGCGGCGAGCAGCGAGCGGGCCCTTTCTGGATTTTGCACTCGAGCGCCTGGCGAACACACATCAACCGCAATGCTTCGGGTTTTTAGGGTCGAGTGGGTAGACAGCGCATAGAGAGCATAGGGTTTCTGGATTTTGGGCTCGAGCGGCTAGAGAGCGTACAGAGAGCACAGGGCTTTGAGATTTTGAGCTCGAGCGAGTGGAGAGCGCACGGTATGCGTGGTATCCCTAGAAGTCGAAACGGACAGCAACGGATATGTGTTGATGCAGTATTTCGACAAGCCCTAACTCGACATCGATACAATAGTACATATGGTCATGGAATATGCCAATTAGAAAAATGACTCTAATAATCTTCCCCTTTGGCAATTCCGTGACAAAATCCATAAAGTAAATAAATACAAGTGAAGCACGGGTTCAGACACCACCGAGATAGAACCCGTGTACATAAAAATCTACGCCTAATGAGAAATAAAAAATACAAACAAAATAGAAAAAGCTACACTAGTACTGATGTGTCGATGTTGTGACAACTGCGTCGACATGTAATAGAGTTTTGACCAAGGTTAGTACCAACAATGGCATAATACAATATGGTATAATAAAGAAAATAACATGTAGTAGTAAAATTAATAAGATACAAGCAGTACAAAAATTTAAGAAGAATGCTCCCCACAGAAATAACAAGTCTCCCCCTAACATAAATAATAACATCTCCCCTAATCTCCCCCTATCAAAATGAACCAGAGCTCCCCCTTTTTGTCACGAAGAGACAAAGAGAGGGGATCACTCAGAATCGGAAGAATCACCGGAGGGCGGAGTACCATAATGACGCCGCCATTACCGAAGCTCAGCCTCCTAGATAGCCAAACGATCATTAAACCGCTCAAAACCAGCAAGTAGGTGCGATTGCAGTTGAGATTGGGAAGCAAGAATCCGCTCCTGTGAGGAATATAGACGCTCAAAATGGTCGACAAGATGAGACAGCTGACCCATCAGAGTGGTTGAGGAAGATGTAGAGTGCCGATGAGAAACAGACGGTCTAGGACCCGATGGGTCAGGAAAGAATGAGACAGAGTCAGATGGGCCATCATCGACCTGAGGAGGAGACACTGCAGAGAGAGGTTCATCGAACGGCTCCTGGGGGTCCACAGCAAAGCGACGTGTGTAGGACTGATTCTGAGCAAAAGTAGTGGAAGTGATGAGGCGAGCGAGCTGGAGACAAGGAAAATCGGAAAAGGGGTGATCGAGCCCTGCAAGTAACCATTAAATGAGGCACCCGTGTGGAAGGTTGTCCTCTTTACGGGTGGTGAAGTGGGAAAGAATGTGAGAGATGATGTGGGATGACAAATCAATGGGCCGACCACTCAGTAGAACAAACAAGAATAAGGCTTTGTCAATGGAAATGGAGGAGAAGTGAGAGACAGAAAATAGATTCGTAAGCATGATGCGGCTCACGACCAGACGCTGGGGAGAGAGGAAGGAGGTCTTAAAAGCTCTACCATTCCACTCCATAGGAGTACCATTGAGAAATATGGCAATCGCATTCAGACGAGGCCGGGAGAATGGAGGAAAAGGGTAGGTCGAGTTTATCACCCGAGGAAGGCCAAGAACGCGGGTAAGAATATCCGGAGTAATGTGAACGTGTGCCCCCCGCACGAAGGTGGAGAAGGAATCGAAAGAAATCTCGTGAATATTAGAGTAAAATTCTTGAATGAGAATAAGGGATGGAGCAATCAAACCTATGAGGGTTGGCTCCCAACAGCGATCAGTGAAGACAGAAGATATGGAAGGGTTGAGAGAGTCAAGTCGAACTTCCCGTTCAAGAGAGAGTTGCCGATGGGACATATGGGTGGTAAATAGTATCTCTGCCTCTAGACTAATAAAGCAATCGGGAGCGGAGAGCCCACTCGGCCGAGTGCATTTGCCACTCGACTTAAGCGCCAAGGACTTTCTCGAGGCTGACATCTAATAAAAAAATGTGAGGACACTAAAATCAGGAAATATCGAGGCGTGGGTCTTCCTCCCCCTTGGGCGTGTATGAATATATGTATATATGTATATATATATATTATTTATTTAGTTATTTATTTATTTATTGGCTGATTTTGTTGTTGGAAGCAGTGAACAGTGCGTGCAGCGAAGCTGTGCACAATGGCGGCTTTAGGTGGCGGCTTGAGCCGCTCAACGGTTGGCAGCGGCTTGAGAGTTTCACGGTGGCAGATGGCGCAAGGCAAGCGCCGAGAAGGCAGGGAACGCAATGCTGGAGGGCCACCGGTGCATCGCCACCGCAACCATGTTGCCGGCCGGTTTTGATAGCCAGGGAGGAGCACCCACACGATAGATTGGGTTGCCCAGCCACTGATAGGGGAGAAAGTCTGGAAAACACCAGGAACAGGACCATAAGACACAAGACAACGAGGACTCACGGAGTCCATGGATGGCGCACAAAATCCACGCAAGAACCGGTCGATTTGGAGTAAAGATGTTAGCAATCGATGACCCAAGAAGACAGCCAATCAAAGGAAAGGGAAAATGGGGTCGGCAACGCCATGAGCGGCGGTCGACAGCAATGGAAAAAAAAAAGAGAGAGACAAGAAAGAATTTTCTTTGATAACGCCCACAATGGAAAGGAATGAAGGTAGATCTGGAGGTGAGTGAGAGTGAGAGAGGCAGCCGATGCAAGAAAACCATGCCAACAGAGAAGAAGAACGCAAGGGTTGTGGGTGGCGCACGCTGCGCGCTAAAGGATAAAGGGGAGCAGCATGCGCTCGAGCCCACAGCCGGCGAGCGCAGGAGTGTGCCCCTTTTTCTTTTTTTTTTGTTTTTGTGTTGGTTTTTGTTTTGTTTTGTTTTTTTTTTTTGGTTTTTTTTGTTTTTTGTTTTTAATTGTAGGCGTCATTTGTCCGGTGGTGAGCACACTCCGATGGCAGTTCTCAAAAATTCAAACCGCATACTGTTTGAGGGTTTGGTGATGATGTCGGCCAATTGATGTTCGGTTGGAGTATGTGCAAGTGATATGACTCTAATTTCCACAATCTCACGAATGAAATGGTGCCGAATATTGATATGTTTGGTGCGGAAATGTTGGACAGGATTTTTAGAAATATTTATAGCACTAGTATTGTCACAATAATTCTGCATAGTGTCCTGGACAATACCGTAGTCAAGGATCATTTGTTTCATCCATAGGAGTTGTGTGCAACAACTTCCCGTGGCTATGTATTCGGCTTCGACCGTAGATAATGAGATGGAGTTTGTTTCTTACTTATCCAAGCCACCGGGTTGCAGCCGACATAAAAACACCTATCGGAGGTACTCTTTCGATCCTCAATATTTCGGCCCAATCGGCATCAAAGTATTCGCCAAAGCGAAATTGGATTCGTTAGAGAAGAAAATTCCAAAATCAGATATCCCGTTGATATATAGAATAATATGCTTAACAGTACTTAAATTGGATTCTTTTGGATCAGATTGATAATGGACACAGACACCGATACTAAATGCAATGTTGGGTTTCTTTCCTTTCTAAAGTTTATAAGGGGTTGTTTATGTCCCAAATCTTAGGTAGACCCAATTGATTATGTGACAGGTCATACTTACAGCTTCACCCTAGAAGTGCATGGCATTATTCTTACATTGCATCATAGTTCTGGCCATTTCTTGAATAATTTGATTTTTACGTTCAACAATCCCGTTTTGTTGAGAGGTGATGGGGGAAGAAAATTTATGTTGAATTCCTTCATTATTACAAAATGTTTCAAAATTGAAATTCTTAAACTCATTACCATGGTCACTACGAATTCTAATAATAGAAGTTCCTTTTTCATTAGTGAGTTTTTTACATAAGATTTTTACATGGTCAAACATGTCAGATTTTTCTCGAATAAAATCTATCCACGAATACCTAAAATAATCATCCATAACCACTAAAATATACTTTTTGCCACCTAAACTTTCAGTTCTAGAAGGCCCCATAAGATCCATATGAATTAATTCAAGAGGCTGAGATGTGTGGATGTCATTATGAGATGAGTGATTTGTTCCAATTTGTTTTCCTGATCGATAAGGACCGCACACATGATGTTTTACATTTGACAGTTTAGGAAGGCCTTCAACACAATTCTTCTTCAAAATTTTTGATAAGCTTTTAAAATTTAAGTAGCCAAGGCATTAATGCCACAATTCTGTGGTGTCAATTTTAGCGGATTTTTATTCAAGAATATTGTTTGGCTCGATACCATAAATATTGTCAGGAGTTCTCTTGCCCTCTAAAACAATTGAGCCATTTGTGTCATAGATGGAATATTTATCTTGAAAAAATTAGACCTCGAAGTTGTCATCACAAATTGACTAATACTCAGGAAGTTAGATTTTAACCCTAATACATACAAGACATCACAGGGCTTTAAGAGTTCAGAAATACATATCAAGCCTTGACCAAGAATAAGGGCTCTTGAGCCATCACCAAAGACAACCATCCCATCAGGATGATCTAAAATTAAGGAGAACATGGCTTTATTTCCACACATGTGCCTAGAGCATCCATTATCCAAGTACCACAGAGATTGATTTTGAGCTTTTAAGGCTATGTGTGCAATATGGACAAGATATGTTTTTGAAGAGTTTTTCAACTCACTTTTCTTTACCCAAATTTTTCTCCCCAAATTCACTTTCTGATTTAACATTTTTACTTGTTCATTTAATTTCTGAATGTGATTAATAAGTTTATTCATTTTTAGCCATTACCTTTGGTTGTACAGAAGATTTATGGTGTAGCATCTAGGACGAATGTGATCAACTTTTTCACACGCAAGACAGGTATGCACAAATTTAGGTATAGAAGAACTGTTCATAGATCTTCGATTGAAATTGGTAGACGACTTGAAAGTTTTTTATGGTTTGTTTGTGACCTTTTGATTATGTAGATTAGGCAAATGAGTTGAGCCAAATCTTTTCTCCACACGTTGAGGTACAGTCTTGATGACTTTAGGTGTGGTAATATTTTTGAGTGGAATTTGTGTGGCGGGAACAAAGACAGTTTTAGGTTGTGGACAATGGTGGGAGATTTTTTCAACATACCCCAAACCCTTTTTATTTCCAGCCACTTTCCCAATCCCTAACATATGATCAAGTTTTTGGGTTGCACTTAAGAATTTTTTCAGATCATTCATAGTGTTCTCAAGCTCCATTTCTAGACTCTTAATTTTAGCAATTAATGAGCTATTTTTCACTTCAGATTATGACGAGTAATAGTGGCACCCTTTAATTTTGTTGTAACTTTATTATTTTCTCTTTCCAAGTCGATGAGTTTATTATTTAAGCTTTTATTTATTTTCTTTACTTTCAAGTATTCCCTAAAAAGTTTATCATATACTTCTTGAAGTACATCAAAATCACTATCAGATTCTTCATGAGAAGAATCTAACAATTCGGAGAGGTGCACTAGTGGCCTCGTCACCACTAATTATCGATGTCTTGAATGCCATATAATTTACTTCATCATCTTCGGAGGATTATTCATTGTAATTTGCATCATCTTCATCATTCGTTAGAGACACATTTAAAACTTTTTCCTTTTTGATACCTAAAGTTTGGGCATTCAGTCCGGATATGACCGAAATCGTAGCATTCATGGCATTGGATTCCTTGAGATTTCTTATTTTTAACGTTTTAGTTTTTCTTTTTATCCTTTTTGAATGAAGTGTGAAATAGATTAGTTCCTTTAGAAGGTCGTTTGCTGTTCTTATTTTTGAAGAATTTCTTAAAATTTTTTACGAACTAGAACAAAATCCTAATCACTACATGACTCATCATCCGAGTGACGATTTTTCTCTTCCTTTACTGTCTTCAGGGCAATTGATTTGTTTCTTTTGGATTGGGAAAGAGTGTACTCATAAGTTTGAAGGGACCCTATAAGTTCTATTTTTAATTTATCTAAATCTTTGCTTTCTTCAATGGCAGTAACTTTTGGTTTAAATCGTTCAGGTAAAGATCATAGAACTTTTCGGACAATTCTATTTTCAGGAATACGTTTTCCTAAATTGAATGTAGAATTCACAATATCGTTCAATTTAGCATAAAATTCATCAAAAGTCTCGTCATTTTTCATTTATATTTCTTCAAACTTAGTGGTAAGTATTTACAATTTTAAATTTTTAACAAGTTTAGTTTCTTCGTGGGTAATTTCAAGAATATTCCAGGCTTCTTTTGATTTCTCACACATAGAGATGCATTTAAATTCTTCCGAAAAAACGACCATAAAAATAGCATGTAACCCCTTACTATTCCAATTTCATGTATCAAGTTCCTCTTTAGTCCACAAATATAAGACTTTTGGTTAGTCAATGGTGAAACTTATGGGTGGAGTTCACCCAATTTGGGTACTAACGCAAACTCGCTCATCCATTGATTTTAAAAATGCTCTCATACGTACTTTTCAGTACGCATAATTGTTCCTATCAAAATAGGGAGAAATAGACAGTGATTGACTAGTATGCATCTAGATCGGGATAGTGGATTGGGGTGAATCTCTGATACCAATTGAAATAGGACTTGTGTCCTAAATTATACAATCAAGTTTTGACCCCGGTAAAAATAATGAAAACAGTAAAAATTAAATATTCAATACACGTAAAGAATATTTAATTCTAAATGCTAATGATACTAACAAGCATGCAAAATATAAATGAATATAAGCAATAATAAAAAGATATGATTTTTTATGACGAAGGAAAATTTGATACCACGGTAATCGAGAAAAATCCTCCGAGCTTCAATGGCCAGGGGAGCAATACATTGTGAAAATTAACTTACAAATCGGGTGGTAACGATGCTTTAATCTAATTGACTTACTCTCATCTTGTGATCCCTACCAAGGAACTTCTTAGATTTGCCCGCGGCAACGGAACAGGACACCTTCCAGTTTTCAAGTCAATCTTCTTTCTTGAGCCACTTGAATTACCGAACACGATCGGGTCTCCTTCTTCAACGAACCAATATCTCCAACCAAGGTAAAAGAATGGCAGTGTTTAAATGGTTAAGAGAAAGTGAAGAGAAAACTTGTTAAAACATGAAGCTCAAACTTATAGCTTTTGATTTTCTTAAGAGAAGTAAGATCAATGGAGCATGAACAACGTTCTTCTCAAGTGGGGCATGAAACTTGTCTGTCAAGAGTCCTAGGGTTTTAAAATTATAAGACAAGTATTTATATATGGTGTAAAAAAATACATTTAAAAAGTGGCCCATTGCCGTGGAGCTCGAGCGCTGCTCGAGCATGTGGCGGGCACACGAAGGGTTTCCAAAGAAACCCTACAGGCCCTTAAGCTCCGAGGCGGCGAGCATCAAGCGGACCGTTCTGGATTTTACGTTCCAGCACTTGGCGAGCGCACGATGAGCGTAATGCTCCGGGATTTTGGGGTCGAGCGGATAGAGAGCGCACAGAGAGCACGGGGCTTCTCTATTTTTGGCTCGAGCGGCTAGAGACCGCGGGGCTTCGGGATTTTGGGCTTGAGCGAGTGGAGAGCGCACGGTATGTGTGGTATCCCTGAAATTGGAACGAACAGCAACGGATATGTATTGATGCAGTATTTCGACAAGCAATAACCCGATATCGATACAATAGTATATATGGTCACAGAATATGCCAATTAGAAAAATAACTCTAACAAACGGGACCCAATTCTAGGAAAAATGCTTCACCATGTATTATGCCAGCCTTGGTATCAAGCTGGTCCACACTTCAGTGGCATACCCTCAAGCGAATGGACAGGTAGAGGTCACAAACCGAACGCTACTCTATGGGTTAAAGACCAAGCTAGAAGACGCAGGGGGCTCATGGGTAGACGAGCTCCCCTCAATTCTCTAGTCTTACTGGACAACCCTAAAAGAACCAACGCGTGAGACACTCTTCAATATTTGCTACAGGACTGAAGCGGTAATCCCGATTGAAGTCGGGCTTCCAAGTCTTAGGGTGGAATCGTTTGACCAACGGGATAACTCCCAGAAAATCAGGGAACACCTATACTTGTTGGAGGAAGCCCGCGACATCGCTAGAATACGGACAGCGCCTACCAATATCGAATTGCCCGATACTTCAACAAAAAGGTAAAGGCGTGACAATTTGATATTGGGGACTTGGTCCTACGAGGCGTCGAGGCCATAGGCAAACTGGCTGGCCGCAATAAGCTCTTCTTTAATTGGAAAGGGCATTTCCTAGTCTCCACCGTTCTGCGAAAAGAAGCATACAAACTCCGAAACCAGGAAAGAAAATTGGTCCCACGAATATGGGATGCGATCCATCTCAAACGCTACTTCTAATAAGGGACCCAGGTATGTACTTGCATTATTGTGTGTACGCATTTGCCTGCTTGTTTCAATTTGTCAAAATAAGTGTTTCCTTAGCATATTGCCTTCTCTTTTCTGTGTGCATATATATATATGTGTTTGCCTTGTAGGTTTATCCGACCTAGACTGCCCCTCAGTCAGGAGGGTCTTCACCCTCTCGTTACTAAACCCTAGTCATCCAGGCGGCTCAGAAGTGGTCGAATATGAACCTTGGTCATCCGAGCGACCCATTAGCGATAGTACTTAAACCCTAGTCATCCAGGTGGCCCATATGCGGTCTAGTATGAACCTCGGACATCCGAGCAGCCTATTAGCGGTCGTATTAAACCCTGTTAATCCTGATGGCCCATAGATGGTCGAATCTAAACCTTGGTCATCCAAGTGGCCCGTTAGCGGTCAAAATCTTAGGGGCTAGCGCAGCACATGCAATGACCTCCTTTATAATGAGATAGTGTGATCAGTGAACGATGGTTAAAGGAAGAAAATTTTTTCTCCAAGGCTGGCCGCCCAAGTCAACACTTGGGCAACGCCACCAGGCTTTACTCACAAGCCACTACCACTAGGCCGGCTAACACGTACACAACCGCCTACAAAGTAATCTAAGGACACCACACCTACGGTAATGCTATAAACTCAGTTGGCAGGCAGCCGACCAACCTAGTTGGCCGCCCAAATGCAACTACAAACATGAATTAAAAGCAGTAAAAGGAAGTAGACACACAAAGTGAAAGAACGCCCGTTTTATTGCTTTTAAGTATATTTATATTGTACATTATGCAACAAGGGAATATCAAAAATCAAGGAAGCGGCGGCGGCAACCCCTGACCATCCCGTGGCTCCCTCACGAGACTCTCGCGGTTCTGGGCGGACCTATTTGACATGTTAAGCAGGTTCACCGTGAAATTAGGGTGAATAATCCGTGCGACATGCCGGCATATATTGACCCCCTTTCACAACCACAACAACATCATCTACTCAACCTCGTGAGGGCGTATCCGGATACTCAGCTGGTTCTCCAAGGCTGATGTATGCTTGGCGAGATGGTTGAGGCATTTACTGACCCGCTCATTCTCCTCTCTCAGACGGGCGTTCTCCTCCTTTAGGCGGGCATTCTCCTCCTTTAGGCTTGCGTTCTCGGCCTTTATGTCGGCCAAAACGGTCTGTAATGCGGCAACATCCAGCCGGTGCTTTGCCTCCGATGCTGCCAACTTCGCATCAAGCCAAGCAATCTCTGCCTCCCTGTCGGAGATCACACGGTCCCTCTGATCGATCACCCTTTCCACAATAGCCAACACCTTCTCCTTCTGCACCAAAGAACAGAACAAATCAGAAATTTTAATGGAAAAGTTAGGCAGAAAGTATCACAGAAAATTATACCCGCCAGATCCTCCATGCGGGCCTATCTGGCCTGGCCTCCAAATCTGACTCCGTGGCAGGTGGGATAGAGGTAGAACCCTCGCGAGCAGGGCTAGCGACGGCCTCTCTAGGATGTCATCCAGGAGCCCTTCATTGATATCATCCATGGCGGCGGTGGCGGCGGGCTCCTCATGAGCAGTAGGAGGCTCCAAAACAATCACTGGAGGATCCGCCGGCTGCTGCATAACCAGAAAGCCAACCGATGGCTCCTGCGACCCCACTGGCGGCTCATCGACAGACGCAGGCGGTATCTCCTCCGGCACAGACTGAGGAACCACCCATGGCGCAGGTTGCGCCAGTATAACGCCCCCGGCCTCAGCTTCTGGCATGTCCTCAAACGTCTTTCCCATCCCAGTGGCACTGCTGGGACTACTGCAAATCCTGATAGTGATGTAGTCTTGCCCCGAAGACGATGAGGAGGGCACCTCCACAGTCATCCTCTTGGGCTTGGGGCCGATGAAGTTGTCGTCAGTCGGGCAGGGACGGATGATCAAACCCCTGGAGTCCTTCTACCGCATCATGACCGCCGGTGGCGGTGCCCTGAGCTTCTAAACAGGAGAAGGCGGTCCACAATTTACCTTCTTGGTCTTTACCCTAGAGACCAAGAAATCTCTCTTGAAGTCAAAGAGATGGGCTTTGACCAGTTTGGTCAGCCACTCCGAGGACGCCGTCTCCGCCACAGACGGCGTCCTCGTATTAACGTCCAGCACCTGACACCAATCCTTTGCCAGGGACCAGGTCTCAGTCACACTCACGAAGAAGAACCGATTCTTTCAGTTTTTCAGTGAGTCGTAGATAGCCGTGTTGACCTTTAGGCCACTACGTGGAACCAGGGAGATCTACTCTCCTCCCTGGTTTATCTTAAACAGTCCCTTCACCATCGACATTGTTGGCCGCCGAGAATGCTTACAGAGAAAGATACAGAAAGTGCAAATATACCGTACGGCATTGGCGTGGAGTTGGGGCACGGGAACTCGCAGAGCCTGAAGGATTGACTGTAAGTCGTCTGGAAGAGGAAGGCGGAGGCCGCTCCTCAGGTGGGCCTCATACACCGTCACGTGTCCCGCCGGCGGAGAGAAGGCCCAGTTATCCTTATTCGGAACCCTCCACGTGATGTCTTTGGGGATGTTAAATTTGATGCACAGCTCTTTGTTGTCGTTCTCTCAAAGAACAGAAGGAATATCGGCAACGGAGGTCGAAGCCATATTTGCAGTTGGATTAGGGTTTTTTTTTTCACTTTGGAATGAAAGCAAGAAGACGAAGAAGCAGAGTAGAATGTGTGAAAAATTCTAAGTATAAGGAGTGAAACTTAAACGACAAAGTGTGAAACTCCTTAAACTTCCTCGAGAAGGCACGCCATCATGCTGCCGCGTGTCGCTTCCCAACGTGCTCATTTTTGAAACAAATCTTCTGATATATTAATGATTGTGATCGTGATTTTATCAAATGAAGACGTGTCCACTTTCAGCCTGACAGGCCGGCTAATGGCCACGCGTCCCTTAGGGCTTATACAAAGTTCTCCGGATCTGACCAAGGACGGTCAACAGATTCAGTCAACTTTTTTTCCTCGAAATCCGACCAGGACGGTCAATACCTCACCCTTTCGTGGAGTTCTTCGAAATTTTCAAGTAACAAAGGACAATGAGGAGCATCCCATCATAAACATGTCAGAGGCCAAAATTCTAGCCACCAGCATGGGGGGCTAGTGATAGGTATTTTGTAGTAGGGCTGGCCCAATAGTCAAAGAAGGCCCAAATGGCCTGTTGGACGGCCAACTCTAACATTAGCCGAACAGGAGGTAAAGGGCCAAATCCTGAAAGGCCCAAATGCGCGCCAGACGGTCAACGCCAACGTTAACCGACTAAGGCACAGGCGGGCGGTCCACTCACGCTCAGGACGGTCAACTCAAGCGTTGACCGAAATTACTGTAGTAGCAGGCCCAAAAATAAGAAGGCTTCTACGGGCCTGGCCCACTTGGGCCCACGGTCCAGTAGGCAATTACCAACGACTCTTTCCCTGATTTGCACCTTCTATAAACTCAGCCAACACCCCAAAAGGATATTGATAAAATCAGCACCCTTCCCATAAAGAAGGCACCAAATTTTCGATATCTTGCCAACTGGAGCTTTCCAACGGTAAAGTGCATGAAAGGAAGGTGAACAGTTTGGAAAGCCGCTAACTGCCAGGAAAGGAAGCAATATCAGCAAGTTAGGCAACTTGCACCTTCCTGTAGAAGGAAGGCCACCCAAAATGGCATAGGGATCACGCCTTCTGACCAGGGAAGAGCACCCTGCCACCATTCAAATATGCCCTAGGGTTTTCATTCCTAGGCATGCTTTCTGATAAGCTTTCTGATATGCTCTCATTTCACGCTTTCATTGAAACGGGCTATTACGCTTCCAACCTTTCTCTCTCAGAGATCTAATGTTCTCTGATACCTAGGCACTCTCTGCTGACACTCAGAGATCTAAAGGCATACAAATATGCTCCCTACAACCATTTACTACCTTCCCACCATCTCAAGTTCAAGAGACGACCAAGCCTCTCTTTCATCTGGACATCCAAACAAGCCCTTCCTACACATTCTCTCTTGCCCTCTCAATTTTAGTTCTCAGTACCTTCCCAGATTTTGAAGGCTTTCATACTGACTTGAGTGTCGGATTATTTTTGGTTGGATAACTTCCCGCCGATACACTGACCTCCTGTTTGTTTAGTGGTGTGCAGGATCCCAACTCGGTGAACGAAGCCGGAACCAGTCAAGCAGACCAACCCGAATCTGTTAGAAATTCGGATCCAAGGACGCATCACATATAAGTGTGTGTGTGTGTGTAAAATGTTTAAGAAAAAAGAATATATTTTTTTTAAATGAGGGTAAAAAGGTTATATGATTAATTTTTACCTTATTTTTTATATTATTCTACATACTATATATTGAAATACTAATTCTCAATTTATTCTATTTTAGTAACTAAACATAATAATAAAATTTTTTAATTTTATTCTCATCTTATTTTCTTATTTTATTTCAATAACTAAATATGTGTAAGAGTAATAGCCCCATACGAGCAACTTTCCTTAGTTTGTAGAGCCTTCTTCCAAATTGAATTAAGAGTCAGCACATTTCCTTAAAAGATATATTAAATATATTTTTTTTATAAATTATTAAATAAGAAAATTTAATCCATAAAATTTAAATTTTAAAAAAAATATTGTGTCTTAGGTCTCGGGTTATCATACGGATTAGGAAGCCTTGAGTATTGGTCTGGATTGAATTTCAAGTAAGTCCGGTCTCCGTTGCTATGAGTCTGGAACCTATACAATACAAATTACAAACGAGAGGTCGAGGGTTGACGAATTTCTCTCACCGAAAATACTTTGATACTCAAGTCAGCAACTTCTTGTAATAAATGGAAAGAGGTGCACTCTTAGATGTGCATGAAAATATGTTGTGTACGCGATTGGAGTATATGGATGCAAGAGTAAGGGATTTGATGAGCATTTAGTGGAAGGCCTAGCTCCCCGAATACACCGCAGTGGGTGGCTCACCCTCGTAGCCTCAAGGAGGCTGTTTGGTTTGGGCTCGGACACGAGTTTGAGAGCTAGGACTTGAGGAGTATGCGTCTCAATGCCCAGTGCCAAGTTGTTTTCTCAAGAATTGGATCCTCTCTCCTGTAAAAGGAGAGGAAATTTATATGCTCCTTAGCTTTGAGCTATGGGCGCGAGAATCCTTTCTGCAGGGATTCGTCGGTCATTGCTCAGTGGTGGTTGCCAGCGTGTCAATTGTCGCCTTGTGGTGGCGGGAAGATCGTCGTGTGTTGTAGGCCATACCTGGTTTACCTTTTGCGTTGGAATTGGCTGGGAAATTACGGGCAACAGCGTGAGCTGTGATTGACAGTGTTGACATTCTCCTCATTAGCTCGTCTCCCCTGCGCTACGCTGCGCCTGCTGCCTGCAACCACATTAATAAACTGCAGGTAGCGTTAATTGGCTGCGAGTATTGAGCTACCATATAGATCGTTTCTTAATATTCGGTTGAGCTCCACTTAGATTGCTGCTTCCTGAATTGGGTCTCGCGTCCTCTTGGATCTCACTGGTATTGAACCTAATAAAAATTATCTAAATAATTATATTTAAAATTTTTTACTATTAAATTAAATAATTAATTAATATTATAAAAAATTATAAAAACTATTAGATATATATTTTTTAAATTTTAAACCCTGTAACACTAAACTTTTATTGAATTAAAATTGCCATACCTAAGACCTTCCCTATCTCTCTCTCTCTCGTTCTCGTCCTCCAATTGGTTAGTCCATCTTTCTCTAGGCTCCTTTCCCTGTCCTGCCGCCGAAGCTTACCTAATCAACATGTTTATTTGCTACGAACTTTGATTTGGCGCCCAAAGAAGCGATTTGTTTCTCAACTCAGTTATTTTGTACTGGTATGGCATCCACTCTCAATCCCAATCGGAAAGATTTTGTTTCATCAAAGTAAGTTTTGGATTGTATTCTGAGCTAATTAATATTTGAATTTGAACTGTAGTAGTTTAAATTGCCTCTAACCTAATTGTTAATGTGAAAATTCTCATTTACTCTGCTCTGCATCATTTCCCAATTTCTCTTTCTCTACCCTTCTCGTGATTTGTGTGAGCTGAATAGAATCCGTTTGATTCCAGTTTCCTCATTGGAAGACGCAAAGTAAAGCACAGAGTGCTAGCGAGAGAACGGAATATTAGTTAGTAGTAGCAAAATAATGTTGGCGTCAGTTAGAAGAGCTAGTCACACAATTAAGTGCATCTTCCGTAAGACTTCTAATGTCTGTTCCACTCAAAGGTTATTCCCTTATCTCTGCCTTATTTGCTTTCTATCATTTTGTTATCGCGGGACATTTTTGAAGGAAAAAAGGAGGAACATGAGCGTGGGTGGGGTGGTGGTATAGCAGAGAAAAGGAAGTATGAAATGTTATTTCATTCAATTAAAGGTTATTGCTCTGATAGTCATTTAAATTGCCTTCACGGTTGTTTCCTGGGAAAGTAGAGTGATAATTTTACGGCAAACTAGAACTCAGGTGTTTATTACCTGCGCTAAATTAAGTATGAAAATCAATCTTTTTGTGGTGGAGCTTTTATGGGTCGAATAACTTGTATGCAGGGAGTCTTTGATTCAATACCGAGGATTCCCAAATTGGTTAAATCTCTCGTCTTCCATGAGATTTGCTTGCTTTGTAAACTCTTTTGCTTACATGCGACGTCCATGCCCATCTCAGAGAATGGTCTGCAATGCATTGATATCGAACGTTGTTGGGTGCTGTGATAATCTTCTCTGGTGGTTGAATGTTAGACACATGAGCAATTCACCTATTCAGCTAAGGACAGACCACGACGTTGTTAGGTTTTCATTTGCTACTTCTCCTAGTGAGAAGGGTAAGCAGGTTTCATTCTTCCTACAAGGAATGAAGTGGATGAAAAAGAAGAAAATGTCAAGAAAGGCAAAATTGAATGAACTGAGATTTTATAGGCTGAAGGCAAAGAAGAAGATGCGATCTCCAAATCCTGAAGTGAGGATTAGATATAAACTTGAAAAGGTGAGAGAACTTTTTGAACATTTTGATTTCTTCCTTCGTGTTTTTGATATTATCTGTCTGGTTTATGTGCAATCATGCACATGATCCGAAGTTAAAGGCTATATCGCTGCATGTAAATTACTTCTACAAAACCAATCCTTCTCTACTGAGTGGACGAGGTTGACTACATAAATTTAATGCCATTTACTCCTATTGTAGGCCCTTTCCTCTTCTAGGTTCTTGCACAAATATCCTCGACAATTTCCTTCAAATTCATTTTCTGTTCTTCTTTTACTTCTTCTGTAATAGTCTTCTCCCAACCCTTCACATCTACGGTGCATCAGGTGGTCTTCATTTCCATGACCAAATCAACTCTTTTGTGTCTCTTATATATTGTAAAATCTGTTGACACAAGTATCCACAAAAATAAAAGAAGATATAAATATAGCTTTAAATATTTTACTAAACTAGGTGTACATTGTGCTAAGGTTGAAAACATGATATAAATTAAGTTTTAGACTTCAATTAAATGGTCATGAGAAATCCTTTACGAAACTTCTTATCCATTTACATAATGTTTATCTTTTTATCGAAACCTAATTGTGTTGGGGTTCGACACCCGATTCCCCCGATTTGGTGCAGCGAAAAACCCGAACTCCCCATCAGTTGACAATTACCAATTTAATAGGAATAAGGAACAAATGATGCATAATATTTTTTTACGTAAAAACCCTTCACAAACCGAAGGGAAAGACCACGGGACACTTAGTCCACAAATAAGTCCACTATGTAAAATGATTTCAAAAATCTCGAGACAGAATATCCGCTACACACCCGAGATAGAATAAAAAAAACCTCTCCAGAGTAAGTAAAGAAACTCTCATTCAGTCTTAACTCTCTATTTTTCTTCTCTCATTCTTCTCACTGGTGGTGCACCCCATTCACTTTGATTTTAGAAGTGTAGCTGTAGACGGCCATCTACCGCACCACTAGCTGCTGCCGTGACCGCTTGCCATGCAGCCCTTCACATTGCAGCTGCTGCTCCACACACACTTGCGTACATTCTTTCTATAAAAGGCTCGTGCGCTTTATAGGGAGAGACCTAGCTCAAGTTCCACAACACGCATGCTCTGCACGCTAGGTTGCGTGCGCCGAAAGCTCTGTCAGCTGCTGTCAACTCTGGAGGTCAATCTGCCACCTGCACAGACGGCGCATGCACTACAGGTTACCTACTATGTAAAGCCTACCTACCCTGGAAAGTCAATTGTCTGCAACGTCAACTGGCAGCTTTCCACAATGTCCTTGGTCCTTGCTGCACTTAGCGACCTCGGCCATTAGCTGTGTCCTTAACCATCACAGAGTCCTTGGCTGTTATCTATGCCGTTGGCCATCATAGGGTCCTCGGCCATTCTTGTGCTTGGAGATCTCTGCCGTTTCTGCACCTCAGCCATTTCCGCACCTCGGCCGTTTCCACGCAACCGGCCAATCCTGGTCATCTTGCCTCAATTTACCAAGATGACCCATCCTGGCAAAACTCATTCCGTGTGCCTTCCTCAACTGGTCAACGGACGTTGACCGAAATCCATAATCGGCCGGTCAACCCGTTGACCGACCACTTTGCCCCCATATTGACAAAGTGCATTCCGCGCGCCTTTAACTGGTCAACCAGTTGATTGGCTATTTTGCCTTTTGTCGGTTAACCACATGTTGATCAGCCACTTTGCCTTCCTATAGCCTTACCCGGCCACAATTTGCTGCAAACCTTTCGATGATAAAACTTGTTTGTTGAGTCACCCATAAGAGAGTAACTAACCTCAACAAATTGAACATTGAATAAGCTTGAATTTGTAGCTAAATGGATATAATTTCATCATCATTAAGATGAATTTGATCTTCCTGACTAATTTAACTTGCATATAAAGGAAGGGAAAAAGATAATCCCCCTTTTAGGTTTGAAGAAAAGTTAAACATTGAATAATGATTGTAGAAGCATCAAATCTTGATATTGAATTTTTGCAACTGATTACTAAAATTATCATTTAACATCAAACTTGAAACTTTTACATTATTATTAATGCTGCATTGTCTTAACTCAATAACAACAACACCGCTCAAATCTTAACTCATACTAACTAAAGTCAATTATATGAATCCATTATTGCTATTCTGCCCAATGAATGTAACATTCTTCAATAGCATATGATCATTTTTGTGACCTTAAAATTCCTCTCCCTTTGTCCCCTACATTAGCCGACTTACTTTTTTTTTCAATTCATACTTAGGCCTATATTTTAATTATTTAAACTACATCAATCTTCCTTCATATTTTCTTTTAGGTGTGAAAAAACTACATTCAGTTCCATAAATATCTAGAAGAGAGTAGGTATTTCTATACGGAATCACACACACACACACACAAAAACACAACTGCAATACACACACACACACACACACACACACACACAAATCAGATCAACATGCTCAAACATATATTGCCACCATTCATAATCATAAACATAACAAAATTAAGTGTAGAAAAATAGAGAACACATAAAATTATGGTGAATCAAAATTCATCAACATGTTAAGAGAAAAATCCTCTGGGCAATAAGTCATCACTTGAAAATACATGATACAAGAATAGTCAATATACAGGCTAACAAATAGACACCCTAACCATTACCTGACGCACAGCAGACACATGATCATCTAAGGTCTTTCTCAGATCTACAAACCCACACCTACCCAGATGCTTCTGATTTTTCTCAGTGGATCTTTGTTGACCAAACAATTCTAGCTGAAAATAATGCCTCAATTCTATGTAAGAGTCATACACCAAAATCTCATAGGATTGCAAGTTAAGAAATATAGTTCAAATCTTAGGTGAGAGATCATAAGTCGCTCAAACACACAACATCAATGAAGAAGTAGATCTCTAAAGAAAAGGTGATTCTTTCAAATCACAAATGCTCTCTTAGTTCTTTTTAGATTTGTCATTCATAAATAGTCCAAGGGAGGATAAGACGATTAAAAGCTGAAGCCACTTTTAGTCAAAGCAGTTTAGTGTTGTGGGAAGTGGGCTAAGAACTATTTTCTGCTTCAGCAGAAATTGCACAGGATGTCTCTAGCACTCTACAGTTTTTGCTTATGTCATGCGGAAGTCGAGCTCGTGCTTTAGGGTACTCTACAGCTTAAGCTCAAGTCATGTGGTCTTTGAGCACTTACTCTTAGGTAGTCCGCAGCTCAAGCATACAAACACATAGTCATCATGATCTTGGACACAAATTAGCTTGAGCAATAACCAGATGGAACTCATTAATATGTTTTTGCTCAACTACGTATCACATAAACCTCAAGCGAAAATTCTCTGAATAATTTTTGTGTGAGCCAACCTTGACCAAGAATCTTTTTCCCCACAGAGACAAATACAACCCTAAAACATAGACCAAAGTCACACAAAATAAAAATAAGACTAAAGGTACAAAAATTGTCATGAAATTTTCCAGCACCAAAGACAAACCTAACAGGGTGCATCTTTTAAATGGATGAGGATATAATCATTAATTATCTCATTTTCTAGATTTACTCAACAATCTATTTTAATATACTCATCTCTACGTTTATACATAATGTTTGATTGCAAAACATTTGGATCTATAAGGTAATGCAAGTCTGATAACTATCTCATGTAATAGTCTTTTCAATTTTAATGGTACCTCCTGATCACAAAACAGTCAAATGCATTTCTCTATATTAACCATTCTACGTTAAACCTATTTGGGATCTCATCACCGGTCTCTCGATTTGTTGAAATTATGGATCCGAGCAACTAAATCTACATTTCTAAGAAAAATTGAGATCATTAATTTTACTTGTTTATTATTCAGTCTAGTATTGTTGTATTACTATAGTTGCCCTTCATGTAATTTGTTTTGCATCTACTTATCTTTTGACCTTTTGATGTCAGAGCATTTGTCCATGAAATACATTTTCTTCAGCTCTTGTTCTAATTTCGTCTATCAGAAAAATATCTACAAGCAACATGTCCCAAGGACCCTCATCTCAAATATGTTCATAAGTTCATCTGTAACTAAGAGAAACAGTTAAGCCCTTAATGCACTCCAATCATGATGCTGGAATTCTTCCTCCTAAGTACTCACGCAAGTCACTTGTGGCTAAAAGTGGGAATTATCATTACATAATTTTGAACTCTTTATTTGAATAGCAGATCATTAGAAGGCATGTTTTTTGGAAATCATGGGACTCGGTAATTCAATTGTACTGTCCTAGAACTGTGTATATATTAATTTTGGATGTATGTTACAGTCAAATTCCTGGCAAAAATTCTGTCTGATTGACTTGATGAATTTTGGCTCATGTCGTGGTGACAGTTTGTGAAGAATAGCCGCCTCCATAAATCAGAGTAGAAGGCTACTAGTTTCAGTTGGTTTAGAGTGATTGAAAATTCTCATTTTAAAATTGAAAGGACAAACATAAAATGGACTTTTTTTTTTGGAACATTTCTCACCATAACGGATTCAAGTCTAGTTTGTAAAATGTAAATAATTGATTGCTGTTGTTTAGCAACAGTGTGCCCTTGTAGACATTATACTTATAAAAAACTATCTTGGATACTGAATTGAATTGGATAATATATGTACATTTGACAGTTGCCATTTCATTTGACAAAAATGTCATGTGGGTCACCTTCTTTGTTCCTTTGGCTATTTACAATGTTTTGAATCTTCTCTCTTTCTCTTCAGGCTAAACGAAAGGAAGCATGGTTAATTGAAAAACTGAGGAAGTTTGAGGTACCCAAACCTCCAGCTGAAATGCATGATCCTGAAATTTTAACCGAGGAAGAGAGGTTTTATTTGAAACGTACTGGTGAGAAAAAGAAGAATTATGTTCCTGTTGGGAGACGTGGAGTATTTGGTGGCGTTGTGCTCAATATGCACCTTCACTGGAAGAAGCATGAAACGGTTAAGGTTGTCTGCAAAACCTGCAAGCCGGGAGAGGTTTATGAAATTGCTGAAGAGCTTGCTCAGCTCAGCAAAGGCATAGTCATTGATGTAAAACCAAACAACACAATAATATTTTACCGTGGGAAGAATTATGTGCAGCCAGAAGTAATGTCTCCTCCAGATACATTGTCAAAAGATAAGGTAAATTTTATACATGAGAATTTTCTAAATCCTTTCTTTAAGCAAGATCGCAAAATTTGTTTTTAGGGTGTTAACTTGTCTCGTGGGCATCAAAACTGAACTAAGTAGGACACAGAAGTGAGTTAAATATGCTCAAGCCCTTGTCTCTTTCCTTCCCAAGCAGAGCAAACAACAGCTACACTATAGTTTCCATTTGATATTGTAGATAACTGTATCCTATCAACATCTATAACCCAATCATTCTGCCAAACCATGAGCAAATATCAATACCCTCCCACCAATCAACACCCTTCCTAGAGGACTATACAGAGGGCCTTAAAATATGCCGCAAAATTTCCTCATGTTCTCCAGAGAATTTCCGTTACGCATTTTCAATCCTCAAGCATTTTCCCAAGGTTCGTCAAACCCACACGATCTATATGGCAGCACCATGAGAATACTTGGCCTTTCTTCTGGGTTATTTGCTCCCCAAACAGCTTCCATATTATTTTCTGTAGACCTAGAGTCCTAGATGTGAACCATCGGATTGACTGACCTTGTGATTGTACTGCATAATGAGTAATTTGCTTCTGGTGACCGCTTATCCTGAATGGAAACTTGTTTACTTCTCCTTTGATGCAGGCCTTGGAAAAGTACAGGTATCAGCAGTCCCTTGAGCATACAAGTCAGTTTGTCGAGACGTTGGAGAGAGAGCTTCAAGAGTATCATGAACATATTGCTCAATACAGAAAACGGAAAGGCAATTTATCCGAAAATTCTGCTGAAAGTACTTGATGATATTCACAAATTTGCACCACATCCCGTTATTGGTTGATTGGTGATTATTTTAGATGTATAGTTAGCCTGTAGTGCCCTTTGCCAAAGATGATAGTTTACTTGTATCTTTGGAAAGACATTAAATAGGGACATCCACGGGGCAGCACTGCTTCTTCATACAGGAGTCACAAACTACTGCCGAGTGAGCAGTACACTCACCTTGGCCTGTGTGTGTGGTGTTAGGTTTTCTTTGTGTCACATGAAACCACCCTCCCCCAAAGATGTAAGATTTAAACCTCAAGATTTATTTTGAAGATGATAAATTTAAGTAAATTTATGAATTATTTATTTAAATTGTAGGTTTGGGTTAAAGATTAAGTGTTTAACGGAAGTAAATTGGGCTTGAGTGGTGCCTTATGCACACTGGAGTCATGTATGTGTGTATTTGAGGCAAAATTACCACGCTTGATATCTACATGATGAGCGCTTATGCAAGTTTATTATAGAATATCGGTGCCGGATGCGCTAGATGGGTGCTTGGCATCGATAAGATTTGGGCATCATGTCTAATACATATTTAATAGGCACATAAGCGCCAATTTGCTATTTAAGAAGGTTTTTGATTGATTATGGTTTTTTTTTTTTTTTTTTTTTGTTTTTGAGAGGAGAGAAAAGGAGAACAAGAAAAGAGAAAAAGAGAACAAGGTAGACAAAAAAGGCAAAAGTGAATTTGAAGTGACATCTAAGTGAATTCAAATAAATATTTGGTAATTTTAAATAAAGGTTAGTGATTTTTTTTCTGTTTATATGCTATATTCTTTTCAAATTTTTGAATATTTATTATATAAATATTTATGTATGTGACATTTATTTTTTTTTAATTATATCTTGTATATATGTCAATGGATTTTCATTTTATGAAAAAATTGAAAGTTTACTGATCGGTTTAGTAATCTTATAGGTTGACCTAGAATCTAGTCTGCTAAATTCCGTAAAGCCCAGAGTCTAAAAGGCGCCATGGCATGCCTAATTAGCAACCCGCATAGCTCGGTTCAGAGACGACTTAGCAGTATCAGCCCAATAGGCAAATCCATGTGCCGGTGCCAACGCGTGACTCCTAGCCGCCATGGAAGAAGTATTAACAGACAGTTGCTACTAGTCTGTCATAGTACCTACAATCAATCGTGGCACAGATTATTCTTCCAATTCATTAGTCGACAAACAGGGCAGCGTCCCACCAATATGCGAGCAACACTTGCCATGATCGTAGGAACAACTCAACAATTTCCCTAGGAATGATGCCAGCAATCACACATGGCCTTCAATGACTAAGTAACAATGTTGTTTGCTCATGCAAGGCTAGTCGTAAGCCCTAAGGCAGCAAAAATTGACTATTTTTTTATATGTGTCCTTCTCACTTTAGAAAAGGGGGAAAAGGGGGAGGAGGAGAGAAAAGAATAAGTGTATAGAGAGAAGGCTTAGAAGGCATGCGCACTCTCTTCTTGTCTCCCATGAGGCCTCATTCTCCTCCGGCTGATGGATGTATAGGCCTCATGTTGGCTCCGAGTCATCGCGTTGTAAGACGGATGAAGGCGACTCGTAGAGCATGATATAGAGAGCCCCTCCGTAGAGCATGATATTAGTGCCCAGGAATCTTTTCCTCCTCCGATTAGCCATCCGCCTGCAAGTGTATTTATCAACTAGCCACTCCTCGACAAGAACATACCTCTTTCTCTCTAGCCAATTGCCCTCAATTAGGCGTACTCATCGGAGCTTAGTTATCCACCTCTAAGCTGCCCATCAGTCAAACATACTTATCGGAGCTTAGTCCTCCACCATTAAGCCACCCCCAATTAGGTGCACTTATCGAAATTTAATCTTCGGCCTCTAAATCATCCTTCAATCAGGCATGCTTATTGGAGCTTAGTCCTCTATCTTTAAGCCGTTCTTCAGTTAGGTACACTTATGAGAGTTTAGTCCACCGCCTCTAAGTCGTTTATCTGTTAGGTGCACTTATCGAAGTTTAATTCTCTGCCTTTAAACTGTCCCTCAGTCAGGCACAATTATTAGTCCTTAGTTTTTTGCCTCTAAGCTGCCCATCAATCGAGCATCCTCCTTGAAGTTCTATCATCCATCTCCTAAAGTCGCACTCTAGCCAAACGTACTCAAATACTACATCCCCCATTATACTCATTCACGCATTATTCATTTACTTATTCTATCTTTCTATTGGAGAAAATTTTCTAATTTAAACGTCGGATGATATACCGAAAAATGAGTTTTCACCAACCTCTGACCTTTTATTTGTTATTTGTGATGTGCAAAATTTAGGTTCAAAGTAATGGAGGCTGAATCCGTTTCAGTTCGACCCGCTGGAAAAAATTACATAACTCCCTAATCTGTACAATAATTCGGATCTAAAAACGCATCGTTGGTACCGTCTATGAGAACCGACTGAAAAGTCTTACCGACACACCCCAGCAAACAAGCATAATCAATATTCATGCTCTTACTAGCACGTCGGCCAGAGACATTACCTACCATGGCGATGACCCTCTAAATAGCCATGACGGTGTGTAACCTGCCTTTGACAAACATGCGCTCACTACCCAACAGTGCATCATGCTTAAACTGCTCCAGGCCCTATTCATTTGTCTAGACGGGCGATGGCTGAGTGCTCCATCCTCCCATGTATAAATGCTAGCATCCCAAAAGGAGAGGTTGGAGGAAGAAACTGCCCACCAAAAAAAAACTCATCCACTTGACGACCTCAGTATTCGAGAGAATATAAGCAATTGAGCCCACTCCTAGAAGAGAGTTTGACACAACCTCGGAGCACAGGCCAAAAGCCCAGAGCAATAACACCTTTTATAATGGAACAGATCCTTATCTTTAAAAGACCATCTATTAATCGCTTTTACTTAATGAAATATAAATGCCCCAATAATTAAAAATATATAATCTGAAAAAATTTTGGCAGAATTTTCTTTGTAAATTGGATAAAACCCAATACAAATAATTTGTTTTACACAACTTGACCAAACATAGAAGAAAATAAAACTCAAAAGTTCAACACCATCTCAAATTCATAGGATCCACTATGGCCATACCATCCATGGCTTTGATACAATAAACTTATCCACTATATTAAAACATGAGATGCCATCTAGGAACCTATACAACCCAAAGCAATATGCGGAAGCAACAAAAAAAAAAAAAAACTATACCACAAGATAAAAAGGACATAACAAATATACATATTTCCATCCACAATATAAAATAGTTCACATTCGCACTTTGTCAACTTCAAGATTTAGTCAAAGGCTTCAATCCTTCACCAAGCTTTCTTATCTAGGTCCTTTCTTCACTCTTGCTTATCTGACATCAGCTCTACATTTTTATCTGGAGGTGTAGAAATAAACAGTGAGCCAAAGCCCAA
The DNA here is from genome assembly GCA_033239525.1 of Nepenthes gracilis. Classification (NCBI taxonomy): domain Eukaryota; kingdom Viridiplantae; phylum Streptophyta; class Magnoliopsida; order Caryophyllales; family Nepenthaceae; genus Nepenthes; species Nepenthes gracilis. The sequence continues at coordinate 90,582 of BSYO01000010.1, forward strand.
TAAGGTACCATCAAAACAAAAAATGTGAAATTGTATACATATGCATATAAACATGTATATCATGAATATCATAGCAAGAAAATTAAAGTGTCATAAAATATGCAGAAGTAAGGGAAAGCATGGAACGATTTGGAAACATGCAATCAAAGACAAAATTATCATTTTATTTCTTATAGCTTTTCATCTGTCATTTTTGTTATAATCAAAATCAGAAGAATGAACCAAAAATCAAAGATCAATTAAAATCTTGCATATTCTTTAATTTAACCTTACTATTCAAAAGGACCCAAGCTAGTAAGCCCTACTAGCCGAGAGGATGAATAATTGGAAATATATTGTGTTTAATCCACTCAATCAAAGGCCAGAAATATAACAGAGACAGAACATAACAACAGAACAAAATGAAGGATCTATCAGATTACCTCCAGAAAACAGTTCAGAATCATATTTCTATCTTTCAGAGTTAATGCCCCAAGGAAGAGCGGATCACATATTACTCCATGAATAGAGTTATCCTCGATTACTATCGTAGCGTTTTAAGACATACCGGAGAACCCTACCTAAATGAATAACAGTCCTAGGTCCGATTTTTTACCGATTTAACTGAATGGAAGGTATCCTTGATTCTCATTTCCTAGTTCTTAGATTATCACGCCTCAAGGGCCATTCACATTTATACAGTCTAGACCACAAATAACTTCAGAAGTTCTCAATGATGTTTAGTAGCATATCTTTTAGCCACATTACAAACAATGCATCATAGCATATTCCCATGTTGTAATTGCCCAATTTGCGTACTTAGGGTTAGAGGAATAGTAAACTGAACTAATCCGGATACATAACACCAATATATATACTGAAAATGAACTCACCATTCGTAATACCCATGTATAAACATGTACTTATTCATAATATTATGAGAAAAATGGATAATATACGGTATTATATACAAATCTTAAAAGAGAGAGATTTTAGGGTAAACTAAAATCAGTGAAAATGAAAATAAACGGTTAGGGTACGCTTGCCTTAGCCTACTTCACTGATTTTCTTATTCTGATCGGACTAGATGTAACTTAATTCTCCTCCTCCTCTTTTTCCCTTTCCCTCCTTCACTGTCCTGCTTCTTCTCTGCGTCGCATGCCTCCCCTCTCCCATTTCTCCTCTGTTTTATAACAAAATTTAAATCGGTGGTGAAGTTTCCAAACTCGCGCTCGAGCGTGAATCAGGCGAGCACGGTGCGCTCGAGCGCTCATCAAACGCACAGCGAGCGCGCCCTATTCTGGATTATGCGCTCACCATCTCACTCGAGCGAGTGGCGTGCAAGCCATTTTTTTGGAGCATTCTGCTTTTTGCGCTTGCTGCTAGGCTCAAGCCACAGCGGGTCCAACTCTGCTGCTTACTGTACTAAGGCTAATTTCTTAATTTTTTCAATTTTATTTATCCCAAATTTAATTATATCGATTATATTATCTTAATTTATCATGGTTATCACAAATTAGAACCCAAAATCTCATTTATGACTCAATACATTGAGATTGTAAAGCTGGTTCCCAATTACACCTATTCTGGGTCATCGGCCACTCGATCCAAGTTCATCCATGTTTTAGGACCTCAAATCATTTATAATAATTCAATTACTCTTATTTACCCTATCTTGGAACTCGGGTCGTTACACCTTTGCAATTCCTAAGGCGACCGGCAATCTTCCTACCATAAAGAAGGCTCTGCGGCATCGACAAGCACCCTATCATTCTTTCGCTGGGGCAAGAGGTGCGACCTAGAGAGAGCTTCTAGAGTGTTTGGCCCTCTACCAGCACGTGGCCTCGCTAGAGTGAGTGGCTTGACCTGGGGGCTTGGCAAGGCTAATCCTACGGCAACGCATCTCATCGACCCTGTGCAAAGCAGTAGATCCTGCAAAATCTGTCACAATTCTCATGATGGGGGGCTCGACATGCTCGGGTCACTACCCATCGCATCGCAATGGTGTCGTCTAATTGAGCACCATACTAGCTCGGGTTACCTAAGGTCGGTCGACCGATAGTGGAACCTGCACCACTATTAATCGGGCCACTTGGTGCTGCAACAAGGTGCTAGCCTGCAGAGCTAAGGTGGAAGACCAAGTCTCACGGAGCATAGAGGTCATAGGTCAAAGGGCTAACAAAAGCGCATCGTTGACTCTCCAGACTGGTGTGCGTAAGTCACACACTTGGGAGGATTAACTAGTCCCAAAGGCACAGCGCGCCATCCGCCACAAGCACCGTCAACAATTCCACATTGAATTCTGGTAAGTCTTGCATGCATCATGTAGATTGCTTGAACCGTGCTTTAATTAATAAAATAGTCATTCCTTTTTCCTAATAAGCTTATTCAAGTGCTTGCATATCATTTCATAACATTGAATGATCTAGACTGCCCTTAAATTAGGTGAACTTCTTCTCACCTGCCACTTGACCTATGGACGGTCAAAGAACCTTGATCTCGTCCACAGAGCTGCCTATGTGCGATCGAATGTTGAACCTCGGTCTTGCTACCAAGTGGCCCATTCGCGGTCGAATTTTGAACCTCAAACCCACTATCAAGCGGCCCTTATATGGTCGTACTCAAAACATTTGGGGATTTTATAGCATGCGTGCAATGACCTTCTCCCGTAGGAGAGAGCATCATCAATCGACAACGGTCGACAAATTAGAACCAAACGCACATTAGTTACGACGTCTTCTGATAGGACCAAGCACCAATATGGTTACATGTGAGTGACATCCTAGGCTTCACCAAAGCTCGGCTACTGTGGCCTTGAAACTCAGCCAACCCTTGTGAGACTCACCCATACCTATGTCGCAATGTCTGTTTACAAGATAGAGCACAAACAGACAAACACGTCCGCTCAAGTCCGACGACGATAGCACTTGCGCCTAGCAGACAAACATGCTTTTCCTATGCCACAAACTCCTCCCGGCAGGAGTGCGCACAACTTGGTGCGCACATTCAAGTCATCCCCGGCAAAACTAGCTCCTAGCCAGCGGGTAGAGAAGCGTTAGATAAAGAAGTTCAGTATACACAAGAAAAGTATTAATAACAATGATCAAAGCGATTTAGATTGTTCATTAAAAATCATGATATACATATGGTGGCACCTAGCAGCCTCAAAAGATACAAGATTGTTATCTACATCTACGGCCTAATTAGGTGGCTATCTTGTGATTGAGGCCCCCCCAGAGAGAGGGGCACAGGTCCCTACCCTTTATTGCTGGGAAGCCGATCAAGTATGAGTGACGAAGAGCTTTGACATTCCTCAAGTCAAGAAAACCATCAAGAAAGTTTGGGGAACCAAGGAGACTATTCGTCTGTAGAGGTGAATACCTTCCTAAAATCGCTTGTCCAGCATCGGGCTACCTCACCAGGGCAAAACCTAATCCTCAACTCTCCCTCCAATCTAGCACATGCACCCACCAGATTAGCAAGCCAATGTTGACTCTCTTGAAGCTCACCCTAAAGCAACGCAATCCAATCCAGAGCCCAAGTGTTGCCATCTAAGAGCTCCTGTGATCTCGCCACCAACTCAGACAGAGTTAGGTTGAGGTAGTTAGCTGGCTCTTGACTCGACAGTGCCTTGCCAACAACAGCATTGATCCGGCGCTCCGCCTCCTAGGCGACTCGAGTAGCGCGCACTTGCGACAAGCCAACAATCTCGACCTCTTGTAAGTGCAAAACCTCATCAACCATGCGGGGCGCCCCTTGCGGCTGTCAAATGGAAAAGGGTAGTCAAACAGAGGCTACAGTGAAAAAGTTAATTACGGGACATAAAAATTTGTAGAATGCTACCTCCCAGTAAGGCGGACGGATTAGGCAAGAAAATCCAACGAATTTGAGGCCAGGAGGCGCCCTTAGAGCCCCATGGGGCTCAGGAATAATGGCTCCCGGGCGACGCCCCTCCTCGATGGCTACCGTGCTTGCCAAGTTATCTTCTCTAGTTTCCTCTGTCATTCGTGCATCGTCATCTCCCTTCTCGGCCGAAGGGATATGGGAAGTGAAAGACGACACTTCCAGTGATGAAGCAATCAAGGGTGGAATATCAATGATGTCTCGATGTGCCATTCGGAATGCAGAGCAAGCCAGAAGGAAGAATGGCAAAATCAGGGCAGAAATATTTGTAGAGCAAAGGGGATGTAGAAACGGTTGGGAGTCGGCGCTTAAATAGCCAATGCCTTGATCTAGCAGCAACATCATTTGAAAATATTGAGGAGGTGTGTCTCCAAAATGGTGGCGACATGTGCCCTCATCGTAGGGTGTTGTGACACGTCCATTCATTGGCCCCATTATCAACGTGATGCCTCTTCACTCATTACGCTGATAGATAATGGATTAAACGCTTAGATCAGTGGGCCAACGGCACAGCACAGGCAATGATGACCTAGCTCACATTTTCCATGACTACAGACTAGTCGTAGACAACTCTAGCATATTTGAGGTTAGGTCGCCCGGCTTGTGCCCCAACCAAGCATTCAGGACAACTGGCCATGGGTCAGATCGTCAGAAGACTGAGACGCCAGTAATCTGGACCATCAGATTATCAAACACCAAGCAGTGGCCACTAGCTTGCCAAGCTTGAGGCTGATTTGACTGGCCCACAACTCAACCAAGGGTTTGAGATAGACTACCATGAGTTAGGATCGTCAGAAGACCGAGTTGTTAGAGGCCCAAATTGTCAGATTGTCAGACAACAAGCAACACAAAGTAATATGCAAGCAATTCAATCTGAACCATGTAAGGATATTGGAGCCATGTAATGCAAAGGCAAATAAATATTTGGTAGTTTCATTCATTGATTCCTTTTACAAAATATAGGCTTTTAACAGTAGATGCATAGTTAGTTAAAAAAGGAAATGGAAAATGCATGGAACAATGACTCGACTGTATTTATCCAATCGACTTTAGAGAAGACAGCTACAAGAGGAAAATATCCAAGCTGGCACGGGAGAAAGGCATGCAAAAGCCCTCCCCTGCAGGAACAAGGCATCAAGCACCAGTTCTTACCACAGAGATGATCACTAAAAATAGTTCACCGTGGCCGGCCATAGTTGCATGGCCCAAGATCCTCTGCGCTTACGCATGACCTAGTGCAACGGAGGCAGCCTAAGGCTTGATGCAGACTTGAAGAAGTTCTTCATCCAACAGTTCTGAGACTTGTCCTCCCATGGGCAGCCTAGAATTGAGTTGCTTAGCCAGAGAGGATGAGGCATTGCGCTCTTCCATCAGAAGGTCTGGCAGCCACTCCTTCGAGGTCCCCGGCAAGGACCATCCATCTTTATCTTGATGAAGAGGAAATTGGCCACCGAAATCCGGACCTCACTCAGTGCAATATGAGGTCAAATCGTGTCTAGCCTAAAAGAGGAAAACCAAGGCAGACTTCAGGCGCAACATCGGCTCTTACTTCGAACATTGGTGAAAAATCTCCACCAATCTCAACTTGTGCTTATGTAGGCTCTATACCAGCTTCGAATTCTCACACCATTTGACTGGTGAAGACGATTCATGATGAGAACCATTAAGAGCCCCTCTACTTATAGACGGATGAGGAGATCATCCAATATTAAACCAAGGAAATTATACTGACGTCGAGAGATCGCCCTCACTAGAGAATTGCTAGCAGCAGAGGACCAAATCTACGGTTTCAGCGAATGATCCCCAAATCTTGCTGAATAGAGTATCGAATTACTGCTCCCCTACACGAAAAGGCTGCAGAATGCCTAGAAAAGGAACGCATGAGCCAATCGCTGCAGGAGACATACCATTAGCTGACAAGCTACTTAGGCTCCCAGTATTGGGGGTTAGTGATGGGTCCAGTAATCTTATGGGTTGACCTAGAATCCAACCTACTAGTCTGCGTACCCGAAAAGTGGAAACTCAATGAGATTCCATAAAATTTAGAGCTTAGAAGGCGTCATGGTAGGCCCCATTAATAGCCCTAGTAGCTCAGCCCAGAGACAGCCCAACGGCACTAGCCCAATAGGCAAACCCATGTACCGCTGCCAGCGCGTGGTTTCCAGCTGCCATGGAAGAAGTATCAACAGACGGTTACTACCAATCTTCCACGGTTCTCGCAGCCAATCGCGATGCAGACTATTTCTCCAGCTCATGAACCGACAAATAGGGTAGTGTTCCACCAATATGCGAGTGGCATCTACCATAACCCCGGGAACATCTCAACAATTCCCCTAGGAAGGACATCGACAATCGCACATGACTTTAAATAACTGAGTAACAATGTTGTCCGCTCACGCAATCTATCCATAAACCCTAAGGTAGCAAAAATCGACTATTTCTGAATATGTGTCCTCCTCACTCCCGATGAGGAGAGAAAAAGGAGAGAATGAGAGAAAAGGAGCGTATAGAGAGAAGGCTCAAAAAGCATGCTTATTCTCTTCTTGTCTCCTGTGAAGTCTCATTCTCCTCTAGCCGATAGATGTGTAGGCCTCATGCCAGCTACAAGTCCTCATGCTACAAGACCAGTAAAAGCGACTCATAGAGTATGGTGTAGAGAGCCCCTCCGTCTGTAACCAGCGAAGAGACCGACGAGTATCTCTCTCCTCATCATTAGCACTCCGGAATCTTTTCCTCCTCCAATTAGCCACCCACTTGCGAGTGCATTTATTAGCCAGCCACTCCTTGACGAGTGCAGACTCTCTCCCTCTAGTCTTACCCCTCAATCAAGCGCACTTATCGAGGCATGGTCATCCACCTCTAAGTCGCCCTTTAATCAGGCGTATTCATTGGAGCTTAGTCCTCTACTTCTAAGCCACCCCCATTCAAGCACACTCGTTTAAGCTTAGTCCTCCACCTCCAAGTCACCCATCAGTCGGGCAAACTCTTCGGGGTTCTGTCCTCCATCTTGTTAAGCAGTTCTTCAATTGAACACACTCAAACACTCAATCCCCCATCACAAGTATCCACACATTATTTATTTACTCATACTATCTTTCTATCTATTTGAGAAAAATTTTTAATTTGAATGTCGAAAGATATATCGGGGAGCAAATTCCTACCATTCTCTGATCTTTTATTTGTTATTTGTAATATACAAAATCCATGATCGAAATAACGGAGATCAGATCTACTTTAGTTCGACCTACCAGAAAAGATCAAGTGGCTCCCTAATTTGTATAATAATTCGGATCTAGGGACATATCACTTATATAAGAAATTTGTGCATATCATATTAAAATCATAAAATCCTTGTATATGTATTCTTATATATGTTTAATTGCTTTTAAAGTAATAAAAATTTTACTTTAATTTTAATAAAAGTGATTTATTTTTTCAATTTTGAGAAAATATTTATATATTTGTATTTTGGCATATAATTTTTAATTTTAATTAAGTAATAATTATTGTAGAGAACTGATAAAATATGTTTGAAAATATCCTAGTATATTATTTGCAAATTAAATGACAAACCTAATATTTACGGGTCTTAAAAAATGATATTTGACCCTAATAATAGGAAATAATATATAGTTGGCTCATCTATCGATCTAAATAGTAATATATAACCTTTAATTATATGAAAATGATTATAACCTGAATTTTGATATTCAACCTTTATTTGTAATGTCATCATCGATATTTAATTTTTATATATTTGAAAGTTTTTTGTATATTCTATATTCTCCAATATTTGAACAATTTTCACAAGTTTCATATCCGCATAATTTTGCATGAATTTAGCATTTTTTAACATTTACACAAACTAAGCATATTTTGCATCCACAAATTGTATACAAATTCTTGCATATTTGTCACGATTTTAATATTATGGCCATTTTAATTTTTGATAATGAATATTATCGTCTTTATATTCGTTCATTATATCAACATATATAAAATTTATATATATTTTACTGATGATTATGCTCACTTTTATCACTTTTTTATTAACCTTTTAAATTAATGGGTTTGATTATATTTATAGAAAACTCAAACGATGAAGAGATATTTGGAAGGAATAGTTGATTGGATATCTTAGTTGTATTTTGATTTTTAGACTAAGAGTTGTAAATTTGGTTTGTATAATGTCTGTATTATGGCTTTGGGTCGAAATAATTGTTAATTTTAGTATAATGTTGAATATATATATGATTAGTTTATCTGATTGGTCTTTTCAAAATTGTGTGTTTAGCTAACTTATGATTGGCCTTTTTAAAAGAACAATCACCTTTGACCATTAGAGGCATGTAGAGATAGGATATGTATGAGACGGACTTAAACCGAGTAAAAGATCAATTTAAAACAAATTCTGCCTTGATAGATGATCATGATAATGTTACTTTATTTCTTTATTTTTGTTGTGACCGAGATGCATTCTCCCACCATGCATCTTGCTTGTCTAGAAGCCAGATTTGAGACCATAGTTAATTTTGAGATAAATATGGGTGTATAGAACTCAAGTTAGACACAAGTTGTATTTAAACTAAAATATGTAGTGTTACCTTTTGAGAGACGGCATACACACTAAAATAAGAGAGTATAAACTGTAGCACGTGATTAATCCCTTGGACCTTTTTTACTTTATGTCACAATGTGATTTGCTGAGTGAATAGCTGAGTTGGTGCACTGGGATGGTTAAGTGATTTTTTGTTTTTTTTAAGGCATATAATATATGTCAAATGTCAAGAGCAATCTAGAAAGATGACAATATACACCATATATATACAGCTAGCTAGCTAGCTCCTTATCGACAGCAAAAAGGCATCAAGGGGCCATAACCTGTTTTGGTTGATATTTCTTGGAATCTACCTCTAGATATGTTGACATCCAAATGGGACAAGGAAGCATACTCCCATAGAATATACAAAGACATAATGGTTGTAACAAAATAAAAAGAAAAGAGAAGAAACATCCTGATTAAAAAAAAAAAAAAAGGACGTTATCATCTGGTCTGCTTCTACAATAAATAAGAAACTATAGATGCATGCTCTTTTACGTGAAACTTGACTTTTAGGAGTCTCAAAGCACATAATTCCAACGTACGTGGGTTTTGTTAACTTGCCCCCATGTTAGATCTGATGAAGTTATTCAATTAGGAAATCAAATTCCAAAGCCTTATTCCGTATCTATACTATACGGGCTGAGGTGAAGTCAATCTCCCACTTCTCAAGGAATTTACTTCTACTAGCTAGCTAGTAAATTAATGCTATTATGAGGAATGTATATGCTTATTCCACACTATAGGAAACGACATTCACATAAGGTGGTTTGTTAAATAATAAAGTTATTCTTTTATCTTGAGCTAATATTTTATGTGTTTTTTTTTTCTAAATAAGAATTCATATGGTTGTCATTATACGGTATGTTCTAAGTTCCTCCCAGCCCTGAAGTTTTAGGGCCACAAGTTTTAGTAATTATCTAGCATTCCGTCTTGCATTTTGGAAGCCATTTCAAATATATGCAAAAAACTATTGAAACTCTGAAAACGAGGACTTTTTTGGTCAAACTGCCAGAAGAATAGTTGACATCAATGCACAACTCAACCCAAAAGTTTAAACTAGTTGACTATGGCTCTAATATGAGTAATGTGTAGCTTTAAATCCCTTATACGTATCACAATCGAGCCCTGCTACATTTCAGTGAGACCTGATTCAAACTGCTTCCGGGTCTATGGTAGTGGTAGAGGGATAGATTAAACACATTTTAGAGGTGATCCAATTTGGGTACTTGGATATTGGTACATTATGTTGATTGTAGGGTTTCCTAATCATTGAATACTCTGCATTATCCATCGTGTACATATTCATATTTTTTGATTCATTGACTAGTTGCATAGAGCTACATAGGAGGCTCGGCTGCTCCATATTTGAGTGAAAGAGGATCTTCAATGTGGGCCATGACTGACATGTACAAGAAATCACACACATGCAACAATAACAGAATATGCACGCCTTATGTACGCCCGAAAGAGCACTCAACTGCTAATAATAGGATTGGAACCATTCACGTGCTTAACACGATACTCATATGCTGATGTTGAATACACATGTAAGAAGAATATTTAAAAAGAAAGATTTAAAAACAAGAGAGAGAAGAATATTTTTAAAAAAAAAGAAAGAAAGAAGATAGAGAAAGGAATGAAAGAAAGATTCACTTATCCATGTAATCTTTAAATTATATTCTATTCTCTTCCGATTTTGGGTAGGTTACTCTTATTATTAAGAAGAATATTTTTACTGGTTATTTTCTTTTTATTTATTATTGTACTCTTTATTGATCGACCTATTTATTTCAATGTGTTGTATCATTGTAATGTTGTAAATTTTATAACTGTACCCATATTATAGTAGATATCTTTATAGACATATAATCTAGTATTTTTCTCTCATCTTAAAGAAGTCATTGACATAAAATATGGTGTCTCACTGTTATAAGTATTGTTTTGTGTTATGTACTATTATATCACTTCTTTACAGGTTAAAACAAATGGGTTCAATATCACTCCTGATGGGTACTAATACCAATGGCCGAATGAGTAAACTCATTTTCAAAGTTTGGCCAATATACCAGAAAAATTTGAGAAACTGATTTAGCCCAATCAAAGAATCCGCCCAACGATATGCTTAAAATAAAGATAACAACCAAGTGGTTTTTCTCTCTATGATCTAAACAACTTTAAACAATTGAAACCGTAATATGGATAAAATTCTATCCATTTAGCGGTTTCTTGGATATAAGAAAAGTTTACTCCATAATAACATAAAAATTCTTTCTAAAAAAAGAGACTCTCTCAAAAATAAAAGATCTTTCTTTCTCTCTTAATGTTTCATGGAAAGCGCAAGCTCCTACACATAAAATTAATCTAATTTTTAATTTGCACCTTCAATTTTCTTCCTTTCATTTTTACAAGGCTAATCCTTGTTGTTGTATTGCATAGGTTTTTAAATATAATAATCCCTAATTCATTAACAATTAGGATAATTTTAATAAAAAAAAACGACTTTTGATTCACATTTTCAATTTGATAAACACTTGAGTATAAGTTAGTACTCCAATCAGAGATACTACTTCATGTCGCAATTGCCCTCCTGTGGATAGTGGGATGGACAACCATCTTGATCCGTGTGTACAAGCGCTAACAAAGAGGATTGACGACATCTCAAAAGTTATTCAGACCATTTGCTCACGATTGGACGAGTGGCCAAATGGGATACCACCCTCGGCCTCTTAGACTGTCATGTCCAAAATAAGGAATAGGGGAAGAAAGTATCCCTCAAAGCAAATTTCATGACAAACTCGAGATTGAAGTAAAATACCATCGCGACTTAAAGGTTTTCTAGAGTTTAAAAGGATTGTCCATCCTTGATATTTGTCACTTGTTAGGCGCGTGCCTTCTTGTAGTGATTCCTGTAAATTAAACTGACTTATCTCAACAAAAAGAGGTTGACTGCTCCTCCCCAAATGGATGAGAAAGTTGAAAAGATTTGACAGCGAGTTTTTGGAGAACACGTTGGAAAAGGAGCTGCTGACCTACGTAGATCACCATTTACAATAGAGATCAGGACGAGGCCATTTCCTCACAAATTTAAAATGCCAAATCTTGATGTTTACGACAGAAGTACTAATCCTATGGATCACTTTCGGATATACCTAAGCCTCAAAGACTTAGATGAAGTGACGATGTGTCAGTATTTTCCTTTGACAATCAAAGGTGATGCCAGGATCTGGTTTTATGGACTACTAATAAATTCAATTTGATCATTTGGTGAGTTGGTAGATAGCTTCCTCTCCCAATTTGCTTCCAGTCGGAGGGTGGATAAGCAACTATGGCACCTTGCTCATGTAAAATAATGATCTAGGGAGAGTTTAAAAGGTTTTTTGTATCGGTTTATTGTAGAGACTAAGCAGATTCCAAAACTTTCGGATGGAATTAAGCTTACTGCTTTTTTGTCTACTTTAGAAGGAGATAACTTTTTCAAGCACCTCGTATACAAGGAGCCTCAGACCTTCAAGGAGGTTGAGACCATAGTTCAGGCATACATAATGGCCAAAGAAGCCAATGAAGTACAACAATCCGATCGAGAAGAGAGTACCCACCCGAGGATGACAGAAGAAAAGAGAAAAAAATGGGAACTGTTAGAGTCCCCGATAGCAAGAAAGTAGCAGACGTTTGAGCAAATTGCTCAAAAGGAGTTTAGACCTTTAAACTTGACTCTCTTAAACGACTCACACACTAATATCTTGATACAAATTCGGGATAAAAAATTCTTTAAATGATCAAAAGTATTGAAGAATCTTGATGGAGATGACTAATCAAAGTATTATCACTATCATCGTCCAGAGTACATCTTGAATATTGCTAATCGATTGATTTTTTCCAATGGAATAGATGATGGTGAGGCCGAGTGACGTTGATTGAATATGATATGGAATTTTCTATGATGGTTGTTGCCTACAAGAAACCAAGGATAGAAAATAGGAAAGAAGTTATTAATTTTAGTACTGAAAAGATGGTTCATGTAACTTTTTCATATTCTGACCCATTGGTTGTATCAGCGCTCGTTTTTATGGTGTTGTAAACTATCAGTTAAAATAAGTGTTTATTGATAATGAAAATTCATACAATTTGCTTTATTTCAATACTTATTTTAAATTAGAATTTAAAAGAAGTCAAATGAAGGAAATTGAAGGACCCCTTTTTGGATTGGATAATGAGCCATTGCCAATTCAAAGAGTTATCCAACTTGAAGTCACTTTGGGGACTTACCCAAGGATTGCTTCCAACACTCTTTCTTTCTTGGTAGTGGACCTTCCATCGGTCTACAATGCAATTCTCAGACGTCCTTACTTGACTGTCTTCAAAGCTATTATTTTTATTCCACATTTAAAGATGAAATTCCCACATCATTTGGAATTGGGGAAGTCCTCTAAGATCAAGTAGCCGCACGGACATATTATTTGTCTTAAGTCACTTAGACACCTTAACCCAGCCTATCGAAAACCTTGATTTTTGCGATAAGACGACATTACAGCAAGCTCAGTATAGGAAATCAACCAACCGAATCCCTCTGGATCTCAATGATCCTAAAAAATATGTTCAGATAGGACGTTATTTACTAAAGCCTTTTCGAGACTAGCTTATCAGTTTCCTTCCATAAAATTTGAATGTTTTTACTTGGACACAAAGTGATATACCAAGGAAACCAATTGGAATAATGGTTCATAAATTGAGTTTAGATCTCAATCACAAACCCGTTTGACAAAAGCGATAAAACTATTCGATTGACAAACTGATAGCCATTCGTGAAGAGGTAAAGAAACTTTTAGATATTGGGTTCATCAATGAAGTTCAATACCCAGATTAATTATCGAATATGGTCATGGTCAAAAAGAGTAACGGGAATAGGAGGATGTGTGTTGATTTTACAGATGTTAATAAGGCATATATGAAAGACAGCTTCCCACTATCGAAAATTGACTTACTTGTATATTCAATATCCGAACATGAGCTTTTAAATTTCATGGACACATACTCGGGTTATAATCAAATTCGAATGAGCCTATAGGACGAGAAGTATACGTCTTTCATGATAGACCAAGGGATATACTGTTATAAAGTTATACCCTTTGAACTGAAGAATATTAGTGATACTTACCAACGGCTTATCAACAAGATATTTGAGGCCCAAATCAGAAGGAGTGTAAAGGTTTATGTGGACGATATGCTTGTCAAAAGCATGGTGATCGACTGCCATATTCAAGATCTGAAGAGACGTTTAATGTCCTTAGGGAACACTAGATGAAGTTTAATCTGACAAAATATACGTTCAGAGTGGCCTCCAGTAAATTCTTAGGTTACTTCATTTCACATTGAGGGATTGAAGCAAATCTTGAGAAGTTCAAAGCCATCTTTGACATGAAATCACCTAGGACATTGAAGGAAGTCCAGAAGTTGACTGGAAGAATAGCAACACTCTCTCGGTTCTTAGTAAAATTAATCGAGAAATATTTTCCATTTTTCAAGGCTCTAAGAGGGACCAAGACTAACTTCTTCCAATGGATGACCGATTATGAAGCAGCCTTTAGAGTTCTCAAAGAGTATCTCTCCAACCCTCCTCTTCTGACTTCTCCTCAAGAAGGTGAGGAGTTGTATTTGTATTATGCTGTATCCGGCACAATTTTGAGTTCGGTCTTAATTCAACAATAGTACGACAAGGAATGACCTGTGTACTATATCAGTATGATTCTGGTTGGTAGTGAGACTAGATATTCTCATGCAGTAAGGATGGCTCTAGCGCTTGTATATTTTGCTCGAAAATTGATGCCTTATTTTCAAGTGCACAAATTCATAGTCCTAACAGATTAACCTTTAAGAGCAATACTAAAGAAGCTAAATATGTCAAGATGGCTGGTTAAATGGACCATTGAGTTAGGTGATTTCGATATAGAATTTCGTCCGAGGCCTACCTTAAAAGGTCAAGCCTTGGCGGATTTTATTGTTGAAATTCCACCTTAATTCTAGACACATCAAACCTTTGTAAGAATGATGAACTACTCAACCCTCAAGTATGGACTTTGCATATGGACAGCTCCTCGATAAAAGTGGTTGTGGTGCTGGGCGTTGTGTTAAAAATGCCTAAGAAATTAGAGATTAAATATTCAATAATTTTCGGGTTTCCAACAACTACAACATCGAAGAATATGAAGCACCACTTGCAAGACTTTGGTAGGCAAAAGAATACTCAATCAAGAACATAGTTGTCTACAACGACTCAGAATTGATTGTTAACCAAGTCTAAGAAAATTTTAAAGTCAACCACCCACAGTTTTCCAAGTGCCTCTTAAAGGTTCAAAGTTTGATTTTGGCCTATGAGAAGATGAAAATAGTTCACATTCTGAGAGAAAAGAACAGCAAAGTCGACTTGTTAGTAAGGGCAGCAATGTCTGGAGATCTTGAATAGTATGCTCAAGAAATGTGTGAGGTCCTCAAAAATCCCAATATAAATGATCCTGAGCTAGAAGTTATATAGATAACTAATGCTGATAATTAGATGGCTCCATATTTGAGATACCTATCTGAGGAGATATTACCTGAAAACTCGAATGAGACCAACAAAATAAAAAAGATGACTGATTTATATACCATCATGGGCGGCCAGTTATACTGGCGTTGATTTTTAGCTCTATACCTCCTATGCCTTACACTAGAAGAGGCTGATTACGCTCTTGGAGAACGACACCTTGGTATTTACAAATCCCACATTAGGGACAAAAATTTTACTTTTAAGCTGATGAGGTAAGGATATTACTAGCCAACTATAAAGTATGACACTATAGATTTCATACGAAAGTATAAAAATTGTCAAGTTTATGGTAACCTTACCCACCAACCTCACACAGAACTTTGAGCTTTATAATCATCTTGGCCATTTGCACAATGGGAGTTTAACATCCTCGGACCTTTACCAATAACTTCTGGGTAGAGAAAGTCCATAATTGTCGAGATTGATTATTTTATAAAATAGATTGAGGCCACACCATTAGCTCAGATGACCAAGCAAAAAGCAACAGAGTTCGTCTGTCAAAGCATTCTGTGCAGATTTGACATTCCAAAATATATTGTAACTGATAATGGACCCAATTTACTGGTAAGCGGTTTACCATGTATTGTATAAACCTAAGGATAATGTTAGTTCATATGTCAGTTGCATACCCACAAAGTAACGGACAAGTAAAAGTTACCAACCGCACGATACTACATAGATTGAAGACGAAGTTAGAGCATCTAATGGCTCATGGGTAGATAAATTGCCATCAATTTTATGGTCATATAGAGCAACACCAAGAAAACCGACTAGAGAGATGCCCGTTAACCTACATTACGGGGTTGAGTAGTTATTCCTGTAAAGGTTGGACTGCCTAATCTCTGGGTTGAATGTTTCAACCCAGACGACAATTCACAAAGATTTTGGGGATTTAATAGTTACTGAGATAATGCGGTTTAAAATCACTACAGTAGTTTCGTTACATGGTTTAGTAACTAAATCGCAGTGATTTTATTTGCTGTCGTAGATGCTGCGTTATTCCGATCGTTGGCAAATAAATAATGGTTGGGTGAGAGGAGAGTAGACCTCTCCGACTACACATCATCGTAGTTGCAGAGGAATGCACTCCTAACTATGCCTGGCGTGTAAACTAACCCGTCCGCTAGCCGGCAAGTCCGGACATAAGGTGCCTACTGAATGGCATCATGTATGCAATCCACCTCCCAATAATTTCTACCCATTTAGGATTCCTATTATGCTCTGGCAGATAGCAGAGAGCCCGTTTCCCCAGGAGCCGCCATATCCTTCCCCAGTTATTCTGGACAAAGCACTTGCAATTCGAAGGATGGATATGGATAGATGATAAGGAAACGGTATTTGTTTCTTTTCATTTAATCATTGAATTAAAAAAATAAATAAACTCTTATATTATCTTTAAGGGTAAAACTGAAAGGATCAATGGTTTGCATGGCCTCTTTGGCTTGGAGTTTTTGATAGAGACTAATGAACGGATGGGTTCCTTCCGAAGTGGGACACTTGCGTGGAGCCACGGAGGTGAAGGAATGGACAGATAACCTAACGAATGTAGCTGCTGCCACTTCTTTCTAAGCTTTTGCCTATGCTTCTGTCTATATACGTTTGGACATTAATGAATGTGTGCCTTCTTGCTACGCACCACTCATGCTGTTCTACATACAATATCAAATTGTACCTAGTCCCAGTGCCTTTCCATTCGTTTTCCCTCCCCCATTCTCGGTCATGTTGTGGCCCCCATTATATTGGTGAGCCATGACCTTTATGGGCTTGATACTTTCATTTTGTTTGCACCGACGCTGATAATTGATTAAGATGTTAAGTTAAACAAGACTTGTGTGAAGTATTTTTATAATTGTTATTTTTACTTGATAAAGAATAGAACCTTTTGAGAATACTTTTACAGATATTTTGATATTTAAGCATCACTTGATATAACTAATAATATCTAATAATCTTATTTTTAGAGATATTAAGTCAAATTCCTCCCCAATTAAAGTCATGGAGAACAAGCTTTACGATAGGGAATCTTACACCTATTATGTAGATTAAGGTTGGATTAGCTTCTTGATCCATGCAACAAAAGTGAGTGTCAATTAAAATTAATTTCTTCCTTTTAGAATCGATTTTTTTGAACAAGAGATGTCTGAGCTAATTTAGGTTACGTGTCATGCCCTGCTTATTGTTTAGGATTGAAGAAATGTTGTTCACAGTTTTGCATGTGATTCATGAGTTTGTGCACCGTTATGTTAAAAAAAACTAGAATTTCATTACACTACGTTGGTTTTTGCCGTTTAGTGTGCAAGACTAAATAAAAATTAGAAAAATTAAGTGACTAAAAGTATGTTATTTTTTTAATTATAACATCTATTCCTACAAGATTTCTAATTTCATCATTTCTAAAGTTATTTCAAAAATCATTACAGCGTTCTCTGATGTTTCTAATAACTCGGGCTAGACAATAGCAAAATATTTACTAAACTTAGGATGATGTGTATAGCCTAAAAATGAGAAAAATATGTGTATTAGGAATATTTTTGCCTAGAATAAAGCTCTCCTAGCAAGATAGTAGTGGACTATTCTCATTAGTGCAAATAATTATGTTTGGATTAACTAGGTGAGGAGGTACCTCATTGGAGATCAATAAAAATGGGCATTTAAGATTCTATAATCTATGCGTAAAGATTATGTAAGATCATCAATCTTAAGCTTCATTTTATACGGTTCATGTGCCACCGTTTATGTGCCACTTAATGGGCAATAGGAATGACACTTTCCACTTGTTAGACTAGTGGGATCCTATGGGGACTCTAACCATCAGATTACATTAGGATCAAACCTTTCATTAAACAGTAAAATTGATTTTATCATTTATGTTACAAGAGATGGGCCAACTATACCATGTGGCCATAAGTTCATTCATTATGTTATAACATAAGTTCATTCGTTATGTTATAGCCTGATTATGATCTCAACCCAATCTTTTTGGATATTGTCTTGTAGGCCTTGGACAATTATTGGAGATTCTCTATTAAATTAATAGGATAAATCTTTCAGACAATTCAACCAAAAGTTAATTGGGAGCAACTTATTTAGTGTCAAACTTACCATCCTCTCAGGCATTTATTTTCTAGTTGGTTATTAGGAATCAACTGGGTACCATGGATAAGTTGATTTTTTTTACATCCCATATTGGTGTATCTTTTGTAAGGATGCAAACAAAATTGTTAGCCATATATTCTTCAGATGTAGATTTACTAAATAAATTTAGAATACAACCGAGAAGAAATTTAGATGCAATTGGCTGTATGAAGACTAGAACATCAAGATCTATTAACTGGCAATGAAATAGAAGATGAAGCAAGTGAGTAATATAATTACTAAACTTACCTTTGTGGTTACAGTTTATTTTATTTGAAAGGATCAAAACTAACCCTTTTTTAAGAAGGACAATCTAAATAGAGGTGATATAGCTATTCTTTTAAAATACTTGGTGATGAAAGGTACTGAAGCTAGAAAGGGGCTCCATATGTGTAACGCCCTATATTTTATTTATGAACTATGATATCATTAAAATTATTTTGGATCAATTTAAAAATAATTATACAATAAAAATTGAGAAAATTAAAACTTGAGGAAGCAAACCCAATGCTCGATAGGTTCATGAACCATGCATGAGAGTATTTTGGATAGAATGTCTGCACTTGAGGTGCGTTTGAGATATTATAGATATATATTTAGGATAAAATATTGACACCTGATATATATTAAAAGGGTGCTCACACACAGTATGGATTGTATATCTGTACATGATCTACACCTAATGAGCGCATGTGCGCTAATTTTCTCTAAATAAACTCCTTAGCTGATTTTGAGTCATTCTAAGCTGATTTCTAAGAAAATAGAGGAAAAGAGAAAAGGAAAATAGAGAAGAGAAAAAAAACTTAAAAAGTGAGAAATTTTTGGATAAAATCAAATAAATGCAAATAAATCTAACACACTTTTCTTTATTATTAATCTTTCTTTACATCTTTGAGTATTTATTATTTTAAATACTTATATATATTATATTTTCATAGATAAAGTATTTATATCTCATATGCATGTATTTTCATTTTTATTTCATAAAACCTTTATGAAATACAAGTTTTAAATACCTACAAATCATATTTATGTTGATTTTTTACAATAATATTCTTATATAATTGTAAATTTTGTTTACTATTCTTACATATATTCAGATTTAAGTTGTATACTTTTGTATATTCTATGTTAATATAAAACTATCCTTACATATTTTATAATTGAAAAAAATTGATAAAATTATGTTGACTATATTGATTTCCTATAATAGTAATTTATGCACGTTTTAAATTGTAAGCTAAAGTAACTACATGTTATTTATTTGAAGAATTAGTTATAAAAAGTCTACATAAAATTAATAGTAAGTGTATTTTTTCAAGAATAAGAAAAATTTTAAAATATGTTTAACTTGAATAGAATTTTTAATTTGCTTATGTATGAAACATTATAAACAATTGACAAAATATATTTAAATATATTCTAATATATTATTAATAAAATTTGAAGATCGAACATATTATCAGTAAATTAAAGCAACATTCAGTTCTATTTACAATGTTACATATATAACGGCTAATATACGAGTATTGAATAATACTATATATTCTTTGATTATATGAAAATAATTATAATCCAAACTTTAATATTTACCCATTTATTGATGAGGTTATCATTGATCATTAGTCACATGTATTTTTTTTAATTTAAATATATTTTATATATTTACACAATTTAATATGTTGGCATTGAAATTTTAAATTTTTTATTAACTATGCATTTATCTATTTTGATGCATATATTGGACATCAATTTTAAGATTATGCATGGATAAAGTTATAAAATGATATTATTGATTCTTTTAGGTTTTGATCATGTTATATTTTAAATTGTTCATTTGATATATCTGTCTACATATAAAATTTATATGCTTTACTTAAATTTAACTCATTTTCACTTTTATTTTGTTAACCCGTTTAGATTAATAAGTTCAGATTACTTGCATGTGTTTTGAATTAAGGGATTTGCAATTCAAATATTAGTTTAGTAGGCAATTAGTTTAATGTTTTATTATAAATTAATATTTTGAGATATCAATCTTTTAGTTTTTATTTATTTTGATTATTATTGTATCTAGTCAATAATGATAATGTTATGATGTCGATATTTACATTTGATTTCAAAATATTCAGAAGTTAGTTTTGATATTTTAAAATCAGTAAAATGCTTTTTCTTATGTTTGATTTGATATTAGGCTATTGTCGATTTTGAAACTATTTACGAGTGTAATATTTGGATCTTGTAATTTGAATATTATATTATTTTAAGTCATTTAACAGTATTTGATTTGTAGGTTTGTGTTCTAATATTTGTATTATTTTTTATTCTATTAATAAAATAAACAATTAAATTTTAAATCTTAAAGATTTAAAAAAGTAATTTAATTTAATTATGGATTGAGAAATTAATATATTTAGTTTCGAGATTGAAAATATGATAAGAATAGTATCAAAGAAATCATAAGGAGATTATCTTATTTGATTTAAGGGATTAAATTTGGTTTCTCAAGATAGGTTTGAAAATGTTGGATAAGGAAGATCAAATTTATACCTTACCTAGGAGGAGAATTTCCTCATATTTATGGCTAAAATAGTGGACATGATAGAAGGGTTGGTTCAGAGACTACCAAATTAAAAGCTAGTAGTAGTAAATGAAAGGGTTTTAAGGACAACGTATGATTGATTTATTAATGTGTAAGTAACGAAAAGTTTGGGTGATCCAGATTTGACAAAGGTAGAGATTTTGGATTTGAAGAATTGAGCAAACTTTTAAAATAATTTACTACCCAAAGGAAGAAAAAGTGCTATTCACCTCCTACAAGTTAGAAGAAAAGGCAAATCACTATTAGAATATGAAGAAGAGAATTTTGGATATAGAGAATGAAAAGATACTATGAAATATGTTTGTGGAAGCTTTTATAAAAAATTATTTTCTAGCAAGCTTCTTCAAGCAGAAGGAAGATGAATTTGCCTAAAGAAAAAAAATTGGGTGGTAACAGATTATGATAATAAATTTATGAAATTGTCACGTTTTATCCCACATATTGTCATAGATGAAGTTAGGATGATAAGAAAATTTTTGCAATGGTTGAATGAAACTATATGACCACAATTGATGACTTTGATGTTGAGGACTTACAATAAAGCATTTGATCAAGGTTTTCTACATGAATAGGAGTAAGAAAGAGCTAAGATTGGCCAGTTAAAAGTTATTATAGATTATAGCACATCTGATGATGATCAAGAGATGGAAGATGATTGTGTTTATTTTGACATTGTAGATAAAATATCAGAGTTGTGCAATAGAGTGCGGAGGACCCTTATAGAGAAAAAATCTGCTGTTATCAAGGTACACAAAACGTTGAGAATGAAATTTTTAAATGAGGAAAAAATTATAGCGCTAGATATTTTATTTATGAATTATAATGTTATTAAAATAATTTTAGATCAACTTAGAAAATAATTGCATAATAAAAGGTGAGAACGTTTAAAATTCAAAGAATCGAGTTTAGCACTTGACCTAACCTACATATAAGCGTGTTTTAAGTAGAATGTCAATGCCTTAGGTGCGCTCAAGTAGTTCATATGCATATTTATGACATAATTTTAATACTTGATGCACACTTAAGAAGTGTTCATACGTAGTATGGATTGTAATTCAACACATGATTTGTGACAGATAGATACATGTACGTTAATTTTTTATAAATAGATGCATTGGTTGATTTTGAGTTATTCTAAGCAAATTTTAAAAGAAGAGAGAGAAAGAAGAGGAAAATAGGGAGGAGAGCAAGAAAGAATGAAAATCAGAAATTAAGAGATCTTTGGATAAAATCAATTAAAGAAAGGATATTCCAACTATATTTTCTTTGTTATTGGTCTTTCTTTACATCTTTGAGTATTTATTTTAAATACTTATACATATTTTTTTTTGTAAATAAACTGCTTATATCTTATATACATATGTTCTCATTCCTATTTCATAAAAATTTTATGAAATATAAATTAAAATACTTGCAAATCATATTTAAATTCTAATTTTTTGCAATGATGATCTTATAGCTTTTCAATATTGTTTGCTACTCATGCATATCTTCAATTTTAAGTATGTTTCTGTATGTTCTAAACTAACATAAAATTGTTCTTGAATATTTTATAATTCGAAAGACTAATAAAATTGTAGTAACTATGTCGATTTTCTGCATTTTTAGTTCCAGTGTGTTTTAAAATATAGCTAAAGTCACCATATGTTATATATTTAAAGAAAATGATGATGAAAACTCAATATAGATTTAATGATAACAATATTTTATCTAGAATAAGAAATTCTAATAATATGTTTATATTTGAATAGAGTTTTAAATCGGATTATATGTAGACTATTGTAAAGAATTGACGAAATATATTTAAATATATCATAATATATTATTAGCAAAAATAGAAAGCTGAACATGTTATGTGCGGGTTAAAAGTGACATTTGGTTTTATCTATAGGGTTATATGTATGACGATTCACCTACAAGTCTTCAATAACAACATATATAATTTGGTTGTGTGAAAATAATCATAACTTGAATTCTGATATTTACTCTGTTATCAGTGAGATCATCACTAATCCTTAATCTCCTATATTTTTTCATAATTTGAGCATATTTCATATATTTACACAATTTAATATATTTAAAATTTTAGATTTGAGCTTAATTATGTATCTATATATTTTGATGTATATATTGAGCATTAGTTCTGAGATTATATATGATAAAGGTATAAAATAATATTATTAATTTTTCTAAATTTTGATCATATCACATTTCAATATGTTCTTTTGATATATATGTCTATATATATAATTTATAACTTATATTGATTAATTAATTTAGTTTTACTTTTATTTTGCTAACCCCCTTTAGATTAGATTATTAAAATTATTTATAGAAGTTTTAGATCAAAGGATTTGTTGTTCGGATATTAGTTTAGGGGGCTATAATTGATTTAATATTTTATTATAAATTAATGTTTTTAGATATTGATCTTTCAATTTCTAGTTATTTTGATTATTATCATATTCAGTCGATAATGATAACATTATGATGTCAATATTTATATTTAATTTTAGAATATTTAAAAATTAATTTTGATATTCTGATATTAGTAATGTATATTTTTTAAAGTTTGATTCGAGGTCACGTTACTATCAATTTTGCAGCTACTTATAGGTGTTGTATTTAAATCTTGTGATTTAAATATTATATTATTTTGGAACACTTAATAGTATTTGATTTGCAGGTTCGTATAACGATATTTATTTTGGATTTTATTATATTAGTGGAATAAATGATTAAATTTTAAATCTTATGAATTTAAAATATGCTTTAAATTAATTATAGATTAAGAAATTAGTAAATTTAATTTCAGGATTTGGGACATGGCAATACGGACCTATACTCATAATGGTGCATTTGTTTTTGGATTGTGCTTTTAGTTCTATTAGTTTATTTCCATCTCTTATCAGTCTTTTAAGATGCAATATCTTTTATTTTATTAATAGTTGTAGTTATTGAATTTGTGTTTTTGTTGTGATAGGGCCAATATCATTCGTCCAATTTCACTTTATTCGTGACCTTGGTGCATAAGATAGTTGTGTTTCATAAGTAGACATTTATATACTTACCAAAAAAGAGTTCGCCCTCTAGGTGCCTGGCTTCCCATCTCAACTCATCAAGCTTTCTAGTTTGCCTAGTACTTCACCAATAGTGCGGAATGATTGCTTGTTTTTCTAGTGAAAGTAAAGAGAAGATTAACTCTTTCAACAATTTGTTTTAGTAAATTACATTATCTCTTTTTTAATAAATTTTGATCTTTTTGTTGATCAATTCCTTTCTTAGGTGGTTGTTAACATATTTATAGGCAAATGGTAAAACAGAGCAATTGGGAGGAAGATTATTTCTGATTGCTATGTATCCTTGGTTAGCAATAAATGTATCTTTTTCCTGATCCACATTGAGTATAATGATACAATCCAATCGACTTCCCTTTATATGCCCTCTTTTTTAGTATGTCATATATCTTTTCAGCATGACATGCATTGATGAACACTAGACAAATATGTCACTTATTGGACCAATGAATGACCAATGGTCTTTATTCATAACACGATAATTAAGTGACCTTTAATTGTGACTTAACCATTTTGTTCTCTTGTCATGGTTGATCTTTTTTTATATTATCAACCAAGCTGGGGTCACGTGTGACGGATCAGGTCCTAAAATCCGTTATTAATCATAATCATAACTTATTATTTTTTTAATTATTAATTTATCTAATAAATAAACTATTTATCCATTGGATGTGAGCTTACCTTGTCAATACCACTATCAACTGTACATAAATAATAACATAATGTACACAGGATCCAAATATATTGTCACATTATCTATAACTCTAACACGAATATATATAATATGACGTTAGCTTTTAATTAAGGGAAGATGTCTATCATTACTAAAATCAATCATACGCTAATCTATAAAAGTAATAAGTATACATAAAATTCGTCCATCTGAAACTAAAATAATTACTAAGATATACTGTTCATTACATATGTCAACTACCAAGCATAATTAGCATACAATTAATACTAAACTATCTAAAACTCCTAGTCATCAATTCCATATGTCAACATCATCCTAGGAATCAAGGCTGTCCACAGCTCCACATCAATTCCATCACAATTTATAACTGAATTTAAATTGAAACTAACAATTAAGACAGTACATACTATCCACATATGTCAGGTCAGCAAAAACAATAACTCTAGAGGTATAAACTAAATCCTTCAATCTTTACTCTTACTCAACAAATAGAAACTCATATGAATTATCTAAATGGTTGGCAAAATATTAAGGAGTGTGCTAAATACTCAATAATGCACTATACATAACAAAAAAAATATATATTCATACTTTATTTTAAAATTATATCGTAAGAAGTAGGAATTGTACAGAAATAAATAATATAAATATGAATACAATTTTCTGATTTCTTATCTTATTCTTTTCTTTCCATTAGCCATCAAAATATATTTCTTATTCTTTTTTATTTTATCTATTAAAATATGTTAAAAATTTACTTATCTTTAAATACTATAGCCTATAGGCCTTACTAACTAAATGAGTAATTGATCAAAACTCAAATTGTATTTTTTTTTATACAATCAAAGGCCTAACCTCCTATTTAATGACCTGAAGCGAGCAACATATATATTATCTCACTGTAAACGGGGTCGAAATCGCTTTGTAGTACTTACTTTTCAGATGACGATCTTCATTATAATATATTAAGACATGCCAAAATATACTACCTATCAAAAAATATTTGGTCTAATTTCTTAACTTTTCAACTTAAGAAAAACCTCACATTCTACTTATTGATTCTTAGTTATCACCATTTTAGAGAACGGTTTATACTTTTTTAATAGAATTGTAGAATCTTTTCTTTCTTTTCATAATGTCAGATACAATTTTATCATATCAATTCATAAATATAAAATTTTGATAGAAATTTATGCAGTAAAAATTTAAAAATTTTCATACAAATTTGATAAATATGTATCACATAATTAAATATATAGTATATTTTTAGCATATATAAATCGCTTATAATATTTTACAATTTACAATTATGAAGCACAAACATGTAAGAATTATTTTTATACTTGTAAACATGAAGAAAATTTTAAGATAATATACATAATTACGATTCAGATAACTATACATGAGTTCTTGACAAATTTTACTATAAAATCATGGTAGATCGATAAATATGCAAATATTTCATACTTTTACTTTAAAATCCTAGTTTTGACGAGTATTAAAATAATAATATTCTAAAAAATAAAAATAAATCACAACAAAGGAAAGAGATAGCTGAATGTGTACTTGCCTTAACCTAATATACCGAAATTCTTACTTTGGACGCCGCAAATTGAGCTACCCGAAAGCTTTCTCTAATTTCTCTCTCTTCTTCCCTCTCTCTTCGGTCTTTCTCTCTCTAATCTCTCTCCTAATATGTTCCACTGCTTAAAAATACGGTAAAAATTATCCCTATTAGGGTCATTTTTATGATTGGTATATTCTCGTGACCATATTTAGTCATGTGTCGATATGAAGTTGTATTTCATCAAAGTGTTGCATCAACATATTTACGTAGCTGTCCATTCTCGGGTTCCAGGAGCACCATACCTGCCATGTGCACGCCACCTCGCTCGAGTTGTGATTCCAATACTCCCGCGCCTGCCATGAGCTCTCCACGTGTTTGAGCGCAAATTCTTGTACCTATCCGCTCGTTGTTCACCTCCTTCCCGCTCAAGCGCACATGGGGTTTTCTCATGAAACTCTCAATGCACTCGCCGCGTGCTCAAGTTGCGCTCAAACGTCATAGCAACGGCCAAATTTTTTAAATGTATTTTTTGAACTCTCTATATATACTCTCCTTAATTCAATTGCCCTAATTTTGAGAACAACATTTTTGGAGCGCCCCTCTTTGAGAAGAATACTTCTTTCACCCTATTTACTCTATTACGTTCGCTCCAATTGAAAAAATTGATCTTTTATCATTGTACATCATGTGCTAACAAGTTTTCTCATCACCCTTTCTTTTGGATTCAACATTCCTACCCTTATACTTTTATTGGCGACGTGGGTATTGTGAAGAAGTGGATCCGAATGTGCTCTTAAAATATTTTTTTGTCTTTTAGATGTTGGCTCTAAGAAAATCCTTGGTGCAAAAATCGATCAGCAAACATATTCGATTGAGTGGGCTCTCCTCTCCCGATCGTTTTATCAGTCCAGAGGTTGATGCCTTATTCACCACACACATGTCCCATTGGTAACTCTCCCTTGAACGGAAGTATGCCTCGACTCCCTCGACCCCTCCATATCTTCTGTATTCACTGACCGCCGTTAGGAGCCGACCCTCACCGGTTTAATTTCTCATTCTCTTATTCTTATTCAAGAGTTTTATTCTAATATTCACGAGTCTTCCTCCTCTTCCTTCTCAACCTACTTGCGGGGGGAACATATCCAAATTACTATGGATGTGATTGCACGAGTTTTTAGCCTTCCTCGGGTGACCAATCCTGACTATCCTTTCCCTCCATTCTCCCGGCCACATCCAAATGAGGTCGCTACATTCCATTCATTGTGCCCCCATGGAGAAAAATGGGCGATCTTTTAAGACCTCCCTTCTCTCCCCTAGGCGTCTGATCATGAGCCACATCATGCTCATGAATATTTTTCCTATATCTCACTTTTCGTCCATTCCCCTAGACAAATCCCTATTCCTATATGCTCTGTTGGATGGCTGGCTCATGGACTTGTTGTCCCACTTCATCTCTCACATTATCTCCTACTTCACCGCCCATAAAGATGATAATTTTCCCCATGGGTGCCTCATTCAGCGGCTGCTTGTGGACCTTGGTCATCATTTTTTCGATCTTTCTCGTCTCTAGCTTGTTCGCCCTATCACCTCCACCACCTTTACTTAGAGTCGGTCCCATTCTCATTGTTTTACAGCGGATCTCTAGAAGCCATTAGATGAGCCTCTTCCTGAGGTTCCTACCTATCAGCCTGAGGGTGGACTATCTGGCTCTTCATCGTCCTACCCTGACCCCTCGGGTCTCGGACCGTTCGCTCCTCATTAGCATTCTACCTCTTCCTCCGCAACTCTGATGGGCCAGATGTCCCACCTTGTCGATTGCTTTAAACATCTTTATTCCTCACAAGAACAGATCTTTACTTTCCAATCTCAGATGCAGTCGCATATTCTTGTTGGTTTTGAGCATATGGATGCTCACTTGGCTAAACAGGAGGCTGAGCTTCAATAGTGGGGGCTTCATTATGATCATAAGCCCCACGGTGATTCTTCAGGCATTGATTGATCCCTTTTCTTTAGCTCTTCGTGACAAAAAGGGGAGACCATTTTTGCTATTTTGATAGGGGGAGACCATATGCTTGTTCCTTTTGATAGGAAGAGATATTATTATTTTTATTATGGGAAGATATTCTTATTTTTGTGAGAGGGAGTTCTTCTTGGATTTATGTAATTCTTGTATTTCTTTTGCTGACTTTATATCTTCTACTGCATTGTCTTTATTCATTTTGTTGATACATGTTGCCTTATTTTTTCATTGCTATCATCATATTATATCATCTTGTATTATGTCTATTTGTACCAACCATATTTGATCAAGCAACACAGTTATAGTATCAACGTAGCAGTCACAGTATCGACACAGCAATGCTAGTGTAGATCTTTATATTTACTTATTGTATTATTTTTATTTCTCACTAGGTATAGATTTTTATATATATGGGTTCTATCTAGATAGTATTTGAACCCATACATCATCACTTGTATTTTTCTACTTTATGTGTTTTATCATGGAATTACCAAAGGGGGATATTGTTATGGTCATTTTCATGGTTGGCATATTCCATAATCATATTTAGTCATATGTCGATATCAAATTGTGTTTCATCGAAACGATACATCAACGTATTTACGTAGTTGTCTGTTCCTGGATTTTAGGAGCATCACGCCTGCTATGTGCACGCCACCTGCTCGAGCCGTGATTCCAGTACCCCAACGCCTGCCCTGCGCTGGAGCGCCGCAACAACGGCTAAATTTTTTAAACATATTTTTTGAGCTCTCTACATATACTCTACTTAATTCAGTTGTCCTAATTTTGACAGCTGCTTCTTTTGGAACGCTCATCTTTGAGAAGAATACTTTGTTTCACACTATTTACTTCAATATTCTCACTCCAATTGAGAAAATTGAGAACGCTCCTCTTTGAGAAAAATACTTTGTTTCACACTATTTACTTAATTATTCTCACTCCAATTGAGAAAATCGATCTTTCATCATTGTGCTTTATGTGCCAACAAGTTTTGTGAAGACATAGATCCTAACCCTTACAGGACTCTCCGTCAGACAAATACTAAATATAATCCATAAATTTAAATTATTTAATTTATACAGAAATTTCAACAGAGTCTCATTTATAACTAGATAGAAACCAAATTACATCCTGTAATAAATACCTTGTACAGAGCATACTCGATATTCAAATCTCAAACTTATAACCACAACACAATTACATGACCAAATACAAGTATACAACAAACCAAGTATCATAATTCGTATTCTACAACACACATACACAAGACCACAATTGCCATCCATGGCTTAATTTCAACAATCTTATCCACTATATTAGAATTTAGACGAGAGATGCCATCTAAAATCTATACAAAATCAAAAACAAATATCGAAAGTAATTATATCTATAACAGAAATCTGCAAAAGTATAAATACAGTTCTGACAGAATATAACATTTATACATAATTCTCCTTCAAGATTCAAATATTTACAATAATATAATCATAGTCTCAAGTCTTCAGAAACTCCAAGGCTCCAGATCTTTATTGCTAGCTCTAGCTTGGTCGGATCATCCGGTATCTTCTCTATATCCTTATCTGGAGAGAAAAAATAGTAAATAGTGAGTAAAAATCCAACAAGGTACTAAAACGTGCAGAATATAATACTCTCATGCAAAACATAATACAGTAAAGTAGATACAATTGCAATTAAAGTATAAATACGATAAGACAATAATTACGAAAATATTAACAGAATATAAATGTAGAAGATTACAGAAATGTCAGGAAAACAGAAACATATACGTACTTCATGAGAAAAGCATGATTCAATATGAACAGGTCTCAAAAATCATTATTTATACTTTCATACAGAATATAAGCACAGATGAGAAGAAACACGTACAATAATCATAAGGAAAGCACAATTTTCATATAAACAAGTTTTGGAAACCATAAATCGTACTTTCAGGCTATAACGTAAATATGATGGGACCGAAAACCACGTTAATTTCAGATCAGAAGAACAGAAACAGTTCATGGAAACAAAAAAAAAAAAAGTATGATTCTACTTAAATATACAACGGGTTCATAAAACAATTCCAAATCTCACGTGTTTCTTTAGAAATTCTAGTTTAATATCTTAGGGACCCAACTAACATACCCTATTAGTCGCGTGGATGAATAATCAGGAATAGATTGTGTTTACTCAACACAATTCAGGGCCAATATCAATGATTGTATAGGGACCGATTTTATTTTAGGGCATACAATTCAAAGCTAACGGGGGATTATTGGCCTCTAGGATAAGAGGATTATTAGCCTCCACGATAAACATTCTAAAGAAGGGTAGACCATGTATAATTTTATAGACGGAGTTATCCCCAGTTACCACTGTAATATCCTAAGATATACCAGAAAATTTTACATGACCATATATCAGTTTTGGGTCCTAATTGATAAAATTAGAAACAGTCTCCTTCTCATTTTCTTAACTTATAACTCATCAAATTTCAGAAATCAGTTAGGATTTCACAATTAATCCTTTAGAATACTCATGAAATTCACAGAAACTTAACAGTGCTGTTCCGTGTAAATTTTTCAGTTATAAATCATAACATAAATAATACTCTTATAAATTAACTATCACATGTCAAAAATTATGGATTTTAAACATTAAATCTCTTCATTTTCACATTTAGGGTTTCAATAAATATTTTGGATATAAAACGGATACCAAATACATGCATTTATATAAAATCGAAGCTAGATATATGTAAACATGAAATTTGTCTGATTAATCAGGAAAAACATGTTTTATTTAAAGTAAACATGCAAAACCATGGATTTAGAGTAGAAATATAGTTTCAGAGATATTAAAACACTGCAAAAATAATATATAACGTCCGAAGTATACTTGTTTGAGGTCGGTCTATAATTATTTTTACCTGGATCGGATTGGAGTGGGTGAATTTCCCCCCTTTCCTTCTCTTTTTCCTCTTCCTCCTTTTCCCCTTCGTGACTCTGCTGCTCGTTCTTCTCCCTCTCACCTCAAATTCTCTTTTTAAAAACAAATGGTGAAGGATCACATGAGTGGAGCATGACTAGCGCTTGAGTGCCAGTCGAGCGCTCTCCTCGTATCCATGCACCGCTCCCGTCACACTTTGGGCGGTCATATTCGTAAAATGGTGCCTCACTAGAGCTCGAGCGCTACTCGGATGCAGGTCGGGCGCATGTCAAGCACGCATCGAGCTTGCAGCAATCCTATTTCGTGTTTTCTCCATCCAAGATCCATTTTGACCCTTCTAACCCAATTTCTCACATCCTTGGACCCTAATTTTGATTGTATAACTTTAATAGGCCATGATTATCATAATTTAAAGCCAGAATCTTATTTACGAATCAACGTTTATTGGTTTACAACTTCTATTCCCGATTTATCAATTCCTAAACTTTGGGTTTTTCAATTTGATTCCTCCCATACCTTTTGACCACAATTCACTTATCTCAACTTAATTACCTTTCAATTGCTATATTTTAGAATTCTGAAACCTCACCACCTATATTAATCATATTTTAGAAATCAATACCTTATAGGGCCTAACTTCCTCTTTCTACTTCTAAATTTAAGTTTTCACATTTTAAACCTAATCCTTGATCATTATTAATTCAATTTCACCCTAATTATCATATTTTGAAACTCGAGTCGTCACACTCTCCCCCACTTACGGAAAATTCGTTCTCAAAATTTAACGATCCTTAAATTTTCAGAATCAAATAACCTTCTTCATGTCTCCAATTTATTCTAAATCAGGATAGTTATCCTAAAACATCATAAACATCAGAATTGCCTTGATCCTCCTTTATTTGGAGCATCCTTTCCATATCCAAATTTACTAAGTTCAAAGACAAACCTATTTTATTAACTACTTTTCTAACTTAATTCCGAATCTTAAACAAGTAAAATGTCTCATTTCATTTCATACCACATCTCAAAATTGAGTGTTTCCTCTTAACCTTAGCTTAAACCTTGTCATATACACAGGATCATCACTCTTTCAATGTGCGCTCTGATCAATCATTTAGTTTTGCATTGTTCGAATACGACTCACTGTTACTATCACAACCTAGCTTCTCAGTTCTTTTACCAAATTCAGCTAAAATCTCAACATAAAATTTAAAGTACCATTAGACTTCAAAAGCAGGATACTTTACATCTTCTTTATTTCGTTGGTATGTCCTCAAATCGACATTTCCTTAAGGTACATATTCACTTTTGAACATCCAACTTATACAATAGCTTTTATTAAAACCAATTCTAAAATATCCATGCCACAGAAATAATTCTCACAGATCCTTAATTTACTGCAAAATAAGAAAACCTAACTGTAACAGCCGCCACGAATTTGATACAGTCTCTGGCCATTGCTTAAGACCTCAAGACCTTAATACTTAACAACCTTGAGATTCTTATTGATACACCGATGAGCTAATTAGATCAACCCGAATCATTTCAATTTTCTTAAAACAAGACTATAAGACTTCTTATTTCAAACTTATATCTTCCACATTTCCGATATAATTTAGCACACTAAGTCTATAAACCTTTAACATTCATTACCAGTACTGCTCGTTTTTCCTCAAGATACCGAAATTCCTTTACATAATCCTTAGACAAGGCTATCCACTTGCAAAATCCCAATGTCGACTTCAGTTATAACATAACCACAAATTCTCTCAAATAGAGACTTCGAATTGCTAATTTTAAATAATGGAAGAACACAACTTCAGTCGTAATTAGGGATTACTTGCTCACTTAACCTAGAGGCATCAATCTCTAAGTGGTATAGGAAAACATAATCCTTTAATAGATTAATCTGCTCGGGATCTCCTAAGGTTACCTCTTTCTCATAATATAACCACGTTAATCCTCAAGATTATTAGATCAGAACTACCTTCGAGGAAATTCCTTCCAATATCAATTTATAGATCTTACATTCACTTATTACAGTTCTCAACTCTCAAATTCACAAGGCATTAATTTCCTCTAACTCTCAGATTTGCAAGGCATTAATTTCCTCCCAAGACATCATCTGTAATTTTTTCCAAGGCAAGGGCCTATCGCCAAATTTCACTTACGAGTGAAATCATTTCAAACCGTCAACTTTTCCCCCACTTTGCTTGTGGGTGATTACCTATTAATACAGACTAAATGAATTTCAATCCTTCTTAAGAGCATATCACTTATACTAACTTACCTAATCATTAGTTAATTCTACTTTTCGGAGGCTCTACAGTTTCCACAATAGTATCTAGCCAATACTCTTTCAATTTCATACAATTTCTTAGAAACCAATGTCAAGTTCAATCCATCTCTAAACTGCCCATTAAAATGTATCAACTTGGTCTTTTCCTCCAAACACATGTATTCTCGAACAATCATCTACTGACTTCAGAAAAAGGTAGTCTCATTTTCTAATTAAACTTAGTGCTTATTCTTAATTCGACTAGCTTTGCCTCTTACTCAGAATTTCTAATTTGAATTAATTTGATTAATCCGAAATGTGCCTCTATAGGGTATCGTATTTTCTTGAGACAATTTACATAAGCATTCTCGAGTTCCATCTCAATTTCTAAAAGGATCTGCATAACCCCAAAATTTCAGCACAATCCCTAATTACCATTAAAACCTTAATATTTAGTAACTTAATGTCTCATAGTCAAGCGGATTTATTCATTCTAATCAGACCACTTAACTTTTCACAAGAATCTAACTAAGACCCAGGGGCCTTACCGATCAATCAACCTCAAACAAAATCATAGGAGTTCTCCTTTCATATTTTCATAACTATACTTGTTCCGATAGTGGGACCGATTTGTAGTGATCCTTCACCTATCTTA
Source organism: Nepenthes gracilis (assembly GCA_033239525.1). Taxonomy (NCBI): domain Eukaryota; kingdom Viridiplantae; phylum Streptophyta; class Magnoliopsida; order Caryophyllales; family Nepenthaceae; genus Nepenthes; species Nepenthes gracilis. Next base: position 124,627 of record BSYO01000010.1, read on the forward strand.
CGGATATCTCAATCTCAAAGACTCCCAATCATCAAATCATTAACTTTTGATTATTCAAGGTTCACCAAATATCTTCATCGGTTGCACTTGAATCCTCAAGATCATTTCTGATCTCGACATAACCTCAACAACAACTTTATTCGTCAATCAAATAGACAAATCTTCTCTTTAATAGTTTCCTCAAATTTCCTCATTTGCTTAATGATTTATCAAATACGACCTAATACGCCGTCTATACTTAACACACATCTCATTACGTAACTTGCAAACGCCACCATATTAGTTTCATTACTTCTTTTGCAACCCATCTGATAATTTAAAACCTATGATCCAAATTGTAATTCAGATCACTCTTTTCAAATCATTAATTCTACTGGGGTAATTTCGCCAACTAGATTGTCTCAGTATCCCATCAAAGTTAATTTATTCACAAATCTAAACCGAACATTAAAATTCATAATTCCTTCAGACGAGGATTACCCCTTAGGGATTGGCATCATCAAATTTTATTCTAAAATTCGGAACACATGTAAACTTATTTCCTAGTCATCATTAACTCGCTTCACCTTTTGGCCATCTAAAACGTTACATAAAGAGAAGGGTCCTCTTTTTTTTTAAAATCAATTACTCACAGAAATATCCTAAAAGATGAGGCGTGACACCAAGTAACCCATTATCAGTCTTGCCTTACCTTAGCTAGCTGAATTTTATCTGGACAATTAAGAACCTTGATTATTTCCTTTAATACCCCAAACTCAATTCATTGACTATTCTTCCGACTTAATTCTATACAAGAATGGGCCAAAATACCTTACCTTATCTCAAAACAATTCCACTTGAGCCTTTAACCTATTTTGATTCTGTATAATCACTAAGCCTCAATCCATTTCTATCCTAAATCATCTTGGCCATAGATCAAATTACCTTAAATATAAGCCAAAAATCCAAACTGATCAACTTAGACCTGAGACCACCGTAAATCAATTTAATCATTTAGTTTTATCACTAAGTCCTAACTCAAGTCAATCCTAACTTATACAAGCTAGAATATATAGGGTTTCCTAACCTAACTTATTCAGTCTATATCTATTCCTACCTATTCGGTAAGTCAGGATCATTTTCTAAACTTTCACATATGATTCAAATCATTCATAAGGTATCTTTTTGCTCTGATACCATTTGTGATGAAACGGATTCAAATCTTTATAGGACCATCCATCAGATAGATATAAAACAGAATTCATAAATTTAAATCATTTAACTTATATAGAAATTTTGATAGAATATCATCTATAACTAGATAAAAACTAAAATACATCCTGTAATAAATACTCTATATAAAGCATACTCGATATCCAAACCTCAAACTTATGACCACAACACAATTACGGGACCAAATACAAGCACACAATTAACCAAGTATTATAATTTATATCCTACAACACACATACATAGGACCACAATTATCATCCATGACTTAATTTTAACAATTCTATCTACTATATCAGAATTTGGATGACATATGCTATCTAGGACCTATACAAAATCAGAAACATATAGCGGAGGTAACTATATTCATAACAGAAACCTACGAAAGTATAAATACAGTTCTGACATAATATAATACATATCATAACCATTTATACATAACCCTCCTTTAAGATTTAGATATTTATGATAATATAATCAAAGTCCCAAGTCTTCAGAAATTTCAGGACTCCAAATCTTCCTTGCCAGCTCGAGCTAGGTTGGATCATCCAGTATCTTCTCTATATCTTTATCTGGAGGGTAAAAAATAGTAAATAATGAGTCAAAATCTAATAAGGTACTAAAATGTGTAAAATATAATACTCTTATATAGAACATAATACAGTAAAGTAGATACAATTGGATTTAAAGTATAAATGTGATAAGATAATGATTACGAAAATATTAGCAGAATATAAATGTAGAAGATCATAGAAATGACAAGAAAACAGAAATATATACGTAATTCATGAGAAAAGTATAATTCAACATGAACAGGTCTCGAAAATCATTATTTACGTTTTTATGCAGAACATAAGTGCATATGAGCAGAAACACATACAATAATCATAAAGAAAGCACAGGTTCCATGTAAATAGGTTTCAAAAATTATAAATCATACTTTCAGGCTATAACATAAATATGATGGGGTAGAAAACCAAATTAATATCATATCAGAAGAATAGACGTAGTTCGTGAAAACAATAATAAAGTATGATTCTACTTAAATGTGCATTAGGGTTCATAAAACAATTTCAAATCTCACGTGTTTTTTCAGAAGTTCTAGTTTAATATCCTAGGGACCCAACTGGCGTACCCTACTAGCCGATGGGGTGAATAATCGATGATAGATTGTGTTTACTCCATACAATCTAGGGCCAGTATCAATGACGGTATAGGGACTGATTGTGTTTTAGGGCACACAATTTAAAACCAACGGAGGATTATTAGCCTCCTCAGTAAACGTCCTGAAAAAGGCAGACCACATATAATTTCATGGACGGTGTTATCCCCGATTACCACCGTAACGTCCTGAGACATGCAAGAGAACCTTACATGACCGTATATCAGTCATGTGTCCTAATTGACAAAATCATAAATAGTTTCCTTCTCATTTTCTTAAATTATAACTCATCAAACTTCAGAAACCAATTAAGATTTCACAATTAATCCTTCAGAATACTCCAAAAATCCACAGAAACTTAATAGTGCGATTCCGTATAAATGTTTCAATTATAAATCATAATATAAACAATACTCTTTTATAAATTAACTGTCACATGTCAGAAATTATAAATTTTAAACATTAAATCCCTTCATTTTCATGCTTAAGGTTTCATAAATATTTCAGACATAAAATGGATACCAAACACATGCATTTACATGAAATCAAAACCAAATATATATAAATATGAAATTTGTCCAATTAATCAGGAGAAATAGGCCTTATTTACAGTAAACATGCATAACCATGAATTTAGAGCAGAAATACAGTTTCAGATATATTAAAACACTGTAAAAATGGTATATGACGTTCGAAGTACACTTGCCTGAGATCGGTCTACAGTTATTTTTACCCGGGTCAGATCGGAATGGATGGATTTCCCCATTTTCCTTCTATTTTTCCTCTTCCTCCTTCTCCCCTTCGTGCCTCTGCTGCTCATTTTTCTCCCTCTCACCTGAAATTCTTCTTTTAAAAATGAAGAAAGAAGGATCACGTGAGGGGAGCATGACTGGTGCTCAAGCGCCAGTCGAGCGCCCATTAGGCGGCTCCTCTAGCAAATTTGCGCTCGACGAGGCGCTCGAGCGCCCGTCGAACACCCTCCTCGTACCCATGCATCGCTCCCGTCTCGCCTCAAGCAGTCATCGGGCGGTCATATTCATAAAATGGCGCCTCACCGGAGCTCGAGGGCTACTTGGGTGCATCGAGTCTGCAGCAAGCTTATTTCATATTTTTGTCATTCGAGACCAGTGTTGACCATTCTAACCCAATTTTTTTATATTCTTGGACCCTAATTTTGATTATATAACCTTAATAGGCCATGATTATCATAATTTAAAACCCAAAATCTTATTTACAAATCAGCATTTCTCAATTTACAACTTCTGTTCCCGATTTACCAATTTTAAAGTTTTGGGCTTTTCAATCCGATTCTTCCTGTACCTTTTGACCACAATTCATCTATCTCAACTTAATTACCTTTCAATTATTATATTTTAAAATTTTAAAATCTCACTACCTATATTAACCATATCTTGAAAACCGATACCTTATAGGGCCCAACTTCCTCTTTCTACTTCCGAATTTATATTTTCACATTCTAAACCTAATCCTTAATCATTATTAATTTAGTTTCACCATAATTATCATATTCCAAAACTCGAGTCGTCACAAGTTTTCTTGTCACCTTTTTTTTTATTCAACATTCCTACCCTTATACCTTCATTGGTGACGTGGGTATTGTGAAGAAGGGGATCTTGTGGTGTTCGCTACTTCAAGTCATCCAAGAGAGAAGATTGATGTGAAAACTGGAAGGCGTCTAGTTTCATTACCGCGGACAAATCCTAGGAGTTCCTTAATAGGGATCACATGACGAGAAAAAGTCAAATAGGTTAGCGCGTTTGTACCACCCGATCTATAAATTGATTTTCATAGTGGATTTCTTCTCAGGTCATTGAAACTTAGATGTTTTTTTTTTATTACCTTGAATATCAAGTTTTTCCTTCATCACCAAAATAGTCACTTTTTTTATTACTTAGTATCATATATTTTTTATACTTATTATTATTGTTGGCATTTAGAAATAAATATTTATTACGTACATTGAATATTTAATTTGTATTACTTTCACTAATCTTGCACGGGATTGAAACATTATTGTATAATTTGAGACAACATATCATTTTCAATCCTTAACCGAAATTTTATAACAGGCCCACGCTCGAGCGCAGGTTAGGTGTGCATTAAGCACAGGTGCTACTATTTTTGGAACTTAAATGCCTTATTAGGCCTACGGCAAGCCCAATTTGGGTTCAAGCTCAATTCAAGCACGTATTTCCAAATTCAATCCAGCCTAATTTATAACTTTTTGACCCAATTTTCTACATCATTCAACTCACTTTTTATTATATTATCTTAATTAATCATAGTTAACATATATGTAGAAGTCAGAGCTTTCATCAAGTATTGCTAAAACATCCAAATATGTGACGACCGAATAGACACTTCACTCGTGTCTCTTCTTTATATGAATTTGAGTCACATATAATCCTAACATCGGCCCCCAGGTTCAGGGACCAATCCCAAATCTATTATGATAATATGATGTGAGCTTAATACGTCATCATCCTTTAAATCTTTCGTACCTATTCAATTCGAAGGATCTTGATTTGTTACCACTCATCAATGATCTTGGGGGGCATGTCTATCATGTGATGATCCACATGTGACCTCGTTTCTCATTATTATGCACCATATCCGTTATAAATAGTTGTTTTTAATTCTATAGAGGCATTCCACTGCAATTTTTGGTTTAAATTCCCAATATTCTCTTATGCCTTCTTTTCTATCCTTTCCCAAATATTTGTGCAATGATTACCACATCTTCATTTGAGCTTGTTGGGAGTACCTCCAAATGTGTCGTCAATGGGGAGGAGTCATCAAAGGGGACCTCTCTTAAGCAAATTGAAATGGTTATTATGGCCTCCTTGGTGACCATCTATAGGGCAAGATTTAGAATTTCTACTACCTATGATTCTTTCATTTTTGGCAAGACTTGAGGGCCTCATCACCATTGATACGGTTGCTCTGAAGAATGTGGTTTACTTTTCCCTCTCCCCGAGCTTGTTGATATCTTGAATGTTTTTGACAAAAACCTCACTCAAATTTGGCAAGCATTGTTTGATATTTGGTTTCCCTTTGCATCTTTCTAGGCTAAAGAAGGCAACCCTAGTTCTAGCCATTTTTAGGGAGTGCTTTAAATTTCTCAGAGTAAAGAGAGATGGTTTTATCTCAACTCGAGGACCAAAGTTTGGTTTGAGTGGCCATAATCTATACTCTATCAAGGGGTGGAAGGGTAGAAACTTCTGCTTGAAGGACCCCTCGTAGTCAAGGATTTGTGTAACTATATTTCATATAGTGAAATTTATATGTAAACTAAGTGTTACGTGATTTTTTTTCCTCTTATTTTTAGAAGAGGGCTTTCTACGAAAAAATTTAATGTGTTATTACTCTTTCTTTCATATTCCTCTATCTTGTGTGTTTATACATTCTTGTATTTCTGTTTGGCTAGTATTAACAAACTGGTCCCCTTTTTCCCAATTGTGCCATCATTTGAAGAGGAAGAAGAAGATAGTTCACACTTTCAAAGTGAAGAGAAAGCCATGCTTGGTGAGAACTTGGAGACCCTTTTTGCTTGCATTTATTGTTTGAGAAATTGCAATTGAGATAAGTGAAATCCCTATGATTTCTTGACAAATCTACCATTTCTTCTGTTATGATAATTTGCCAAGACTTAAAGTTTGATCTAATATGTAAAATGAAATGTCTCATGCTCATTTGAAAGTCTTCATTTTGGATCTCAAGATGAAATTCATTTAAATATATAAAAATGATATCTTTATAACCCTTTCCTCATCTTATATCGATGCTACAATTTTTTATGCCTAATAGCATGATATTGGATAGTTCTTCTTCATCTTAAATACCATGTTATGTCATGGTTTTTGGTAGTGGCCAAATTTCCCTCAAGCCATTTCATGGATTTGTATTTTTAAGGTGGAAAAATATGATATGGAATATTTCTACCACATGTATAGTTTACTTTATGAAATCTCATAGTTGGTCTTGGGTTTAGTGAAGCATGACATTACTCATAGTGGCCAAAACATAGTGGACTAATATGGGTAAAATTATAAATTTGCCTTGATCATAAATGTATAAGTGCATACCTTTTTTAATCTAGATAGTTGCATGCCTCTAAAACAGGAGTAGAAGATCAATTGTGTATTTTATATATTGGTTGGATCTATATTTGGAATGTTTTGGTCGATTGTCTGAGGGTAACTAAGTGTGGCATAACCATGCACTTGTATGTATTGTGTATGATGATGGTTGGTAGATCTATGATCTACTTGCCATTTAGTAGACTAAGTGTGAAAGAGTAATATTTCATCTTATTGTGGTCATTTGGTGGTTTGTCATGGGTCTTAGGTATCTCTAACAGAGTGGTTACCTTATATTTTTATATTGTAAGATGATTGGGTAGGAAATCTTATATTTTTTATGATTTAGGCTTGTAATATAGGATATTGGATGAGTAGATGCAAAGTCCATTAGTGCTTGTGTTAAGCCTAGTGTAAGGAGAGAGTAGGTATCTTACTTAGTATAAATCCACTCTAAAAATACTTATGGATGATCAGGAATAGAAATCACATTATAAAATAGAAGTTAACTTAGGACGGTAAGGAGGTACTTATGAACAAACATTCTATGCTGGCCTTTTCATTAATCCAGTGGATGTTTGTATTCTTTATTATTCTACTATGTTGATTATTCTATAGTTAGATAAAAGAGATCATATAAATACACTATAATTTTAAGAAATATAGAACCTACAAGATCTTAATTTAGTCTACTATCATCCGATATTGATTTTTATATCCTAAGAGATAAAAGAAAATATATAAAAATATTATAATTTTAATGAATATGAGACCTGTAAAATATTAGTGTAATATATAGTCTTTTGATATTTGTCTTACATCTTAGTGGATTGAGATTAATTATTTTTATGGAGAAATACCTATCATTTATGATCAATGTAAGATATGGTATTAAGAAATATCATGGAAAGGGGCCATCGATTAGACATATTAAGATTAGAATTCCTATACTATGAGTTGGTAGGGCACTAGATTTGACATGTTAAAATTAAAATTCCTATACCATGAGTTGGTAGAGGGTATTTAGGATCAATTCCAACACCATGAGTTGGCAAAAATAATTTAGGATGTGATCATGTGCTATTAGCTAGCAAAGATAATTTGGGATGAGTTCCTAAAACATGAGTTAGCAAAGACAAGTTGAGATTAGAATTATTACACTATGAGTTGATAGAGGAAGTTTGAAAGATCATAGATTTAATCATATGTCAAATCAGAGCATGTCGATTTATTCGTGGTACTTACCAAGCCTACAGTGGTACTAATATATGGTCTTTGGTTCGTAATAATAGAATAAGATCCAAAAAAATTATTAAGTCATCTCATATTATAGAGAACTCTATTGATATAGGTTCTAAAAAACCTATATTTTATTGAGATTCAGATTCTGATGAATGCATATTGTATTTGTGATTTTCAAGTGTGGTGGAACCTATTGATAAATAATCTTTGCAGTTATTCTTGATTTATAGTCACAATGAGCTGCAAAGTCATTGATAAAATTTATTATTGATCTTTATATTATTATTATTATTGCTTTCACACATGTTAATATTATTTATATGAGATAGTTATTGGTTATGATATATATTGTTGATTATAAACACTTACCGAGCAATTTTCTTACACTTAAATTTTTTTTATTAGTTTTAAATTAGAATAAAATTATCGTATTTATCAAGGATAGTAGTTTTGCTCTAGAGCTTTCTAATAGAGATGATCCACCAGTCTAGTTGAATTTATTTTGAGTAATGAAGAGCCAATTTACTTATTCGGACAGTGTTGGATGTTTTATTTGGGAACACATCCCTTAGATTTTAAATGTAATTAGACATTATTACCTTAAAGTTTATGAGGAAATAAATTTCATTATTAATGTTTTTACTTTTAATGTTTATTTATCTAATATTGTTGAAATGTTTTGGAAGTTAGTTTGATGATTCAGGTCTCTGTTATTGACTAGGCCTAGATCACCATAATTATGGTATTAGAAAGATAAAGTTCTATGAAGAATACTTGACAATTTATCTTGGAATTATTATAGATGGAGAATTTATGATATATTTTGGGACTTAGGATGTCGTAGATATTCTAAGTCAAGGCTTCTTGAGCAATTTTAAGGATTTAGGATTAGGGATATTCCAAGTTGAGAGTATAGGAGTAAGTTAGCAAATTGAAATAGACTAGGCTCTAAACCGCTTATTTTTTTAAGATGTTGGAATAATAGAATGTGAATGTTGATGATTCTTTCAAAACTTCTAATGGCACCAATTCTATGGCGGATGTACTCATAGCATTGCAGCTAGTAGCTCAACTTGTAGATTAGGTCATCAACACCATGAATCATGGATATCATATAGACATTTTGGATAAGAAGGCAACCGGAATCATCTATTATAGACTCCAAGATTGGACCATCATAGTCCACTCCGTATAAGTGACAAAAGACTAGCAGGCCCTATGATCGGTGATGTTACTTCAACTATAAGAAAACTAATCACATTGTCAAAGACTACAATACACTAGCATTGACGAGTACTATAACAACACCTCCTACTGGTCAAGTTGAACTAGAATTTGACTTTAATAAGGGCATGCCATGACATTACGCAACGGATTGTCATGCATCAAAGAAGGAAGCACAAGTCCAATCCTATTAGTTACGACCATAGAGTTTTGGAGAAGTTTTCACTCTTGCTAAGCATGAAACATAGGCTCTATCACTTACCAACAAAGGTATCATTCACATGTCTAACTATCTCACACTGTATTCCTGAAGTCCAATTCCTTATCCAACTTGTGCCTCTACTTGGTGGCTATTCTGAGGTCTTTGGACTTCACACTAATGGGGTCGATTCCGATCGGTCAGAATTATTATTCCCTGATGCAAGATTTAAGTCCTCAATTTATAATAATCTTGATTAATTAAATTAATATAATTAAAAAATAAAATTGAATAATTATAAAAAATTGGATTAAAATCAATTAGATCGAATGTATTATGAACCCGGACCAAACAAGTCAAAATAATAAATAATTAAATCACAAATAATAGATAAATAATAAATTTTAAATTCGGATGTGACAAATCAAATATATATAGGACCCAAACATAACCTACACATGACTTTTTTAGACGATCATCTAAACAATATAAATACGACATGTTCCAAACAGTCATAAGAAAAATAATCAAATAATAACAACTCATTCACATAATGAAATAAATCCTCAATATATGGTCCAAAAGCCTACATTCAACCAACTCCAATATTTAAAGATAGGCCAAAATAAAATCTATCCATAACAATCGAAATATAGTCAACGATATCGATATATAAATAGATATAATACTCACCTGAAAAATGGGATGCTACATCGGATCTCGTTTAACTTCTACAATACATCCAAACCCTCTATTCTGAATAAATAAAATAAAAAATATGAGTTTAAAACTCAATAAGTATCATATATATATGAATAACAATTATGTCTAATAAATTAGAGGAAGAGTTCATAAACAGATATCCAAACAAGATAATAAATCCAATTCACCTATATTAGAAATCAAATTATCAAATTTAAAATAGAATCCAATATCAAAAAATTAATAGTAATCTCATACTTGAATTGTATATCAAATCAAAAAATAGTCCTCGCATGACGTATATGAAATAAAAGTGATTTGGATGTCAAATCAAACAATTAAATATCCAATCAAAGCATGATCTAAGATAAAATTGAACATCCAGATAATCAAATTGCATACACAATAAGATACATCCAAACCCTCTATTCTGAATAAATAAAATAAAAAATATGAGTTTAAAACTCAATAAGTATTATATATATATATAAATAACAATTATGTCTAATAAATTAGAGAAAGAGTTCATAAACAGATATCAAAACAAAATAATAAGTTCAATTCACCGATATTAGAAATCAAATTATCAAATTTAAAATAGAATCCAATATCAAAAAATTAATAGTAATCTCATACTCGAATTGTATATCAAATCAAAAAATAGTCCTCTCATGAAGTATATAAAATAGAAGTGATTTGGATGTCAAATCAAACAATTAAATATCCAATCAAAGCATGATCTAAGATAGAATTGAATAGCCAGATAATCAGATTGCATACACAATATTTCAAAAGCCAGGTCGATACCATCAATAATTTAAAATTTGGATCAAAATATATAATCATAATTAAATGTATGAGACATACTAAATTTTATTTGTGAACAAAATTGATGAACCTCAAACCAGAGTCCAAATTAAAGTCCTAATACAAATACATAAAAAAAATATGCACTAAATCTGTGTATTGAAGATTTAAAGGTTAATTTAAGAAAGGGTTACATATAAACCGATAACTTTACATCAAAACAAATACAATTTAGGCCAGTATACTAAGCCACCTATGATACTATCTCTCATAGGTAAGTTTGCTTACTATATTTTGTTACCTCTGATTTTAAATACTATTATTAAATTTATTAAATATATTAGGACATCCTAATATATTATAAATTTTAATTAAATACTGGATAGAAGAGGCAAGTCAATTACAAATAAAACATTTTCTGTCGGTGAAAAGGAATTTTCAATATCTAATAACAAATATCTCTTTATCGAGAACGGACTAGAACAATAGATAATATATCCAAAGGTAGTGACCAAAATTCCAGTACATGTATGTGAAAATATAAGGCCCAATGTAAGTTTATATTTATTTTCATACAGATATACTAATATGAAAATATATATAATATTAAATATTTTTCAAGCTTCCATAAAATAATAAAATCATCTAAAAATCACAAAATCTGAATAAAACTCTCAAATCAACAAGTAAATTATACATGAATGTGCAGAATAAAATATAAGGTGTATAAAAATGACATGTGTTAGAAAAATCTCTAAATAGTAGTTAAAACATATAAGATATTAAAACAGATTAAAGATATAGTTTACAGATACTTATATTAACATTATATCAAGTATATTTGACAAAAGGATACTCCAAGGTACCTGATCTATTCTTCTTTCTCCTCTTCTCTCCTACTGCACGTCTCATCTCACCTCTCTTCCGTGTTTCTGCCTCCTCCTCTCTCTCTCTTCTTCTTCCTTATCTTTTGCCACGCGCGCATTTCTCTTTCCTCTTTTTCTCCCTTGCTTTCTCTTTTCTCCCTCTCTCCTCCTTATCTGCTCAGTCCTTCGCGCGAGCTCTCTCTTTCTATCCGTTCTCACCCTCTCTCTTCTCTTTCTCTCTTTTCTCCTCTTTTTTTTTTTGCTTCTGCCGCACTCTGACTCTCCTTTTTGTTATTTCTCTTTTTCCTTTTCTCCTTTTTTTTATTATCCAATCAATGCTTGAGGACCTCTCAAGCACACTTTAGATGTCACATTGCAAATTTGATTTCCTTTAAATTTTTACCATATAAAATTATTTCAAAATACACCCAATTAATCCAAAATCACAATTAATATCAAAATAAACTAAATAAAAATTTGGATATTATAGGATGACTCGACACCTGAGAGAGGCATGACCAGTACTTAAGCTCCAAAAGTTGTAAGATTAGCGCTTGAGGCATACTCGAGGAACACTCTAAAAATAGTTGGCAGATTTTACCCACTCGAGGCAAATCAAACGCTGCAATCCAATAGCTTGGTGCCTGACGCATGTCCGAGTAGTGCTCAAATGCCACTCAGTATATAAGGAGACAACCAACTCATTTCCTGCCATTTAGACTTTTGAGGGAGGAATAAGAAGCAGATGAGAAGAAAAGAAAAAAGAAGAGAAATTATTTATTTTTTTGCCATTTTTAATTTTAGATGGTAGTAATTGACATTATGTTATTCAGACAGCAGATTGTATCTATTAAGTCAAATGTTTGCCATATCGGTATTTTATTGTGGTGTGTGGACGTGAATTTAGGCTGTCCAACAGTGTATGATATTATAATTTATGATTATTTTGGGACGTAAGTTGTCCAATGTTTCAACTATTGGTTATCAAAATATATTTATGGTTTATTTTTCTCAAAAATGTATACTATGATTATGTATTGGACATGTATCATTCTTTTTCGTAAGGTTTGAAGTCACGGTTTGGGTTGATATAAGAACCATATGATAATGTGATATATGTTTAGATCTTGTGTATGTTTTAATTTATTTTATCGTGATCAGTCGAGTTATTGATATAAAATTTATATCCAAATATTATTAAATAGTTATTAGTTAATTAATAATTTGTTAAATATTAATGATGAAATCTAAATTTGTGATGTAACGCCTGATCTCAAGGAGGAGGAAGCCAGAGTGTGTTCCTTCGATGTCACTGTTGCACAATAAATATCCATTGCAAAGTAGTTGTAGAAGATTCATAGCCTAAATTTCCAAGTAGTCCATTTCAATATTGTAGCTCCTCTTTTTCTTAATAAATTATCTCCATTTGGATGATTGATTCCTTTTTCAGGTGATTAGTGATATATTTATAGGAAAATGGCCAAAAAAACCATTGGGAGGAGATCATTACTAATTCTTTACATATCTTGAATTGGAGGGTAAATGTATCCTTGTCTTGATCCTCTAATCACCGTTATAATATCTAATCAACTTTCCTTTTTGCAACCGTCTTTTTCGAATATGCTATACATCTTTTCAATATGATAACTCTTGATTCATACTATAGAAACATATTACAGGTTATCCAAATGAATGCCCAATAGTTTTTGTCCATAAACAAGCACTGACATGCCCTTTAACCATGATTAAGTCACATTGATCCCTTGTTGTTATTGAACTTTTTTGATACTATTAGTCAAACTAGTCTTGGGTGTAATTAAACTGGTCGAATGTGTGGCAACTGAATAAGCTCTTGGTCATATGTCTTCTTTACCCGAAGCCAATACGCGTATGATCACAACAGTATCAAATAAAAAAATAGACATAAATTTTTAACACAAATAAATTACACAATTAGTTTATGTTTAAGAATTCAAAGAGCCAAAGAAAACCCCATTTAAAAAATGAAACACCAATGCCCTTAGCCATCTGACCACCACCGCCTACTCTCCCAACGCTACAACCTTGCCACTACCCCTTTCACTCTTCCCCGCAGTCCTACTCTCCTCGTGTCTTTTATAGCGAGTTTTGGTGGTGCACCATTATGCGAAAAGAACAAGAGCCACGTGAGACAAAGGAGGAGATATTGGAGGGGAACAGCGGAGGCGGTGCTGCAACGGTGAGTATAATGAAAGGGGCGGGGACGACGGGTGGATGAGGAAGGAAACATTTATTATATTGCATATTACTTATTTTCTTGTTTTTATTTTATATTGTTTTTCATTGTTTGTATCAGTTTGATGTGCTTTTATGCATTTTGTTGGCCAAAATCAACATTTTTGGATGTCACTTGAGATTGCCTAAGTGTTTATTTTGGTCAAAAAATGTATTACATAAAATTGAGAATTTCAAAATTATGTATATGAAAAGTTAGCAAATATGTTTAGAATAAGTATAAAAACTTCACAACAACATTATAGTTGATTGGATGGAATATAAATTTTATAGTTATCTTACTCCATTAGAATTTCTATTTAGCTATTTGATTGGCCAAATGATTGAAATAACAATTCTAAAGAAAATTGTTATTCCTTCAGATTAAAAAATAAAAAATTAAAACTCCCTACTTTTTTTTATTTCAGGTTATCTAAAAATAATTAATCCAAGATATTTTTATATTTATTTTTATTTTGAAATAGACCTGATCAAAATCAAAATCGATTCAGTTACAATCGAATATAGATAAAAATTTATAACCACTAAATCAAACTGGACCGAACAATGCTTAGTCACTCTGGCCAAAGTCATGTTTGTTTTAATCTAAACGAAGCTAGTTTAGGTCGAAATTATAGTTACATAAAAATATATTAAATATAAAATATTTCATAAATTATAATATATAGGCTAAAATACTATTTAAGTATATATTTAAATAAAAAATATTTACATATAAATTATTTATTATAAAAATATAATTCATTAAAATAGGCTTTAAAAATTTATATTTATTAAAGCAAAATATATATTAATAAAAATATAATCCGAGTTGGGTTAATTCAAAATGATTACTTTCACATATAATCGTACCTAGTCCCATAAGGCTCTTAGCCCTCCACCCGTCCTGTCAATCCCAAAGGCCATCATCCCTCCTCCCATCCGGAGGCAGTCATCCCTCCGCCAGCTAGAGATCCTCAACCCTCCACCCGTCCGAATGCCGTCAGCCCTCCCCCAATCCTGGAGCCATGAGCCTTCCATCCCGGAGTCAAGAGCTTGCTTTCTGGAAATCAACCCTCTATGCAAGTAACCAGGATGTTGACCCACCAACACAGCTTAGTCCTTCTTAAACCGCCCCTCTACTAGGCACACCTTTAAGCCACCCTCCACGGGCACACCTCTAAGTCACCCATCTGTCAGGCGCATTCATGAAACTCAAGCCTCCAAATACGTCCCACTTACACTCCCCTTATCGATGCATCTTTACACTCTTGCCACATTTACCTTTAGATATGCATTCCTCCGTTTATTGCGAAAGAATTCTGATTTGAGCGTTGAAGTATCAATGAGGGATAGCTCCCATTGTCCTCTGACCTTTTCTTTATAGTTTGTATTGTGTAGGTTTCAAGTTATCAGCGACGGAGACCGGACCCGATCCAAATCAACCTATAGCGGAAGATTGGAAGATTTCTTAATCCGTACAATAACTGAAAACTCAAGACGTAATAATGGCGCCGTCTGTGGGAACGCGACGAAAAATCTTGCATCTCCCCTCAACACTCGAGCTTTAGCCAGCACTATGGTTCGAAGCATAGCCTCTCATGGCGACGATCCCTTACTAGGTAGCCATACCTGGGGGCACCGTTTCTTAACTCCAGGACGGGCAAAGAAGATTGGCACCATAAGCACAAGCTATTTCCTCAACCGAAGTGAAGTCGCCCGTGGCGACGACCCCTCATTGGGTAGCCATGCTTGGGGTCTCCGTCCTCTAACTCTAAGATGGTCAAAGAAGATCAACATTGCATATGTGAGCCACTATATCAGCCAGAGGCGAAGTTGCTCAAGGCAATGACCCCCTACGAGTAGCTATGCGAATGGATAATCGACCCCTGAGCATACAAGCACTCGCTGTACAGCCAGATACTCTGGATTCATGCTCCCCAGACCATTCGCACCTGCCTGAAGGTGTAGTGTTAAGGGCTTCACCATTCAGCTCCCTGGCGATCAAAGAAAGCCAACATTATTAGAGAATTTGCCGTGCGTTGCCCAACCAATCTATGGCAAAAGATAAGATCTCGCGGAGCATAGGGGCCATAGTCCGAGGCGCCTAATGAAGTGCCCCAACGACCCTCCAAAGCAGTTCAAGCAAGCCATACTCTCAGGGCCTTAAGCAGGTCCCGAGGGCATAGCACGCCATTCGCCAATGAACACCTACAATGATTCCACACTGAATCCAGGTATATCTTGCATACATCATACCGCCTACTTGAATTATATTTCCGTTAATAGGATAGTAACATTATCTGCTCATACGAGTTATTACATAACATTACAAAAATCATGCAACCTAAACTGCCCCTAAGTCGAATGAATTTTTACCCATTCGTAACTAAACCCTGATCATCCAGGCGGCTCATAAGCGGCCGTAACTAAATCTTAATCATCCAAGTAACCCATAAACGGTCGTAATTAAACTCTAGTCATCTAGGCTACCCATGAGCGGTCGAATTGAACCTTAGTCATCCAAGCGGCCCAAAAGCAGTCGAATTAAACCATGGTCATCCAAGCGGTCCATTGGCAGTCAAATTAAACCTTGCCATCAAAGTGGCCCGTTTACGGTCAAAATCTTAGGGGCTTAAATACAACACATGACAACCTCCTTCACAAAAATATAGCGTGATCAGTCAATGACGGTCGGTGGATTAAGACTAGACGCATGAAAGTTACAACGTCCTCAAATAGGACCGAGCATTGATGATACATGCGGACGACGGCCTAGGCTAGCAAAAGCTCGGTAACGATAGCCTCAAAGTTTAACCGGCAACCACATCTTCTCAGCGCCACGACCTCCTCTTGGCAACGGCGAGCGCGACAAGTCAAATGCGTTCATCAAAGCCAAGAGGCTTAGACGACAACCACATCTCCTCAGGGCCACAACTTCCCTTCACGAGAAAGATTAGGATTCAACGCAAATCATCTCCAGCAACCCTAACACTCCCTGACACTTCACTAGAAAGCAAAGTGTCATCCTCGAAGAGGGAGTCACTGAGATTGGGATCCCAGGCTTGGCAAAGGTCACGGTATTGACCCATTTGCTCGACCTAAGAGCCAAAGGATCCCCTGGTTCTAGCAACTGAGCTTTCTGGGGGCTCCTCACTCCCAGTCTCATTAGCTGACTTGCCAACAGCAATGCACGATGAGAAGAATCTTTCTAGGAACATAAGGTGCACCCTATTGCCATAGCTTAAACGATTAGCTATCTTAAGGTAAGTCGCCTCCCAACCTCTCAAAGCGCGTCCTTACAGCGAGGAGATCTGATCTCAAGCCTGAGATCTTCCCTCTGCGTGCTCCTGGATCTTGCTTGAGACTCGGACAGCTCCAGGTCGGATCCCATCTACAAAAATTTTTAACTCCACACTGCTCTTCAGATTCGAGCGCTTTAGTCAACAGAATCGATCAACCGGCTTTTCCGGATTAGATCCGCTCTGCAGATCAAGCAATACGATCAACCAAACTAGTCAACCATCAATCCAGTTCTGTCCTCTCTCTAGAGTCAAGCTTTTCGGTCAATAAATCCAAGTCAGAATTAAGGGGATAGCACGACCAGTCTCATCCCATCATAAACATGTTGAAGGCCAAAAATTCGAACCACTGACATAGGGGCTAGTGATGGGTCCAGCTACAATAGACCTAATGAGACCAGGCCCATGATTCAATATCATCCTTTGAAAGTGAAGAGTCTTATATTATTTTTGAAAGATGATCGCATTTGTGGAACACACTATAAAAGTAAACACCCTTAAATTTGAAAGACAAGCTCGAAAAAGCTCCATAATGCTCCACATGGCTTGCAGAAGGGCGTAACCGTTACTAACCAATCTCTAACGTGAGCAAGCTAGAGGCCAGGAGACTCTTTGCCCTCCTCTCATCTAGGAGGCCCCTCGACCCTCCGTCTGTCTGAGGCCCCTTGGCCACAACCAGTCCTTGAAGCTTTTAGCCTTCCTCTTATTTGGAGGCCATCAGCCATCCGGCCGTTAAGAAGCACTCAGCCCTCCTCCCATCCAACCAGTCCCGGAGGCCGCCATTCCTCCTCCCGTCCGGAGGCCGTTGGCCTCTGCCTGTCCAGGAGGCCCTCAGCCCTCCGCCCGTCTGGACGCCGTCAGCCCTCCTCCAGTCCCTCGACCCCCCGCTCTAGAGCCATGAGCCTTTCATCCCGGAGTCAGGAGCTCGTTGTCCGAGAATCAATCCTCTGCTCTGGTAACCAGGATGTTGACCCACCAGTGCACCTTAGTCCTTCTTAAGCCACCCCTCTGCCTGGCGTACCTCTAAGCCGCCCTCCGCGAGCGCACCTCTAAACTGCCACCTTGCCAGACGCATTCATAGAGTTCAAGCCTCCCAATAAATCCCATTCACACTCTCCTCATCACTACGTCTTTGCACTCCCATTACGTTTACCTTTAGACATGTATTCCTCCATTTATTGTGGAATATTTCTAACTTAAGTATCGGAGTGTCCACGGGGGATAGCCTCCATTGTCATCTGATCTCTTGTTTGTGATTTGTATTGTACAGATTTCAAATTATCAGCGACGGAGACCAGACCCGATCCAAATCGAGCCACAGCGAAAAATTGGAAGGCTTCCTAATTCGTACAACAATTAAAAATATGAAACGTAACAGTGTCTATTTATAATATTAATATACCTTAACTAACTCTCATAAAATTTTTAGTCGATAGGACTAGGCCAATAAGGTGAATTTAAATTAGGTTAACTCTAAACCTTTTAGTATATTTTAAAATGTTATTTCTTTAGTGATGGCTATAGCCCAAAATGAGTCGCGTTAATACTCAATTAGATAAGAGGTCCAAAAATATCAACAATCTAATAGAAAATGATATAGAGTCAATCAGATATGAGCATTCGAATATATGAATCAAAGGGTAAAATTTGAATAGTTAAATATTAAAAAATCATAATAAACAATTTAATGGATCGATACAAAAAAGTGGTAAAAGCAACATTATACCTGAAAGTCAAGTGGTCCTATCATTAAATAGGGACGACCATTACACACTGTCAGTAATGCCTCCTACCACTAATCCAAAATGACATTATACACACGTATCGATCTCATGTACTAATCAGCCAAACGGTACATCTGGCTATAAATAAGACCTCTCCCCAAAGAAGGAATTAGATAGAGAAGAAAAGAAAAAAAAACTACTCAATCAATCGAGTATATAAAAGGAATATAACCCTCCAAATATACACTCATTCCTATCCTCTTCCATTCCTTACATCTTTTTCTTTAATATATTTTCAAATCTATTAGAAATATCATTAATTTAAACGTTAAAGAATATATTAAAAAGTAAGTCTTGTATACTCTTACCTTTAATTTAATTTATTGTGATGTACAAGATTTTGATTCATAGTAACGAAAACAAAATCTGTTTTGCATTTGAATATTTAAACTAAGCAGTTAATTCTCTAATTCGTATAACGATTCAGATTCTCGAGATGCATCAATTAAGTAAGGATAAAAAAAGATATTTTATATAAATTTGTTGGTTTTTTTGTTATTATTATTATATATTAAATGTTAAAAAATTAATTTTTAATTTAATTTTATTTGTTAGAAGTAATTAATCAAATAATATAATATTAATTATTAGCTCAATTCTCACATGATTTAATTTTCTTTGATAATTATTTCTTATTCTTATTTTGTTTTACTTTATTTCAGTAATCAAAGTTAAGGTAAATATTCTTTCCAACATATTATTATTACAAGTACAGTGGAGACGTTGGAATTTCAAATTGTATGAATACAAGCTCCTCGAGTATAATTAAAGAAAACTTCATAATAGAATGGAGCACTTGATTGTTTATGCGGTGGATTACATGATATGATCCCAAATAAAATAGTCAGATGACATGTTAAAATTCTCCTTTTTTTTTTTTTTTTTTTTGGTTTTTATGATTGTTAAAATGAGTTATTTTTATGGTAATTAGTGACTATATGGGGCACAACCCTGTTCAACTAGGTGTAGGATTTTTAATAGTTTCGACTTTTTAATGAAATATGATAAATAATTAAAAAGAAAGATTCATTATGTATTTTTTTAACAAAGATAACTTGATTGATTGTTATGCTAATCGATAAAAAACTTATTAATTCAGGCGCGGCCATTCCAATTTTCATATTACTTGACATATAAATTGTATTATTAATTATAGGATTTTCAAAGTGGCACCGGTATGAAAAAAAAATCCATTTGGATGACTTCACCAGCTACATTTCTTGTGATGTATAAATTTATTTCTAATAGTATTTAATTAATTATGAAAAAACTAGTTATTCAATTTTTGCCTGGAAAAGTAGTCTTCTAATAATGATGTATGTTGCTGATGCTCATCCACTGTTACCGAATCTACGACCAATGGCGTTGGCTCATACTTTATGAGGAGGCTAAGTGATGCGGAGTCAGCCAATTGATGCAAAAGAAAGAGGGATGGGAGATCTAGCAGGGAGTTGGAGAGGAGAAACATACAAATTGAGAGGGGAAGAGAAGGTTCAAGAGAGAGATAGAGAGAGACAAGAAGTGAAAGGAGGGAATGAGAGATCTAGTATATTGCTTACTATTTCCCTATCAGAACTGGGCTAAATACAATGGCAATGCACGTGGTGGCGCATGCTCACCACACCAGAAGAACGAACACAATAGCAGAATATTTAACCAATTACTCAATATCATAACCAACTAAGGGAAGGAATATTTAACAGGTGCAACAATTTATTTAAGTATAATCTTGCAATTTCAGTGGACGTTGGGTCATCCGATTGCTACGCCTCGTAGCTGTAGGCTGCCATGGGACATCCGAGGATCCGTTGTGAAGACCCATAACATTGTCATATCCATCAAAACCAACCTTATCCTCAAGGTTGAAACTGAAAAAATTCTGTTGGAACTCTGAAACTGTCTCCCAGGTAGCCTCCTCGAGCGCTTGGGTCTTCCAATGCACCAAGATCTGGGACACAGGCTGGGTGTTGTGAAGAATGTGCCTGAACCTAAGAATCTGATGCGGTTGCAGCAGGGGTTGGAACCTAGAGTATCAGCCGATAGATCAAATGTGGGGCTACTATGATCACCACAACACCGTTTGAGTAAGGACACATAAAAGACATTGTGTATTTTGGAGTGTGCCTGCAATTTCAGACGGTAGGCGACAGCTCCCACTCGATCCAGAATGTGGAAGGGACCGTAATATCGCTTGGCGAGTTTGTTAGTTTGCTGTTTCACCACTAAAGTTTAGCAGTAAGGTTGTAAACGCACGTATACCAGGTTGTCGATCTGAAATTCCCTATCTTTCCTATGAGAATCCGCTTGTTACTTCATCCACAGTTGGGCACGCCGTAAGTTGGTTTTGAGAGTGAGCAATATAGTTGTTCTTGTGGTTAGCATATCGTCTATGGCTACTATAGAAGAGGAGCCGTGCATAAAGGTGAGCAGGTTGGGTGGTGGGCGCTCATAGACTGCTTCAAATGGGCTCATTTTTATGGAAGAGTGCCATGCTGTGTTGTAATGCTACTTAGCCCAAGGTAAGTAGTGTACTCGTGAGGAAGGAACAACGGTCACGAAGCAACGCAAGTAGTCCTCCAAGTAGTGGTTGACCGCTTCGGTTTGGCTATCCGATTGGGGGTGATAGGCGCTGCTGGTGGATAGTCGAGTTCCCTGCAATTTGAAAAGTTCCTTCCAAAACAGACTCATGAATAGAGGGTCATGATCAGAGATGATATCTGCTGGGAACCCGTGCAACTAGCAAACGTCCTTAACAAATACCTCTGCTAACTGCACGGCAATGAACTAGGTGTCTGGGGCTGAAAAATGGGCATATTTGGAGAGCCTATCAATGACCACCAGTATAATCGTCTTGCCACATGAAGGGGCAAATGCGTGATAAAATCCATGGAGATAGATTCCCAAATGTTACCTGTGATAGGAAGTGGTTGAAGAAGTCCCTGTGGTGTGGTATTAAGTGGTTTAACCTGCTGGCAGACTGGGCAACTGTTGACAAAGTCCCACACTTCCTTATGCATATCTGGCTTGAAGAAAATAGACGCAATACATGAAAAGGTATGGTGAATGCCGACTTGCCCTCCAAGTGGGGAATTGTGATGCTCCTATAGGATCAAGTCGGACAGAGCAGACTCAGGCGGTACCCAAATTCGGTTCTGAAGAAGATCAGGCCGTTGCGCCAGGAGAATTTTGTATGGTCACCTAGCTGCTCTTGAATGGCCCTGGCGAATGAAGCAATTGCAGGGTGCCTTGCAACAAATTTTCTCAGGGCCTGTCAATAGAGCCATGACGGGTTAGGAAACTGCTTGGAGAGCTAGACAGGTCCCAGACTCGCACCTGGATAGTGTATCAGCTAGTCCATTGTTGTGCCCAGAGTGGTATTTGATATCAAAATCAAACCCTAGTAGTTTGGTGATCCAATGCTGCTATTCCGGGGTATGGATGGTTTGGGTTAGCAGTGTCTTGAGTGGTTGATGATCCGTTTGGATGGTGAATTTAGTATCCAATAAATATTATCGCCATTTTTTTATGCTTTAGTGATAGCACATAACTCTTTAATATAGGTGGAGGAGGCCTGCAGTTTCAGGCAAAGTTGTTTGCTAAAATAAGCAATGGGGTGTCCCCCTTGAAGCAACATGGCCCCGATGCCTTGTCCCGAAGCATTAGTCTACACAACAAAATTCTAGGAGAAATCTAGCAGGGCGAGCACAAGGGTAGAGGTGAGTGTAGTCTTGAGGGAGGTAAATGCTTGCTTGGCTTTGGGGGTCCAAATGAAAGCGTTCTTGCATAGCAACACTGTCAAAAGAGCTGAGATCTGGGCATACTGATTCACAAAGCGGTGATAATACCCTGCGAGCCCCAAAAACCCGCACAGTTGGGTCACGCTGGTAGGCAGCGGCCAAGTCTGGATGGCAGCAATTTTCGAGGGATCGACTACCATGCCACACTCCAAAATAATGTGACCAAGGTATGACAGCGAAGTGCATCCAAACTCGCACTTGGACAGCTTTACAAAGAAAGAGTGGGTTTGGAGGATGTTTAGAACCTAGGTAAGGTGGTGAAGATGACTCTCCTAGATAGAGCTGTAGACGAGAATATCGTCAAAAAACACCAACACGGATCGCCGAAACACTAGATGAAAGATCTAGTTCATTTCGGATTGAAAGGAAGGGGGGCATTTGACAATTCGAAAGGCATGACCATGAATTCATAGTGGCCATCATGAGTTTGGAAGGCTGTCTTGTAGATATTGTGAGATCTCAATCCCGAAATATGATAAATATGGAGTAATTAAATTGATGATAATTATAATTATATTTATTAATAAGAAATAAATGGATACCAAAGCGAAAATGAGCAACTAGGAAGAAAATGGGATCAACACTCGAGTGCCAGTAGTGTGACCCGCACGTGACTTGCTTTTCCTTCATTTTTTAAAGGGATTTGGGGCTCTTTTGAAGCAGCCCGACGACATAACCGAAGGAGGAGAGGAAGAGGAAGGAGAGAAAATGGAAAAAGGGAAGGAAAATCTTCTGTTCAGATTTGATCAGAGAAAGGATAACTGTAAACTGAGTTCAGGAAAGTATATTTCAGACGTTATATACCATTTTTACAATATTTTAATATCTCATATATTATATTTATACTTTAAATCTATGATTCTGTATGTTTATTGTAAATAATGCATGTTTCTCATAATTAATCGAACAGATTTTATACTTACTTGTATATACTGCTAAATATATCTCCGATTTCATGACAATACATGTGTTTGGTGTTTATTTATCATTCGAAAGTTTTGGCGAAACCCTAAGCATGAAAAAGAAGGGATTTAATGGTTTTAATCCAAAATTTTTGATATGTAAAAGTTATTCTACAATGATATACTATCCATAATGTGATTTATGTCTGAAAAATTTACACGGATTTATATTATTAAATTTCTGTGTAATTCTGAAGCATTCTGAAGGAATATTTGTGTAATTCTAACTGACTTTTCGATGTTCGATCAATTATAAGTTGAGAAATAAGAAGAAAAGTATTTCTGATTTTGTAAATTATGACCCAAGATTGAAATACAGTTATGTTAGATTCTCTAACATGCCTTAGAATGTTATGGTGGTAATCGATGATAATTCTGTCCATGGAGTTATATGTGATCTGCCCTTCCTCAGTGTGTTAGTTTCAGATGGTAGAATTCAAATGATCCATCGTCTTTCAGGGGTATTAGTACATAACCCATCGTCCTTCGGGAGGTATTAATATATAATCCCACGAGAAGGGATATTTGTTGTTGGCCTTGAATTGTGTGGAGTGAACACAATTTATCCTCGATTATATACCCCCTCTGCTAGTAGGGTCTATTGGTTGGATCCTTTACTGATAAAAAAGGGATTTCTAGAATTTATAGATTTTGATTTTCGTTTTTAATTTCTTAAACTCGTTATACTGATCTATGATTTCTGAAACATGATGATATTGATTTACAGTTTCTCATGTTTTATGTACCCCTCTGTTCTTACATATTTCTATGATTTGACTTATCTGTATGCATGTTCTGCCTAAAATGAATTTCTAGAATTTACAAGTTTAATTCCGATTTTGATTTCTGATGCTTGTCCTATTGGTTTATAGCTTTCGAAACTTAATTTTACTAATTTATGCTTTCTCTATTTTCGTGCATTCTTCTGCTACTGTCATAATTGAATATTTTCACGTTATTGTTCATCTACACTTATATTATGCATGAACACTATATATTCTACATGTTTTGGTACATTGTTGAATTTTAACTCACTATTTTACTATTTTTTTTTCCTCCAGATAAGAATATAGAGAAGACACAGGATGTGTAGGCTTAGATAGAGTATAGTAGGAAAAATTTAGAGTCTCGAAGTAATCCTGAAGATTTAGAAATTCTAGTATTTTACATATAAATGTCTAAATGATGGACGAAATTATGTATTTATGATTATTACACGTTCTGAATTCTGTCGGATTAGTATTTATACTTCCACAGGTTTATATAATTGCTGCTGCTATTTTGTTCTCTGGATTTTGTATAGGTCTTAGGCAACATTTCTCGTATATTTTTGGTATAGTGGAAAGGATTGTGTGTTAAAGCCATAAATGGATATGACAATTGTGATCTATGAATCATGTTGAAGAGAATAGGCATAATTATGGCTTTAGTTTGTGTTTGGTCACTTTGAGGTTTGACTAATGAGTATGCCCCAGGGCCATAGCAAAAATAAACAAGTTATATTTTTTGTTTCCCTCGTATAGGTGAAACTTGTTGGCTGTATAAGTTAAATAATTTAAATTTATAAACAATACTTTATAATTGAATAAGATGGGACCAATTGTAACTATCCATTCCGTCACATCCTCTAGGTGGACTCTCAAACTATCCATCTCGAGAAAACCCCCATAAATGGACGCAATAAGTATAAATCTACTTTGGCGAAATTAGCCCGATAGTCAACATAGAATCGCCAACTCTAACGTTAACCAATAAAACAGGGGATGAGAAGGGATTATGAATGCCTTCACAATGGATCTCTTGAATCATTCATTCCATCTCCTCCTTTTAGAAATGTGGTGACCATTAGGGTGTTGTGACGTTGGCTTTCGTCGGCCCGAATTTTATGATCGGTGGCCCGGCATAGAGGAAGGCCACGGAGTAGGGAAAAGACTCCTCAACAATGTAGAGAGAAGTCGTTGCAAGGCTGCCTTGAATGGTAGGGTGGAAGGGTTAAGTCAAGGAGAGTTGGCCTTTTGTTGCCCTAGAAGCATGTGAGGGCAAATTTTAGTGGGGGCAAACTCCTCAATTGCCCCGATAGGTAACATGGACTCAACCCTCGTTTGAGTTGTTGGCCAGCATGATGGAAACTCATCCACAATACTTTATAATCTCCTAAGATGGAGTGATTCTAGCCATTGCATCTGTCTTTCTGCCTCATAAATGGGCAATCAGTATAAATCTACATGAAATTGAGACTGATCTAACGATGGCCTATTGGAGTGAATTGTTCATCACAATTAAAACACAAGCCACATGCCCGATGGTGACATTAAGGTGTTGTGGACGTGAGCCACTTGATGGGCAATCTCAGTTTTAGCAGGTTCTCTAGGTGGGAAATTGTGAGTTGAGCCACCGTCAACAAGGATGGGCGACCATTTGGAAGTTCTGGGATGGTGGGAAGTGGAAGGAACAAATTTTCCTCCACTAGCATGTAGGGAAATTGCCAAAACTCCTGATAGGTAACATGGACTCCGTTTTAAGAATCATGTAGAGTTCTGACCTATTGAAATCTCCTGAGACCCGGGGTGATTCAATGATAGCATTGTTTTAGGAGATTTGTTGTGGTAAGGCTTGAGGTATAGGTAACGATGGCCTAAAGTGAATTGTTCATCATATTAAAACACAAGGTGTTTTGGCATAGTTTGTAGAGTAAAGCCACTTGATTGGAATAAGTGGAGGTTACGTGGGACGAATTCTAGATCACGGGTAAAAGCTTCCCGGGTTGTGAGTTGGTGGGTTACATGCATCCATTTTTACTAACTTGGAGTGCGGAACCTCCCAGTCATGTCCGAGGTTTTAATAATGTTAGTTTTACGGATTTCATCCCGATAAAGTGATAATAGAAGATTTGTTGTTAAGGCTTGAGGTATAGGTAGACGAGGACATTGTCGCTAAGGAGAAAAAGGTGTTTTGGATTTGTAGAGTAAAGCTTAGGTAGGTGGAGGGGCGGGAACGAGTAGGGAGGATTGGTGGCTTACATGCATCCATTGTTGTATGAGGCGAGAACCCGGCCCAAGTTAGTTTCTCCGGGAGGGGATAAAGTGATAATAGGTTTTTGTGAAGGAGGTGTAGAGTGTGTAGGTAGGTGTACGCCAGGAATGATGGTGGGGTTGGATGAGGAAAGAAAGGTAGGTTTTGGAGGAGGTTTAGAGTGTAGATCGAGGTTGCCATGAATGATGGTGGGGTTGGAAGCGATTCGAGGGTTGAGGGTTTCAGAGATCGATGTTGAGGGAATGGAGGGTTTTGGACAAAGATTTCTGTAAATGTTCACCGAGAGTAGCATTAGAAGTAACACCTTCGGAGTGGTACTGGAGAGTGTGACAATACTCTCGGATTGTTGTTGGAGAGCGACGATCGTCTCCTTCAGTCCTGAGAACAATTCCTCCAATGATTTGTACCGTGCCATTATGCCCTCTGCCATCTCTCAACGAGAACACCAATGATGCGGAGTCAACTGATTAATGTAGACAAAAGAGGGAGGGAAGATTGAGCAGAAAGCTGGGGAGGAGAAATAGACAGATTGAGAGGGGAAGAGAAGGTTTGAGAGAGAGATAGAGAGAGACGAGAAGTGAAAGGAGGGGATGAGAAATATAGTATATTGCTTACTGATCTCCTATCAGAATTGGGCTAAATACAATGACAATGCACGTAATGGCACATGCTCACCACACTAGAAGAACGAACACAATAGCTGAATATTTAACCAACTACTCAGTATCATAATCAACTAATCAATATACCAACTAAGGGAGAAATATTTAACAGATACTACAATTTATTTAAGTATAATCTTGCAATTTCAGTGGACATGGGGTCGTTCGGTTGCTACACCTCATAGCTGTAGGCTACCGTGGGACGTCCGAGGATCTGTTGTGAAGATCTGTAACACTAAGATGTGGAAAAGGGAAGGGGAAATGAGTCAGACATAGGGGATTTAGCTTAGTAAAAAAGGGATGAGAAAGAGGAAGAGGGAAAGAAGATAGAGAGGGAAGAGAAAGTTAGAAACAGACAAGAGGCAGAAGAAAAAAAGAAAAAAGTATTACTCTATACCAAATAGTACACTGTACAGAATATAAGTGACGAGCGTAATACCAATCACGTGTAACCAACTGTGTGTAACAAAAATCCCTAAATAAATTGAACAAACTAAACAAATTTTACAGAATTAACAAGTGTAATAAGGAGGGAAACAAATTTAATAGAATATAATAATATTATAATATTATAATAAAAAAATATTAAATATAATTTTGATATTTTTATGACGGTTATACGATCCTGTTATTTTTTTGATGCCGTGATTGAGGTGGTGGGGCAATTATATTGGCTGCAATGGGAGCGGTAATAATGTACGTATTAGTTCATTATCTGGTAGTACGATTTTCTCCCCGACGATGAGATGAGATCGTAGGAGTTCCTGTCAAATAAAACCAAAAAGAAGTTTGTAATGAAAGAGTTAAATTGAAAGAAGAAGAAAACTCTCTCCCCTTCCCCCTTTTCCCTTGCTTCCTTGGCGTCTTTCCATCGTCATTCATAATTCTTCCTATACTCCATCTAGGATTCCTATCTCTTTCTCTGCCTCCCTCGTACAGTATCGACCAAATTTCTCCACTGTTTCTTTGTCATTTTGATCTATAAATAGGGTTCCGTTCTTCAATTCCATGATAAACAAGGGAAAGGAGCCTCGGGGGTAGGATTGTTTCATCGTTTCTCGTATTCTCCTGCCCTAGAGCTAAGCAAATTGATCAAAATACCTCTCGGTTTCTGTTAATTTAACGTCTTGTCAATCTTTTGAGAGATTTTGATATTTAGCCAAATGTGATCCTGTGCTCGACAGCTTAGATGTTAGACCTAGAATTAATTGATCGTCTGATATGTGTGCAATGATCAATCAGAATGTTTAGGTCACTCTTTATGCATAATTCATTTGAGGTTCGATTACGAGTTCGGGCCTGGGTGTTGTATTGTAGAGATTGCAAGGTTTCATGGTCTCCATGCTCTCGCCTTTAGATTTAAAGAGGGGCTGGTCTATTCTGTATTTTTGTGGGGGCGTTGAAAGAGGTTCGTAGTTTACCGCTTCAGCGGTTCTTGGGACAGTGTCGGTGGGTGAAATATGACAGAAATTTTGCAGCAAAAGCCAGAGAATGCTGCTGATGCTCAGGCTGATTTTGAGCGCGGATTCGAGGAACTAATGCGCGGTCATTTGGATGAATGCATTCCCTTTGCCTCGTGCAGCTCAGCACGGAATACAGATGAGGAGGATGATGAAGGTGATCAGCTTGTGCGAAGACGCCGCCGTTCAGATCTTGGGGGGGATGATCTGGCAGAGTCTTCTGCTGCAAGAAGACGGCACTCAAGGATTTTGAGTAGGTGGGCTGCAAGGCAAGCTCAACAAATGATCACTACCATTGAGAGGAGAAATCGAGAAGCAGAGTTAATGGCACTTGCTGGGTTGCATGCAGTTTCCATGGTTGATTCATCCTTTTTGAGGGAGTCTCATGCCCCAACTTCAAGGGGGCAGAGTAATGTTGAGAGGCCAAGCTCGCGGGCCTCTGCTATCTTGCAAATGTGGCGGGAGTTGGAGGATGAGCATTTGTTGAATCGAGCTCGGGAAAGGTTGAGGGAAAGGAGCGCTGATACAAATACTGATGTTTCAACCATATCGATGGCTGAAAGCCAAGAAGGCGGAAATCAGGGAAGCTTGCAGGATGCAAGTGGGAGCGAGAATGATTTTGGAGCTTGGTCTCATGATGCAGTACATTCACATAATGAACGGAGGGATCATGACAATTCTAGCCGAGAACAATCTCCTGATCTTGGGGAAATTGAGAGGGAGAGAGTGAGGCAGATTGTGCGTGGATGGATGGAGAGTGGGGTCGGCGATCACTCTTCTGATGTCACACAGAGAAACAGTAGTCCAAGAGCAGAATGGTTAGGTGAGACTGAGCGTGAAAGGGTGAGAATTGTCAGGGAATGGGTGCAAACGGCAAGTGAGCCGAGGGGAATACGAGGAAGAAGGGAGCATCAACGCTCTGAACTGGCTGCCCAAGCGGGTCGTGCTCATGAAGGAATGGTTGTTGACCATGATGAAGGCCAACCAGAACATAACCGCAGGGACATGCTGAGGTTGCGCGGAAGGCAAGCGCTCATTGACCTGCTTGTGAGGATAGAACATGAAAGACAGAGGGAGCTTCAAGGCTTATTGGAACATCGGGCTGTTTCGGATTTTGCTCATCGTAATCTTATTCAGGTTATAGTTATTTATCCTAATTCTTTTCCCAATTTGTCCCCCTACTCCAAAAAAGTGTCTTTTTGGTCCTATTAACATTCACAATTTCTGATTCCCTCTGTTTACTCAAGTTGTGCTTTTAAATTTCATTGTTTTCTTTCTCAACATGAAATGCCTTTACTTGTTGGCTCAATAAAGCAATTTTTTTTTCTCCTTTTCGGGGTTCTAAGGAAGAAAATCTGGTCTTGGGGGAGCATCCGTGCTTCCATGCTCGATTTATAGGATTATAAAGCCTGAAAGACACTGAAAACACAGTTATTACAACTCAAATGGTTACAAATCAGAAGTTGATTTGTATAACAAATTGTACAAAATGAAACAAGTAAACAAAAGAAATGGCATCCTCCAAATCTGCAAAATAAATTTTTAAATCATGGGTGTATATTCAAAAAGCTTAAAATGTAAAGTAAACGTGTTAGGGGGATCGTTTTAATTTATGCTAGAATAGAATTTTCGATTGTGAGCGCAATGATAAGATTTCTCCATTGTTGTCCGGAGGTTATAGGTTCAAACCTCAAAATAATCTCTTTATAATATAAGGGTAATATCACATATATATCCTCCCCATACTAACGTGGGATTCTTTTCATGCTTAAAGAGGTGGAAGAAAAATGGATCAACCTGTTGAGTTTGTTTACTTTCATATGATTTTTTTTTTTTTTTTTGGCACACTCTTTGTTGTTACTATGAGGCCCTAAAACTACTGAAGTAGTCTTTCCACTATATAAGGGTAAGATTGTGTATATATCTTCCCCAAACTGATGTGAAAGTCTCCTACATTAGGCCTCCCTTTATGCAATAGTGATATCTCCATTATGTTAATTGAACTTATGGATTCTAAGAAGAGATAGACCTATGTATGTAACTAGAAAATTGTTGTTAGGAGATATATCTTTTGGGAAGTAAAATTATTCTGGAATATTTAAAAATGTTTTTTTTCCCTAGCTATATTTGGTAGAATAAATATAACTAGTTTTGTTATCTTTTAGAACTGGACCTGTTTTATTTTGTGTAGCACATGCTATTTAAAATTGCACCTCAGCTTGGCAAGACAATGTTACATTTTTTTTTTTTTTTTTCCAAACTATATTGTGTAGAATAAATTATAACTAGTTTTGTTTTCTTTTAGAACAGGACCATTATTGTATTTGTTTGTTTTGTCTAGCACATGCTATTTAAAATTGCAATTCAGCTTGACAAGACGATGTGTGATGCTCTTTTTTTCCTTATTATACTATTGCAGCTAGTTTCAAAAACCAAGAGTTTCACTATAAGCCAAACTTGGTAACTTTGCTACTCCAAGTCAAATATCCTGTGAAGAGGAAGATTAATTATCTGTTGTCTCGTTTTAAGTTATCTTTATTTGCTACAAAAGCCTTCACATTATGTTGCCAGTCTCTGACATGTTCAATGATTTGCTACTTATAAAGGTGTAAATATCTACTCTTTTGTAGCTTTAAGCTTAATACAGAGGTAGATTAAATATATTTTTTTAATCCATAGTAAAAGGGTATTTATGATTATGCTTTACTCATTTCGAGGGAATCAAGGATGCGTTGGTCCTTGGTGGCTGGTTACTCACTTGTGTAGTCCTATGGCTTGGGTTCAATCCCCACTGACTTTCCACTCTCATCTTATATATCAAGAAAAAGAAGAAAAGAAACAGATGTGCTACTCATTTTGTTTTTTATATAATTTTATAGCATTTAATGCTTGGAGATCTGGACTTTTATGACCTTGCATACATCGGTCTATAGGTTATCCAATCCAATCTAGTGATATTACATGCGTTTTATGCTTTAATATCATGTAATTACTCCTTAATTATGCTACCTAGTTTCAGTGGATAGTTTGTTAGATCATCTAATTTGATTAAGCAATTTTATTGTGCACATTGAGAATGTTGTAACCTTGGAAGTGGTGTATTGCACTCGGGGAAAGGAATCTTTTGGTCTAAGCTACTTGAGTTCAGCACCTTATTTCAGTTCAACAGTTCTTTTGATTTCAGCAATAATAAAGGAGAATATGAGGCCAGAACTACAATGGGAATAAACTAGGTATTCCAATCTCTTGTTACATATTATTGTGATAATCTAACGCATTAGTATAACTTTTCTGATCTTAGAAATGGCATTGTTGACCTTTTGAAAGCTCTGGAAGCGGGAGATAGAGAAAGCAGTAAAGGACACACTCATTCCCAGGTCAAATAGCCATAGTTAATAGCATTTCATTTCTTTCCATCCACCCTGACTATGGCAAAATGGCATTTAGTGGGACGATTTTAGGATCCTTATTACAATCAAGTCCATCAAATTTTATGTCAAATGAATACTCCACTGTACCAATGCACAACAAATCTATTCCCACCTTCCAAATTGAAGATTCCATGGTCCCCAAGCAGTATGATTGGAAATGTGATTGATCTCTAAAGACACAACATTGTGGCAGCACTCTAAAGGAGGCACTTTTTTTGTGATAATCCTGCAGAGAGGCATAAGCTTCATAAAAACTTAGCTCTAGATTGGAATATTGGCCTTTTTAAGAAATATAAGACATTGTAAAATTAATATTGTGGTGATGGCCTATTTGTTATTGATTTGTAATATTCTGTTTTGCTAAAAGCTGTTTGTTACTTATCTGAAAAACACTCATTGTGGTGTTTTTAGAAGAATTCCAAATGGAACTTCAAAAACCTAGAGCAACTTTGAAAGAACTTCAAACAGCTTTTTATGTGGACACATCGTGGGTTGTGGATAAAAAAGGGTAATAAAGGAGGGGGGAAGGAGGGACTTTGCTGAAGCATTCATTTCATCACAGAACAACGAAGCAGGCACACCGACTACTCTGACTTGGCACGAATTTGGGAAAAAAAGTAGCGGCTAATAGAAAGGCTGAAAGGTATTAGCGACGACGTAATGGAGGGTTTGATATATATTGCAAAGAGGGAAAGTTAAAAAAGCTAACGAAGTTGTTGGGATTTATGTGATACTAGTACACCAACCAGGCAATACCTTTTCCCCAAACCTCACACGAGAAAGCATCAAAGGACACACATATTGATCCCCTATTATATAAATATCTATGTTAATATTTATATATAAATGACCTTATAGTATAAGTTGAATCTTTTTTCTAGAAGATCTAGTTTGTAGCTTTAACAAAAAACTATATCAGAAGTTATGCCAAACGGGACCTAAATCTTCCTTGGTTGGAAATTAAAGAAAACAGAACTAGGCTAGACTGTAATTGTGGTATGCATCATTTAGACAATTGAAAGGAACTCCATGAGGGACATGTAATGTGTTGAGTTCATGGATGTAAATATTTGTATTGGGACATCCGATACTGATGTTTTCCAATACTGCAGAATGTTGTGATATGTTTGCATATTGGCCAAACAATCTTGTCAGCTTATGATTTTTAAGATTTTTTTGTCCGATACCTATAGATATTGTCTGATATGTCCAATACTGGCACAATCGCTACCGATACCGATATTTTCATATGTGGTCGAGTCCTTTCTATATGTGTAAGAAACATTGGCTGCACAGTGATCCTTGTTCAGGGAATTTGGGTCAAAAGCTGTAAAATTTCTGTCAGTGGTTCATAATTAGTTCAGTTATATATTAATGAAAATAGTTGGAAACTTGGCTTATTAATACTAGTCATTTCGAGGGTCTGCATGTGAAAGTAACTAACATAAGACATTTTTTCAGTCGCTACTCAGAGGTAGATTTTTACGAAATGAAAGACCTATTGAAGAGGAAAGACCACCTTCAGTGGCAGCAAGCGAATTACTTCAGTTAAGACAACGACACACTGTTTCGGGTCTGAGGTAGCAACAGTTATTATTTTTATGTTTATGGACTTCTCTCTGATATCTAGAATGTGTGTTGTCTGTATCACTATCTAATGCTTCTGTTGTTTTAACGTCTTATTATATATTGGACCTCTGTGTAGGCTCATTATCTCTGTTGACTACATTAGGGGGATTGAGAGAGTTGACTATTCATTTAGAACTGTGCTTTGAGCTTTCTAAGGAGTCTGCTGCCCTGTCACCTTGTTTATCAGTAAATATAGCATGACAATATGGAGCCATGTATCAATAGACTCAGTCGAGTATGCATGTGATGCATAGAGCATGCAACAAGTGCATGAACTGCTGCTTGAGAAATGAATACAGATGCTGGGATGGTAACAAAAGTTAACTACTCACTGAATTTGGAAAAGTTTGATTAAATTACTCACTCAAGTGACATCAATCCATTATCTCATTTTTGGGATTTTGTAGTTGAGGTGATTAATTTTTTGCACTTCACCTGAAACACCAGGTGTCACATACAGTGTAATGGGTTCCAGTCTTACAACGAGAATGGTGGTTTTGGAAGTTAAGTAGATTTGCTGACTTGGTGATTGGTGTTGTAGAAATGTACTAATTGCATTTACTTATTTAGGCGAAGTGCTCATTTTTTGTTTGACAATTATATTTTTAATTTTGGCATTGCATAATTTCACTGGATTCCCCACCTAGTGGAAAGGGCTTAATCTGGTTTGGGTGATGATCTCATTGGACTGGCAACAGTGCATGCTTGAACTCTTGCTGATGTAACTGCTTAATTTTTTAGATTTATTGTTTTTGGGTGGGGGAAGGGGAGAATGACCTCTTTGCTTCAAGATTTTTTTTAAAGATTCAAGTCAATTTCATTTCGACCAGATTTAACAAATTTAGTTTGACATAATATAAGAAACTGCATAAAAATAGTTGACGTAAATCATATATATCTTGCAGATATTGTGAGCTCTTCAAATAAAGAGTTTAAAGTGATGCATATTGTACTGACCGTACTACATGTTGATATCTAGTGGTATAATTTATTTGGGAAATGCTTCAAGGGCACTTTGGTAAGTGCCATTTTGAGAAAGTGAATTTGCATGTAATGCAAACTTTTTTCCTTATAAATTGTGATCTGCAATAATTATATACTAGTTTTGGAATGTATTGAATTGTTGTCCTCATATTTGTTGCACCTTACTAGTATTATCAAGAAAATTCCATAATGTTAAACATGTCAAATTGTGTTTAATGTTAAACTGGGTTTCGATCCCAGTTTTGTCAATCTGTTTAAGCTTCTCAATATTTGTGGACATAAACCTGTGATCTTCTTGAGATTCAGGTGGTGTTGGCAGGTTGAAAATAACAAGAAAAAAAAAGAGCATAGCTCAAATTTTTCTGGCACCTCTATCTTCTGGCATATCTAAACACCATTTATTGTGATCAGTATTTTCTTCTTTCATAACTTGGTTCAGTTTGTTGGATTCACAGCAGAACAGATTGGATTAGGACTAACAAGTAAACAAGGTCAACCCAGCCAATAATAATGTCTTTGGAAAAATCAGATTCATCGCATGAGTATGTATTTTCTTGGTGTGGCCTGTAAAAATGTTTCCCTTACGATGCTTTGTCTGACATATGCCGACCTTGTTCTGAGTTTTTTTTTTTTTTTTTGGGGGAGGGGGTAATCTGTTCTGAGGTAACCAGTTAGATGAAATTAACATCATATGCATTTTCTTAACGATCCTATGTGTGTATACTGTATGTGCTATTTTAATCTGGCTTATACATGGTTGCTTTACTTTTGTTATACTTAATATTTTTACTATAATAAGTGAGCTCTGTAAGCATGCCTATCAATATGTTTGTGTACATGCCTATCTAGTCAAGTTGGAATGTCTTAATTAATAAACCTTCATTTGTATTAATGGCAATATTTTCCTCCTGGACTAATCAAATACTCCAAGAGTTGAATTAGTTTTTAAACAACTGCATTAAGCAGGGAGGGATTCCGCTCTAGGCTAGAGAGCATTGTTCGCAGTCAAGCAAACAGCAATCCTGATTCTTTATCCAACAATGATGCACATCATTCTGGAAATGACCAGACAGCAATCCGGAACTCTGTTGAGGTTCGACCTGAAAATTCTGAGCATTCAGAACCTGGTATGCCAGAAAATAATATTAATCGGTTGTCAGATAATACCATAAATGCCGAAAGTGGCACCACTGGTAATGGCATCATCCGGCAAGAAACTGTCAGTCACAGGGCAGATTGGCAGGAGCAGGTCACTGAAGATGAAAGAATGAATTGGCGGCAGTCAACTTATGATGAGCTTGACCACTGGAGAGATAGGGCCAGAGAAGATATGGATGGAACTTGGCAGAGAATTTCAGCAAGTGATTGGCACCCGTCAACTCAGGGAAATACAGGTGCAGAAGAAGGCCATTTACTCGAAGCACCCCGGGTTTGGGCTGAGAATGGTTCTCGAGAAACTGTGCAGAATTTTTCAGGAGGGCTTCCTGATCCTCCAAGGCGCCATCTTGCCCTTCCTTTTAGAAGAATCAGCAGGTTTAACCCTCCTGATGATGATAATGTGTACAGCATGGAACTCCGTGAACTTCTTAGTCGGTATGTAATTATGTTGATTCTTCCTATTACATATTCTCTTGCTGCAAGTCATTGAATTGGTTTTATGGTTGAAATATTTTCTACGTTTCTTGGTGTAGGAGAAGTGTTTCCACACTTCTTCATAGTGGTTTCCGTGAAAGCTTGGATCACTTAATACAGTCTTATGTGGAAAGGCAAGGTCGTGCTCCAATGGATTGGGATCTTCATAGAAATTCACCAACTCCGGCCTTATCACGGCAAGATCAAGAGGGGCAGAGGGATGAGCCAAATGAGGGTGATGCTATTTCCACACCTACATTAAATCTTCCATCTCCACCAGTGCCTCCACCGCAGCCGCCTGTCTGGCACCATGATCTACATCATGCTAATTGGTCTCGGCATAGCATGCATCGTTCAGAACTTGTAAGCCATCTTTTGTTCAAAGAACTTGGTAGTGAAATCTTGATATTATAATCTGTTTGCTCCTTAAATAGTATTTGTGTTACATTTTATTTGAACTAGGGACCAAGGAAAAGCATACTATTGTACCAGAAATAATGGAAAGCATGCTGGGAGAACTGAATGTCTAATGTGCTGGTAGTGGAACTATTATGCTTTGTGAAGGTGTCTAGCATGAAATAGACTAGGATGTAATAAATGATATAGGATAAACTTTTAATATCTGGTAACCTGTAAGTGGATACAGATTCAAGGGGGAAATTAATAATAATAAAATAAAGAAGACACTGAGAAGAGGAAAACCCTAGTTGGAATAACGGAGAAAATCTAGATGAGGGAAGAAGGCATCTAAGAGCAAATGAATTTCAGACACAGGAAGATAGATGTTGCATGTGTAAGGCTTATCTTCATAGCCATACATGTGGCCCTTACTCCACTGTTGGATGAAGGATGATGGGAGCATTATGAAGTTTCCAGAACAAGGCGACAAAAGCATGTGAAGAGAGGCAGGTGGCTTAGGGAGAATGCATTGTGGCCACACAGGTGGTTATTCTCCGCCTTGCAATGTGGGAGTAGTGGATCGAGGACAATCATTGGAGTAGCTTGAATCACTTGAGAAGCACATGGCAAATACATCAACCGTTGGAGAAGCCAGCAAGGACACATGCACGATGCATGATGGGTGGCAACTGAAATAGATTCTTTTGTTTGTTCCATTTTCCTTTGTTGTTGCACTTACCTACGTTTTTAGGAAAGGAATAGCATTAGCATCTTAGTTAACAATATAAATTAGGGATTGTAATAAAAGCTAGAGGATGAAAATGACCTGTGAACTAGAATTTCCTTTGGAGTCTCGTTCTCTTTTCAAATTGGGAACCCTAGTTGTACCTTTCCAATTTTCTCAATCTGTCCTCTGTTTCAATTCTCTTCCTCTATACTAATTCTATTAAAGAGATAATTTTGCATAATCTAATTCTTACAAATTGGTATCAGAGACAAAGAATGGTGGAGGGCACCCAAATGAATTAATTAATTGAAGCAGTAGCAGCTAGAAATCAATGGCTCAACAATTTCGAGCAAAGCAATAACCAGCACATGGAGCAACTTGAGCAAAGCATTATCAAATTAACTGAACAGATGCGACATATATTCAATCATAACCAAAGGTTGTGAACAACCCCTCTCGCAGCTTTACCCTCAGCTCAAAACCATCCCCACCGAGGGGAGCGAGAGGAGCCGCTGGGAATCAATCTCCATCGGAATGTTAAAATCGATTTCTTACGAGTTGAAGGAGAATGCCCCCTTGGGTGAATTTATAAAGCAAATCAATTCTTTTAGTTCTACCAGATACCTGATAGCTAGAAATTTTTACTATCCTTTTTTTACATGGAAGGGAGGCATTGATTTGGTTCTAGAGAGATGAGGAAGTTAGGGAATTCATTGATTGGGAAACAGTCCCAAACATTGCTCATCAGGTTTAGTAGCTTTGCATACTACGATCCTGCGAAATCGTTTTAGAAGTTTGATAAATTAGAAGTGTGGCTAGATAAAAGGCAAAGCTTGAGTTGATTGCTAACCGGTTGACAAACATGCCTGGTCAAGCCAAGTTGAGTTGCTTTTTGAGGATTAAAGGATGAAAATTGCTATTTAGTGAAACTTCTTAACCGGACAAGCTTACATCATGCATTCGGCATGACCTGCATACAAGGGGAGTTTGTAATAAGCTGGAAAAGTGCTAATAGAGGTCAAAACACCTCTTCTAGAGGATTATTACTTCATCGTTCCCTCTAAAACTAGCTCAAGTCAAGCCGCTACCAAACCAGAGACAGTGGTTCATCGGATCACACCTGCACAAATGAAAGAAAGGAGTGACAAGGGACTATGTTATGTTTGTAATGAAAAATGGAATCTGAGGTACAAATGCTCCAATCCATGACACTTTGTGGTAGGGATTGTGGAGCCAGAGAAACCCAGCTTTGAGTGAGGACCTAGAAATTTAATCCCTCAAGAAGCTCGGGATGTAGAGGACTAGCTGACTGAGATTTCCTTACATGCTATGACAGGCAGCCCCCCACTTCAAAACTATGCTAGTGTTGGGAAAGATTAGTAGAGTCTCGAGGGTAATCTTGATTGATTTCGAAAGTACTTTGAACTTCCTCAATATAAGCCTAATTAAGAGGATTAAATGGAAGCGATTCACCCCAACCCAGATTCGGGTATAGATAGCAAGTGGTGAGATCTCGCAGGGAGAAGGGTCTTGCCACAAGGTAATTGTAGAAGTGCAGAATAATCAATTCAAAGCTACCTTCCTGATTTTAGGCCCAATTACGTGAAATATTCAAACTCTTCAAATGAAATTCTAGAATAAGGGCAAGCGAGTGAGCGGGCAAGGGTTGAGAATTGTGGCTGACACCGTGCATGACAAAAGAGCACGGCAGCGAATTCTAGCCAATGAAAACAATGGAGTAGTGCTGAAACTTCTAGACAACTCTCCAACCTTGGAGATTACAACCTGAGAAACTAAAAAGAACTTACTCTGTCCTTTTGAATAAGATTTTAAGGATCCTGGTGGACTACTACCAATTAGGGGACATGAGCATCAAATAATGGTTAAGGATGATTAAATGCCCTTATGTATAAGACCCTCTTGTTATCCATATTACCGGAAAATTAAAATTGGGAGGGTAGTACGGGAGTTATTGGAAATCAGACTGATTTGACCCTATCAAAGTCCTTATTTCATCTCTTGTTCTTTTAGTACAGAAGGTGGGTGAGAGTTAGAGAATGTGTGTTGATTATCAAGCCTTAAACAATGCCATGATCAAAAGATAAATACTCGATTTTGGTAATTGACAAACTCTTAGACAAGTTACAAGGGGCTACTTTTTCTCCAAACTGGACCTAAAATTGGGATACTATTAAATTAGGGTGAAGGACTCGAACATTCCCAAGACTGCTTTTAGAACGCATGAAGGGTACTATTAAATTTTATTTATGCCTTGTGGGTTGATCAATGCCCCAACCATGTTCCAGGGATTGATAAATGAAATTTTTAGATCCTTCGCAAGTTTATACTTGTATTTATCAATAACATCCTTATTTCCATCCCCGCTAAGGAAGCTCATGAAGAGCATCTCTAGAAGGCATTACAAATTTTAGAAGACCACCGACTTTACGTAAAATTGAGCAAGGATAAGTTCTTTTGTAAGGAAATAAATTATTTGGGACATGTGATATCTAAAGAAAGGTAAAAGTCAATCCATCAAAAATATCTACCATGTTCACATGGAAGCTGCCTAGGACTATTAAGTCATTGAGGGTTTTTTGCCGGGTACTAATACAAAT
This sequence comes from Nepenthes gracilis, assembly GCA_033239525.1. Lineage (NCBI taxonomy): Eukaryota > Viridiplantae > Streptophyta > Magnoliopsida > Caryophyllales > Nepenthaceae > Nepenthes > Nepenthes gracilis. The sequence continues at coordinate 164,811 of BSYO01000010.1, forward strand.
TTATTTGTAGTTACAGGACAACTGCTGCTCTCCTCACAGCCCTATTAAAAAGAATGCTTTCAACTTGTCTGAGGAGAAAGAAGCCTTCCAACCATTTAAATGGACAGTATTTGAACCCCTTGTGCTGGCTCTTCTGGGTTCCACAAAGAAATTTGTGATTAAGAGCAATGCCTTGGGATCGGGTATTGGTGCAATGTTAAAGCAAGAACAAAGACCAATTGCCTTCTTCAATCAGGCTCTAAAGGGGAGGACTGTCCATTTTTTGACTTACGAAAAGGAGCTATTAACCTTAGTTATGATAGTCAAGAAGTAGCAACTGTACTTGTTCGATCATGCTTTTACTATTAAAATTGATCAATAGAGCCTTAAGCTCCTCCTGAAACAAATGGTAGGGACTCCTTCTCAACAAAAATGGATTACAAATTATTGGGTTAAAATTTCGTCATTGAGTACAAACTTGGTAGTGACAACTGGATAGCTAATGCCATATCTTGTAAGGGGGAAAATCTGGCTCTTATGATGCTGTCATACCCAAACCTAGCCTAGATAGAGGACTTGAAGGAATTTTATCAAACTAATTTAGAGGTTTAGGCTATTTTACGGCAAATCCAAGGAGGCCAATCAGGTGGCGAGGGTTAGAAAATGAGAAACATGGTAATCTTCAGGAAGGGAATTATCTTCATTGGCAAGCACTCAGGAATCAGGCAAAAGGTGGTGGACTAGGTCCATGCCAATCTTACAGGTGGATATTCAGGTTACCATAAAACCTTAAGCTTGGATAGGATAAATTTTGGTAGGAGATGTGGGGAGACATTAAATGACATATCCGAGAGTGTGCTATTTGACAAACCACAAAAACTAACCGTCAAAAGTCCAATGAACTACTCCAGCCCTTACCTATATCTGAGACTCCTTGGTCAGACATTTCTATAAACTTTATAGAGTGTCTCCCCTCCTCTGAGCATTATGATAGCATAATAGCTGCTGTGGATTATTTGACTAAGTATGCTTATTTATTCCTCTCACTCACCCTTACACCACAGCTAAAATTGCTAAAATTTTCCTTAACTACGTGATTAAACTACATCGGGCAAATTAGGGCCATTCATTTTCATTGGGCGTCAGCCTGTCTGGCGAAGGTTTCATACATACATGCCATTATTATCTCGTTCCACTTCTTTTTTTTTAACGAGGAATGCTCTGACTTTCAAAAAATACGGTTTGATTTCATTGTTTTCATCGAGGCAATGAAATTGTTGTGACTGGAAGAATTGATTCTGAATCGGATGCCCTATCTTCCTTCCCCTTCTTCTGAGTGAAGACATATCCTAATGAATTAGACGACCTCGGAAAAACCATTAGAGGCAAGGTTTATCCTTGGTGAGGTGAGGAAGGTTACTGGCCCACAAGAAAGCGTCAAAGCGGATCTAGACTGAATTGAATCGCGAACTCTTTGGTTGCAGTTAACATAATGACTGGTCCATTTTCTATGCCGTGAAAGGCGAAAGTCATTGTTAACTATATCCACTCCCGGGATGCCACATTTACAAGCTCATTTTGGAATGAGCTATTCAGGCTGCAAGAAACTAAACTATAATATAGTTCAGTGTATTATCCTCCAATCGAACAGACAAACCGAGATTGTAAATAAGTGTCTAAAGCAATATTTAAGATGTTACATGAGAGATAAGCCCAAAACTTGGTCCAAATGGCTCGCAATGACCGAGTGGTAGGATAACATGAATCAGCATTCCTCTACAAGGTTGACCCACTTTGAGGCCATCTATGGAGTCTTACCGCGTAAAATGGCCAAATTTGTTAAGGGGGCTACCGTTAATGAAGTGATAGAGAAAGAACTTAGATCAAGGGATCAAATTCTATCCCTACTTAAGGAAGATTTAGTAAAAGCCCAAGCTCATATGAAGGCTCGCTTAGTATGACAAGCACATAAAGGAGAGAGAGTTTCAAGTCAACAACTTTATCTTCGCACCCAGTTGCTTCGGCCCATAGGAAGTCATTGAAAAAATTAGATGTGTGGCATACCGTCTAGCTCTTCCTCCATTAGCAATGATCCATCCTATATTCCATGTGTCTGTCTTGAAGAAACAAATAGGAGTAAGATCTGAAGTGATGCCCTCCCTACAACTAGTAGACACCGGCTGCAAGCTCCTACGAAAGTCGGAAAAGGTGATGAGAAGAAGATTTTGGAAGTATGATAATAGAATGGTTGAGGAAGTGTTTGTAAAATGGACTGGAACATCTGAAGAAAACAATATTTGGGAACCACTTCATTCTCTTAAGGTGAAGTACCCCCACCTTAAGGGCAATGTGCTTGAATGGGAAGGGCTTTGTAAGTGGCCACTGAAAAAGGAAAAGAAAATTAATAATTATAAAATAAAGAAGACACTGAGGAGGAAACCCCTAGTTTGAAGAATGTAGAAAACATAGATAAGGGAAGAAGGCATTTGATGGAAAATGATGTTCAGACACAAGAAGAAGAATATCACATGCTTAAGGCTTGGCGATCTATCATCATAGCCATACACGTCTCTTAATCCACCGTCGGATGAAGGGTGGAAAGAGCATCATGAAGTTTCCAAAATGAGGTGGCGGAAGCATGTAAAGAGAGGCAGATGGCTCTGGGAGAATGCATCATGGCTGCACAGGTGGGTTATTCTCCCCCATGCAATATGAGGGTAGTGGATCGAGGAGAACAACCATTGGGGTAGCCTCAATCACGTGTGAAGCACATGGCAAATACATCAACAGTTGGAGTAGCCAGTAGGGACACGTGCACGGGACATGGCAGGTGGCTACTGAAATGGATTCTTCTGGTTCTTTTATTTTCCTTTATTGTTACACTTACCTACTTTTAGAAAAGGAATGGCCTTAGCATCTTAGTTAATAGTATAAACTAGGAATTGTAATCAAAACTAGGGGGGATGAAAATTACCTGTAAATCAGAATTTCCTTTGAAAACCCTTTTTCTTCTCAAATTGGGAACTCCAGCTTTACCTTTTTAATTTTCTCAATCTTTCCCCTCTTTCCATTCTCTTTCTCTTTACTAATTCAGTTAAAGAGATGATTCTACTTTATCTGATCTGTACGTAACCTGAGGCTTACACCATTCCTTTCTTGTTTTTTCATGTGTCAAGTACTGTAGTCAAACCCTAATATGGCTGCAAAGTGATTTAAATGCTGAGTTTCATTAGTATTATGCTCATTTTTCTGTGGGGAAAAGATTAATGCCCTGTCAGATGCAGGTGGAATCTGTATTTTGTTGACGAGGGTTCAAATTATTCCTCATCAAATTGAAAATCTAAATAATCAGAATGCTTTTTTCACCTTGTAATGTGACAAGGAGCAGCTATATTGTTCGCCTGTAGTGAAAGCTGTATCATGGATAAGGGGAGTGCTTCAATGAATGAATGATGTGAGGGGAACGAAAGATTAGTAGAGGTAGTTGTCGTAGTGTTGTTGAAGCTGTAGAGTGTTACATATTGAGAGTCTTTAAGCTGACTTCATCTGTTAAGGAATCAGATATGGGAGGTTTCACTGTCAACCATGTGCTGGAGATTCTGAGTGGATTCTGATGAGTTGGGATGATGCGTTGTCATTAGTGAAGAGAACAGTAGCCAGTGACATATTTTGGGTCAGATTTTGGGATGCAATTTCTTTATCGTAGATTGATATGATTAGTTATGATAGAAGTTCTGAGCATTTTCATAAATATGTGCCAGATATTGTGTTTCATGAAAGGGACGAACCTAGCAATTTCCTGGGTGTTTGGGTCATGAGGACAAGGGATTTTATTTGTTTGAAGAGATTGAGCTCAGGAGAAGGGAGGAATTTAAAAGTGTCCAGTACAAGAGCAAGGAATTGAAAGAGTGAAGAAATGTAGGGAAATAAAGAGGCTGACAGAAATACCGTTAATAGGAATATTATTAATTGTAGTATGACTTTCTTTTTTCTTTTCTAGGTTTGTTACAGTTTTCCTGTTCTGGCATTTTTGGTGGTTATGTGGTTGGGATATTAATATGAGGCTATCTTTATAGTACATGGGCTATATTTTTTGGATGAAATGATATTTATTCTATATCAAAGTTTTAAGTTCTACTAAGTAGAGTGGCTATATCAATTTGGTTTCACCATTCACTCTATTTAGTTCAATAAGCTCTGGGAATAAAATCATTTTAGATAATTTTTTATCTCATCAATTCAAATTCTTAAAATCTGCCTCTTTCTCTTTTTCTCCAACCACACTAACTCACCTTTGCACCCACCATCACCATCAAGACTAACTATTCTTCCTGTAGATTCTCCTAGCACTTCCTTTGCTACACCATTAATATTCTTTGTTGTTTACATCTTCTTTATTGTTCACTACCCAAATGTCCTTTTTTAAACATTTTCTCTCCAAATTTGCTATGTTTTAACCCTTTGAGTTGCACCGTCTTCATTGACAAATTGAAGTTTAAATCTTTCTTGAGTCCTCCATTTTATTTCTTGTACGTAATTATGGAAGTCTACGTTGAGTAGTTGGACTCTTCTCGATAATGACTTTAAAATCCTTGAAACACAACTAACATGATTTTTTTTGTTGAAAAGAAATCAATTTGTCTAATATTCGGTCCAGTCCCAATAGTAAATAAGTGCTTCAATTCTTTGCCTAGAGCAAGTATTAAGTATTCTCAGGTTGTAAGGGATGATAAGTGTATCAATTCTTCTCCTAGAGCAAATAGTAAGTCTTAATAGGTTGTAGGAGATGATAGATTCTAAATTCTTTACCCAAATCATATTTACCTCGAAAATCAAAACCCTCGTGTACTCTTTTGAGACCCTTATTATCATTTTCTATATGACCATTTTAATCTTCTAAAAAAACTCACATCCACATCCATTCTGTGCATCACACCATCTAAATTTACCCATTTTAGTATTTTCTTATTAGCCTACTTGCGAACTATATTATGATTTCTATCCCTAAGACCAGTTTAATATATATTATTATGTTTTATTTCCGGACATCTGTTTATTATCTTTTAAAATTTTATTCAATAAAATGCCTACCTGATTTTTTTATTTGTATTTTCACGTGTACCAAAGTATGTACCTGTTTTTTTGAGTCTTGATTTTTCTGCTGCTCATTTAGTTTTTCATAAACAATGATACTAATTATAGTATCTGCTGCCTCCTTTTTCCAGTCCTGGTTCCTAAGTTCTTGGTGACCACATCTAATTCTACTCTGTTGGTTAAGCTTCTTAACTTGCCCACTCTTCTATATTTTCACACTATTTGGGGGACATGGCGCCTCATTGTAGGGCAATAATCTAAAACAAATTCATCCATAAAAGATCTGATAAATTTTTACGAGTGTCGGCTACTTTAATGCAACCCTCTTTCTATGATGGAGTTGCAACAAAGAGATGGGAAAATAAGTGATAAATCTATATATTATAAATATATAAAACAAAATAATTGGAGGGTTAGAATTTATGCACATAGCATTTTTTTAAGAAATAAATAAATAAGAATGATAAAACCCAACAGACATGAGAATACAAGTTAGAAAAGGTTAAAAATCACAGTTTTTTTTTCTCTTAAAACATTATTTTCCATTATCAATCATAAAATGCCAATCTCTGGTATTGACAAATTTCACTAGCCCTAACAATTAATGGACAAGAATCTTTTTCCCAAATTAATCCAACATTGGGAAAATTTAAAGAATTGAAGATGAGCTGAGAGTAGAAGCATTCAACTTTGTGGATTAAAGTGAGGTGCATTAGCAAAAATACCTGAAATTACAGAGCAGAAACTACAGTGAGAGCATTACTTATTCTACATGGGCTATATTTAACTTTGGATTGGTTGAGGCCATATTTATTGTACATGGGAAACAACATCTTGGTTTCTTTTTGTCTAGATAATTCCTTCAGTGAATGAAGATAATTACTTTTTGCTAACTTATGCTTTTGATAGCATTAGAATGTGATCCCCCTATCAAAACGGTGTCTTACTTGCATGGACATGTTGACTTCATTAACGGATGTAGAATGCAGATGCTGTTGGAAGAGATGTTCAAACTGCATGGTCTACACACAGTAGTTATACCTCTCAAAATATACTCAAAACGTTTTTGAGGCATGTAAATCCTCTGATAGTAACTTGCACTTCTGCTGGGTAGAAAAGTGATGTCATATGACTTTGCTATATCTTATGTCATTGTTTAGAGTTTGAATATCAATAGAATTTTTTAACTAGTGTAAATTACTTGCAGTCTTACATAATTTATGTCGAATTCATATGCTGACTGAAACAGAAAAACTATACCCTCTTATGCTTCTGTATGTAATGCTGGTTTATGAGATGGTCAAATTGGATCATGTAATCATTCGAGCACCTTTTTGGTGTGCAGTGCTCATTTCCTTTTTCTTTTGAGTTTTTGGTGGCGTAAAGTTTCAGCTAATATAAGTGCTTGCAGGAGTGGGAGATGATAAATGATCTCAGGGCAGACATGGCTAGGCTTCAGCAAGGTATGAGTCACATGCAGCGGATGCTGGAGGCTTGCATGGACATGCAACTCGAGTTGCAGCGCTCAGTCCGACAGGAAGTCTCTGCAGCCCTGAATCGATCCACTGCTGGAAAAGGTGGTTAGTTATGCACCATTAGCCAACCAAGCAAGCTCACATTAATAAATTTGTCCTGGCTTCACTTAACCAATTAAACACACCAAGACACAGAAAAAATAAATAAATGTATGATTATAGCTAACTGGCTTAGATACGTTATCAGGCACAGGTGCTGAAACTTCGGAGGATGGATCCAAATGGGGACATGTGAGGAAAGGGACTTGCTGTGTTTGCTGTGACAGCCATATCGATTCTCTTTTGTACAGGTAATCCTGCTTTATTTTCATTGCAGAGCCGTCCTTGATGTGAAGTTGACTAGAGAAATCGGAAAACAAAGTGGAAACTTTTGGAGAACAGGAGTCATAGTATTTCTGTTAGCTTGAAATTGTTAGCGTTGACCTTCCTACTTCTTGCATCGGTTTCTTTCTGCAGATGTGGGCACATGTGCACCTGTTTGAAGTGTGCCAATGAATTGGTTCGTGGAGGTGGGAAGTGTCCCTTGTGCCGGGCACCCATAGTTGAGGTCATACGTGCTTATTCCATATTGTAAAGAGAAGAGGAATGGCTTGACAAGAACTGGACAGATCAACATGAGTTGCTGTAGAAGCTGGGGAGCGTTCCTCAGTCTATTGCTGTAGTTTCTCTAGCGGTATGTGCAGTGTATAATTGGACTAAACATTTGGCATTCTTCATTCTTGCCCAAGTAATTTATGCTGGCAATTCCCATGATATTTTCGTATGCTATATTCAGGGGTGATAAGTGCCCATTAACGGCTTTAAAAATCTGACAAGAAAAAACGAAAGGACAGCGCAGTAAATTAAGCTATTACATCACATCTATGTTACTTGATTTTACATCGTTTAAAAGCCGTTTCTATTCTTAAACCCTAAGATTTTACATATGGTTCACGATAAACAAATGTGTTGAATCAACATAATTACAACCCAATATCTGTAAAAATATCCTTGATGTATATATGTGTATTGTTTGTGTGTCTGTGCCGTACTCAATAACTAGAGAAATTGAAACACTTTTATGATTCTAATGACTTTTTATCAGCCAGTGGCATTAGGTATCTCATTTGGACTTATTCTAATGCCCATAACTCAGACAATCCCACTAAGTAGGATGAAAAAGAACCTCGTTTGGTTGTCAGGTCAAGTATTCTTGTAGCCTTCGATGTGTGTGTTCGTCCAGTTTTTAAAATATTTAAGGTTGAAACTGTAGAGGTGTAAATAAAAAAAGAAGAAGAAGAAGATAGCCCTAGTCCCTGCTCTGTACTCGTGTCTTGTTGTGTTAGGCATGTTTTGTCATGTTGCAGATTAAATGCTTAAATTTTGTGGTTCATAATTTTCATTAATTTGAGACAGAAGTTCAAGAGAAATTGTACGGTTGCAGATAGTCATCCATCATATTGTATTTTGGTTCACATGGAAATGGATCCGCGCAATATAGGCATGTTTATCTCTGCACCTTATTTCAATAGAATATCTTGTCTGCATTAGAGCCGTCATGGGCAGAATTTTTTTAAAAAAAATGTCTTGAATTTCTTTCATATTCTCTCCCACAAAAGAAGAGTCCAAGTATAATAATTTTTGCATAGGCTTCTCTCTTTCATCAGTTAAATACCGGATGGGAAATATATCGTTTGACTACCCAAAACCTTTGGGGATCTACTCTTGTGACTTTGATACTACGGGACAAGTAAGATGCCGTTGCTGCCTGACAACGGTGTTAGTTGCTTTAGAAAATCGTGCACTATTTTAATTTGAGAAATCATTTTAAGATATCAAATAAATACCTTCAGTAATTTAATATCTTATTTAATCATCTATTCTTACTATTCTCTTGATATAGATGAATAAATATCAACCAAAGGTACCATCCTGACATAATCCTTTTTAGATTCTGAGCTTATACTAGTACAATGGACAGCTATATATGGTTATCAAAAAAAAAAAGTATCGCCCATCCCACGGTTACACTGAGGTTTATAAACTATGCTCCATGTACATATGCATTTGCAATTACGTATGCATACACACATGTATATATGTATACACAAATATATATAGATATATGTACATATGTAATTATGTATATATAAAAGGATTGATCAATCCAGTGTAGAACCCACGTAGTTAAACATAGAGAGATGCAGCCAGCTTTATGTTTACGTAACAACTATAACAAGGAAAACATTAAATTTGGGGGGAGGAGGGGGGAATTTCGCAGAGGCATTCAATCACATCGATTCAATAGACAGAAACAGGCAATTGTCTCTAGTAAACCGACCAAGTAGTAGCATAAGCATGGATATATATATATGTATGTATATATGCATATATATCAGCAGGGTATGCACGAAAAATGTGCTTTACATATGACAGACCTCAAAACGCCCAAGAATCTCTTTGATGATCCCTGGAACAGTAATGATCTAGACCTTTATGAATTTTACATGTGAATAAAGTGATCCTACTTATTCTCCCGAGATATCCTACTACTGAAGATCAGATCAATCTGTCACTCAGGCAATTGCTCAAGAAATTGTCTTATTCTGAGTCTTTCATTCATAGTGAGATCAGGATCATCCCCCATCAACCTCTTCCGCAGTTGAGCACTTTCACTACTGGGATCCTCCGCAAAAACCTGTGCAGCAAAATGAGGGCAGTGTAATACCGGCAGCTGGTACGGCAAATGGCATTAGAAATTGTTTACACTGGGAAGAGGCAATACATGAATTTACAACATAATTATTCATAGCCGACAACCAACAATCAGCTCATCTCAGACCAATTTTATAACCTGTTGGCACTAACACATCAACAATAGGCTCATACAACACGCCCCTTTTTTCCTCCTCCTGAGAGATTGCCAACGACCAATAAGGGAATATAGCAAGGGTCTAGAATTATATGTTATACATCAATGTTAAAAACAGACCCACTAGATTTAAAACTAACCTGAACACAATTGTTCACGTGACCATCTTTGTTTGGTTGAGTAACAGGCTCATATTTATTGACCATCCACTCACCGTCCACAATGTACTTGTACTCATAGTATCCCTCCTGTTTGAATTATTGAGTCAGCATGTGTTTTCATTTTATTATGCATATTAATATCATCCCTCTAAAGAGAAGTATCAGTGAAAAGATCAAAAGGAAAAGATTCCGTGCAAAATAATGAATTATTAGAATTCACATACGGGCAATTCTCTCCCAAGTATCCACAGACCTTGGCCCTCATCAAATTTCATCATTAATCTCTGAAATTCCAAGACAGCTTTATTAGTTAATGAAGCATTAGTTAAGTCCAAGCAATTGTAAAAAAAAATACACTAGCAGTAAGGGTCAATTTTGAGTGAGTTTGGTCGGGTCATGATAATGTTTTCACTCTCTATACCAATACCACAAATTTAATTGCCCGGTTACAAAATTTGACCCATACCCACTTAATTGGGTAGATAGGTTATAGTCATGTCGGAGGCTTACAATGCTATGGCCTAATAAGATTGTATTAAAAAAGGGGCAACCTAATTCATAAGGTTCCTAGAATTTTACAGAATCAACAACTAACAAGATACAAAACAAGTTCTAAATTTCTAACACTCAGTACAACGGTACAATGGGGAGAGGGGTCTGTACTCTGAGACTTTGAACGCAACATTATTAATTGTGACACCATCTGGTTAAGATACCTGCACACCAAAACTATTTATTTCCACCATCTAATTAAAAGGGTGGATGGAGTTGGACACCAACACCAGTGCCCACAAACAAATGAAAATCATATTGAAAACAGCAGAAATAGCATTCCCGTCAGGGTGCCATGTGTCAAAGGTTTGACAAGGTCAGTCAGTGTTCTAGGGTCCCATAAATTTTATGACATTAACTGGAGAGAAACATCATAGAAAAATAAGCTTAAATTCCATATTAATCACTACCTGGCCCCATCCTATATCAAGACCAGATATTTCCACTGTGGAGGAACTGTCACCTGACCATTTCAAAGTGACAGGCTTCTTCGTTAGGCCTGCAAGCTTCAAATAAGAAGACAACTTAAACCGAGTTCAAGGATAGCCACATCAACAACATGAATCTTTTCCAAAGAGATGAACAAATAGAATCATGGTGTCTGCAAAATTGTCCATATCAAGGTGGACCATGAAGAAAATGAAAAGTAAATAGAAAAAAAAAAAAAAAAAAAAGGAGATGCAAAGGGGTGGGGGATGCTTTCTCCTGAATATGAATCATGGCCTGCAACAAAGGTTCACTTGTCAATTTAACTTCAGATTTCTGTGAACTGGAAATGGAACTTGTGTCAGAACAGTTCTTTTTAACAAAAATAATCGGGCAATGATCAAGCACTGTCAAGGATGTAGTACATTAAAAAAAAATCTACACGTAAATGCTTGTGAAATCAAAACCAGTCACTCCAGAGGGAAGTTACAACTACACGGTCTCTCATCAAAGCAGACAATAATATGAAACCAAATGATAGTTCAAAGTTAAATAAATGAAAAAAGAAAGTGGCTCACAATGTCAGCAGTTGCACTTTTTATAGCATCCAGTTTAGGGAAGCATGAACGCTTGCTCTGCAAGAGAGAAAATGTTAATTCAAAGACAATTCAATATGTATTGCTCAGAAACCAATATCTGAGCCTTCTTCCTATACGAGTGTGTGCGTGCGCGCGCGTGTGCAAGTAACTTCCTAAATTATCGACCTCAAGCTGTACATCTTTTGCTGTCATTAAGGCTTTGTTATTTAACAAGTTTTGCTATTTTCGTAGAAGATTATAATTGAAAGTTTTCATACCCATCTTTCCTAACATGGTAGACACTTTATATCATTAAATAGGATTAGGGAAAATGTAAATGATATACAGCTACTATCTAGTCCCAAGATTGACACCCTTCAAAAAGGCTTAGAGCTGTAGCTTATTGCACCAACTTGCCTACTAGACTAGAATCGAGAACTGATGACTTGCTTTCCGGATTGTTGACTGTAACCCTTCCTTGCAAATGACAAGGCCTAGAACTAAAACACTTGGATAAAGGCTTATGTATGTGTCTTTGTGTGCGCGTGTGCGTGTGAGATGATGTGGATATACTCCAACAATTTCATGCTTTTATTGCTACATACACACTTCTGACCGACTGTGCAAAATCTTCATTAGGTGACACATTCCCATAGGTAACAAATCTCTTTCCCGACATTATTTTTTCCTTTCATGTGGTTCTATATTCAGCTACAAAGACAAACATCATTTTTTGCAACTCCATTTTTTTGGGTGATACTAGGAATGGGGCTTGATTAGGGATGAAAAAGTGAGAATAAGCTACCAAGAGAACATCATACCCATGCGATTCACAGCCATGAACGGTTAAATCCCCAACGTCTTATTACAGTCTCACTATGCACTACATTAATCATTAAGGTAATGATAAATTATCTGTGCTATGGTCAAGCATCATCACACTAGCCTGAAATCTAAAAATTTATGCAGGACTGCAGGAGTGCTTCAGTCATTGATCTTACAAGTAGAATAATAAATTTCCAACTCCTCATTGCATCAGATAACAGTTATTGCATGATCTTTATTAAGTCCAAAAAAACCACATATTTGTTGTTGTGTTTTATCATTGTAGATGCCAAATATAGGAAAACTGGCAAAATTGCAGCCCTGTACCTATAAGCATGATAATGGCAAAGTGTACAGCAATACCTGCAGTAATCTGTGTGCTTCATCAAGTTTGTAACCTTGAATCCAAAACATGTAAGCCAGCTGCAATTCATGAGATCGTTCACTTCATCAATAAACAATTATTAGATTAGAATATAAATACCTTCGCCTCATCTTTTGCTTCCTTTTCGTTTTAGGGCAAAAAAATTCCATCAACATGCCAAACATAGCTACTACAACTGATATAATAAGCACCATGTCACAAAGAATGATAGAAATGTATCTTCTTTCCTTGCAAGGAGGACAATGAACTCTTGCTTGGTCCATTATCATCATATTTGTCATTCTAACATCTCACAAGGGTTTCTGAACAAAGATTTTTTCAAATGAAGAAGCCAAATGACTTCTCGTTTTGCAAGTTTCATTCAAGTCTAAAAAGTTCATGGTGTCCCCAATCAGTGGAAACAAAACTCATAGTCAGTTTTCTATGGCTAGTAAGACCAAAGTAGCTTTTAATGAAAAAAGAGAAGAGGCTAATTCATGGATTGGACTTCTTTTTTTTTTTTTTTTTTGGTAAGTTCGTGGATTGGTCTTCACTGACACATTATTTAATCTTTAAGGTTTAGTGAAATTTAGAAAATCACAAACAGATAATTTTGAACACTACTTATGAAATAAATGGAATTAAAGGATGAACCTTCCTCTTAGAGTTAATAAGCTCATAAAGTGATGATTGCACGATACCCTCTAACCCCTTTATTCTTTTTATCTGTTGTCCACTAACTAATTGGCAATAGCACTATCCAACTTTGGGGCCTCTCCCAAGAAATTTAGACCAGCAAAAACAATTCACCATCTTCCTTTCTGCTTGAATGGAAACATGTTAAAATCAACTTGAGCTATTCTAGCATTGACAAAGTATCTGGATGAAAGCGACAATTTATAACCAGAAAGGGATCTACTTGAGTACTCATAATTGTTTGTTAAATGGTTTAATAAAGTGATCAAGACTTCTCATAATAGTGGAGAAAAAGAAAAATGTAAATCAAGGAGGGTGTTGTTCATTAACCACTAAGGGAACATCCGCCAGCAGATTAAGGGCCATGATACACTCCATCATCAAATTTTACACACATTTGCTTTAGCCATTGGTTATTCACATATCACCTTAACCTTATGGAACTCCCTTGCTAGAGTCTTTTGTCTAATGACAACAAAACAAACTCCACTTCTTCACAACTGGTCCACATTATCATGAATGTTTGCCAACTTCTTGCTAGCATTTTATTGGCCTTGTTTCTGCCACATATATCATCGTGTGTCTTTTACCATCCAACAACATCACATAGCAACATGATATGTAGCTTCCACTGGGTGATACTAGGAATGGGGCTTGATTAGGGATGAAAAAGTGAGAATAAGCTAACAAGAGAACATCATACCCATGCGATTCACAGCCATGAACGGTTAAATCCCCAACGTCTTATTACTGTCTCACTATGCACTACATTAATCATTAAGGTAATGATAAATTATCTGTGCTATGGTCAAGCATCATCACACTAGCCTGAAATCTAAAAATTTATGCAGGACTGCAGGGAGTGCTTCAGTCATTGATCTTACAAGTAGAATAATAAATTTCCAACTCCTCATTGCATCAGATAACAGTTATTGCATGATCTTTATTAAGTCCAAAAAAACCACATATTTGTTGTTGTGTTTTATCATTGTAGATGCCAAATATAGGAAAACTGGCAAAATTGCAGCCCTGTACCTATAAGCATGATAACGGCAAAGTGTACAGCAATACCTGCAGTAATCTGTGTGCTTCATCAAGTTTGTAACCTTGAATCCAAAACATGTAAGCCAGCTGCAATTCATGAGTTCGTTCACTTCATCAATAAACAATTATTAGATTAGAATATAAATACCTTCGCCTCATCTTTTGCTTCCTTTTCGTTTTAGGGCAAAAAAATTCCATCAACATGCCAAACATAGCTACTACAACTGATATAATAAGCACCATGTCACAAAGAATGATAGAAATGTATCTTCTTTTTCCTTGCAAGGAGGACAATGAACTCTTGCTTGGTCCATTATCATCATATTTGTCATTCTAACATCTCACAAGGGTTTTCTGAACAAAGATTTTTCAAATGAAGAAGCCAAATGACTTCTCGTTTTGCAAGTTTCATTCAAGTCTAAAAAGTTCATGGTGTCCCCAATCAGTGGAAACAAAACTCATAGTCAGTTTTCTATGGCTAGTAAGACCAAAGTAGCTTTCAATGAAAAAAAGAAAGAGGCTAATTCATGGATTGGACTTCTTTTTTTTTTTTTTTTTTTTTTAAGTTCATTGGATTGGTCTTCACTGACACATTATTTAATCTTTAAGGTTTAGTGAAATTTAGAAAATCACAAACAGATAATTTTGAACACTACTTATGAAATAAATGGAATTAAAGGATGAACCTTCCTCTTAGAGTTAATAAGCTCATAAAGTGATGATTGCACGATACCCTCTAACCCCTTTATTCTTTTTATCTGTTGTCCACTAACTAATTGGCAATAGCACTATCCAACTTTGGGGCCTCTCCAAGAAATTTAGACCAGCAAAACAATTCACCATCTTCCTTTCTGCTTGAATGGAAACATGTTAAAATCAACTTGAGCTATTCTAGCATTGACAAAGTATCTGGATGAAAGCGACAATTTATAACCAGAAAGGGATCTACTTGAGTACTCATAATTGTTTGTTAAATGGTTTAATAAAGTGATCAAGACTTCTCATAATAGTGGAGAAAAAGAAAAATGTAAATCAAGGAGGGTGTTGTTCATTAACCACTAAGGGAACATCCGCCAGCAGATTAAGGGCCATGATACACTCCATCATCAAATTTTACACACATTTGCTTTAGCCATTGGTTATTCACATATCACCTTAACCTTATGGAACTTCCTTGCTAGAGTCTTTTGTCTAATGACAACAAAACAAACTCCACTTCTTCACAACTGGTCCACATTATCATGAATGTTTGCCAACTTCTTGCTAGCATTTTATTGGCCTTGTTTCTGCCACATATATCATCGTGTGTCTTTTACCATCCAACAACATCACATAGCAACATGATATGTAGCTTCCACAAAATTTGTGCAACTCCACATGTACAGCATCCCAAGAACAATCTTGAGAAACACATCCGGTTAGTTAGTCTCTCAAACTCTTCCACAGACATCTCTTTCAAAGTCACCCTCGAAGCTTGAGCAACAATTTTCAGATCAGGCCTCTGGGCATCTGATATATCTAATTAAAGAATATTTTCTAGGCACGTGGACAGTCTGGTGTCTGGTATAATTATTGACTATACACGGAAACTTCTGATGTTAAACAGCAAACAAATTAAGATCAAGGAATGCATTAGCTGTGATGCCTCATGATAAATGTGTAATGCTGCTGCAATATGTTTCATCGCTAGAAACACAGGGAACTTTCATTGGCAATTCAGCAGCCATTCATAACAACCTAAAGTTTTTAATCATGAAAAGGGGGACTTCGTCTACCACATAATCACCTGAGAAGCAAGCCACATGCAACCTAGGCAAGTGCACATTGACAAACATTGAAATTCTCAATGGCAGTGTCACAGTTTAGAAAGGTCTCAAAAGCAAGTTGCAATAGCATGGTCAATAAAAAACAGATATTGTCAATAAAATAACATTGTGAATGTGTGACTGCAATCAAAATGTGTTGATCGGTGATTTAGGAATAGGAATCCTAGTGTCAAATTAGCAATGAAATAAGAAAATATACTGACTATGTTAAAATAATTTGTGGTGCGACAAGAATTTATGATAATAGTAGTATTAAGAGGATAGGTAAAAGTAGATTAGATATTAAAAACATTTTAAACTTCATCAGATTTGCAAAACTATCCCCATTTTTTTCTTTCAAGCCTATTCTCGAGTTTTAAAATCTCAGAAATCTACCAACATCATCAAATTAAGAATGCTAATTGGGGTTTTAGTAATTTTTACATAGGTGGGACCCTATACAATAAATACATTAAATGACTAAAATAATGGGAAAAAACCCAAACAATAACTTAAAAAATAGAAAATGGAAGAAGATCCCCCACCTCTTCCATCCCACCACCACTGGCCTTTCCTCCTCACTAAGGCAGCCACCCTCTTCACCACTCCCATTCCCCCCTCCCTACCTTGCTCCTCCTATCATCTATCGCTATCTCTCCACCCCACTCCTTTTCTGGGGTTCACAGAGGAGCACTTATGCAAAACTACCATCATCATGACAGAAGACAAGCGTGGTCCAGTAATGTAACAACAACACATCCATTGGCAAACCTGTCGAAGGCGTTTGGGGTAGCTTCTGCAATGCTAATGCCATCCTTATTGATTCAGTCAACGTGACAAGAGAAGAAAAGAATAATCACTAGCTCATGAAATTCCTATTTGATTTCAAAACCCCAGCCTTCTTGAAATTGTACCTTTTCCAAAGTGCCAATCCAATTCTGAAAAGTAAGTGCATGTTCGGCAAGCCTTCTTGATGTGACTGTGGTGAGTGTTGACAGTGTGGCTATCTATCATCATTGCTTCTGGCAGAATTTCCAGAGATGGAAAGAGGGTAAAAAGAGGGGAGAGAGAGAGAGAGAATGAGGAGGAGAAAAGTAAGGGGATGGCGGTGGTGGAAGGCAGGTGGTGGTGTGAGGCAGGAGGCTGTGGTTTTTTAAAGATTTTGCTTTCTTTCATTGAGCTAGATTTAGTTTAGATTAATTAGCCGGCAAATTAAGACTAATTTAAATATTTAGTCTAGTTAAAACTAGTTAGTGCTGAATTTGGACGGAAATAATGACTTGCAAGTTTTATAAAATTTTAGTACAAATTTGCAAATTTGGAAAAAGAGAGGAACGTGTGAAGAAATTCATGCTCACTGCAAATCAACGTTGAACAATACTGTCAGATCATGATTATATAGCATCATATATACATGATATTACCAAAGTATATGCTCAAAGAAGGACATTACATATTGTACAAGGCAACAAGCAAGGGAGTAAAAAAATTCAATGGTATAAGAACAACAGTAGACAAGGAAATGAGAAATGCTAAAGTGATTATAGACACAACAAATATGATTTTGATGGTAATCAAAGAAACACAGATGCTCTCCCAAAACTAAAGTTTCAGTGTCCGATACGTATAGGAAACCGATCTGCCAACATGTGTCTGGCATGCTTGGACACATGACCAAATTTTTATACATTTTTTTAGAATACCGACACATTTTGGGTGCATTTACGACACATTTTCATTCCAAATTGTTCATTATATTTTATATCTTTTGACAATTACAAAGTTCAAAGTGGTAAATTAAAATATAAATTTTAATAAAAATATATAACTTGCTATATTAGATTTTGTCATATTTTATTAAGTTATATTATTATTATTATTCTACTATAACAATTTGTTGAAAAGGTTACAGTATTACTTATTTATATTGTTTTATTTGTGTATTTTTCAATGAATTTTTTGGATTAAAAATAAAAAATATGCATATTTCTTACTAATTTAGTAAAAAAATAGTATTATTCATCTATTAAAACAATTATAAATTATAATTTCAGTTAACGTGTCCCTAGTGTATTGGATCTTTATTTCCGAAAAAAAAAATTGTTTCAAAGTATCGGTGTCGTGTCACATCCATGCCCATGCTTTCAACCTACGAGGTATAGATATCAACATGAGACACGGATAATACACGACACAAAATGGGCCAAGACATTTTTTTTTTTATTTTTAAAGGAGGATATAATATGTTGGAAGCACATTAACTAAAATTTAAAATTTATTTGTAAATATGATAATATAATTTATGAACAATACTACTTTATAATAATTATCAAAAACATATATACTTCTTGCTTTCGCATCCCTCAAAAAATTCATAATATGAAATAGTATATAAGTTAATCGTAAGCCAATATAAATGAACTGAGCCATAACATCTTCAAAAAGGGTCCAAAATTTCTCTAGTTTATGTTACACTAGTTTTTTAAATTAAAATTGCCCAATATGTCGAAGCATGTCATAGTCAAATAAAACAAAAATTTTGACACATGGCAGAACTTGTTTGACACTGACACTTCAGCCCCATAGGAGTGTTGGTACATCCTAGATGTTAATTAATATGATTGAAGGATTATGATGGACATGGAGGAAATAATAAGCATCAACTCAGAAGGATACAGGAAGACAGTTTTCTTAAAATACAGAAAAAGAACCAGAATGAGGTAGATAGAGACAGAACATTACTGGGGAAGGGAGAGGAATGCATACCGCAACAGCAGGAGCTCTTCCAAGTCCAGCAGTACAATGAATGTAGGTGACACCACCATTACGATTTATGACCTTATATAATTTACTCACAACAGCTGGAAGCCTCAACCGCAAATCAAATCCATCAAAATCCCTGCTATGTTTCACATGATAAAGTTGGAATATTAGCCAGAAGAAGGTATGCTCCTTTTTGGATGCACAACAGTCTTGGCATGTGATTTGAGACATCCATGGAAGTTCCTATAATACACACATCCCAGAACTGTTTGGTTACAGATACCTTACCAAACCCAGAATACACTTTTGACCACAAGAGGTAATGTTTCACGAATACTAATTTGGAATGACAGTTCAATTAACTATTTTCAACAGCAATGTCTGCTTTCTGCTGTTGGTGTACTCTACCACTAAGACCCAATAGTTACCATCTCATTCAACATGTACTTGCAAAATGGATATGCTTGTTGTAAGGAGATCCAGATCCATGTCTAGGAGGGGAAAGAGAAATAATCGACTGGTGTACATTTTGATTTTCAAAGGAATAACGTGGGTGCTTGAAATTTCTAAGAGATCAAAAAAGGTAATATGCTTTATTTATCACCAGGAGGAGATGAATACTTTACAGTAGTGTCAGGTTCTTTGGCCTTAAAATTAGAAAGAACAAGTTGTTCCAGCTTGATACCTTCATGAATTCTTGACTATTGCATGGAAGCATGAAAAATTAACAACTATTATGTTTCTAACACTTGACAAGCATTTGATTCAATAGATTTTCAGAGAAACGTGTAATAAAGATAACCACAACAGTATATTATGCAGAACAACCTTATTTCAGCACGCACGTGTTCAATGTCATCACAGCTCTTGACATATTCGCGTATAGCATTGATATCAACTCCGAAATATCTGGTATTACAAGTAAAGGATATAATAGATCTATCCGTCACTAGGACTAATTATAAATTCTCAAAAAACAAAGATGAACAACATAATTAACAGCTGACCACCTATAAATCCGATCTTGTACTGTAAAAATGAAATTATAAGTAATCCAGAAGACTTATTTCTTTAGGATACTCAAGATCTGGATCTTGCTGGAGGCAGAAAATGGTTTTAATGCCAATACGTCGAAGCTTATCAACATCTTCAGGACTCTGCAAAATGGAAAACAATAAGTTAAAAAGCATTTCAAAAACATTCATTTAACTTCCAATAAACGTACACTACCTGTAGGCATGATCCAACAATCAAATCAGGTCGAATAAAGTTGTAGTTCATTCCCAATTCATGCCTATAAGTCAGAACTGTTTATTTGGGTGGTTAGACAAAGTCGCAGAAACTATTAACTAATAACTGATTTAATGAACTTCTTATGGAGTACCCCTAGTGCCAATCTTGCTTTGATAGAATCACACCATCTGCTTCACAAATGGACAAGATTGATACAAGGAAGGAGCTGAGCAGAATATCAAAAATAAAACAGACTGGATATCTCCAGTTTCGGTTGCCAAATATAGTACAATCAAAATCAATGTATATGCCTACAGGCCATAAGCCCCTTATAATATGCACCTGCAACTGCATGACACTAGAACTTACCAGCACCCATGGCTTCTGTCATGTTAGCATTGTAGACATCTGATTTTTCCCCCTTGACCTCAAAGCCACTCATCATGTTACTGGATTTTGAGTCAGATATTTCCTGAAAAGGAGACAAGTGAGTTAGAAACTTGAATTTTTAGCAAATCTCACAAGAAGTTCCACCACAACTGTAAAAAAAGGTCTCTTCTAAAATATTTTTAAGATTAACAGATAAGATAGCACAAAATCTACTAGAATCTATACCTTATACAAACAGTCAGTTGAGGTGTTACACCTTGCTTACTTCACGGCCTATACCAAGGTCAACTCTGAATACTAGACATGACTTCCAAATAATAGGGGTCAAAATCGGCCAGTGATATGGGGCCACGTGCTCACAAAATTGGAAGAGTTGTTATTGCGAATAATATGCCACTCAAAACCTTATAAACTGAACTCAAATCCAAACAACTCCAATGCGGGATTGGGGTGTCACACATATAATACATCCACCATCCTAGTGACAAGAAAGACTTAATGGACACTGGGAACTTCGTCTAAATAGAGTGGTCAAAGTTCTGCAGATATACGGCACATGTAGCAAAGTTATGAAGCTAAAATTCACAGTATAAATTAGCTTTTTGGGCTTGTTGTTTATGAGAATGAAGCTATCTCTGGTTTAAATGGATACTACAATAGATGATAACGCTATGCAATAATTGCAATACTAGAGTAAACAAGGTCTTCAGGGATTTAGTCAGAACACCTTATGGGATGAAGAATTATGTACCAAAATCAACACGGGGAAGTGATTAAACTTAAGTGGTATTAATGATTACATAAACCTCAAATGAGAGGACCATGTGATGGATGAATATTTTCTTTTCAGGTCAATATTGCTCATTAACTAAATATAAAAGATCAATAAATATAAAAGATCAAAGTGTTTGGAATAGCAGACGCTCACAATTCAAGCTTAAACATAGACATAACCTTCAGTTTATCTAGATTGTAAACTGTTATGGTCTTAACCAAGCCAACAAAATAGCACATAGAAATAGGAAGACCTTTAGCATTAGACAATATTAGCTTGAATTTGCAGAAGAGAAGTTGCACAGTGTCAATGCACTATTAAATGACAGAATCTAATTATTAGAACCAATTGATGCCATTTTTAATCTTTCCAGCATAGCACACAGAAAGAGAAGGATGGAGCTTTCAAAGCCAGTATAAGGATAAAAATGAAATTTATGTTGGGTCAACTACAAAAATGTGCTAGCTGGGGGGGGGGGCAGCCATTTAAGCTAGCTGCCAACTGTCTCAAGCATGATGCCAATTTTGTAGATAGAGGTCGGAGGCACTATCAACCCCAAGTTTAACATCCATAGAGCAAAATTGCTTCAACCCTTCTTCCCTAACTGGGTAGAGCCAAACTTGAGTAAGCCTGTCAACTCCCGAAGGATATTGAAGATGTGTGGTTATTTTAGCAATGAAATAATGGCCCCATCCAACTAAGAAAAATCTCCACAAAGCACGACTTCCCTACAACTTTTGGGTGAGAAGATCTTGACTTCTATTTGCAACAGGGGATTTGTAGATTCACACTAAAGATAAAATAAAAAATCTGTATTGATTTCAGTCACGGTCACATCAATATTGAACATATCAAACATTAGTCATCAGTATCGAATATATTGGAAGAAAGTTTTTTTACAAACCGTAAGCTGACAGGTAAATATCAACCAATATATCAGCCGTGTCAAGTGAAATATTTAGATATTACAACATATTACAAATACAGCAATATATCACACTTTTTTCGTGATGTTAAAAAATATTAGTATTAAGAGACTCGGCACCAATATATATCAAATATCATCAGATATTTCATTTTATGATTCACACCCATGCAATTCGTTCGCCACAGGAATATTGGTAAAAGGGTGTCCTAATGCACATCAGTTTACTCATTTGTGAACTTTGGAAAGGTCAAATGAATGTAATCTTTCCCTTACAATGCAGAAAGGTCATTTGGGTGGTTTGAATCTCTGACCTTATGTCACATAGAATAACCTTATCGTTGAACTAGGGCATCCAACCATAGGAATGCCTATAATTAGGACAAATTCAAGCATATTTTCAACGAAAATGTTACAAAAAGCTAACAAATCAGAAGAGATAAAAATAGACAAACAAATTTTTATGTCGTTCAGCCTAAGCTTACATCCACCAGAGAAACCACAGTAGAAAATGCGCCACCTCTAAAAATATGTATACCTCACAGCCCTGAACTCCACTATACCCAAGCTCTCTAGAATTATCTACTACATGATAACTCTTGCAAGATATTAGAGATATATACATAGGGACTTTACATCAACATTACTGGAGCCATATCTACAGGGACTCTGCCCAAGTCAGTAGACTGCCTTGTACAGTTGGCAACCAACAAAACATCTCAGAAATCATGCCAAGTAATAACAAAATGAATCTAGCATTCTGTAATTTCAAAGTCCCTTTCTCGTTCACTTTTTTTCCTATTCGTGTTTCTAGTGACCTGCTAAATTCTTCCTTCTCTGCCCTTTGCCTTCCTTTTCCGTAAAACAAGAGAAAGAGAAGAGACAAAAGAACAAGTTGCTCCCAGCCCGGGCTAATAATAACGACCTTAAACGATGAACAGGACCTCTTTGGGGATTTTTCCATGTAGGAGGTTTTATTTTATTTCTACCTGCTTTTTTCCTCAGGATTTACTACTAGTCTCCCTTCCCTCGTCAACCAAGAAAAAAGAAAACTTCTGAGGATAACTGCTTTCTAATTTATGGTTAACAAGTTTCAGATCAAATCTTGCTCTGTTCTTGCTTCATTTGAGTGCAAGAGTGACCTTGGTAAGGAAGTAAGGGAACATCACAATAATATCATAAAGGGGTATCATTTTTCGATGGGATTCAACCTAAAAGCCAGCAAGTTACAAAAGCAAATCCATTTATAATGTCATCCAATAAACGCAAAGATCAAGTAAGTTACTGGAAATAAAATTAAAAACGATCAAAAAAGGATATATCATCAAAAATTGCACATGTAATCGGTGAACGCTGCAAAATTAGAAAGTAACTCATTGCTAGCACGCGTCCTGTCAGTTTGCTAAGTATGAAGCTCAAGTGCTGCGAACCAAAGGGTAGACGAAAACCCATAATATTGAGGCCTAAACCCATGTCCTAGGTTAGTTAGAAGGAAATGGTTAGCTACTGGCAATTTAATGGAATAAATTACGGCACATCATAAAACATATTTAGACAACAAAATTGAAGTATTGAAGAAAGGTCGCATATTCTGAGTTGATAACGAAATAATCAGGGCACCTTCGCATTGACACTGCGGCGAAGATCGAGACCGTTATTGTTTATCATAGCCTGCAAACATAGGAAATTATTTTGAAGGAATCAATCAGGGCACCTTTTCATCCCGGAGTTTTATCAAGATTCCCGGGTTTTGAGTAAAGCATTGTGTTCGACTTCCGTTGGAAATTTGTGTGCAGTTGAATAAGTCCAAATGGTTCTCATACAGCCTGAACTATTCTATTGAGGAATCGCATACCGGAATACGAAGAAAGCGTGAAGGCTTTATTTCACGGCCCGTGAAGAACTGGAGTGGCAAAGCAGAGGACCTGAAATCAAACAGCTATAAGCAAAATTCTTCAAATACAGAAGCACGCTGTTTTTGTTTAACTACATTCAAGCACTTCAAGAAGTGACGATGCGTTCACCTCGGAAGATTCTGAAGATAATTCATCTGAAAAAGAGGAATAATTAACCCAGAGAGAGAGAGAGAGGGGACCGGCGTGGTACAGAGGGGGATGGGATGGGGGAGTGGAATTTCTGAGAGATTGCGAGCGTATGATTTTTTTTTTTTTTGTTTTTTAGGTCACTGATTACAGTGTAACGATGGTTTCGCTTGCGTATTTTAAATTATAATAGCCGGTGGAAGCGGATATCAAAGCGGGCTCTCTTTCTGGCCTTCTCGTAACGAGGAATATCCTCACCGTGGAATCTCGAAAATGCGTTCAAGTCAGCGAATGGCGACCTATCAAAAGAATAGCCACCACACTTATGCGGGTTTCGGCTAACGTGAGAACCTATTTATTAGGTTTTTAAATAAATTTAAAGGCCGTGATTTTATTTTTTTAAAAATAAAAAAGTTAAGATTATAACTGATTTTTAACAGTGCAGAATTTCTTTATTTTTTAATATAAACTTAGGATTGTGGTATCTTCTTTAATATATGTCAAACTGTCTTCCAAAATCTCCTACCGGACGGCTAATAAGCATCTTCAGGTAAGATAATTATTTTTATCAAAAGGAAATAGAACGTAAATTACTTCTGTACCACTAAATAATCAAATTTTATAGAGTTATGTGCACCCCTTTTCGTAAAATTGATACAATTTTTTACATGGAAATGAAGTGCAAGGAGCAAAATCAGGGGGCTGCGCCTCTTGGTGTCGAGTGGAATTAAAATTTAGAGGATAAAATTTTAATATTATAGAAAATTAAAAAATATATAAGAATTGCAAGTGTTTTTTTATCGTCATTGTCTTTTTCACAGTGTGAATATTTAAATATTTTATTAAACAATTTTATATCATCTTTTCTTCTTTTTCTTTTTTTTTCCCCCTTGAGAAAAAAAACAGATTTAATATAAATAGCTAGGCTTGAACACGAAGAAGACGCTCTGCATTGAACGGCCCGTTCCCGCAGCACGACGTGGCGTGTACTCACTCCAGCGTTGGCTTACGAGTAGACAATCCCAGCATGCACGAGCTTTTCGTCCAACTGTCTTTGCATGCAACCACGCTTTTTTAACACGTGGTAGACGGCTGTTTCACCTTTTTGTTCCCACTTGCGCCGATTTCATTCTCCACCGATGCTGGATCCGGTTAGGACGGGATCGGGAAATGACAGGAAGAGCAGCTGTTCTATCCTTCGCCATCGGTGTCGCCATCTTAATCGCGCTCCCCGTCGCTACTTCCCTCAATCACAACCATGAAGAAGGCCCAACGATCTACCAAGTGACGGAAAATCCAAGCCATAGACGATTCCAAAGAAATGAACATGGTGTGGTCGAGAAACACTTCACAAATTTCGTGAGCAAGTACGGGAAAGAGTACGCTACTCGGGAGGAGTACGTTCACCGCCTGGGGATTTTTGCCAGGAATCTGATCAGGGCGGCGGAGCACCAGGCGGCAGATCCCACTGCGGTCCACGGCGTCACGCCATTTATGGACTTATCGGAGGATGAGTTCGAGCGGATGTATATGGGATTGGGATCAGGTGGGCTGAAGTTAGCTCCTTTTAATGGGGCAGCAGAGGCTGCAGCGCCGACCCCTTTGGATGTTGAAGGGTTGCCAGAAAGCTTTGATTGGAGGGAGAAAGGGGCTGTCACTGAAGTTAAAATGCAGGTATTAGATAGATAATGGCAGAATCACGTTCCCTAAACTTCATATGCTGCAATTCAAGCTTATTTTGACGTTCTCATCACTCAAGATTCATAAAACAGTCATCCACCAGTCGTAGGAATTGCTATTAATTTCTTTATGCGGATTAGACGCTATGCAGGCGATGAGGCAGCCATCAACTCTAATAAGGCTGCCGATTCCAATAATATAAGAATAAAATCCAACCTCCTAATACTCGTCAGGAAGAGGACTTCAAGGCTGAGCCGATGCATTTAATGAGGAAGAACTTCCAAACAAAGAAGGAATTTCAAGCCATATCCAAGTCCCAAAGCTGGGACAGCAACCCTTCTTTCCTTCGGCTAATATGTTAGGTTTTTAATCCTTTGATTGGTTTCTCAATTCTCTAGGTGAGTGAAACCCTGACTGGAAAGTTGGGTGATTCTCCTTATATTCTACGTTCCCTTCATTTTCTGTTCAATGCTGCTTAAATCTGCCAAAATTGCAGCAACCCCTCACTTTTTTTTTTTTTACTCTATTTTAAATTGCATTAATTGGTTTTAGAGCTAGATTATGGTTTGAGGATCCAGAAGCCATAATCTAAAAGTGCTACCATGGCCAAAATTAAATTTTAGCAAAGAACTTAGCGAAATGAGATGGGCTAATTCAAATTTGTGTAAAAATTGGGACAAAACCCTAAGGAGAATGCAGTGAAGCCATTACTCATCCCCATTACACCTGGTCAATGAGTTCATCTAGGAGGATGTGCCCCACGTACACAATTAATGTCGAGCATTGAAATTATACTGTCATTTATAATCCATGAAAGATTGTGATGCTTGATGGCTACCATGGGGATTAAAAGAGTATTGATAATGGCTCTGATAACAAGAATATGAAGTATGTATCAATGGTTAATATCTCACTTATTACATCTAAATATTAGCATTAACTCCTTTGATTACACCTGCATCTTCATACTAGTATTAACTCTTTTAATTACACTTGCATCTATATTTATAGGAGTTTGCTAGAGAGAATATCCACCAAAAAGCACTTAGGAGTTATTCAAAAATCTACCACGACAGCTTTACTTAACTGTATACATCATATCTTTTCAGATTTAGGGTGTTTGTATAATTATCTCATATGTGCTTAAATTTTTATTTTAATTCCATTGTTACTCGCAACAAATTGATATCAGAGAATTCGGATTTAACATGGCATCAAGAATTACGAATTCTAAGTTCGAGTTTGATAAATTATGTGGCCAATACACTATTACTTAAAACTCATAGCCAAGCCGTCTATAATACCGTATAGATAGGATCAAATACCAATTCTTTTTCCACCCGTTAATAATAGTACATTCTTCAAGTTGTACATAGTATATTATAACATATTCAAATATAATCTTCCTATAATTTATTAGTTCTTATTTTATCAAAATAGAAAACATATCATATATCACATATGCAAAACTTTTTTAAATTAGAAGAAAAAAATATTTATTCTATTCTACAAAATAAAATCATCATCAAATATTTGTATAAAAATAATATACAAAGTTAAATACTTAAAAATTTTAAGATTTGCTTTACAATATCTCAAATGTAAACATAAATATTCAAAATATATAAATTTTAAAATATTTCAATAATAAACTAAAGAATTAGTTTAAATAAATCAAAACTTTAGTAGATTTAGTGCAAAATAACCTCAATAAAGCCATAAATTTTCACACTTTAGACCCCATTTTAACAATAATATCCAACCGAGTCCCTCACAAGTCCACCAAATTGCAAGTTATTCAACACTTTGAAGTATCTAGGTTCCCAAATCATCATCGCCACAAGAGAACTTACATCCAACATTTTGAGCGTTGGAAACACAAATCAGAAGATCCCAGCAGCTGTCTCTCTCAAATTATGAAACGATGCTTTTAAAAGTGAGGATGAGTTTTTTTTAACAAAGAGGAGAACGATGCAGGCACCGAGGTAGCCATCACTCCATTAAGGCTGGCGATTACCAGGCAATTAAAAATAAAGTCCAGCCTCCAAATACTTCCCTAGAAGAGGACTTCGAGGCTCAACCGTGTAATGCTTTTATTGAGGATGAAGTCCCAACCATTTCCGAGGACTAGCCAAGTCCCAAAGCTGGGATGGCAACCCTTCTCAGCTCCCTCCACTTTAAATTTAACATTTGGATTTCATTTGGGGGATTAAGTCCTAAGAAATATTCTCTCTTTTCGGAAGAAAAGTTTCATATATTAGTGAGAGAGTCGTCGAATAGATAATTGGAATGTCAGTGATTCTCTTTCCATTTTATCCCTCTAATTTTGGTTCAAGGCCGCTAAAAGTTGACAAAATTTTTACAAACCCCAGTTTTTATTTTACCCAAATTTAAACATTGGAATTGTTTGGTTGGACAAAAGTATTATTTTTTATTCAGATTCTAAAAAATATATTTTTTTTATTTCATATGGATCTAATTTTTTTATTTTTAAAAACGACTTTCAAAAAAAAAAAAAATCACTAATGCTCATTTTCATATACTTAACTTACTGTTTACTCCAGTTCCCTTTATAAAATTTATAAATAAATTTCTCCAATGAGGATAAATATAACATCAGTATTGTTGGGCGCTGGCTTGCATCTAACCTCAACCTGTAGAACCACCGGCCTGAAGAGCATCCTAGCTGCTCCTATTCATCCCCATCCTGGTCCAATAGTTCAAGCAATACCGGAGGCCAAACGAAAACCAATTCAATAAGGCATGTCATCACCTAATCATGATGAAAAGACGCTTAATAGCCTTAAAAAAACGATTGTGCAGAGAATGTGTAATTAAACAAGATGGTTTGTGTTAGGAAAAAATCCCGACGCCTATATAGCAGCCCCCGATCTCAGATGCACAACCAATCAGCCACTAATGTCCTCCAAGCGGTTACATTTGACCCTTAGCCAATAAATATTAGGCCAACTCTCATTTATAAAGATCTAATTCCTAATTTTTCTACTCAAGTCTATTCGAGCTCTCAACAGAAAAAAGGAAACTCTTTCACACTCTGAGAAAAAGATGATCAACAAACTCTCTCGTTCTCAACTTTGCCCAAATTAAAGGCAAATCTCTTAATTCTCTAAAAAGGAGCCATAGTCAACTCTTGAGAAAGAGAGCCTCTACTGACCACATAGGCCACTGTTACTCTCAAAATGAAGCGCCCACCGAGCATCCACGAGGAGAGACAAGAAGTGGGGAAAATACCACCCTTGCACCTTCCTAAAGACCAAGCATTATTCAACACTAACAGTGTCTGACAAAAGTCTCCCCGAAGGGCTCATAGAAATGCTTGGCCACCTATGATACATTTCAACTAACACCAAGAGTTTCGTGGTTATGCTTAAGGATTGGTATTCCTTTCCTTGCTTTTTAAGAAATTATATTAACTTGGGCATCGAAAGGGACAACCTGGGAAAAAACCAAGGCCGGTTTATTTTGTTATTTGCAACATGTAGGATTAGGGTCGCAGCATTTGTGTATAGATCCCACTTTGAGTGATTCCCACCCCCGATAAAATCTTGGTTTAGATATACATTATTGGTGGCATCAATGAGAATGACTATCTAGGCCATACCCAGTTGATAAAATTAACAGTTCTAAAATAAAAAATATATATAAAACAAAAGAATAGCCTAAAGACACCTACTATAATGGCAAGGTGGGAGCAATTGAGCTCTTCACCAAAAGCACCATTAGGGGAGTAGGAATGCCCAGCTCCTTGAGACCTGACCACCCCTAACTTGGCCGTTGTACTCAGCGCCATGATAACTCTGATGGACAAAATGGCCAATGCCTTAAGGACATGGTAGAGCCCCAGCCCACCGACAAAGGATGTTGCGTAAACCAGGACAAGACTGACGCCCCATGCCAAATGTACTGTCTAACAACACCAGCTCAGAAGTGACGAGTAGGAGCAACCATGTCATGAGCAAAACCATGTCTAGCAATTGGCTGAGGAGCTGGAGCACTGGATGCATCTGGCCCTGCTCAACAAAACCCGCACCCACATCTTGATGCAGATGAAGGATGGGAATCCGAGGAGATGGACAAAGCCGGTGAGGAGTCCCAAAGGGGCTGAACAGTTGAAATATTGCCTCTTCCATAAAGGACCAGGACACAACACCGAGGACTACTAGGACCTCCAAAAAGAGATTAATTCGCTCATAATAAGGGGTATCTTTAAAAAAAATTCATCCGAGAAGGTTTGAGCCCACCCCAGGCAGGAGAGTTAAGGTTAGAACAAGACCCCCCGTGAAACCAGGTTACCGTTCGGAACATCAACATGGTAGAAGTCAAACCTAAAGTAGGAGCAGGAGCCAAGAGAAAGCAACAAGAGTAAGAAGTTATAGCATTAACCAATGACGACTACGCCCACCCCAGGGAGGAGAGTTAAGGTTAGAACAAGACCCCCGTGAAACCGGGTTACCGTTCGGACCATCAACGTGGCAGAAGTCAAAACCTATAGTAGGAGCAGGAGCCAAGAGAAAGCAACAAGAGTGAGAGGTTATAGCATTAACTGATGACGACTACAACCATGTAACCTCTTCCCACTCTGATACTTTTATTATAAGCACTCTCATTTTGATTGGAGCAAGCAACTACCATATGAAGGGCGCTTGTATTAATAAAAGAATTCCCAGATACCTTCTGTACTTTGATGCTTTCACTTGTCGAGGATTAACATGGCAAGAACTTCAACCGTTTGAAGGGCTCATAGACCTCAAAGTGACCCTGGAACTTAACCTAGGATCTTCTCGAAGACTCTGACAATGCTGCAATCAATTTATCCTCAACCTACAATGTCTTAATTAGAAGGCCAACTCTAGTATGCTTTAATGTGGAAGCGTTCATCCCACATCTCGAGATGAAGTTTTCAGCACCAATTGGGATAGGTGAGGTGAGAAGCAACCAAGCAATAGGTAAACACTGGTACCTCACACAACTACAAGGGCTCGATCCCTGCATCTCGTTGATGTAACTGGACTAAAGATTGAAACCACTATGTGAAAAGAAGCCCCCATAGAGGAGACTATTTATATCTCAATGAATCCTTTCAAACTCGAGAGATTTGTGCAAATTAGCTTGGCATTCGATTACGCAATCAAGGGAGACTTGGTAGCTTTCTTTCACGCTAGCCTAGATTTCTTCACCTGGACCCCAATTGATATGTCTAAGTCTCCTCAGATGTGATATACCACACACTAATCATGCTAGGGCATAAGCCAACACAGAAGAAGCGATGAAACTACTCCCAAAAGAAGCTGTAGGCAATAAAATGTGAAGTCAAAAAGCTGATCAACATCAAATACATTTGACATATACAATACTCAGAGTGGTTGTCCAACATAATAATGGTCAAGAAGGCTAAAGGAAGTTGGAAGATGTGTGTCGACTTCTCAAATATGAATAAGGAAGTCCCTAAGACAACTTCTAGCTGCCTTAAATCAACCAGCTAGTAGACTCAACCTCCGGGTGCCAACTCCAAGGCTTTAAGGATGCCTACTTAGACTCTAACAAAATACACATGGATCTTTCGGATGAATAACATGCCGTGTTCATCACAAACCAAGGCCTATATTGTTACAAAGTGATTCAATTTGGTTTAAAGAATGTTAAAGCCTCCTACGAGCAAATTTTCAACAAAATATTCACCAACCAAATTGGCATAACATGGAGGTGTACATCAAGGACATAATAGTGAAAATCGCATTACGCCAAGACAACGTTTAGGACCTTGCTGAGGTGTTCCAAACACTAAAGATGCACAACATGAAGCTCAACTTGACCAAATGCATGTTCAATGTGACAGTCGGGAAGTTCCTCAATTTCTTCATCTCCGACAAGGTACAAATGCTTACAATAGGATCAGAATGATGAATTCTTCCAACATGATAACCTATCAGACAAACCTTCTAGATATTTAGGCTTTTGTAGGATCTTCTTTAATGGTTGGTAGGTCAGCACGTCGATCCTGTGAGCCTGAAAGTATGAACTTAACTTCCTTGTATAAAGTATAAGAGCCAAGGTTGTTTTCTTGGCCAAAGCTTGTCATGTCTCATGATTGGCTAATACTTTAATGATGTAATAGACTAGCCTCTATTCACCACCTCTTTTCTGAACAAGACAGAGAGTGTAGTCTTCGATATTGCCAGATAGATGTGAAGATCATCCCAAGTGATCGGTTGAGTGAGCAACGGTGGAGAGCCAAGGTTATGGATCCATTGAAGCCCCCGGTTGTGGATCCCCCTAGTGTCCGGAAGAACGTCATGCGTTTCTCAGCCAACTTAGAAACGAAATGAGCCATGGAAGCAACCCATTCAGTCAAGTTTTGGATGTCCCTGAAGGTCTTTAGTGACTCCATGAGATTGCTTGAATCTTTTTGAGATTGGCTTCAATGCTCCAATGAGATACGATAAATCTGCAAAATTTTTCAGATGTTACACCGAATAAGCAGTTGGTTGGGTTGAGCTTCGTGTTGTGGGCCTTCAGGCCCCGAATGTTTCACCTAGGTCTGGAACGCGGTCTTCCAAGTATTTGCTCTTTAACAACATCTCGTCTACAAATACTTTCATGTTGTAGTTGATCCGGCATGCGGACATCTTATTGATGAGCCACTGTCAAGCTATTCTAGAATTCTTCATTCTGAACCATGCTATGTCATATAGGCAGTGTTCTTTGTTGGTAGGGTTTACCTCTATTAGGCATCCATAGAACTTAGAAGATGGTACCATGGGATGCAGTCAACAAGCTACTGGGTGCATTTGAGGCAACGATAAGCCAACTTTAGGGCATGTGCTCAATGCACAAACTAAAATAGAAATAGTGGAAGTTCTTTCTAGGCCAAGCACTGAAGCACCCGAGGAAGTACTCTAGGTGTATAATGAACCTAACTAGATGACTCCGTCCTTAGAATACTTGCAAGAGGAAAGCTACCCAATTTTGCCTCGCGGCAAAATACGGCTCTTTCCGTCAATTTATGTTACACAAGGAAGAAATCTAGACTGTATAAAAAGAAAGAAGGGCTTATTTGCAGAAAAGCGGCGAATGACTAGCAGAAGAGTGGATTAATTGTAGAGAAGAAGGGTTGTTTTACTTACTTGGTTTGCGATGGTTAACAGCAACGGCGACAAGAAATAGCGGCGATAGCGACGGTAGCTTTCTCTTCGGTGACGGCAGGGGACAGTGGTGACAGCAACGGCCGCGGTGCGCGTTCTGTACCGTCTTTCTCTCTACTACTGTGTGTTGAACGAAGAAGAAGAAGAAAATGCAATGGATTTTTAAGTCGATAATGAAGAAATAGAAGAGAAACGGAAGGAATTAAGAAAGAAAAATAAAATGTAAGAATTTAAAGAAGAAAAACGAAACGAAAGAATTTAAGAAAGAAAAACGGATGAAAGTGGTAGGAGAAGAAATGAAAGAAGAAAGAGGCGAGAGGAAAATTCTGGAAGGTGAACGAACGGATGAGGCATGCGTTTGGCTGAAAGGCTCACTGCATTCTAATGTGTTTTATTATTATTGTTTATTGTTACTATTATTATAATTATTATCATTTATTAAATTAATTTCATTTATGATCATTCGATTCAATGATCTAATAAATTCGAGTCGAATCACCGAAGTGTTACAAGTCTCATTGCACAAGTCAGAAAGAATTGATAAACTTCGTCTTTTACTATTTTTTTCTTTGATGATATTTTGACTTCAATTTTGGAAAGATTTTCTCAAAATATTCACTAAAGTCTTTACCTTTTTATTTATGTCATGTAAAATCTAAGTTAAAGGTTATTTGAATCAAGTTTCATCTATTGTTTTTTCTCTTCACTATCAAATCTCAGTTATCAATGTGAAACTAATTTAGATATGCAAGTAATAGTTTGATAAGTGATTACAAGTGTTTTTTTGGTGTTAATCTGAAGACTAATGTCTTATAAATTTAAAGAAGATGAACAGTATATGACTACCACTAATTATATTAAAAAGAGACGCAATTCAGACTTATAGAATTTTTACCGATCTGATTTGGGGGAATATGTTCCATAGTCATAACCTATGGCTTGGAGATCATTATTTAGATTGAAAAAGGAGACGGAATATATATTTTGGTCTTCAAAATATAAAGTATGGTATCACTTGTATATCAAGCCGCCCTTTCAAGTATCCCCTTAACCATTTAGGTAGATTGTTTTTCCTAAGCAATCATCATGTAACTCCAAGTGAGGCAATTGACTTGTGATGTTGGTGCAGGGTGTGT
The DNA here is from genome assembly GCA_033239525.1 of Nepenthes gracilis. NCBI lineage: Eukaryota > Viridiplantae > Streptophyta > Magnoliopsida > Caryophyllales > Nepenthaceae > Nepenthes > Nepenthes gracilis. The sequence continues at coordinate 198,828 of BSYO01000010.1, forward strand.
GCGGGTCATGCTGGGCTTTCAGCACAACAGGAGCTATTGAAGGAGCTAATTTCATTGCAACTGGAAAGCTTCTCAATCTCAGCGAACAACAACTCATTGATTGTGATCACAAGGTTAGCTAACTAGCTCATACCGAAAATAATCCGTTTTATGATAATCATACTTCCAAAAAGGAGGGGAGGGAAAAAAAAAAAGATGACCAATTTCTCTAATTTTTGTTTCAGTGTGATCCAATGGAGAAGAAAGAATGCGACAACGGATGTCATGGGGGACTTATGACCAATGCATACAGGTATCTAATCGACGCGGGGGGGCTAGAGGAAGAGAGTTCTTACCCTTACGTTGGTAAACAAGGCAAATGCAAATTTAATCTTGATAAGATAGCTGTCAAGATCGTAAACTTCACTAGTATTCCCGTTGATGAGAACCAAATAGCAGCCTATCTCGTCCGCCATGGTCCTCTTGCAGGTAACCGTTAAATATTAATTAATTTACGAATGATTTTTACTTTCTAAATTTAGAAAAATATCAAATATATAAATCATTGCATAATATAACATTGTGAAAGACTATTTTTATTATTTAGTCCCACAATAGACATCCATGTTGCCGTGGAGCAACCCCCCGTGCTATCAATAGAATCATAAAACAAGGATTCATGGCTATATACTGGACCTTATTCGTACATTGTATGGTTGATAAACATTGACATAAGGACAAGATATTTCCATTATAACGAAATTCCATAGATAAAATAAATAAATAAACAAACTTGTCATATATTCCATATTACCCAAAATCTATAACTAGGCCTCTCTTTGTGAGGTTCCTATCGTTCGGGAATAATTAAATTCTCTCGTATTCTTAAAAGTGAAGATTTTATTATGATAACTTGAATGATTAAAATTATAAGATCGGTTTAATATATTTTAATATGATAATATAATCGTAATGTAAATTGTCAGTGAAATTTTCATCTTTGCGAGTAAGACAGAGGATAAAAAGCTAGAATGACCCTAACATAAAATCCAACCGGTTGTGTGTTGCTGTCTGCAGTGGGACTAAACGCAGTGTTTATGCAAACGTATATTGGTGGGGTGTCGTGTCCACTGATCTGCGGGAAGAGGTGGATCAACCACGGGGTGCTGCTGGTGGGGTACGGCGCTAAGGGCTTCTCCATCCTGAGGTTTGGAAAGAAGCCATATTGGATCATCAAGAACTCCTGGGGAAAGCAGTGGGGAGAGAATGGGCATTACCGCCTCTGCAAAGGGCTCGGCATGTGTGGGATCAACACTATGGTCTCTGCAGTGGTCACCGACGCCTCCTAAGGCTTGTTTGCTGTACTAATAATAATCTTATGTTAGGTTAGAGGTCAAATGATAGATCAACTACTTTAAATGTTAGTAAAATCATCTATATCAATTAATGTTATATGTGTAGAAAAGGGTTTCAATGTAAGTCATGGAACAGATAAGTATCATATCTCTCTTTTTCATATAAACAAGGTTAACATTCATATAACGTATATTTACAACATCTAAATTAGACCGTCTATACTAACATTCTAAATTTAAATATACATTATAAGCATATGAATGCCTGATTGTATATCATTAGTATCTATATTAATTAAATAATATTTTTTGAATCATTGTTTTTTAAAAATTTTGATACTTTTCTTTTTAAAATTATACCTCATTAGTTATATACGGAATTTATTTCTTTATTTTAAACGGGATAAAAAGACATGAAGTAATGGTTGTTGTTGAAATTCTAGTAATAACAAAGGGATTAAGTTTGAAATTGATGTGTCTCTGATTTTTGGATTGTAGTATGGATTAGGGAGCTTTTTATTCTTCCGCTGCGGGTCAAATTAGAGCGGATCCGATCTCCATCGTTATTAACTTAGAACCTACACGCCACAAACTACAAATAGGAAGTTAAAGGACAATAGGAATGACTCCCACTATATACCCTCCGACACTCAAATTAGAAATCTTTCTCAAATAATAGAAAGATAGTATGAGGATACAAGGAACGCATAGATATTTATAGTGGTAGATGAAGCATTTGGATGCGTCAACTGAGGAGCGGTTTAGATGTACGCCTGATTGAGGAGCGGCTTAGAGGTGCGCCCGGCAGATGGGTATCTTAGAGGTAGCCCGCTTAGGGGCCGCTTAGAGATGCGCCCGACAGAAGGACGTCTTAGTGGTGCACCCTCTGAAGGCGGCTTAGAGGTTCGCCCGCTAAAGGGCGGCTTAGAGGTGTACCCTACTAAGGAACGGCTTAGAGGTGCGCCCGTTGAGGGATGTCTTAGAGGCGTTCCCGGTAGAGGGGCGTTTTAGTAGTGCACCCGTTAAGAGGCGGCTTAGATGTGCGTCCAATAGAATGGCTTCTTAGATGTGTGCCTACTGAGGGACGTCTTAGAAATGTACCCGGCAAATGGGCATTTTAGTGGTGCGCCCGCTGAGGGGTGTCTTAAAAGTGCAACCGGCAGAGGGGAGTCTTAGAGGGGAAAGGACTAAACTGCGCTAGTAGGTCAGTATCCTGTTTATCTGAGCAGATAGTTGACTCTTGGACAACGGGCTCCTGGCTCTAGGACGTAAGGTCGGTTTTGGAACGGAGGACTTGTGGCTCTGGGCTCATGGCTTCAGGACAGATGGCTCCTAGCTCCAAGATGGAGGGTTGGCTCCGGGATGAAGTGTCAATTCCGGGATGGAGGACTTGTGGCTCCGAGATAGAGTGCTCCTGATTACGGGATGAAGTGCTCGTGACTCCAAGATGGAGGACTCCTGGCTTCAGGATTGATAGCTCATATCTCTGGGATGGAGGGCTCCTCTGGGACGAAAGACTCATGGCTCCTAGACGAAATGTTACTGGCTCCCGGACGGAGGGCGAATCCTTAATGGAATGTATGCCTCTAAGAAAGAGGGCAACTCCTTGTTGGAAAGTAAGCCCCCTTTCTGAGAATGTCTAGCCCTTTGGAATTTTTTTGGAGCTTTTAGAGCTTATCCTTCCAAACTTGAGGGTGCCTAGATTTATAGTATGATCCGTAAATCCACTCCTTTTACTTGAGCAATATGGTTTTTATACTTTTGGAGAAACTTTGTTGTGTTAGAGCTGAGCTGTGGGCCTGCTGTGGGGCCTAGCCCCTTAGGCCTATGGTTGTTGAACCCATCACTAGCCCCAATGTCGAGAGGTTTAAAAATTTCACCCCCGGCATGTCATGATGGGTCATCAACGTGCACGATCCCACTAACTTAATGTTGGTTGATGTCATCTTTCGACTATGAGTTGAGGTGCTCTCTATGCCTAACTTCATTAATCGTCTTCATCAGCCAAGTAATGTGAGAACTTGGAGCTAATACGACCCCGCACAACCACAAGCCAAGGTCAGTGGGAGTTGCCGTTCCTCACTCGGAGCTGATAATATAGGAGTGCATTTGAAGTCTACCTTAGTTGCTAGCGAGTCGTCAAGGAGGCTAAGCGTTGATCAACTTTCGCTAGTCGACCTAAGCAAGAGTGACTCTTCTGGATGGACCATGAGCGATAAGCCCTCCAGCAAACTTCAGTGCTGGAACAGACTGCGGGCATCAACTGCAAGCAGTCCATGTATCGAGCAAAATTTGAGAGCTCACAGAGAGAAAGCCTTGTGCTCTAGATCGAATCGCTTTACTTTGAGGGCACATACTAGGAGGCTGTGCGGCAACTTGCCACCTTTTGGAGAAATTATGATCGAAGAGACTGAGGAAAGAGGATTCAATTCTGCCTAGAGGAATCTTGCCGACGTTGGATCTTCTCATTGGTTCCTCTAAAATGGGATGCTCAGGATGCATAGATATAACTTGGTCAATTTTTCGAAAATAGAAGGGAAACCTTCATCAATTCTGACCGTGAGCTGTCCGAGTGTTAGGCAAGATCTGAGAGCGTGTAGAGGGAAGATCTCAGACTTGGGGTCATATCACCTCACTGCGAGGATGTGCTTCAAGAGGTCGGGAGGCGACTTGCCTTAAAATAGCTGATCGTTCAAGGTGTAGCAATTGATCAAATTCTATGGTGTCTGACTCATAGTGGGATCTTTTATCCTGGTTGGAGGAGAAATTACCAAACGTTTAGCGTTCCCTCATGCTTGGCGCCAATGAGTTTTTTATTTGAAAAAACAAAGAAGACTATGCCTTCACCATATAAAATATCCATATTAAGTAATAATAGCATGGCACTTTGAATTAAATATAATAAAATTATATATATATTTCAAAACATTCGATTATGTATCGAGAGAGTAGTATGTGATAAAGGGTATTTCCTCTTGAAAGGGTCCTTCTCGTCATGCATCACTGTTGGTGAACCATCCGATAGGATCAGGGGTGAGGAGCCCCCAACGAACTCCATTGCCAGAGTTGGGGATCATTAAGCTCTTGGGTCGAGTGAATGAGTCAACACCATGACCACGGCCAAATCTAGGATCCCGATCTCAGTAACTCCCTCTTCGAGTATGCCTCTTTGCTTTCTAGTGGAGTGTTAAAGCTGTTGGGGATGACTTGCACCAGATTCTGATCGTTCCTATGAAGGAAAGTCATGGCTCTGAGGAGACAAGATTGTCGTCTAAGCCTGGTTGGTTGCGCTCACCCCTGCTAAAAGGAGGTTGTGGTGCTGAGAAGATGTGGTTGCTGGCTAAACTTTGAGGCTATCATTGTCGGACTTTTGCTAGCCTAGGTCATCACCTGCATGTACCATCGATACTCGGTCCTATTAGAGGACATCATAACTTTTATGCGTCTGGTCCTAATTCATCGACCGTCATTGACTAATGGTGCTCTCTCATTCTAGAGGTCGCTGCACTCATGCTAAAAAAGCCCCCTAAGATTTTGAGCTTGACCATACTTGGGCCACTTGGTGACGAAATCGATGTTCAAATATGACCCGATATGGACAGTTCAATACGGGACCGAGGTTCAATCCGACCGCATATGGGTTTCTTGGTATGGGATCAAGGTTTAATCCGATAGTGTTTGGGCCACTCGAATTGGGATCGAGATTTAATCCGACTGCATATGGGCCGCTTGGTATGGGACCAAGATTTAATCCAACTGCGTATGAGCCGCTTGGTGTGGGACAAAAATTTAATCCGACAGCGTTTGTGCCGCTCGGAGTGGGACCGAGGTTTGGTAATGGGTGAATGAGTATTCACTCGACTTAGGGCCAATCTAAGTCACATGATTCTATACAGTGTTATGTAATCATTCATATGAGCAGATAGTATTACTATTCTATTAACAGAAACATGATTCAAGCAAGCGGTATAGTGCAATCAAGACTTGCCTGACATCGGCGTGGAATCATTGTCTGCGCGTGAGTGGTGCTTTTGTGATTAGCTCACCGCACCGAGTGTACAACTTTGGTAGGCACCTCGGCCTATGGCCCCTATACTTCGTGGGATTTGGTCTTTTGCCTTGGATTGGTTAGGCATCATGCCACTGCCACTCTAGGTGACCTACTGGCCAGTGATTCGAATCTCATTGTCGGCCGATATTGTCTCGGGTGACCCGGACTATTGCAATGCTTGGATGGATAATATTTTTGGCGATACAATGGGTGGCGAGCTGAGCACGTCGAGCCCCCATTGCGAGGATTGCCATAACCATTACAAGGTTTGCTGCTATGCAACGGATCGATGAGAGGCGTTATAGCGGGATCAGTTGCTAACTGGTGCACCTTACTTGGGAGAATCGTCGAGGCCGAGGATGACCCATGAACAAGGGAATAGCCGCTCGAGCCGGCGGTCTCTTATATGTGGTCTCTATTCTCTGAAAGGTTGGGTTCACCTCACCGAGCCAATAGGGTTCGAAACCAGCGCCTCCAGGTGGCACTTGGAGCTGCATGGATCTTATCACTTTGGGCTTTCATCTATACTTCATGGCTCGGTTAGCATTCTGGACACTGTTAGGCCTTGTCGCTCATTACCGCCCAAGCTATGAAATCGTCAGGCTACCGAATCTTCTACAAATATTTGTCTACTTTGCTGGTTTTGGAGTTAGAGGGCGGATGCCTTAGCTCAACGTCTTCGGTTTGACATGAGGGATCCGAACGTGGGCACTGGTGCACAATTTGGGGCAAGTTGTCCACCAACATGTCACTTAAGGAGATGTCGTCGACATGGGGGCGTTCTAGGCCTGCATGATAGGATTCCCCTTCACGGCTTCTTGACACTACCCTTGGCAAAGTCTTAGAGATTGGACCGAGTTTCTTCGCCATTGTCCACGACCTCTGGGGCCTCAATTGGCCACAATCCGTCCCTTGGCAGCTTCAAGCCCACAAAGGCCCATTCCAGGCTTTGGATTGATTACGACCGGACTAGTTATGGGCAGAATGTATCTAGGCGCTAAACCAGGATGCAGCTGGACTAGATTTCGACTCCAGACAGTTCAGCGGCTGAATTGGTTATGGGCACCAAATTGAAACACTGCAAGCCTAGACCCGAGTGCCAGACTGGTATTTGGGCGCCAAATTTAGATGGCCTGCCATATTTGGAGTGCCTTATGGGACTCGAATGGACGTGACCTGGGCGTCAAACTGATCCCGGGCATGGGACGAGACTTAGATGGGAAGGAGCAGTGTCGAACTGCCGGACTATGGATCACCAACTGTGGAGCCAGGCTGATTCTAGAACCAGGCTGGCATGCAATTGGAGTGGATCAGGGCGCCGGTTCCGTCCGATCCTGGGCACCGGATAGGTAGTGGTTAACTGGATCACAAGCAGTCAGAGTGGATCTAAGCGCCAAATGTGAATCTGGGTCGTCGAATTGGATCTAGGGTGCCAGATTAGGTCTTGACCCAATGAACCAGGTTTGAGGGGCATTCACATATGATGGAGAGGATGCGAGGCGAGAGACGTTCATATAAGACAGCTGAAACCGTGTTTGGTGGACCAGTGAGGTATACCTAAAGATGGCGATGAGGATCGCCCGTGGAGGGTGGCCCCAACAATGATGATTCTGCCAGTCAACGATAGCCACCTTGTGACGACACAGGTAGCAATACAAGTTCCGTCGAGAGTTATCTCTTCCTCTCTCTACCGTGCCTCATAATACACTAAGATTTCGATCGATTTCCACAAGATTGCCATATGCATACACAAGACAGGCATCCACAAAGCGGAAAAAAGTATTTGCCTGCTGATTTGTTAATTCTCCTCCAGCGATGGCGACGGTGGTGGCTCTCAGTGGCCTACAATCTTCTTCCTTCCTTCACACCGCGGCGCAAATCAGAGGGTGGAGAATGGAGAGGGATTCATCAGCTTCCAATCTGGGTGGCATCTCCTCTGGCAGCGGCGGCTACTGCCACTCCTTGTGTCAGAGTTTGGGAGTTGGAAAGGAAGCCCCCAGGATGGTGCCTTCGGACTGGCTCTGCTGTGTCCGTAGGATATGTTCTTCACTTTAGCAAGGCAACTCGTGAGTGTAGGACTAGGTAGTAGTTTGTCTGCTGACTCCACATGGGACCTCTTCCAGTTCGTAGAGGTTGCCGACCTTGTTGGGAGTGACAAGGTGTTGCCACTCTTGGTTTTAGCCTGACTCCCTAGGACCGGATCGATCTTTCTTCCAGGAGTGGGCCCCGTCGCTCGAATCCTCCCTAATACCGAGGTTGTCGGGCTGATGAGATAGGCACTGAGGGACGTCCGGGTCCCAACGTCATCACGCTAGTTGATCCTTTGAAGATGTTAACTTTCTCTAAACGCCTGGAAGCTGAACAATGAAGCCCTCAATGTTACATCTTCAGACGGGTGTAGACGGTCTGGGGACAACAGGTCTAGAGCATCCGGCTGGATAGTAAGTGCTTGCAGACTCAAAATCGATCTTTCGTCCGCATGGCTACTCGACGGGGGGTCGTTGCCACAGACGACTTTGCCTCTAGCTGATGCAATAGATCGCACCCGAGATGTTGATCTTCTTCGACCATCCGAGAGTTAAAGAGCGGAGCCTCCAATGTTACTCCTTCAGACCGGTACAAAGGGTCTAGAAAAGGGTGCTCAGCTGAGCACCGGGCACTTGTACATTTGGTATCGGTCTCCCATTGGCATAGCTACCCGATGAGGGGTCGTTGCCATGGGAGACAATATCTTCAGCCAACGTGCTAGTTGGAGCACAAGTATTAATCATGTTTATTTCATTGTTGTGAGGTGGAAAGACTTTTTAGTCGTTGTCACATATGGCGCCAATGATGCGTTCTGGATTCGAGTTTTAAACGAATTCAGATTCAACTGCTACTTCGGTTTGTGCTGATGTTGGGTTAGGTTTCTATCTTATGCGGTTTAGATCCTACACACCACAATAAAAGATAAGAAGTTAGAGAAAAGTGGTGGGACTCCCTCCCCAATTTATTCTCTTATACTCAAGACAGTGATATTCCTTCCAAGATGAAGAAGGTAAAAACGGAATACGTTAGGGTTGATGTTGGGAACAGGATTTGTGAGTCAAATTCGGATGTGCAATCATTGTGGAGTGGCTTTAGATCGTAGTGCGCTCGTGAAGAGCGACTCTTCAAACCATTTGTTTGGCTGGGAACGAGTAGTGGGAAAAAGAACAGCAATTGATTGCTTGTACGAGTTTGAGTATTGAAGAGAGCGTGTCATTGGAGTGTGTCCCCAAGATTTTTTATAGTCGTCAAACCTCGCCACCTTCCTTAAGCGGCAAGGCGGGTTGCTAGCTGTCTTAGGGCATCATTTTCATCCATCAAGGGGATGCAAGCGTCATTTAGCGTTGTAACGGTCGGAATGGAAGATTTCTTCATTCGCGGAGATGTCGTCTGCCATGAATGTTGAAGCTTTCATTGCAAGTTGTGTGCTGCTTTAGGGGCTTCCGTTACAGATGGGGTGTCTATCCGCGGAGATTCTCAATATCGCGGTCAATTATGGCAAATGACCATTTCACGAGGAGGACTCGTGGACTGCTTTTGGCTTGGGTCACATTTGGTTTGTGCCACACCCAACTGCCAGAAGTCCCTCTCCGATTAATTAGAGCGTTTACCGTTTTTTGGACCAGTGGATTACGATATTTTTAGGTTGATCGCCTCTTTAGGTTGGTCCGTTCTAACCGTCCCATCAAAAATCTAATTCATTATAACAAAAGGCAAAAATATTTTTAGAAATTTAGAAATATGGGGCATGTGGCCGCAGAAATTCCTATGAGATTGATGCGCAGAAAAATAGCAGAGAAAAAAGAAAAATGAGCCCTTGCACTAAGAGAAAAGGAGAGAAATGCAGATATAGAAACTGATTTTACAATCACTTAAGTCTAAAATTAGATAGACAACTTTAAATATAATTGGTCTAAGAGCAATATATATATATATATATATAATTAGATAGACAACTTTAAATATAATTGGTCTAAGAGCAATATATATATGTTTTTAAATTTGGAGTTTTATATTAGATTTAGACACTTTTTTAAATCAGCCAATAAGAGTGCTCTAAGTCTCAATTGTGTATCAATTCCATTTGTTCAAAACCAAATGTGGTCCGAGACAATGAAATTTAAGATTGGGATATTTTCTCAAATTTGCTAGTGTTTTTTTAATTTACTTGAAACTCATTTTTAAAAAGGTATTATTTGGACTTGTCCGATTCAAAGCACATCTAGATGAGGGGTTGATACCGCCATTTGAAAATGCATGACCTTCAAACAAGCTAGATAGAATAATGAATTGACAAAATTAATTTTTCATTGGAGAACAAACTCACCCATTACTTAGCGCCCCCCCCCCATATGAGAACGATGAATTGAGGAATAGACATTATTCTATAATAGTTAAGTTATATTGTGTTGGGATATGAGTAATTTCTATGTGGGCCCATATCCGATTAAAAGACCGATCGGAATATTTGACCAAAAACTTACATGGGTACGATATTGGGACGAAATATTATTATATTCGCATGCGCGACGAGTGGCAAAAGAAGCAATCAGTGCTGAGGTCAAGGGATAACCAAAGTGCCAAGTGTAGAAGATTAAAGATGGCCGTCCGGCAAGATGACACCGGCCGACTAGATATGTCAGCCAACCTGATGAGCCAACCAGCCTAGTGCGGCCCCATATTGCCGTCTGCCCTAGTGGTGCCAGCTTGATGAAGCCAGTCGCGTCGTTAAGCCCAGAGCAAATGATCAACTTATAGAATAAGGTGATCGACTTGTAAGGTATGTGATCGACTTACAAAATAAGATAATTGACTTGTAGAGTAAGTGACAGACTTACAAAGTAAGTAACCAACTTGTAGAGTAAACAATCGACTTGTAGAGTAAGTGACTGACTTACAGAATAGATGTCACGAGAGATGAGACTTATTTGTATATATATTGATATCGCTGCTACTTTGAAAAATAATAATGTAATACAAGAAGTTGTGCCTTGCTATTGTATTTTGTTCACTGGATTTCTATAACTAAGATTTTCATAGTGAAATTTGTAGATTAAGTATTCCGTAATTTTTTTCTCTTATTTAGAAGAGAGTTTCATATAAATTTATGTGTATCTCATTTTTTTCTTTTCTTTTGTGATCACTGTTTGTCATCATTATCGTATTCTTTTCCCTTTATCTAACTCTTGTCGGCCGATTCTCAACACCTTGGACGACCTCAAACTCACCAAAACGATTAGAACACCCATATACTCTTAGAAAACTTGAAAAGATAAATGAGTTATCCTCTAAAAAAAACAGAATGTATAATGGGTGCCGAAAAGTGGGGTGTCGCCCAAAAGACTAGAACACCCATCTACCCTTAAAAGATTCGAAGAGAACAGTAGGCTATTCTGCAGAAAAGTAAAATGTATGATGGGTGCTAAAAAGCATGGTGTCACCTACAACTAGTCAATGGAGACTTAAGAGCAACATGGAGCATATCGGTCCCGTCAACAAAAGCCATATATATTATAGAGGATGCTAGTCCAATCAATCGCAGAAATGTGGGATATGTTGGCGCAAAAACGCGGAAGACAACGGTGACCGAGCGGACAAGGTTCTCGGACAGCTACACGGAGCAGAGCTCTCGGACGGACAGAGGCGTGGAGATAGAGAACGAAAGAGAACACACCAATTTAACGTGGAAAACCCTTCTTTCAACAAGGAAAAAACCACGAAAGAATGTACTATAAAAGGATTGTTTACAAGTGTTAGCTACACAAGTTCAAACGAAAGAAAACAATCTACAAGTGTGCAACTTCTCTCACTAAAGTGTTTCTCACTCTATCTTTACAAGCTTGCCCACAGCTCTCTCTCAAAGCTCTATTACAAAATGTCTCAGCTCTCACACATTTACAAGCAAGGGTACAAGCTCTATATATACACAAAGACAGGGTGAACAGCCAGCCACCCTACTGGCCGTAGGTTACAGAACCTACGCCCCTAGGCCTGCCATGGCAGGCGCACGCCTGGTGTGCCAGATGATAGACCTGACACCTGGAAAGTTGTTGCGCCACAACTTCCAAGCAGGGTAGGTGACCAACCCACCTGCAGAAACGGCCGTAGCAGGCCTACGTGAGTAGAGTCAATGTCTACACTTTAGAGTTCTCGTCCGCGTCCTCTCGGACATGACGCTCCAACAAAGTCCTCGTCCATTCTGCCAATGGAGTCCGCGGACTACTGCCACTCGGGAGTGACCTCAACAAACTTCCCCTCACGACCAAGTGGGAGTGAAGTTAGCCAGACCAGCAATGCCACAACAAGCTTCCAGCTTTCCCTTTAGCAAAACCTTTGTCAACATATCTGACCCATTATTGTCCGAGCGGACCTTTTCAATTGATAGTCCCATCATCAAAAACATCTCTCACCCAATGATATCGCACGTCAACGTGTTTTGACCGAGAATGGAATGAGGAGTTTTTACATAAGTGAATGGCACTTTGACTATCACAAAGGATCTCGTGACGCCTCTTACCTTAGACCCACCTTCTTGACAAACCTCTTCATCCAAAGCATTTCCTTACGTGCCCTCAGTCACGGCAATAAACTCTACTTCGTAGTCGAGAGAGCGACGCACTACGTAACTTGACCGCCAGAGACCGCTCCTCCCGCAAATTTTACCAAGTATCCGAACTTTGATTTTCGAGAATCAACGCCCCCGCCATGTCTCAAGGCCCGTGTACGCAATTAGTTGAGGCTCCCCTTTTCCAAACTTCAAACCCATCTTGGATGTCCCGCGTAAATATCTGAAAATTCACTTCACCGCAGACCAATGCTCCATACCAGGGTTTGAGAGGAATCTGCTCACAAGGCCAACCGCATGAGCAATGTCCGCCACAGTACATCAAGCCGCTAACGGCCGAGGAGTAAGGAATCTTACTCATTCGCGCCTTCTCAAAGTCCGAGGACGGACACTACCGCTTACGGCCAAATGGTTGGCCAAAGAGGTGCTACACAGTTTGGACCCTTCCATGTCAATCTCTCAAGCACTTTTTCAACATAGCCTTCCCCGGGACAGCCTAAAGCTTCTTGCCCTCTCTGGTCACGAAATTTGATCTCCGTGAAACTGCTTCGTCGCTTGGCCCGAGGTCTTTCATGGCGAAAGATCGCCTCGCCATTCTTCACTTCATGATCCGAGCACTATTCTGTCCGACCACCAACATGTCATCCACATAAAGGAGAAGGATGACAAAGTCGTTTTCTGAGAACTTCTGAACAAAGACACAGTGGTCCGAAGAAGTCTTATGGTACCCTTGTCCGACCATAATAGACTCAAACTTCCGATACCACTGTCTCGGAGCTTATTTCAGCCCATACAAGCTCTTCTTCAAACGACAAACAAGTCATTCCTTCCCTTTGACTTCAAAGCCATCTGGTTGCTCCATGTAGATCTCTTCCTCTAGATCTCCATGGAGAAAAGCTGTCCGGACGTCTAGTTGCTCAACCTCCAAGTCCAAAGCTGCAGCCAGTCCGAGCACTACACAAACCGAGGACATCTTCACAACTGGTGCGAAGATTTCATCAAAGTCAACACCCTTTCGTTGACCAAAGCCCTTCACCACAAGTCGGGCCTTGTGTCTTGGCTTACTTGTGTCTTGGCTTACTTGTGTCCTCGGTTGCCTTCAGGCGGAAGACCCATTTGTTCTTCAGAGCCTTCTTCCCCTTGGGCAATTTAGCCAGCTCAAAGGTATGGTTTTATGAAGAGAAACCATTTCTTCTTTCATGGCTTCGAACCATTCATCCTTCTGAGCGCTACACATGGCCTCATCAAAGCTCTCTGGTTCTCCAGCATCAGTGAGGAGGACAAACTCACTTGCTGGAAGGCAGACGGACGGACGCCTCACTCTGGACGACTGTCTTGCTGGGGCCACCTCGACCTGAGGAGGTGACAAATTTTCAACCAGGTCCAAAGACGTAGGAACCGTCTAATCTTGGTTGTCTGCCACATCTGAACCGCCGACATCGGACTCAGAAGGCACTGGACGGACAACATCAGCATCAACTCTATCTATCCGGGAAGTAGTGGGAGGAGACTTCTGCTCCTTCCCAATGTCCTCGATGATCTCGTCCTCAACGAAGACCACGTCGCGGGACCGCACCAACTTCTTTTCCTTTGGGTCATAGAACCTATATCCAAATTCATCCTCGCCATAGCCCAGAAAGACACATTGCATTGTTTTTGGCTCCAACTTGATCCTTTCATCTCTCGGAACATGAACAAAGGCTTTGCAGCCGAAAGTCCGAAGATGATTGTACGCTGGTTCGTTTCCGGTCCAAATCTGCTTTGGAACTTCCCCGTCCAGAGGCTTACTGGGCGACCGGTTGATCACTTGGGCGGCCGTCCTCAAGGCCTCAGCCCAAAAGGATCCCGGAAGCCTGGCCTCAGACAACATGCACCTGACCTTTCCATCAGGGTGCGATTCATTCTCTCGGCCACGCCATTTAGTTGTGGCATCTTAGGTGGAGTTTTTTGATATTTGATGCCGTGAGCTCTACAGTAGGCATCAAACGTTCCAATATACTCTCCGTCGTTATCGCTCCGAACGGCCTTTAGTCTCCTCCCGGTCTCCCGCTCAACGAGGACATGGAACTGCTCAAAGGTTCCCGCAACCTGATCTTTGGTCTTCAAAGGGAACACCCACAGCTTCCTCGAGCAATCGTCAATAAAGGAGACAAAATATTGTGCTCCCCCAAATGACTTCTCTGGGAGGGGACCACACACATCAGTGTGGACGAGCTCCAAAACCTCAGACCTCTTGGAAGATACGTCTCCTGAAAAGGAGACTCTTCGTTGCTTCCCCGCCATGCAGTGAGGGCAAGTCCTCGGCATGTCTCCATCCATCTCCGGAATGAGAGCCTTATTCGCCAGATGACTCATGCCATGCTCACTCATGTGTCCGAGTCTTTTATGCCACAGGTCCGAGGACTCCACACTCCCCGTAGTATTCACCTCTGCTACCTCGGCCTGGGCTTTCACTACGTAAAGGCCTAAAGCCTTTACTCCTTGGGCAACCACCATGAAGCCCTTCTTCAGCTTGAAACTGCCGTCACAAAAGACGCTGCAGTAGCCTTCATCATCAAACTGTCTCACTAAAATGATATTCATCCGAATCTCAGGGACGTGTCGAACATCCTTCAAAATCAATCGGGCTCCAGTGCTCATCAACAAGATGATGTCACCACGTCCAATGAACTCAGACGTCTCCTTGTTGCCCATTCTTAACACTCCTGGGGCGCACGGAGTGTAAGTGGAGAACAGTTCTCTCCTGGAGGTGACGTGGATTGATGCGCCAGAATCCACTACCCAATCCGAGGACTGCTCAGCCACGGCCACTAAGTCCTCAGACTCGTGGGTCAAAAGGAGATCTTCTCCTGTCACAACAAAGACCGAGGACTCTTCCTCGCCATGTCTCTTCTCGCCCCTTTGCTTGGTAGCGTTTTTACGCTTCCACTTATAACAAAACTTCTTGATGTGGCCTTTCTTGCCATAATGGTGGCACTTCATGTCTTGATACTGGGAACGTGACTTACTCCGCCCTTTGTCTTCAGACTTTGGGCCACGTCCTCGGCTCCTTCCCCTGAATTCGGTAACAAGGACTTCGGAGTGCTGAGAGGTGGACGTGCCTTGAGAACGCTGTCGCATTTCCTCGTTCAGCACAGCTCCTTTGGCCATCTCTAAAGTCATCACGCCATTTGGAGCTGTATTGGCAATGGTGATCCTCATAACCTCCCATGAGTATAGGAGGGTTGCTAGCAACCATAGTCCGAGGACCTCATCCTCGAACTTGATCCCCACGCCATTCAGCCTGTCCACTCAGCCCTGAAACTCATTCAGGTGATCGGTGACAGATGACCCGTCCTTGTACCGTACTTACATCAGCCTCATCAAGTGAAAAATTTTGTTATTACCAGATTTGGAGGCAAAAAGCTTTTCCAGCTTCTCCCAAAGCGTCTTGGCATTGGACTCACCCCGACGTGGTTGTACACGTTGTCGTCCACAAATCGCCATATAGCCGCACACTTGCTTGTGCTCGAACGCCCACCGCTCATCCGCTTTTGTCGGCCGGCTTTGCCGCAAAAACAGATTATGCATGGACTTCACGGTGCTAGCAAGTCTGACATCTTACTTTGCCAAGAGTCAAAGTTTGATCCGTTCAAACAGATCATCTTACTTCCAACTTCCATCGCAGCCAGCAACAAGATAAAAAATCAAAATCTCTGATACCACTTGTTGGCGCAAAAAAGCGGAAGATAACGGTGACCGAGCGGACAAGGTTCTCAGACAGCTACACGAAGCAGAGCTCTCGGACGGACGGAGGCGTAGAGATAGAGAACGAAAGAGAACACACCAATTTAACGTGGAAAACCCTTCTTTCAATAAGGAAAAAACCACGAAAGAATGCACTATAAAAGGATTGTTTACAAGTGTTAGCTACACAAGCTCAAACGAAAGAAAACAATCTACAAGTGTGCAACTTCTCTCACTAAAGTGTTTCTCACTCTATCTTTACAAGCTTGCCCACAACTCTCTCTCAAAGCTCTATTACAAAATGTCTCAGCTCTCACACATTTACAAGCAAGGGCACAAGCTCTATATATACACAAAGACAGGTGGGTGGACAGCCACCCCCTACGGCCGTAGGTTCTAACCCTACGCCCCTAGGCTCGCCATGGCAAAGCGCACGCTGGGTGTGCCGGATGGCGGGACTGACACTGGAAAGTTATTGCGCCACAATTTCCAAGCAGGGTAGGTGACCAACCCACCTGCAGAAACGGCCGTAGCAGGCCTACGTGAGTAAAGTCAATGTCTACACTTTAGAGTCCTCGTCCGCGTCCTCTCGGACATGACGCTCCAACAAAGTCCTCGTCCATTCTGCCAATGGAATCCGCGGACTACTGCCACTCGGAAGTGACCCTAACAGGATAAACTATGCAAAGGCCCTCACTTTTCCAAAGGTATCCCTGATAAATGTGAAAGAAGTCTCAGGAAATGAGGAAAGAAAAAATGAGATAGAAAAACAAATAAGAAAGAGAAAAACAAGGATTATATTCTACAGCAATTAATTACCTCCAAGCCTTAGTTAATCAAGTTGTTTAACTTCAGGAGAATGTTACATTTTTCTTCAGTGGATTACACGATTGAGCCCATAGTCTACGTATCAGTAGTGGTCCAATACGGTCTTACTGAATCCATTTTGGAATTTACCTAACAAAGGAATATAGGTTCTTCTTTTATTCTTTTAGTTCCAATAATTTTAAGAGTTGGGTACACTGAATTAGATAAATTAATAATACTTTTGTTCCAATTTGAAATATATTGATTTAGATATCAAAGTGGATTACTCAAAAAATTTACCTTGGCCGATTCACTTGTTGTGTGTAAGATTTAAGTTAAAATCTTAAGTCAAATTCTAAATTATTTAGATAAGTTTAAATCACCATATAATAGTCTTTTTAAATAGTTTTTAAGAATAGATCTTATTTCTTAAATGCTTCACAAATCCAAAATTATGGTCGTTCAAATTCATGTACTCAGGTTCGTAAATGTTTGGGAAAAGTGAGCCTTTAGAAAACTATATCAGGTCATGATTTTTGGAATACTTGGCTTCTCACGTTATAATCCTTTCCTCAAACTTTTCACTGGTGGGATTTACATCCAAAAAAAAAACACAATTTTGGAATCAAAAGTAACGACCAGTTTATGTGATATGTGCTGATTCCAAAAAATTCCATGAAACAAAGTCCTTATTTGGATAAATACTCAGCTTGCACGTTTTTTATAGATTTCCAACTGAGAGGGTCTGAGGTTTCAAACGCTTCACCGGTCAAAAGTTACAGCCCTTCATCGGGGTTCCTATTTCGTGTAATAGGAGTTTTCACTGTTTTTTTTTTTTTTTACCTTTTTTAATACAAAATTTATAAAAACGATCAAAAAAAAAAAATGCAAATCAGCAGTTTTGAGAAGCAGAATTTTTGAAAACATTTGTCTAAATATAGTATCCTACATTTTAGTCCTTTTTAACAGCTTTCTATCAATGAGCCTTACATCTCATATGCTTCATGTAATATGGCCAATCCTAAGTTAGTTGTGCAAATTCAAAATCTTTTTGATGAAACATGACGTTTAAAAAAGTATGGTTTTCAACTATGATTTCAAGATTATTTCAATAAATCTAGGACCTCATATGATGTCCGTTTCAGATAATTTTTGTATTATTTTTTTTACATGTTAAAACTTTTATGAGGCAATCAATGACGATCATCCGAACTCTTTTGCATAAATTTTAAAATATTGGCCAAATAATGTGTTCATAATATAGATAATATGTCAAGCTGATGGGGTATTTTAATGTGATGAGCGGCATAAGAGTGACATAGTCTACTGACGTGACATATTATTGTTCCATGTTAATGAGGTATAAGGATATATTAATAACGTAGTTTGATGATTTATCAAAACAATATAATAAAAGACATATTATAAAAATATAATTTTAATGTTTTTATGATAATGTGTCGTACAAATATGATGATTTTTATTTCTAACATGTTAGTTTGACATTATTTTGTGACTTATCATGCTCATATATTATGGTGAAGTGATTGATGACGTGTTATAGTGACACGATGGATGTTATTTTCAAGTTAACGTGTTATGTGAGATAGCTTGCGCAAGCAACAGCAACTTAGCAAGTTTATGTGGCCGGTTAGCAAGAAAAATGGAGTGGCTGATGATTTGTTGACATGGCCTGGCATGGCATGGTGACATGGCCGGTAACATGTGATGCTAATGTGGCAGGTGGCATGTCGATGAGGTGGTTGCTAGGTTGCATGTTGGTGCCCCATGCTGACATGTCATGTGATGCAGTTGCTGACGTTGCTTGATGATGTGTCTGGCTCGAGTCACGTGATGGCGTGGCATGCTAACACGTAATGTGACGGCTTTATCCATGACATGTAATGTGAAGTGTTTTGATGATATGGAGTATTAACATGGCTGTTAACATGACAGATGACTTGTCTCGTTGACATTTGCAGTGAGGTTGGATGCTGCCGTCTTCTGATGACATCGTCCAATAAATTTAGGAGTATAAGTATATATTTGCAATAAACAAGTTGATTAATAACTTTTCAATAAATAAATATCTATCCGATTTTATGGAAAAATTAGTAAATAGTATTTTCCGCATTTGATAAAACAAATTATAAAATTTTTTTAAAGAAAATTTCTTAATAAATAAAGGAATTTTTTTTTTATTGAAAATAAAATTTTCAATTATAAGAAAATGGTTTATGAAACAAAAAATGAATGCAAAAGCACAATATCTAGTAAAGTGATAGAAAACTGTGCATATAAATGTGAGAACAAAGGTTCTGTTTTTATTTTTATTTTAAAGAATTGCAACTATTACAATTACATGAAAATGAAACAAACTATTAATGCATTACCTGAAAAATAGATTTATGCACAAAAATACAACCCAACAGAGAGCTCCAAATATGATCCATGCGTACCGTCACCAGAATCATTTAGGAATTGGACAGGACAATCAGCTCCTTTAATTGTATGAATATGAGTACTGTTGGCCGGAAATGGGGCGGCCTACCAACACAAGCACAAAAGGATCGAAGAGTAGGAAGAAAAGAATAATGACAAACGATATTTACGTGGAAAACCCTTATGAATCAAGGGAAAAACCACGGGACGTTGAGTCCGAAAGATTGCACTATGTTTGTGATGAAGATTACAAACAGTAAGGCGAAAACACACACTCAGTTGAGCCTTCTTCCTCTCCTTTTGTTTTTTCTTCTTCCTTACACTCACACACACTATTCATCTGTATATCTTACATATATATAAGGACATACAACAAAGTCTCAGCCGTCGAGCCAGCACGTTCATCCGTGTGGTAGGTGCACAGTTCCCAAGAGGCATGTATCAGCCTAACAGTAGACGGCGCATGCCTGCAGAAGCAGAAGGTATTGGGTTTCCAAGGTTACCTAAATAGGCGGGCCAACCAACTCCCCTTTAATCAAGGCAGGTGCTCTGAATTGCCTTAATGAGCCGGTCAATATTTAGTCGACCGCCCTTCCGGTCAACGTTATGTTGACCGCCCATCCGGTCAACATTTCGTTGACCGCCCATCCGGTCAACATCTTGTTGACCGGAATTTCTTCATGGGAGAGATTTTCAACAAACTTCCCCTCTCGACCATGAGGAAGTTAACTCTGTTAGCCTAGCCATCTTGCAGCATGCTTCATTCTTCCCTTTTGGTAGAATCTTCGTCATCATGTCTGCCACGTTCTCTTCCGTGCTAATTTTATCCAAAGACAGAAGACCTTCCTCCATCACCTCTCGCACCCAATAATATCAAACATCAATGTGCTTGGATCTGGAATGGAATGAAGAATTCTTACATAAATGAATGGCACTTTAACTGTCACAAAGTACCACATATTTCTCCTGTAAAGTGCCTAACTCTTGGACGAACTCTTTTATCTACAGCATCTCCTTGCAGGCTTCTGTAACTGCAATGTATTCAGCTTCGGTTGTCGATAGAGCTACACACTTTTGTAGCTTGGATTGCCAAGAAACTGCACCGCCCGTAAATTTTACCAAATAACCTGATGTGGGTTTGCGTGTGTCAACATCTCCGGCCATATCCGCATCTGAGTATCCCACCAATTGTGGTTTGTCACCTCCAAGACACAGGCACCTATTGGAAGTACCTCGAATATATCTCATGATCCATTTCACAAATAACCAAAGGTTCTCTTTCCCGGATTAGACAGAAACCGGCTAACTGTCCCGACGGCATGAGCTATGTCCGGTCTGGTGCATACCAGAGCATACATCAAGCTTCCCACAGCTGATGAGTAGGGAACGCCTTTCATGTGTTTCTTCTCGTCATCCGTAGCCGGACATTGACGAGTGCTCAGCCTATAGTGATTTGCCAATGGTGTACTCACGGGCTTTGATTTCTCCATATTAAATCGTTGGAGCACTTTCTCAAGATAATTCTCTTGTGACATCCACAGCTTCCTTGCCTTTCGATCACGTAGGATTCTGACTCCCAGAATCTGTTTGGCAGGTCCAAGGTCCTTCATGGCAAATGATTGTCCAAGCTGCTCCTTTAACTTCTTTATCCGATCTCCATTGCGTCCGACAATCAACATGTCGTCTACGTAAAGGAGAAGAACAACAAAATCATCATCCGAGAATTTTTGTATAAACACGCAATGGTCACGAGTCGTCCACCGGTACCCCTGACTGGTCATAACGGACTCGAATTTCTTGTACCACTGCTTGGGAGCTTGCTTTAAACCGTACAGGCTTTTTCTTAGGCGGCAGACAAGTTTCTCCTTCCCCTTGACCTTGAACCCCTCAGGTTGCTCCATATAAATCTCCTCTTCTAGCTCACCATAGAGGAATGCCGTCCGGACATCCATTTGTTCCACCTCCAAATCTTGGGCGGCGGCCAGGCCAAGCACTATCCGGACGGAGGACATTTTGACAACCGGGGCAAAGATCTCATCAAAATCAATCCTTTTTTGTTGACCGAAGCCCTTCACAACCAACCGTGCCTTGTACTTAGGCTTCTTGGTATTCTCGTCCTGCTTCAGGCGATAGACCCATTTGTTCTTGAGGGCTTTCTTCCCCTTAGGAAGTTTTACCAAGTCAAAGGTGTGGTTATCATGAATGGAGCTCATCTCCTCCTTCATGGCTTCCAGCCATTCTCTTTTACTGTCGTCCTTCATTGCCTCCTCATAATTCTCGGGCTCTCCAGCATCAGTGAGCATTACATATTCATTTGGTGATAGACGGACGGATGGCCGTCTTTCTCGTGAGGACCGTCTAACAGGGACATTCCCTGCTGGTTGAGGTATGACTCCATCAATGGAGTCATCAGGAGCCGTAACCTCCCTTTCATTTTCTTCAACCGTCTCCTGATCAGGATCCTCTCCTTCTGTTGATGCCGGACATACAACTCCAGCTCCCACTTGGTTCGTTTGCACGTCATTACACTTAGCATTTCTGCCAATGTCTTCAATCGTTTCACCTTCAACGAAAGTTACGCTCTCTAGACTCGACGAAGTTTTTCTCAGGATCGATCATAAAACCGTAGCCTGGTTCATCTTCCCCAGAGCCCGAAAAGACGACCGAGTCGCCTTTGGCTCCAACTTTGTTCTTTCATCTCTAGGGGACATGTACGAATGCTTTGCATCCGAATACTGCAAATGATCATAGGACGGCTCTTTGCCCGTCCATATCTTTTTCTCGCCACTTCACCCATCGAGGCTTGGCGACTCCGACTGATGATGATGTAGGCCACCGTCCGAGTGCTTCGCCAACGACGCATGGAGTTTTGCTTCGGAAAGCATACAACGTACTTTCTCCAAGAGCGTACGATTCATCCGTTCTGCTACCCCGTTCAGTTGAGGTGTTTTCGGTGGCGTTTTCTGATGCCTAATACCATGCAACCGACAGTAGGCATCAAAAGGTCCTAAGTATTCACCGCCATTGTCACTTCAGACGATCTTCAGCTTCTTCCCCGCCTGACGCTCCACAAGAGCATGAAACTGCTCAAAGACACCAAGAACCTGATCCTTGGTCTTTAGTGGGTAGACCCACAGCCTTCTTGAGCAGTCATCAATGAAAGAAACAAAATATTGGGCTCCACCAAAAGACTTTTCTCTGAATGGCCCACACACATCGGTGTGAACTAGTTCTAGGAGCTCCGCCTTTGGACCGGACGACTCCCCATGGAATGAAACTAGTTCTAGCCGATATGCATCATCTCTATGTTGCTATATGCATATAAAAGGCACTACTATACAACATAGATGGACAACACAATCGATAGATTGGAATCTATGGGACCACGAGTATTGGCTTGGCTAACACTATCATGAGGGGCATCATTAGTCGATCTATCAGTGACAATAATGAACAACGGGTCAAGCAACTATGGGCCCAAAGGGTCAGGCCCCCACAACAAGCTCACAATCCAATTTTAGTTCAATAAAATTTTGCCAAAGTGAAATGTTTAACGTTTTAGCACCCATCAGTTGGCGCATCCAAACGTTCCATCTGCCGCTTTATGTATCTATTTATTTCTCGTATTCTCCTAATATCTTTCTATTCTCTGTAAAAAAAAAATTCTGACTTGAGTATTGAAGGATATACGGTAGGAGCAATTTTTACTATTTTCTAACCTCCTATTTATAATTTGTAGTGTGCAAGTTTCAATTTAATAGCAACAGAGACTAAACACACTTTAATTCAACTCACAATGAAAGAATAGGAGGCTCCCTAATCCTTACCACTACCTGAGAACCAGGGTGCACATTAATGCTATTATTCTCACATGTTCTAATATTAATCATGTTGTTTGTCATTGAAAACTTTCTGGTTAATTTATGATTAGCTTGCCATCTTTAGAAAACAAGTTGCTCATTTAGCTTCTAAAAATGGAGCCAATGATTTATACCACAAAATTGATTGCAACCGAAGAGATTCCTTAAAAGAATTTTTTGTGGCAATCCCAACTCAAATCATCAAATATGACCAAAATCATTCACATAAAAAATATTAACATATAAAATTATTAAATATTTCATCATAAATTTTAACATTTTTAAAGTATAAAACTATTATTTGATTAACTATCATGCAAGCATCCAAGATAATAAAATTATAAAGAGTTTTAGGTCACAATTTGACAGAAAATCACTAAGCCGCTATCAAAATATTCTTGACTGTCACTAAAAATAATAATAATTACTAATATTTAAAATCGCTTTCTTCACGAAGGTCTCATAGTAAAATGAAAGATCACCCTACTAGTACTATGCACTCAACTAAAATTTAAAATCAATAAAATATAATAATAAGTCAAATATCTAAAAAGTAATAATAAATAATAATGTATAATAATTAATAATCATCTAGAATAACAATATTATATATATAAAAATAAAAATAGTAATATGAAATTTAATAAAAAACTCCATCCAAAATGTTGCGTTTCGGATCCGTGGTTTCCGAGGAACACGAATGTTTGAGATTTAAGGTCGTAGAGAGAGAGAGATTAAGACCGAATTTTTACGTGAAAAACCTCCTCTTAAATGAAGAGAAAAAATCACGAGGCTCAGGACCTTTAGAAATATTTTACTATTTAGATGGAAGTCTTTACAAAGTACAAGTATTAGGGTTAATCCCTTCCTTGTCTCTTGTTTTGTAATTTTTTTTTTCTAAGAGGTTTTGCTCGCTGGGAGGCTTTATCACTCTCGTCAGGAAGCTTTGTCACTCTTTTTGTTCCGTCTCGCTGGGAAGAGAAGGATTAAGTGGCCGAGAGAGAGAGAGAGTGGGGTCTTTTCCTTCTTCTGGAATGAGCTCGGGGAGAGAAAGCCGGTCCTTTGAAAAGGGACTTTGCTGGGTATTTATAGGAAAGATCATGCCGTTGGGGAGGAGACACGTGGCAACCATCGGATGGCCGAGAAACTGTTTATAGCCCTACTGGCCACATTGAATGCTGCTGACATGGCAGGGTGGCAAGCGGCTGGCGCCGCTGGCGAGGCCTGAGCGTGTCAGGCGCGCAGGGTCTGAATATTAGTCTTGATTTGACTAGGCGTGCCCTGTTGAGACGGTGACTGGCAGTGGTTGCAGGTTCATTGGGAATCGACGAGGTTGCTTAGCTGGCGCTCTCGGCCGCGTAGATGACAGTCCTCGTCCTTGCGTGGCGTCCCCTTTTGCGGATTCGTGGACCCATCAGAAAGGGCCGCCCTCGGAGGATCCTTTGAGGAAAATCCTCGAGTCTCTTCTCGACTTCTTGGACTAATCTGAGGCTTGTCAGGATTCCTGGGGTTCTCGAGCATCTTCTTATTTTCGGGCATCTGGATGATGTCCTCAAGCTTCTTTGTGAATTGACGGGATTTCTCGGACTTATGTTTTGATCTTGGCCTTTGGAATATCGGCCTCCATTTTGGGCCTCTTAGGCTGTCCAGCTTTCTTGGCTGTGGGCGTATTTCTGGGCCTCTCACTTGGGCCTTTCCTTTGGGCCCTATTTTTATGGGCCCTTATATTGGAGCCCAACACAGGATATTACAACTTGTCATAATTATAACTCAAAATAATAATAGGACAAAGATCCAACGAACCCTTATGCCATATAGATAAAAAAAATTTACAGAATTTAAATTTTGTTAATAACCTACAAGATCCCCCAAAGTCTAATGTCATAAAAAAAATAGAAATTTTTTGAATTCAAATATTAACATAAATGACTTAGATATTGAATAATAATAGACTTGATAGATTCTATAGAATCCAAATTTCGATGAATACAGCTAATGGATTCTATTCTATGTAACTCATAAATTTTATTAAATCCCAAAATCAAGAAGTATTAATAATAATGAGACGATATGAAAATCTTCTAGATATTATTCTACTATTGCAAATTAAAAGTCATGTATATCCATCCCATCAATTGGATATGTATCATGAGATAATTAATACCTTTATATTTGACATGTAACCAAATCTATAGCCTACTAAGATCCTGCCAAATAAAGTACTGTGAATTAAAATTAGGTCAAGTCTTACTAAACCCTTGCACGAATGTCGTTGTAAGGTCTGAGTTTCTATAATTATATTAACAATGATTAATTAAATTAATATAATTAAAATTGATATCAAAATATGAAAAAAATTGAATTAAAAAGTTAAAAATTATACGAACCTGATATATGCCTAAATTTGGGTTTGAGCCTAAATTGGACTTAATGTAGGCCCAATAAGGCATTCGATCCCCAAAAATAGTAACATTGCGCATGAAAAATGTCCAAGGCATGCTCAAATCCAAATTCCAAAAGAGCTTGTACCTGAATAGTGCTTGAAGGGCGCTTGAGTGCTGAAGACTAAACCAAGCGCTCGATGTGTGCCTGACCCGCACTCGAGTATTGGTTCGGATATAAATAGCGTCTAACGTTCGTGACCGCCATTTCCAAGCGGTGGAAGAGAGAGAGGGAAAGGTCGAAGGGAGAGAGAAAAGAGAGGAAACGACATCCGGTAGCAAGTTAGAACAATCGGAGTAAGGATTTCAGTAAATCAAGTTGAGACAAGTGCACCATAAACTTCCTCTTTCCTCTTTCATTATTTATTCTCGTTCTTTTTAAATATTATCATTCTAATACTCATTCAATTTAAAATTTTGAAATAAAAGTATGAACAATATACATATTTGTTAATTTTTTATAATTTTACAATGAGATTTATCAAAAACTCACATTTAATTATTTGTATCATAATTATATGTATTATTTTAAAAAAATTTTCATGTTTAAAAGTATGATAATGGTTCATACATATTTTTGGTTCGAAGTTGTTAATTTTAAAGTATTATATGTTATTTACATATACCTAAATATACTACATATTTAATTATATATTGCATACTTATTAAAATAATACTAAACTTTCTAATTTTTTCTACATGTTTTACTGTTATATTTTATATTTTATAAAATTATTATAATAAAAATGTATATAACAATATGAAAAGAGAAAGAAAATTCTACAATTATATTAAAAAAGATAAACTATTCTTTAAAAAGGAGAGAACTAATAACAAAGAAGTAAAGTATAGAGTTTTCATTAAGTAAAAAAACTAGATCATGAACTATTCAATAAATAGTATATTTTGGCATACTTTAATATATTAAAGTAGAGGATCGTTATCTGTAAATCTATTACCACAATGCGAATTTGGCCCCATTTATATGGATTAATATAGATGGTACACCTCTGGGTTTTGAATAAGATGTTAGGCTCTTGATTGTGTTGAGAAGAAATATAATCTAGATTTCGATCGACTACTACTTTAGTTAATAAAACTTACTAACCCTATTCCCTAAAGAAAAGTGAATTTTTAACACGCTTTGACAAATAAAAATAAGAATGAATAAGATAAAAAATTTAAAAAGGTTTTACACAAATATTATGTTTATGTCTTTTATCATTCTATTCTATTATGATCTCTATTGTTACCGTTATAATTTAAGTATAAAAATTGCATAGTCTTTACTATATTGTGCATTATTGATCATTTTGTTTACTCTTTTACTATTTTATTAATCCTTCTAATAAATCACACGAGTTTCTACCTGATGAATAGAAGTGAATATTAAATAATTTAATTTATATCTCCAAAGATATTTTGCTAATCTATATTTCTGGATAGTATGTACTTTACTTAGTTGTTGACTTCTAGTTTGATTTTAGTTGGGGACTATAATGGAAAAGATGTAGAGTTTTGGACAATGCTCAATACCTAGGATGATATTGTATAATTTGGTAACATTTGTTATGTTATATTTGTATGGCAATTAATAAATGTAAGAAACAATGAATCTCAAAATATAATTTTTAGTTTCAGATGGATAAATTTTATGGATATTTATTACTTTCGCGTATTAGTATATGATAAATTTTGGTAATGAACATACATCTTCCTTTAATAAAAAGTTGACATTATATTATTTGGGTTTGAGTCAAAGTCATAGATAAGGTAACAATGTATTTAAATCCTATGTATATTATACTGTTGTTCACATACAGTTGATCAAGGTATCGACAGAGAGAACTCACTTCCAATTGGTAAATTGAATTACTTATTGTTAAATTGATAATAAATTATGGTTAATGATTAATTTAGGGACGTGGTTTGTTACAATCATGTAACATTTCACCATTTGTAGCACTCAAATGACCCTCGACCAACTATCGACCGATTTTCATATAAATATTGCGTGACCCTTACTTAACTTCTTTGTTCGAACATTCCATGTATAAATATTGTATGTCCTTCAAATGACGTGTTTGTTTATTATAGTACTTATAATTGAGTAACTTAAAACCCAACACAAATGACACACATGAGAAAAGAAGATGTGGAGGTAGAAGAAGAAGATTAGGAGAAGGAAAAGAAGAGGAGTGGAGGCCTCCCAGCAATGGAAGCCATCAATCGACCAAATTCTATAGTAGATCGAAAAATCAAGATCTTGCGTGTGAGTGACATGATGGAAGGATGCGATGTGAAGGACACCGATGATATGTTTAAATGTCAAATTAAAATAAGATAAAAAATTATATTGTTCGTAAATAAATTAGAAATAAATATCATCAAATATTATAGGTTTGGAAGAAATGATGACTAAATATGTTATCTAGAAACAAGTTTCAAATATTTTAATTGGTGGCATTGTCTGGCAGTTTTTGGGGTGGATAGCGGTAGTCAACTATGGACTTTATTGAGGAATTTCAGTAATAAGTAGCACTGCAGTAGTAATAGTAATAAATGTCCAATGAAAAATTACTATTAATCCAAAATAAGAGGGATTGGGTGTTCTTAGAAGAACCACAAACTCTCTACCTCTGTCATATATTGGATAGGGGGACAAACATTCCTTGAAGTTGCACATTCCCTACTGACTTCATCATCCAACAAAACAACCATAAATCTCTCAACCAGAGTGCTATTTATCTCTCCCCTCCCCTCCCCTCCCCTCCCAACGAATGCGGATTACAACAATTGAAACTGTATTAATAAACTCTCTCCAGCAGTAGCATTTCATCTTTAATAGAGCCCAAGCTGTTCCGCGCTGACCGATAACAAGAAAGATGACCTTCTATGTCTCAGTAAATTGTGGGAGGAAAGGTTGGATGACTAAATAAGCTCCGTACCACCCCTGCTGTGTTGGGTGAAACACATCCCAAAAGAAGTAAGACTGTGGATCCGGGCATACGGTGTACATGGGCTGCCCCCCCACTGTATCCCCACAAAAATTGAACGCATCAACGCCTTGGCAGCATGGCTTCAGACGATTCTCAAACTCCAATATTCCTCCATCTTCAAGCAAAAATCATTACATTAAGCCTTCTCAATTTAGTGCTTTGGAAATTTTTTTGAAAAAATGCTGGTAATCAAGCATGCTGAAGATGAGCATTTTAATGGGCTGCCATCTAACTTGATTGATAGGTCCATCAGCATCGGTTCATGAGGTCTGAGGCTGAGTCTGGTTTACATTAGTTCCACGCAATGTAGGAGCCCTTATAGTTGGTGCAAATAGGAATATTTTTAGGCGGCCGTTTTGATCCGGTCACATATATATATATTTATTATTTTATAAATTAAAAATATAAATTAATAAATAAGATATTAAGTCAATTAAAAATAGATAAAAAATATCATCTAAACATGTCTTTCGTAATAAAAAAGATCTACCTATTATTATATAACTTGAGACCCAATATACCTATGTAGTGGTAGGTAATTAAAAAGGCATTTGAAAGTTTTAGACTAGAGTAAGCAGGTGAAGTTAAAAATTTTTTTTTTTTTTTTTTGGTGGGGTGGTAGGAGAGTTGTCCAAACTTGTTTTTGTCATTAAGGACTCTTAAAATATTTTTTAAACGATACATCTTAGTATAATTATTATTGGTGATTTAGGATATTATGATTAGGTTTATAGCTACAAATTTCGTTCTTAATACTATAATTTTTGGGCTTATCTAATGATATATAATTTTTACAAGTAGGATCATACATCTAAAAAGTGTTAGCATAGAGGTGATATGTTTAATGTAATTAAAAATAACCAAAATTGTAGGAAATAACTACTCCATAAATTTAATTAAATTGGCGGTATGTGCCATCCTTTTTTTTTCAATAACTGATGTTAAAAAGATAAAAAAATTCAAATGTAATTTACTAATGTAAGTTTATATATACCTATAAAACTCAATATCTTTGATAAAAGCTCTTCAAATAAAATAAAAAAATTTCAAATATGCTGGCCTATATATATATATATATATTAAGATATGAATGATGAATGCCCAAACCATACAAATCAATAAATAGGAAAGACAACCCAAGAAACAAAATTTCCGGATTATAAGATTTAAGGAGGGTGATACGCAGCCTTGTCTGTATATTTCAAAGAAATTGTATTTGTGGTTTAAATTCATAATCTTGATGCCACATTAGATCAATTTTAACATTGACATAAAGGTCGCCCTCTCAGAAAATAATAAGCATATAATTAGAAAAAAAAAAAAAAAAAAAGTGGCAGTAAATAAAGGAATTGACCTGGTAGATGAACATGGCCCTGAATTGCAGCAAGGAATGCATCGTAGAGATCAAGAAGGAAGAAAACAGGTTCCATGCTCTGGAAATTCAACTTCTCCAGACTTTTGAATAACAGCTGGTTGTGAAAGAGAGGGAATCCATTGACTTGGCTATTGCACGACGTGTATGAAGAGTCGGCGGTAGCAGGAGGCAGGCATCCAAGAGGCCCCAATCCCGAAACAAGCACGTTCGGCACACCCAAATCATGGATGCGCTTCAGATCCAGCACGAGCTGATTGATCACTGAATTCGCGTACGCTGCGAGTCCCTGCCAATCCCAAAATCCAATACTATCACGCGATTCCATCTTCTACACTTCTATTCAGTTGAAAAGGCAAGAATTTTCCAACGCATACCAATTACTTTTCCCCTTATTATTTTTTCGTATACCTAAAATATTTGATTGTCCGATGAACTAAAGAATGACATCGGATTTTTGGGTCACATAATACGATTATCTTTTAGGACGGTTGCAGCGGCACTTCAATCAGCAGCCGACGACATTGGAAATAACATTGCCTACCATTGCAGTATCATCTATAGATTAAGATTTATATTTATTTTCCAATGATGTGTCAAACACAGAAAGATATAAAACAATATTTTCAAATGTCATACCAAATATTAGAAGAACAAAGTAAATATGAAAAAACATATGAGATTTCACTGAACCTTATTTATTGATTTCTTTTTGTTAAAAAATGGAGCCCAAATGAACATGGATAATAGCAGTTGGGACTTTGAGGCTAATGGCTGCTTTTTTGCCCTGTCAATCTAGATGATTTTTTAGCTAATCGGCCCAAAGGTGACTTGGGCATTCCTTATTTGGGATCTTGGCAATGACTCTTGTCGGGTCACTTCCTTGTGAAAATTTGGTTGCGGATTTTTTTCACGAAGGTTGTCTGCAGACTCTTACGCAGATGAGATCCGTAGACTTATGAGCAAATCGTCCGTGGACTCTGAAAATGGACACGGATATTATGTAATATCTAAAACCTTCTTCTGTTGGAGCTTGAGGTCCACGGGCAATGCCAAAAGGCATTTTTTGGAGGCCTGAGGACTTGAAGACAGAAAGCATACGTAGAGCCAACTCATAAGATCTTTTAAGCATGCGAGATTTGTGGGAATATACACGCAATCTTTACAGAATTATAGGCCGTTTCTACAGGGCATGATAATTTGCAGAATTATAGCAGAGTTACAAGCTACCAAGTGGCTACTTGTACGCGTATCCTCCACGTTGACATAGCAGTTACTTTCAACATCCCATATATATATAATACACTGTGGCTGTGTGTGAGAGTGAATCATATAGAGCAAAAGAGAGAGCACAGAACATAAGTGTGAAAGTGTGAATTTCAAAAGTAGCAAAGAGTGAAGTGTCATAGAGAGGGCAATGAGTGAAAACTGAGTGTATTCTCGTGCTTTGTTCTTCATCTTTACCTCAAATGAGGCTTGTGTAGCCATGTTGTTCCTGTAAGCAACTTTCACATAGTAGATATATTTGTGAATTGAAGTCCTCTAATTTTTTTTTTTTTTTTGAAGGGTTTTTCATGAAAAAATTTTCATGTGTTTCTCCTCTAATTCATTTCTCCATATTGTTGTCCTAGTGGTTGTGTGTGTGTAGTCCGGTGTCGTACTTTCCGACCGGTCACCCCTTCTTGGTTTAACAAGTGGTATCAGAGACGTGGTTCTTTGGCCAGTGACTTCATTAAACACTGCAAATGGAAGTTGGAAGCAAAATGATTTGTTTGAACGGTACCAATTACAACACCTGACACTGCAAGATGTCTGACCTTTTGTATGTCAAATCCATACAGTTTCTGGTGTTCACCACTCAAAAGCCCGAGGCGAAATCAGAAAAAGAATGGACACTAGAGAACATGCAAGTGTGCAGCTACATACGGCAATTTGTAGATGATAATGTGTATAATCACATTATAAGCATAACAAATGCCAAGGCATTGTGGAAAACATTGGAGAAGCTTTATGCCTCCAAAACTAGCAAAAATAAGATTTATCACCTGATAAAATTGATACATATTCGATACAAAGATGGCTCATCCGTTGCGGATCATCTGAACGAATTTTAGGGATGTGTAAACTGGCTGAGTGGCATGGGTATCAAGTTTGAGAACGAAGTGTTGGGTCTATGGCTACTGGCAACCTTACTAGACTCATGGGAGGTGATGAAAATCACCATTATCAATACGGCTCCAAATAGCTTCGTGACACTAGTGATGGCCAAAAGAATTGGCCTGAATAAGGAGATGAGAAGACGGTCTGAAAGAACCTTGACCTTTCAGCACTCCGAGATCCTCGTGACAAAGTCAAAGGAAAGGAGTAAAGGCCAAGATTCGAAACATGGAAAAAAGGGTCGGAGAAAGTTTTGATCAAAATTTCAAAACATGGAGTGTCATCACTGTGAAAAGAATGTCCACATTAAAAAGTATTATTACAAGTGAAAATATAAAAACGTAGGAAAGGAGAAAAGTGAAAATGGACGCGGTGAGGAAGAGTCCTCGGTC
This sequence comes from Nepenthes gracilis, assembly GCA_033239525.1. Classification (NCBI taxonomy): domain Eukaryota; kingdom Viridiplantae; phylum Streptophyta; class Magnoliopsida; order Caryophyllales; family Nepenthaceae; genus Nepenthes; species Nepenthes gracilis. The sequence goes on from BSYO01000010.1 coordinate 231,001, forward strand.
TCTATCGTTACAGGAGTTGATCTCCTTTTGACTTGTGAAGTGGATAACGTTGTAAATTTGGCCGAACAAGAGACCGATTAGGTGGTGGACTCTGGCGCATCCATCCACGTCACCTCTCGAAGGAAAATCTTTACATCTTACATTCCGGATATTTTTTAGAGTGTTGAATATGGGTAATATGGAGACATCTAGAGTTGCTGGTCGTGGTAACGTGTCTCTCGTCACTAACAATGGAACGCGACTATTCCTAAGGGACATCCGACATGTCCTTGACATACGGATGAACATTATCTCAATAGGAAGACTTGGTGATGCTTGATTTTATAACGTTTTTAGCAATGAGGCTTATAAACTGATCAGAGGGTCTTTGGTAGTTACCCAAGAAAAAAAAGTGTTTGATCTTTATGTGTTGCAGGCCTCTGCCGAGGTTGGAGAAGTCAACAATACAAACAATATGGAGTCCTCGAACTTGTGGCACATAAGATCAGGCCACATGAGTGATAAAGAAATGAATCACCAGGCTAAGAAGGATCTCATTCCAAAAATAGATGAGGACAGATTGAAGACTTACTCTCACTGTATGGCAGGGAAGTAGAAAAGAGTGTCCTTCCAAGGAAACTCATTCTACAAAAGGTCCAATGTACTTAATCTTGTTCACACTGATGTCTGCGGATCATTCAAGGAAAAATCTTTTAAAGGAGCTCAATACCTTGTCTCCTATATTGATGACTACTTGAGAAAGTTGTGGGTATTCCCACTTAAATCCAAGGATCATGTCCCCAGGGTATTTGAGTAATTCCATACTCTCATTGAACGTGAGATTGAGAAGAAGTTGAAGGCTGTTTGGAGCGACAATGGTGGAGAATACATTAGGACTTTTAATACCTATTGTAAGTCACATGGTATCAGACATCAGATGATACCCCCAAAGACATCGCAGTTAAATGGCATGGCCGAGTGGATGAATCGCACGTTGATGGAAAGGGTTAGGTGCCTACTGTCAAAGGCAAAGCTCCCAAGATCCTTTTGAGCCGAGGCCATAAAAACGGCAACCTATGTTATCAATAGGTCATCCAACAAGCCACTAAATAGTGAGGTCCTAGAGAAGATATGGGCAGGAAGGGAACCAGCCAATGACCATATTCGAACATTTGGATGTAAGGCCTTTATTTATATCCCAAAAGGCGAGAGGACTAAGTTTGAGCTAAAGATGAAGCAATGCGTCTTTCTGGGCTACGCTGAAGATGAACTCAAATGCATATTTTATGATCCAGTTAAGAAAAAATTTATCCGATCGAAAGACATGGTCTTTGTGGAAGAAGTGACCATTGAGGACATCAGAAAAGAGATGAAGGCATCATCAGATGCCGGTCGGACAAACACTGCTACTGACGTTGTCCGACAAACACAGTGTGAAGGCAACACTCCAAGAATGGTCCAGGAGGACAATGAAGCAGGCACGACGCCAAATAAAGATGTGGATGATGTTACTCCTCAACAGGCCGAGGAGGTTCCCGTGCGACGATTTTTGAGAAAAAGACGTTCGTCCGTTCACCTGCCATCTAGTGAATATGTTGTACTCACTGATGTAGGTGAGCTTGAAGATTTTGATGAGGTTATGAATAGTGTATATAAAGAAAAATGGTTGGAAGCAATAAATGATGGGATGATTTTATTGTATGAGAACCATACTTTCAAGTTAGTTGTGCTACCTAAGGGGAAGAGAGCCCTAAGGAATAAGTGGATCTTTCGGTTGAAGACGCCCGAGGACAACACGCAGCCGAGGTATAAGGCGCAACTTGTAGTGAAAGGTTTCAATCAGTACAAAGGCGTGGATTTTGATAAAATTTTTGCGCCAGTGGTGAAAATATCCTCAGTTCGTATTATGCTTGGCTGGGTAGCTGCTCCACACTTGGAGATAAAGCAACTGAATGTTCGGACAGTATTCCTCCATGGTAACCTTGAAGAGAAAATTTATATAGAGCAACTGAAGGGGTTCGAGGTTAAAGGAAAGAAATGACTGATTTGTCATCTAAGGAAGGGCTTGTATGGACTAAAATAGGCTCCAAGACAGTGGAATAAAAAGTTTAAATATGTTATAGTCGGACAAGAATATCAAAAGACTACTTCTGACCACTGCATCTCTGTGCAAAGATTTTTTGAGGATGATTTTATCATCCTTCTCCTTTATGTGAATGACATACTAATTGTTGAACAAAATGGTGCTTGGATTTTGGAACTAAAGAAGCAATTGGAACAGTCATTTACAATGAAAGACCTCGAACCATCGAAACATATTCTAGAGATCAGAATTTTTCATGATTGGAAGAATAGGAAGCTTTGATTGTCCCAAAAGAGTTATGTTAAAAAAGTGTTACCGCGCTTTAATATAGATAGATTCAAGCCAGTGAGCACTCCACTGGCTAACCACTTCAGGTTAAATAAGAAACAATATTCGTCCTTAGACATAGAAAAAGCCCGCATGAGGGGTATACCATATTCGTCTGTTATTGATAGCTTGATGTTTGTGGCTATGTGTACCAGATCGGACATTAACTATGTAGTTTGTGTTGTTAATAGATTCCTTTCAAATTCAGGAATGGAGTATTGGTCTGCTGTGAAGTGGATTCTTAGATATCTCCGAGGGACTTCTAAGGTGTGTTTGCAATTTGGAGAAGAAAAGTTTCAGTTGGTCTGCTACACAAACGCGGACATAGTCAGAGACATTGACTCTCGAAAATCCACCTCAGAGTATTTGATTAAATTTGTCGGAGGAGCAGTCTCTTGACAATCTAAGCTGTAAAAGTGCGTCGCCCTTTTTACTATAGAAGTCGAGTTTATTGCTGTGAACGATGCCAGCAAGGAGATGCTATGAATGAAAAAAGTTTATCCAAAAGTTGGGTACGAGTCAAAGAAAATATATGGTGCTCTGTGATAACCAAAGTGCTATACACTTGTGTAGGAACTCATTCCATTCAAAATCGAAACATATTAACGTTTGATATCATTGGGTGAGAGATATTATTGATAAAGGGCGACTGTCAATAGAGAATGTTCTATCGGATGAAAATAGGTCAGACATGATAACCAAAATTTTACCCAAAGGAAAGCTTGAAACTTGCTGCGACATTACTAGGCTAACTAACTTTATTCCCACTCAATCCTGAGAGAAAGTTTGTTAGGGTCACTCCATTGTGAGAACTTGGCCGCAGACTTTTTACACGAATGTTGTCTGTAGACTCTTATGCAGATGAGGTCCGCGAACTTATAAGCAAGTCGTCCATGGACTTTGAAAATGGACACGGACATTATGTCATGTCCGAAAACCTTCTTCTGTTGGAGCCTGAGGTTCATGGGCAATGCTTGGAGGCATTTTTCAAAGGCCCGAGGATTAAAGACAAAAAGCACACCTGGAGGCCAACTCAAAAGATCTTCTGACCGTACGAGATATGTGAAAACATGCATGTAGTCTTTACAAAATAGTGGATCGTTTCTATAGGGTACGATAATCTATAGAGCTATTGTAGAGTTACAGGCTACTAGGTGGCTACCTGTACGTATATCCTCTACGTTGGTATGATTGTTACTTTCAACATCCTATGTATATATATTGCACTGTGGATGTGTGTGAGAGTGGATCATATAGTGCAGAAGAGAGATCACAGAACACAAGTGTGAGAGTGCGAGGAATTTTAGGATGAGCAAAGAGTAAAGTGTAATAAAGAGAGCAGTAAGTAAAAACTGAGTGTATTCTCGTATTTTGTTCTTCATCTTTGCCTTAAAGGAGGTTTGTGTAATCGTGTTGTTCCTGTAAGCAACTCTCATAGAGTGGATATATTTGTAGATTAAAATTCCGTAATTTTTTCTTTATTTTAAAAGATTTTTCACATAAAAATTTTCGTGTGTTTCTCCTCTATTTTATTTCTCCATAATTTTGTCCTAGTGGTTGTGTGTGTGTGTAGTCTGGTGTCGTGCTTTCTGACCGATCACCCCTTCTTAGACCAGCAACCCTTCCTATACTTTTATTCTTTGTTTGACTATTAAAAACCGTCTCAAGACTTTAAAAATGGAGCACTTCTGCCATCTTTCATATCATTTTATGCTTTGTCAATATCAAGAGGAATCAATAATTCACTTTTTTTTTTTTTTCCAATTATGAGGCTATTAAGAAGATTTTGAGGATTGTTCACCTTATTATCAACTATGAAAGGCCGCACAATGACTTGAATGGAATTACCAAGTGGTGGTTCTCAAATGGAAGCCCTGATCCTACATCCAACTTTCTTTTAGTACGGATTTGGCAGTCGCAAGTTAATTTATCATAAGGGATCAAAACGTTATTATTTTTTGTTTGTCCTTTTATTCCGCTGAAAATAAGTCTGATTGAGTTATATTAAATTTCCTATCCCACAAGAGTCTTCATTTTGAAACTAATTGTCTATCACAAGGTCTTTATATTTTTGTTTTTATTTTTATTTTTGCATGGTAGGGATTTGGTTGTAACTTATCCCTTCATTATTTTTTGGAGGCTTTGATATCCTTATATATAACTTTTTGGAATGAAATACACAAATAATTACTTATGTATATCAATGCATTCAGATTACGTCAAGCACCTGATGATATTATTCAAACCAAACTTGGCGTCATAGAAGAAGCAGCCAGTTGAGCCACATACTTGTAAGGAGCCAGCATGAGAAACGGCATAGTAAATATAGTCGTCCCCACTAACGAAAACAACGGCTAGGGAAGTAAGGAGGTCTGTTTGGCTGTAGGGGGTCTGCTTATCGTCAATCAGCTGCTGCAACAAATCGATCTGGCCAGTTATGTTTGGCACTGGAAACAACGTTTTGAAGACACCGGCGCCTCCGAATGCAAAGTTTACACCATACTCTGTCGTACCGGATTCTCTCTCCTCGTAAGCTACCGGAGAAGGTATTCCATAGTATGTTGCTGTTACATATCAGATGAGAGGTTTCCTATGCAGTTACTGCTCCACAAAACTAAATAGTTGTCAACGAAAAAACTTAAGTTTAAATTAAAAAAAAAAACTCCATTTTTTCTTCAAAATGAAATCCAACCTATTTCAAACTAGCCCAACAATGATACAAGATTCTCGTGCAATAAGTCGCCTCTTCTGTAACATAATCTCTATAACAGTGTCCTATGGCATAGAATTGAAACCCATACGCCTTGTAAAATCTCTCCATCTGGTATACCATCATCTCGAACAAATTTTATCAATTATCTTTCCTAGCTTATATATCATTGTCCTTTTTTGGTAAGTGAGCTTATATCATTGTCATACACCTGAGTTGAAGCGCTTTTTTTTTTTTTTTAAACAAAAGAAAGTTAAAGCCCAGACGTCGATCCTGCAGGTGCATGCACAAATAGGGAAAGAGAGTGAGTGGGAGAGGTGAAAAATTAACCTATGTAGTCGACGAGGATACGTCCATTAGAGAAACGGCCAGAGGGGTAACCGGGATAGGTGATGCCGTAGGGTGGTTTCCAGCTCGAGTAAGTAGACTTGTTTAAGTTTCCAGAATCAGCATAAGAGTCTCCGAACACAAATAGCTTGTTCACTCCATTACTAGATGCATCCACACACTGCATCCGTAATATTCCTGTTCACATAAGAATATAAGGATATGGGACTATATAATTATAACCAACAGAAAGTATATATTCCTCTGCCTGAGGATAAGGAGAGGAGAAGTGGCACCAAAGTGATCCAAACCTAATGGCACGAATAAGGAAAGGAGGAGCAATGGCTGCTTCTTTTGCTTATCCATGGTGTGAGGAAAAGTAACCAATACAACAGTGATTAAGCTGCTCAAGAAGATGGAGATATATGTGTATGTATATGTTGCATGCGAGTGATAGCAGGCTGGTTAGAAATTCGTGAAAACATTAGAGGGGATATAAATAGCGACTCCAAATATAGCTTTTTTTTCAGGTCAAATTCCATCACTATACGATAGCAAAGGTTTTGTTCAACTAGTCACACCTTAGTTGACTAGCTGGGGAATAATGCTACCCCATGTGACAGAATATTTCTATATGCTTAGGCAACCCGTTATTAGCATGGGTATGGCAGTATTTTAGAAGTATTTCTTTGTTACAACCACTCACAATATAATCAACTTCGCATTTAATTAGATCACGATATATAAAAAAAAAAAGGTTTAAACCTACTTTTAAAACCAGTGAAATGAAGGGGATAATCACCTCAACAACAAATAATTTTAAACTTAAGCAAATTTAAATGACACAAAATTTTTGACAAAGTAAAAAGTTCAAGAACCAACCAATTTGAAATAAAACTCTCTCTAAAAAACAGATGCACTAGGAAAGCCTACCTACAATTTATGTGGTAAAAATGCACCAGTCACTCTGACCAACTTTCTAAGACACGTGAGTCACATAAAAGAATTCATTATTTGGATTAGCCTTCTAAGTCAGAGTTCTGATTTTGTACTGCACTTTTTGGTTATTCCTCAATAACTTGAGAATTTCAAAACTGTTGGAAGTTCGATGTCAATGCCACCAACCAAATCTATGAAGTAACAAATTAGGGTTGTGTTTGAAGGCTATTGGAGATTGTTTTGAGTTTCAACTACAGGCCTTCATATAAATATAAAATTTTCTAGAAAGATTAAAAGTATTGCCTTTTAGACGACAATATGTATTACAAGTCTAGTGGGTACTATCTAAAAAATTACTCATTTAAGTATATAAAACTTATAATATAGTATAATAAAAATTTTACTTGTTTTATATACTTACGTTGTTATAGATTTATTACCATAAAAGTATAATTTCACTATATGTTTTTTCCAATTTCAATTCTGCCATAAATTGAATCGTCTTACATCTGAAAATGAAATTGGATTTGATTTTGAGGTTCTGCCAAAAATCAATACCCAAATCAAAATTCAAATTTCCATTAATCATTCCTTTACTACTTACCCCTAATGTTTTCAATGTGCCTTGAAGATATAAGGTCATGATATCAAAGAAGTGGATTGTTGATAAACAAATGCTAGGTCAAGGCAATATCAGATAAGTTGGCAACGGACGTTTAACATTGGTGTTTCGGGTCCTCTCCCCGAGCTCTCTGACACACCACCAAATGCGATGGGCGGGTGTAGGAGCACCCGGGTGACCCGTGCCTACCTAAGATTCCATGATTATGTCATTCCATAGGGTATATAGAATTTCATTAATTTTATTTCTTTTGTTTCTGGGGCTGTTAACATCAGCAGCTGTTGGCATGTGTTACTACTTTCTGTTAGCATTTCCGTTAGCCAGAAGCTTGTCAGCATGTTAATAGAATTGGGCCATCGACCCGTATATAGTGTAAGGTCTGCAGCTACAGTAATGGAAAAAAATATTACTCTCTAATTTTTCGCCCCATCTCCTCTATCTCCTCTCTCCCTCTCTGCTTACCCTCTCTCTTCCCAGTCTTTTCCTGTCTCTCTCACTCTCTTAGCATCTCAGTCCTTAGGACCTCGGCTGTTTGCACCCCGATTAATTGCCCTCCTTCACTTTCACAGCAAGACCTCAACACAACGAGGTCACAGTCAGCCTTCTCCCACTCGTCTTCCATTTCCCTCTGCTGATCTCCCCTCCCTCTTTCTGTTGTGACGAACTTTCTCTGAACTCCTCTACATCAGTTGGTGTTTTCATTGAGACTTAACAGAGGGTATGACGACATGGTACAAATCGTTGGAGGACTCGATTTCAGGGCTGAAGGAGACGACCACTGCTTTGCAACAACAATCAGAGAGCATCGTCACCACTCTCCAACACCACTCTGAAGGTATTGCCTCTAACGCCTCCCTGAGTGAACACTTACAAAAATCCATGTCTAAAATCCTCCATTCTCTGGCCCGAATCGAAGCTCAACCCTGATCTATAGTAAATCCACCACTACTATAAACCCCGCTTGTGTTCTTGGCGACAACGTCCTCACACTTAACTCTTCCCTCCCAGAATTCATCCCTCTTTCCTCTAACATTGACTGATTCCCATTCCTCACTTCCAGTTCACTTACCAAAACTGGAAATCCTCTTTTTCTCCGAGGAAAACGTCATCTGCTGGCTGTTCCAAATTGAACGGTTCTTTTACTACCACCTCTCCCCAAATGACTAGAAACTCACAATAGCCACCTTCTATATGTCTGGGTTGGCCCTCCAATGGTTCCAATGGATGCATACCACCCACCAATTCACAACATGGGAGAATTTCACCCGAGACCTGGAGCTCAAATTTAGCCCATCCACTTACTTCAATCCGGAGGCCTTGCTCTACAAATTGCGGCAAACCACCTCTATTGCCTCCTATATGACCGAATTCGAAGCTCTGTCTACTCGTACCTCAGGGCTGACCACAATGAACCTCTAGAACTGCTTCATCTCTGGATTATGGGATGACATCAAGCGGGAACTACTATTGTTGAAGCCCCAGACATTATCGGAAGCCATTGGAATGGCTAAGATAGTGGAAGAAAAAAATGAGGCAGGACGGTCCACTGTCCACCACCCGCCAATTCCCAAACAAACATCCACAGTATTGAACCATACTCCACAAATAATTCCCCACCGGCCAATGACTCCGAAATTGCCCTTCAAGCGGCTTACACCTGCCAAGATGGCAGCATACCGTTCACGGGGTTTGTGTTTCAATTGCGATGAACAATTCACTCCAGGACATCAATGCCACCCTCCCTAATTCTTGTGTATGATTGCGGACGAAGAGCACAATCCACTCCCTAATCCACTACCCGTAGAGGAGTTATCATCCGAGCCAGAATTCCATCCCACAGTACCAACAAACATGGAATCAGTACCACCCATTACTAATTCCATCCCCACCATTTCGCTACACGCCCTCGAGGGCCATTTTGTCCCCTCCACCTTACGATTGTGCGGCCAAATTGCGGGATGACCGATAGTCGTCCTGGTTGACAGTGGCTCTACTTATAATTTCCTCCAAACCAAAGTGGCCAAGCACTTAGGATGACAATTCAACCGTCCCAATACCTCAATGTCACCGTGGGGAATGGCGACTCCCTACACTGCGAAGGGATTTGCTCCAATACACTAATCACATTGGACCAGACCCCATTTCGTGTGGATTTATACCTTCTGCCCATTTATGGTGCGGACATAGTCTTTGGGGTGCAGTGCCTGGCGACAATTAGCCCTGTCCTCTTTGATTACAAGGCCTTATGGATGAGTTTTGATCATGCAGGCAAAGAGCTCACCCTGTGCGGACTACAAACAGCCACTATGTCTACCATGATCTTAGGACAGTTGCGGAGGAGTGACATGACCAAAACTGCCGCTGCCTACTTCCACATGACTATTACCTCTCCGTGGGCATCAACGATCGAGCCAACTCCAAGTTCTCCCTTCTTCACAGAATCCATACCATCTGATATTTTCCCTCCCACTAGATCCGCTTTACTGCAACTTCTCTCTACCTTCACTAGGGTATTCTCCTTGCCCCATGGCCTTCCCCCACGTCGTGCCACTGATCAACAAATACCACTCAAACCCAATACTGAACAGGTCAACGTTAAGCCCTACCAATACCCTCATTTTCAAAAGGCAGAGATGGAACAAATGATCCAAGAGATGTTGACTGAGGGCATTATTCAACCCAGTAACAGCCCATTCTCCTCTCCTATGTTGCTAGTAAAAAAACGCGGCGGTAGTTGGCGGTTCTGCGTAGATTATCGAGCCTTAAACGCCATCACAGTGAAGGATTGATTTCCAATCCCCACTGTTGATGAGTTGCTGGTTGAGCGAGCTGGAGCTTGGATCTTCTCCAAACTCGATTTGAGGGCTGGATACCACCAAATGAGGGTCCACTCAAAGGATGTCTATAAGACTGCATTCCAGACTCACGATGGCCATTACGAATTCATGGTCATGCCTTTTGGGCTGTCGAATTCCCTTTCCTCATTCCAATCCGAAATGAATGAGATATTCTGCCCTGCATTACGGTGATCCGTGCTGGTTTTCTTCAATGACATTTTAGTATACAGTCCGACCTGGGAAGCCCACCCTCATCATCTGGCTTAGGTGCTACAACTCCTCCAAATGCATTCCTTCTTCACCAAGCTGTCCAAGTGTGAATTCGGCCGCACTCAACTGTCCTATCTCAGCCATGTTATCTCAGAGTACGGTGTGGCAGTTGACCCCTCTAAAATCACTGCCATCCAAACTTGGCCTACACCAACTAATGTAACCCAATTGCGCAGTTTCTTGGGGCTCGCGGGGTATTATCGTCGCTTTGTGCACCGGTATGCTCAGATCACAGCCCCACTAACGATGTTATTACGAAAGAACGCCTTTGTTTGAACTCCCAAAGCTAAGCAGGCTTTTGCTTCCCTCAAAACTGCCTTGACTTCCACCCCTGTGCTTACCCTGCCTGATTTCACTAAACGCTTTGTAGTCCAAACGGATGCTTTGGGACGGGGTATCGGGGCAATGCTTCTTCAAGAATGGCATCCGATCACTTACTTCGACCGGCAGCTCTGCCCCAAATTGCAGGCTTCTTCGACTTATTTGAAGGAGATGGTTGCTATCACAGAGGCTATAAAAAAATGGCGACAATATCTGCTGGGATCTAAATTCACCATACAGACGGACCATCAACCCCTCAAAGCCTTACTGACCCAGACTATCCACACTCTCGAACAGCAGCGTTGGATTACCAAATTGTTGGGATTCGACTTTGATATCATGTACTGGCTAGGACGCATCAATGGCCCCACAAATGCCTTGTCCAGGCGGGAACCTGGCACCTTCCTGGCACTCTAAGGAGTGTCCCAGGCCATCATAGCTCTATTGGCTGCCCTACGGACGTTTATCGGACGGCATCCAGCAACTGCTTCCTTCGCTACAGCCATCCAAGATCACCCAGGCGATCATGCAAGGTACTCTTGCCGCGATGGTCTGATTTTTTTCCAAAACCGAATCTGGGTGCCACCTGAATCTGCACTTTCAGACTTGATATTACAAGAATACCATAATTCACCACTTGGGGGACACGCGGGATTTCACCGTACTTATTCCTAGATTGCCTCCTTTTTTTACCGGCCAAATATGTCCAAGGAGGTGCGGGACTTCATCAACCGATGTTCCGTGTGCCAGCAAGTCAAACCCTTAAATGTGGCACATCGAGGGCTCCTACAACCTCTTCCCATTCCAAGAAATACTTGGGAATCTATTTCTATGGATTTCATCACCCATCTGCCCCTTCACATGGAAAATCAGTCATCTTTGTCATCGTAAACCAGCTCTCGAAATACACCCACTTCGCAGCTTTGGTTGCCCAAGTCACCGCAGTGCAATTGGTTGAAGCCTTTGTCCGGGAAGTCTGCGACTACACAGATTTCCAGCAGACATTGTCTCCGACCGCAATCCACTATTCATTAGTCTATTTTGGAAGGAGCTCTTCAAACTGCAGGGCACCCAGCTGTCCACCAGTAGTGCCTACCATCCACAATCAGATGGACAAACAGAGGTCGTCAATCGATATCTTAAGGATTATTTATGCTGCTTCACAACCGCCTTCCTTCCTCCTGGGTGCAGTACTTACCGTGGCCCAAGTGGCACTATAACACTGCGTGGCACTCCTCCATCCAAATGAGCCCCTTCAAACAGTCTATGATTCGACCCCCACCTTCCCTACTCTCCTACGTGCACGGCACATCTTCTCTCGCAGCAGTGAGACTATCTGTGAACCATGAGAACCAATGTACTAGCCAACCTTAAAGCTAACTTGCAGCAGGCCCAACTCATGATAAAGTAGCAAGCAGACTCCCATCAAACGGAGCGGGAGTTTCAAATTGGTGATCTCGTTTATGTGCGTCTTCAACCCTACCATCAAACGACAGTGGCAGGGCGGCAGACCAACAAGCTCGCCAAAAGGTATTATGGTCCCTTCCGCATTCTCAAACAGGTGGGAGCAGTAGCTTACCAATTAGAATTACCGACACACTCCAAAATACATAATATTTTCCATGTGTCACAGCTGAAGCGGTGCTGTGGGGATATCAGCAATGCCATATTTGACCTGCCCGCTAAGGCTTGGGGCTCACAACCGCTGCTGCAACCGCATCAGATATTGGGTTTCTGACGCATTCTTAGCAACAGCCAGCCCGTGGCCCAGGTATTGGTGCATTAGAAAACCCAAACGCCCAAGGAAGCTACTGGGGAGACTGCCTCCGAGTTCCAACAGGACTTCCCTTCGTTCAACCTTGAGAACAATGTTGGTTTCAATGAGAAAGACAATCTTACGGGTCCTCTCCACGAACTCTCCGACACACCACCAAATGTGATGAGCCAGCGCAGGAGCACCCGGGTGACTCGTGCCCACCCAAGATTCCGTGATTATATCATTCCATAGGGTATATAGAATTTTATTAATTTTATTTCTTTTATTTTTGGGGCTGTTAGTATGAGGAGGTGAACGGGGCATGTTAGCATATGTTACCTCTCCCGTGAGGACGCCGCTTTAGCATTTTTGTTTTGTTTAGGACGCCAAAAGCTTGTCAGCTGTTACAAATGGTTGATAGAATTGGGCCAGCGGCCCGTATATAGTGTAAAGTCTATAGCTACAATAATGGAAGGAAATATTACTATCTAATTTCTCTCCCCATCTCCCCTGTCTCCTCTCTCCCTCTCTGCTTACCCTCTCTCTTCCCAGTCTTTTCCTGTCTCTCTCACTCTCTCAGCATCTCGGTCTTTAGGACTTTGGCTGTTTGCACCCCGGTTAATTGCCCTCCTTCACTTTCACAGCAAGGCCTCAACACAACGAGGTCACAGTCAGCCTTCTCCCTCTCATCTTCTATTTCCCTTTGCTGATCTCCCCTCCCTCTTTCTGCTGGGATAAACTCCCTCCGAACTCCTCTGCATCAATTGGTCAATCGAAATAGCTATAAAAACATGTATAGTAAAAAATAATTATTTAATAGTGGTGGTTAATCACTATTCAATCAAAATAATTGTAAAGATATATATAGTAGAAATTAACTGTCATTCACTCGAGTTGAATTTTGAGTAAATTTTAAGAAAAAACCTATAGTAAAATTTTTTACACTTAACTAATTTTAAGCAAACATCAAGATGCTTGAAAAATAAGTGAAAATATAATATAGTTAATTTAGTTGTTATGCATGTCGTTCACTTAAAAATAGGTGTATTTAATGAGCAAAGGGATTATGGCATTGATGAATTTCAATTACGGAGAAGCATTATTCCTTTAGGGACCATTGTAGCTAAGAATAATCCTCGGAGAGGTTGCGGCTGCCATTTGTCCCTCTCCCCCCCTAAATCCCTAAACAAGCAGGAATAAACAAATTGAACCTAAACATATATAGGATTAGTAGTATTCACAGTTGGGCGGTGCCATAGGTAGGTTTTATTTATTAACGCCGCCCGCACACACAACTTTCAATGCTTATGAAATGTTTGTTACATGGCAGTGGTTATTAAATTCAAGCTAACCACATCTGGTCATGTTTGTTAATCAGACACATATGTTAATTGTTGAAATTTTCATAATTAATATAATATTCTCAGGAATTAAAAGGGATTAAATTCTCGTTCCATGGAATAAAGATAATTTATTTTTAACATTAAGAATAAGAGTCTAGAGCCACAGAAGTAAGATTAGAAATAAGTTGAAAGATTATTATCTATAACAAACCCATTTTTAGTTCCAGTCACAACCCCAGTCCTTATGCAATAGCTATAAAAATATATATAGTGAAAAATAATTATTTTGCAGTGATGGTTAATCACTATTGAATCAAAATAATTGTAAAGATATGTATAGTAGAAATTAACTCTCATTCACTCAGGTTAAATTTTAAGCAAATTTTAAGAAAAAACCTAAAGTAAACTTTTTTATACTTAACTAATTTTAAGAAAATATCAAGATACTTAAGAATTAAGTGAAAATATAATATAGTCAATTTAGTTGTTACGGATGCCGTTCACTTAAAAATAGGTGTAATTAATGAGTAAAGGAATTGTGGCATTGATGAATTTCGATTATGGAAGAGCATTATTCCTTTAGGGACCATTGTAGCTAGGAATAATCCTCGGAGAGGTTGGGGGTGCCTTTTGTCCCTCTCCCCCTCTAGATCCCTAAATGAGGGAAAATAAACGAATTGAACCTAAACATATATAGGATAGTAGTATTCACAGCTGGGTAGTACCGTAGTAGGTTTTATTTATTAACGCCACCTGCGCACACAAACTTTCAATGCTCATGAAATGTTCATTATACTGTGGTGGTTATCAAATTCAAACTGACCATGTCTAGTCCTGTTTGTCAATCAGACACGTGCGTTAATGGTTGAAATTTTCGTAATTAATATAATATTCTCAACAATTAAAAGGGATTAAATTCTCTTTCTGTGGAATAAAGATAATTTATTTTTAACATTAAGAATGATAGTCTAGGGCCACAAAGGTAGGATTAGAAATAGGTTGAAAGATTAGTATCTATAACAAACCCATTTTTAGTTCCGGTCACAACCCCAATCCTTATGCAATAGTTATAAAGATATGTATAGTAAAAAATAATTATTTAGTAATAGTGGTTAATCACTATTGAATCAAAATAATTGTAAAGATATGTATAGTAAAAATTAACTGTCATTCACTCGGGTTAAATTTTGAGCAAATGTTAAGAAAAAACCTATAGTAAAATTTTTTATACTTAACTAATTTTAAGCGAATATCAAGATACTTAATAATCAAGTGAAAATATAATATAGTTAATTTAGTTGTTAAGGATGCCGTTCACTTAAAAATAGGTGTAATTAATGAGCAAAGGGATTGTGGCATTGATGAATTTCGATTATGGAGAAGCATTATTTCTTTAGGGACCATTGTAGCTAGGAATAATCCTCAGAGAGGTTGGGGCTACCTTTTGTCCCTCTCCCCCCTCTGATTACCTGAATGGGGGAAATAAACGAATTGAACCTAAACATATATAGGATTAGTAGTATTCACAATTGGGTAGTACCGTAGGTAGGTTTTATTTATTAACGCCACCTGCGCACACAAACTTTCAATGCTCATGAAATGTTCATTATAAGGCGGTAGTTATTAAATTCAAACTGACCACGTCTAGTCCTGTTTGTCAATCAGATATGTGCATTAATTGTTAAAATTTTCATAATTAATATAATATTCTCAAGAATTAAAATGGATTAAATTCTCATTCCGCGGAATAAAGATAATTTATTTTTAACATTAAGAATGAGAGTCTAGAGCCACAGAAGTAAGATTAGAAATAGGTTGAAATATTATTATCTATAACAAGCCCATTTTCAGTTCCAGTCACAACCCCAGTCCTTATGCAATAACTATAAAGACATGTATAGTAAAAAATAATAATTATTCAGTAGTGGTGGTTAATCGCTATTGAATCAAAATAATTGTAAAGATATGTATAGTAGAAATTAACTGTCATTCACTTCGAGTTAAATTTTGAGCAAATTTTAAGAAAAAACCTATAGTAAAATTTTTTATACTTAACTAATTTTAAGCTAACATCAAGATACTTAAGAATCAAGTGAAAATATAACATAGTCAATTTAGTTGCTACGCATACCGTTCACTTAAAAATAGGTGTAATTAATCAGCAAAGGGATTGCGGCTTTGATGAATTTCGATTGTAGAGAAGCATTATTCCTTTAGGAACCGTCGTAGTTAGGAATAATCCTCGAAGAGGTTGGGGTTGCCTTTTGTCCCTCTCCCCCCCTCTGGATCCCTGAATGAGGGGGAATAAACTAATTAAACCTAAACATATATAGGATTAGTAGTATTTATAGTTGGGCAGTACCGTAGGTAGGTTTTATTTGTTAACGCCGCCAGCGCACACAAACTTTCAATACTTATGAAATGTTCTTTATATGGCAATGGTTATCAAATTCAAACTCACAACATCTGGTCCTATTTATCAATCAGGCACATGCGTTAATTGTTAAAATTTTCATAATTAATATAATATTCTCAATAATTAAAAGGGTTTAAATTTTCATTTCGTGGAATAAAGATAATTTATTTTTGACATTAAGAACGAGAGTTTAGAGCCACAAAAGTAAGATTAGAAATAAGTTGAAAGATTATTATCTATAACAAACCCATTTTCAATTCCAGTCACAACCTCAATCCTTGTGCGATCTACTCTTTACTACATATAACATGCACATATACATATTTATTTACGTATATAATATATGGTACTAGAAATTTCTTCATTGGTTATTAGTTCAAGCTTTGAAATAGCGTGTGTTAGTGTTGTACGCACCATACAAGAGATTGGGCGTGTGTATTTATTTAGTAAAAAAATGGGGACGTTTTGACATTCAAGAGTTTCATGCCCATGTCTTGCCACGGGCAAGGTAATTCACCATCGTAGCACATCGCTTCAGCTTGTTTCTCTGAGTAAAAGTCGATTGACATACAGTTTGTTAAATGTACTTTGACAGCTATTAAGATGCTATAAATAAGTTAATTATCGTATTTTTATTTGGAATAGCTACAATATTCTAATTCTGGTAGATAATTATATGTAAGATAAATTTTAATATAATTATTAGCCTCTACTTATGATTAAATTATAATTTTTTGCGACATGGCCTCACAGCAAAGTTTGCTACGTTTATAGTTTAATTAGAATAAAATGATAATTGTACATTAGAAATAATTTTTTTCTATATTCAAACTCTTATTTCATTGTGTAAATTTATTAGTTTTATTTTAAACTCACGATAAATTTATACACGTTTATGACCTCTATCTAAAGGAATGTAATAATTATTGTCTTATATTGACATTGGTTAATATGAAATAAAGTTTATGCTCCTGATGCAACTGAGATTTTTATTGTTGTACGGATAAGAAGATTTTAAAATTTATATGTCGGGCATCAAAGTGTGTTCGATCTTGTACGTCTTTAATCCAAATCCTGTATACTCACAAAGTAAGGTCAAATGATTGGTGGGATTCGCTTTCCGATATATCTCCAACGCTAAAGTCGGTATCTTTTTTAAATGAGATAAAAAAATAGATAATGTAAAATGTATATTTTTATCCGAGGGTTTACGCTCTTATAATGACGTATTAGATTGAGAAAGAGAGTGTGTGCTCTTGGTATCTTTAAGTTGTCAGTTTTCTCTGTTTGAGAATGCGTTAAATGTTTTTCGTTCCCCTTTTCTGTAGAGATGATAGGTTTTTATAAATGTTAGGCGATAGTTGGTTCTTTTTGTCAACCGTTAAGAAAACTGATGAATAGATAAGTTTCATCCTGATGATGGTTTCAACCAATACTCGAGGTCATTAAGAGAACCATTAAAGTGGGCTCAACCTGATCACAAATTTGGATTGTTTAAGGGCGTCAGTCAAGTTCGCTGAAATAGGCTGCGCGGATATTTTCGGCCGCTTGAATCATTTTAGTCCAATTTCTTTGGGCCATCAAATATAATATTCATCAGTTCCATAGTACTAAAGTTTATTTTAGTGGTGAAACATTGATTGATAATCTATTTAAATTTGATTTAAATTTAGATTTTAATAATTATTTATTTTCATATACAAGTATCTGTCTAAAATGAGTTTTAAGAATGAGAACTCCTGTTTGTTATAACACATGAGATCCACTCAAATTTCTATTAAGAGATTTAAAAATATAATTAATTAAATTTCATAATCTCATAATTTTACGAAATTTGATAGGATTATGTAAAAAAAGGTAGACTAGAAAGATCACTAGAGTTTTCAAAAATGAACTCTTATATTCTAGAGATCATGTATATAAATGGCTAGATAATTAATTATCATACAAGGTATATATATCTCTATCTTTTAAATAGTAAGGATGAATTCATTGATGCTTTCAAAACCTATAAAATAGAAGTAGAGAAATATAAGGAAAGCCAAATTAACATCATAAGATTTAATAAATGTAGAGAGTATTATGGTATATATACAAAAAATAGACAAATAAAAGGTCCATTTATGAAATTCATTGAAGAAGAGGACATTATTGCTCAATATACAGTAATTGGCACACCATAAAAATATGGTATAGCTAATAGAAAGAATTGCACCCTTGCGAACAAAGTAAGAAGCATGATTAGTAATTTTAATCTGTCACTATCATTATGGAGTGAATCCCTAAATATCATAGTATATTTATTACATAGGGTTTCATCCAATGCAATCTCTAATACACCTTTTAAATTATAAAATAGATGAAAATAGAATTTAAATCATATAAACTTATGGGGCTATCATGTTAAAGTGAGAATGTATTTTCTTTACCTTAAAAAAATTAAATATGAGAATAAGAAGCTGTTCTTTTATTAGGCAAAAAGTTAATTCTTAAGGATTCAAATTTTACTATTTTTTTCACAATACTAAAATAGTTGAGTCTAGAAAGATAAGATTTCTTGAAGATATTGAATTTGGTAATCCTCAAAAGATAGAACTTGGAAAGTACAAAAATTAATAGATTTTTCTTCTATTGAAGGACAATTTATTGTTTCAGAAAAAAAAAAATGATTATCCTAAATGATGTGCTCCTAGATTCAAGCTAATTTTCTCCCTCCAGATAAGTATAAGTTGTATCCGTTGAGGTTGGATAGAGCATTTGAGTTGGCTAAGTTTAAAAGCGCCGAAGATGATCTTATGGATTTAGTTTTACCGTCTTATATCTTCTGATGGAATTTTTCTATATTTATATTATATTTTATTTATGAATGTATCCATATGATGATGTTGATGATAAGAAAATATTCATAGCATAGATTCCGCTGTATCGATGAATGTTCATGCTTTCATAGATTATTATAATTTGTTTCAGGTATTTAGTGGCATCTCTTTGTATCCGATATTATATCTGGAGACATAACTTTGGAGCCACGGAATGATTGTAGTAATTTTGGGATCCTGTGTTGTTTTGTTATATTGCCTGGATGTTGGGGGTATTTTTGATGATTTTTTATATTATTAATGTTATATAATTGATGTACATGATTGTTATATAGGTTTTGTATTTGATCAATGTTTGTATTACAACCGAAATTCTACTAAATTTTTGATTAAAAATACAGTAGGTCACAAATGTTGAGTTAGATTTCTCAAAAATCCAATGGACGATCTTTATATCACCGATATTTTGAGACATCCATACTTTGATTGGGTTTGTGAGACCCTATAGATGTCTTTTGAGATATCAGCGTCAATTAACATTATATTATTGATTATTCATACTGTTATTGAATTATTTTATTAATGATATTATTTAGTGATTATCCAAGAACAATTATTTATTCTATATATTTCATATTATTAGAGCTTGTTGTTTGATTAGATGAGTTTCTTGGATAGCTTGATATTTTTGCTATTTTTTATATTAGTTAGAACTATTTGTTAAATATTTAGCTCACTTTATTATTTTTTCAAAATAATAAGATTAGAAGATGATAACTCTAAAGCTAGATAGAGTTGGAAAGGTTAATAATGATTATGGATCCTAATTGAAAAGTGTTTTTATTTTGTTTTATATTTTAGAGATATATTCTAAAGTTTTCTTTTATTAGGATTTCGAGGTCAATGTTTTCTCCACATTTTTAATATATGAGGATATTTAGATTATGGTAATTATATTTATTATTTATAGTTATAATAATACTTTGAGACTTATGGTTTTTCTGCATAGTCAGATTTGGACGGCGGTCGCAGACTAGGTCTGAGTCATCACATATTAATCATACTATGTTAGGAACTAAATAATCTTTAGAAATAAATTTAATAAAAATAGCTAGACTTGAATATATTAGAATGATTTTGACATTTTCTTGCAATAAAAAATTTTAATTATTTTAAATAGATTTTAAGAGCGTATTTTGAAATGGGATTATTATGGAAGAAGTATATAACCTCTTCAATTTGAAGATAAAAATTTCTCGTATCATGCTTTGAAATTGTCTAAAACTTTTTCTAGATTAAAACAACGACCCAGAGCATAGTATGAAAGATTAAGTAAATATTTATTAAATAACGGCGTCAGTATAAAATAAATCAACACTACTTTATTTGTTAGACATTATAGTAATTATTTATTAATTGTGTAAATTTATATTGATGATATTATTTTTTTAGTACTAATATTATGATGTGCAGTGAATTTGCCAAATGCATGCGAAATACATTTGAAATAAATATGATAAGTGAACTTAATTTCTTTTTTGGACTACAAATTAAAAAATGTAAAGATATTATATGTTTAAATCAATCTAAATATGTGGAGAAACTTGTAAGGAAAACTAATATAGTTGATTGTAAAATTTGTACAACCGTATGAGTTCTTGTTTGAAATCAGACATCGATAAAAATAATAGCCTAAGTTAATTCTAAATTATATAGAGTTACAATTGAAAGTTTATTATATTTAACTACTAGTAAGTCGGATATAACATTAACTCTATATTTGGTTGGAGGAAATAGAAATTCTATTCATTCTTTATTCTCTTAAAATAAATATTTCTCCATTTTATTACAATTTAACCAGAAATAAATATTTTTATTGAAATATTTATTTTTACATATGTGAAAATAAAAATTATCACATTTTATTATGTAATTTTTATTCCCACATAAATAGGAATAACTATTCCCATGTTGTTGTTGTTATTATTATTATTATTATTATTATTACTATTCTCGCATTATTTTTCATACTATTCTATAAATTTAATAATGGAATATTAGTTCTCACCTTATTCTATTCTAATAATCAAATATGAAAATAATAATTCACACTCTATTCTCATCCTTTTTTATTCCCTGAAAATAACTATTCTATTCTCACATTATTCCATTCAAACAACTAAACATACCATAAGTGTTTGCCTATATGATCAATTTCAATTTAAACCTAAAGAATCTTATTTAATTGCAATGAAAAGGGTTTATAGATATCTTAAAAGGACACCTAATCTTACATTGTGATATTCTACGATATTTGTTTTGATTTTATAGATTATAGTGATGTAAACTTTGTCAATTGTACGATTGATAGAAAAAAATACTAGTGATACTTGCCATGTTTTAGGACATTCTTTAGTATCATGGTCTAGTAAAAAACAAAATTCTATTTCTATATCTATTGTTGAATATTGCCATCGGACTTACTTGTGTATAAATTTATTAAATAAAATACACACTCGAAGATTATGGTATTTATTTAAGAATGTGCCCATAGAATGTGACAGTACAAGTGTGGTTAATTTGACTAAAAATTCAACACAATATTTTAAATTTAAGCATATTTATTCTCGACGTTAGAGATCATATTAAAAAAAAAAAAATGAGATGTTACTATTAAATATGTTGACACAAAGTACTAATTTGCAAATGTTTTTACAAAACCCTTACGAGAAGGAAAATTTTGTATTATTAGAAGAAAAATTGATATGATTAACATATAATACATATTATGTGTCTAGTTTCTTTCATGTCGGGGAAGCATTTTTTTTATGCTTGCATTTTAATGATAACAAAAGAGTGAGAATATTTATATTTGTATATTAATTTATCTATTTAATAGATATGCTTGATGTTATGTTTTGACGGACATATACTATTTCATTAAGTGTTTGCCATCATCCAAATGAAGAGATTGCTAGTTTGAGATTACTTTACTTATTTTGATAATAATAAATATATTTATTAATATTATAATTTTAATGAATTAAATATATTTAAACCTAAAACTTATAAATTTCTACGTCAAAACTATTTCTTTGTTAGAATATAATTAGCATGATGGAGTTAAAATTTATACATATTATGAATTTAACTTGATTTAAATATTTTTAGTGCTCTTAAAATATGAAATATATATATATTACAAAAACAAGACATCTTAAGCTTTTATGTGGATATATTATATGAAAGATTTTGATTTATATTTTAGAATTCATAATTCTTTAAAGTTGCATAATATGTAGAGATATATGCCTGAAATTTAAACTAATGATATTGTAATATTTTACACATATCTTACTATACAAAATTAATTTTGATATGGTACAAATTATAAATAAAAGTAGGCTTAACAAGCTTTTTAGCAAGATAGGATGCATATTTTTGGGATTTGTCATCTATTTGATATGATTTTTTAATAAACTAGTTATAGGTTCTATTAATATAATAAATATTAGACTAATATAAGTTTGATATTTAAAATTTATCTCCTAAATTGTAACTTATTTGATTTTTTTTTTTTGATTTTAAACTAGAAGAAATAATAATACTATAGAAATATTTTGCAAAGTTTCTACAATTTAATGGCAACTATTTTCAAATTTTTTGAGGACAATTTTAATGTTAACGTGTCTTTATACCAGCATGAGTCTTAATCTCATCTTATATAAACTCTTTTCTTCATACTCGAAGATGACTCTTTTTAACTTAAAAATCAAAACAAATATTAATAAATATTCATATTATGATGTGGACAAAAATTTAATATATTTGTTGATAAAAATTATACTTAACTTGTTTACATTTTTTTTTAGATAAAACTTTTGTAATAAACTTCTTACAAGAGTGAAAGTGTAAATTTATCACTCTTGAAAAAAATCTCGAAGATTAGATTTTTAATTTATACTATGAGGTTTGATATTCACCTGAAAGAAGAAAATTTGTTTAGTAGAATTAAAAATAAATAACTTATTTTTTTGAGATTGATTATTGAGATAATTTTGACTTTTATTATGTCAAAAAGATGTCCACTATATCACAAAAAAGGATTGATAAAATATGTATTGATTATACAGTATGATAGTGTGACATCCTAAAATTTTTTTATTTAAAATAAATATTTAATTATTTTAAAAAATTAAAATAATAATAATAATAGTAATAATAATAATAATAAAGTAATTAGAATAATAATAATATTAATATTATTATTATTATTATTATACATAAAACAAAAGAAGGGAAAAGTGGGAAGAGTGGAATGAAGGAGAGGAAAGAGGGAGAAATGGCTGGCCGATCTTCCTGCGACGCCACCTCTTTCTCCTACTGAGCGGTTGAAATAGCTAACTTTCCTTCTTCCTCTCGATTCGCTAGTTTTGATTTCGTTTTTTTTTCTCAGTTGCTCCCATTTCCTTAAAGATTGTTGCTTTCCTTTTTCTTCCACTTCTTTCTCGGTTGTGGCTACGGGTAAACCAGAGAAAGCAAGAACAAAGAAAGAGTAGCCAGAGATCTTATATTGTTGCCGCTGCCAAGGAGTGTCGCCGGGATTGTTGAAGCCATCGCCGTTGGTGTCCTCATTTATCAGGCAAGTTAATTTGAGTTTCTTGACAATAATTCGTGATCTTCCTTTTCCAATCATTGTCGATTTTCTAATTGTGTGTTAAGATTGTGTATGAGTTTATTGTATATGGGTGATTTTGGAGAATTTCGGTGAAATTGGGCCGATTGGAGAAGAAATTGAGAAAACAGGGCTTCGGTCCGGTTTGTGAAATGGGACGAAACTTTGATGAATTAATGTTGAATTAGGAGATAAAATCTTGTGGGATTAACAAATTGAAATTGTTATTTATCCTATTGGGAGATCAAAATTTGGATTTCAATGGAAATTACACATGCCCTGTTTCCATGGCGTGAAATTGGTGGAGATATGAATTATAGAGGGTTTTACTCTGTTTGCGAAACAGTTATGGCAATTGCTTGTGGCAGCGTGGGTGTGAGTAGCCGTACGAGTGTGTGGGTATGTAGATAAATATATGTATACATATTACATGTATGTATATAGTTAGGCGAGTGTGTGTACTGCCCGTGCATTGCTGTCTGTGTGTGTATAGTTGTGTGTGGGGGGTGTGTAATGGAGGAAATGTGCTGGCAGTGTAAAGAAGTGGGCGTGAGAGCTTGTGTGTGCTGCTGTCGTGTATGGTGTGTATGGAGGTGCTACTGCCTTTGCTAGCAGTAGCCGTGTGTAATGCGTATGTAAAGGTGTATATATATATATATATATGCAGGGTATAATGTATATATGTGCACAAAGTGATGGCAGATATAAATTTTGTGTATAGTTTGATTTACCCGTAAATGAATGTTTATAAATATGTGTATAAATATATTAAAGTATAAGTTAGATAAATGAAAAAATGTAAATAGTTGAATAATATTTGAAGATTTTAGATCTCTCTCTGGACATCAGAATAAAAAGGGATTTTTGTAGCTTTAGAAATAATGTTGGGACACTGAATAAGTTTAGAAAGGATTTGATAAAATATTAGAGTATTCGATTGAATATTTAAACTATCATTGGTATTATTACTTTTTTTTCGATAATGACATTATTTGCATAACCTTCGAATGGTGTGTGTATAGTCTTTATCAGCACTGAATAATATTTCTATCATTTTATTTGCAAAGGCTCTTTTGCGTTCTGTTTGATTGCATAAGTTTTGAAATTATTGGTTTTATACGGTCAAGGTTAAAGAGAACGTATGAAAATACTAAGGTATCTAGTCAAATGGGAGGTTATGACACCTTAGTGTAATCTACACTTATCCGATTCTGATTTTCATATCATGGTAATAACAATGTATATTAGTTATTGTGAACGGATACTTATAACCATGTGACTATCGTAGGAGATGATATCAGGGATATCATTTGGCGATGGGTATTATAGATGGTATGGGCATACTATCGGTATAACCTCTGAAAAGATTGTAGGAGTAGTGATGATACCATGAATAATTTCGTTGCACTTACCCAGCCGTTGAGAGTGTAAATACTTGGCCTTTGATTCACGGTGGCAGATTAAGATCCAAGGGAATTCATTGTGATATTCCGTCATTGTTCATACCTCATGAATTTGGAATTTAGTTAAATTCACGTGTTATATTCAGTAGAATCTATGGGTCAGATTTTACTATATTCGAATTCAGTGGAATCCATATTATTTCTTTGTATTTGATTTTCAGGTCGTTCACATTGATATTCGGACCAGAAAATTCCTTTTACTTCTTATGAGATCAGATTCTAAGGGATCTTACTTCTTACTGGTGAAATTTTATAACCCTTGTTACATTGGTATTCGAAGTGATTCGCCTTTCTTATGCATTTGAATCATAAATGTGGTGAATTGTATTTTTTTGGATATATACTGATCTGTTAGATGTCGTATTGTTATTCGTAATTGTTAGAGACATTTGTCTTATTGGCATATTCCGTGACCATATGTATTATTGTATTGATGTCGGGTTGTAAGTTGTCGGGTTAAAGTCCGTTCGGTCCGCCCTCCAGTCGCTCAAGCCCATCCATTGACCGCCCGCTCGCCATAAGCTCGAATCTCGCTCGAGCGCAAAAACCAGTAGGGTGGCTGCTCGAATCTCGCTCGCTAGCCGCTCGAGCCGCAAAACCAGAAGGTCGCCCGCTCAATGCTCGCCCCCTGGCCGCTCGCCGCGCGCTCGAGCGGCCGCCCAACGGGCAGAATTTTTAAACGCGTTTTTGGCTCCACTATAAATATTGGACTTATGTTTTTGAACCCTAGGAATTCTGGAGAACTGATGTGCGTGCCTCTTTGAGAAGAAAACCCTCTCATGCTTCAAGATCATTGTTTCTTCTCTTGAGAAAACTAACTACTACAAGAATACTCTACATGTTCAAACTAGTTTTCTCACCCACCTTCTTTAACCATTGAAACTTTGCCTTCTACCATTGTTGGAGACTTTGGTTCGTAAAGAAGGAGACTTGTTCGTGATTGGAAATTCAAGTGGTTCGAGGGAAGATTGATGTGAAGATCGGAAGGTGTCCGGTTACGTTGCCGCGGGCAAATCCAAGGAGTTCCTTGGTAGGGATCACGTGACGGGAGTAAGTCGGCTAGGTTAGCGCGTCGTTACCACCCGGTCTGTAAGTTAATTTTCATAGAGCATTGCTTCCCTGGCCGTTGAAGCCCGGAGTGTTTTTCTCGATACCGTGGGTATCGAGTTTTCACTTCGTCACCAAAAAATTGTGTCTTTATCTCTATTGCTCGTTATTATTATATTGTATGATTGTTAGTCTCGTATGCATCTAATGTTAAATATCTTTTACGTGTATTAGATATTTATTATTTATTGTTGCTTCCGCTATATTTTTAACGGGGTCAAAACACGTTAGCACGAAACGTGCTTTTTCAGTAATTCTTGCCATACATTATATATTGTGCATTTGAGACTTTTATTATCGTTTCCTGTTATTTTTGGATTTGTTATTATTTGTTGAGTGTTTGATTCACACTTACTATTTTTCTTTCTTCCAGAGTAGTAAATTAGATAATGATGACTCTAGAGTAAATCAAGAATTGTGGCAAGAGAGATTGATGCCCAACTAGAGATAATATCGAAATAATACTTTAGAGATATATTTTGACATTTTGTTTCATTTGTTGAGATTATTTTTGAAACTATGTACTTTCTCGCAAATTTATTTTACTATGAAGATATTTGAATTATTATGGTTGTGTTTTATTAGTTGTGGATATGCCAAATATATATATATATATATATATATTTGAGAATGTGGACTTATCCTATACGATCAGGTTTTACTATTAGTTATAGATTTGGGTTAGGGTCGTCGTAGATAATTTGTACCTATTGAGAATTAAAAAAAAAAAAAATACCGGTCTGCTTATTGGCTCAAAATGTATAACCAATTAGAATTTAACTTCATTTTAACAGCTATTTTTTGGTCATTTTTCTACCAATTGACTTCTATAGGAATTGAACAAAATTATTAGAAAAGTGGCATGACATCCTAAAAGCCCAACGCTCTTCTACAAACGCAATAGGAAGAAAGGAACTAGCTCCCTTTAAATGCAAGCAGCTAGGTATAAGAGGTCCGATTGTTCTTTATCCAATGTCCATGAACTGCCAAAGCCATAATGGAAGTATGTTCGGTAAGCCAACCGTATCCCATCGAACCTCGCAGAGAGCACGACCCTCTATCTCACTTCCTCTAACATAAACGTATTATAGTTGAGTTTTAAGAGTGTTTAAATTTGTAGCACTCTTACTTTACTCAATTTAGTACTAATTTTGGTATCGGAGGAGTTTCTATAGAATAATATCAAGGCCTTATTGAATTTATTAGTTATGGTGTATAGGATTAAAATTAAAATATTTGAGTTTGAATTTCACAATTATTTTAAATAAACTTTAATTTAATTGTACATTACACACAATTTAACTTCTTCTCAAAATTTCTAATATAGTCAAGTCAAATAATAATCACCAAATTATATCAATAAAATTTCTATACTGGAACTATGTTAATATAATTTATGTAACCATTTTTTAATAAAATCATTAATTTTAAAAAAGGGCAGCCCTAAAATATCACATTTGGATATTATTTAACAAACCTAAACATTGCCCACAAAATAACTTCTAGATGAAGCAAAAACTTAGATTTAGGGTGATTTTCACAACAGACGCAAAATAGTTAACCTCACTTCCCAACCTTGACACAAACGAAATGAATCATACTAAGTGTGTGCTACTAAAACAAAAATCCAAATAAAAATTACACAATTAAAAGGACGACGCTTGAGAGATTCGAGAGAATTCTCTCGAGAAATGTTAGGGTTTGTATTCCTGATATTTGATTTATCAAATGGCAGAAATTCCAACCGTTGGATTGAAGGCGAAAAGCGACAGCTGTGATCGCTTGTTTTTTCCCCCATTTTCACTAGCTAGATAGATCTCCATCCAAGTCTGTTTATATTCTTTGTTAATAAATTTCAGGTTAATCCCGACTGCCGCGGTCGTACGTTAACGGGCACCCTTGTCCCTCGTTACCACGTCTAGCATGCGCAGAACGCCTGTTGGACTTGCTCAGCACCGCTGACCCCAAGCCATAAGGCCGACCTAGTCCGTCGGTTGATGCCATCTGTAACCGGAAAACGGGACTCCATAATCATCATCTCCGACCAGAAGAAGAGAGAGTGGGAAATTGCTGAGAAGCCGTGATGTGGGGTTCAGGGAGAGTAATCGTTCGATCATTAGTGGCAAGAGGATTCAAACCCAATACCTTCGGTGAAATTTGTAATCACCGATGGTTATATGCTTCTTCTGCGCACTTCCATAGATCCAAGGGCAACGACAACTCAACTTCTACTTCTCTAACATCCTCTTCTTCTGCTATTATCTCTTTGAATTCCCGTCAATGGACTCCTTTCCGGGGTATCATTTTCTTTCCTTCACATTCTTTTAGCTTTTCGCTAGTTTGGCTTATATATTTGCTTGCTAGGTCGCAATTGCTAAACTTGTAATCTTATTTACTTTTTGCCACTATCAATTCCGCATGTTAGAGTGCCCTCTGGCAAATTCAACTAGATATTATTGTCTTTGCCGATATTTATGGTAGAAATGACATTATAGTGTTAACACCGCTTAATTTTGCGGTTTTTGTTTCTGACAGGGCAGAGCAGGACCATGTTTATCCAAACGCAGCCTACGCCGAATCCTTCCTCATTAATGTTCTATCCTGCCAAGCCAGTTATGGAAGTCGGGAGTGCTGACTTTCCGAATGCTCGGGTAGCCATGAATTCACCCCTAGCGAAAGCACTTTTTGGAATCGACGGTAGTCTTCCTCGTAATTTTCATCCTCTGCTATTGTTTCTGTAATTGAAGTCCATACTGTTTAATAGCTTCGTGACATTTTTAGTTGCTTTAACTTCCCAAGCATTGTCCATTTGCTTTGAATTTTTTTTTTCTGTTATCATGTTATGGTATATGCTGCCAAAACTGTTTTTAAGGTTGGATAGTACCAAGTTAAACCACGAGTGTGATAATTGCCGTTGGTGCCTGGCAAGAAGAAACAGAGAGAATTTCCCCTTGGCATTATAAAGTAGAATAGTTGCTGACCAGGTCTTGGGTCGGACTGTAGGACTGAATTTGAATACGAGAAATCAACACTAAATCCCTCGAATACTCAGAGGGTGTGAATAAGTGTGTGATGGTATAACAAACATTACCACCCATAAATTCAATACACGTGAGTAATTTACAGCACTAGATGATCACACCACCATATCAATCAAATATGTTCAATAAGATGGAAAACTATGCATAGAAGTAAAGTACGCATGATCTTGTTGACAAATGAAAAACTTGTGAACAAAGTGTCTGAGAAAAATCCTTTGGGCTGAGTCGCCAATTGAAAATCCACTAAATAAAAAGAGTTGATGTACAGAAATGGTTCAAATGCACTAGATCCAAGTTGACTAACCTCAAACTCGTGACTATTTAAGGATCTCCTCTGATCTACTCACCTGCATAAAAACTAGAACCTCTAGTTTTCTTGCTATGGTTCTTTTCAAGAATTCTTCTGCAGAACTCCAACAGACAAGCCACACACAAAAATCTGTAGGATTGCAGGCTTGGATTAAGTATTTAAAGGTTTTTGGGGGTGATAGGCTTAGAAGATTCAAGAGCCCCATCATCATCATTGAAATAAGGAAATTTCCTGAAAATGTTTGGTGGTTCACTCACAAGTCACACACAAAGCTCTCTAGAAAGATGACGAAATCCATGGCAATAAGTTCTCTACCGCTCTAAGAAGTTGAGCGCCTTTATTAGTAGTAGGCTACTCGTCAAAGCATTTTCAGAACCGTGTAGTGCAGATAATTGTGTTCCGCACTTCTGAAATTGTATGAGGTTCTTGCGAACTATTGAACACTGTGCAAAATTTGCGCAAACTTCATGCTGAAGTATTCTAGTCTTGTTTCACTCAAGCCAAATGTCATGCAAACATTGAGAGAAATTCTTGGCTGAAAATCCAGGCTAACACCAACTTCTAGCAGCAAAATTCTTTGCCTGATATCCATGCTTTAGCAAAAATTGAGCCAACATCATGTGAAAGCCTCTACTATATTTCAGACGCTTGATTGAAGATTGAACCAACTTTGAGCAAAATACTCAAGTTGATTTTTGATACTCAAGCCAACTTCTAACCAACAATGAGCACAACACCTGGACACATAATTTAAGAAAGAGACTCAAAATATTACACATTATCTTGGAACATCTCAAATACTAATAGACTGGCCCAACATATTATAATATCTTTTTTGCTTTATATTATGAAGTGGTTGCTAGCCGCGATGCATGCTGAAGTTGAAGGGTCGGTTGTTATTTTAAATAGCTTTTGACAAAAGGCTGTCAATTATTTTTTTTTCC
The DNA here is from genome assembly GCA_033239525.1 of Nepenthes gracilis. Classification (NCBI taxonomy): domain Eukaryota; kingdom Viridiplantae; phylum Streptophyta; class Magnoliopsida; order Caryophyllales; family Nepenthaceae; genus Nepenthes; species Nepenthes gracilis. Next base: position 261,290 of record BSYO01000010.1, read on the forward strand.
CTTAAAAGTTTTCTAAAACACTTATTGAGGTTCAATATAAGTTGCTTTGAGTTTTTTCAAAAGTTTCAATTCAGATCATTTTTAGGAACTACCCCAAAATTTTTTTTTGGAGAAGTTAAAAATTGTAAATTTCTCCGAAAGTTTTTTTTAGAAGCAGTGACAACACCGCTAAGACTTTTGCTTTCTGGACTAAGACCCTTTCAACTAAGTGATTGTTAATAAGAGTTGTTCTCAACAATTCAATCAAATGGTGTTGTGCAGTTATGTCATTTCCCCTATTTATGAAGTCAAGACAAAATTTATTCAAAGATAAGACTGATAAGAGATAACCAAAGTCTGGACTGGAGTAGGGTAGCTGGGTTTAGAAGGGAACTTAGATGGATGGTCTTTGGGTTGTCATCTGATATACAAGAGGCTGAGTTATGTAGACTTTAGGTTCACAGTTAATCGGACATTGGGTAGCATTTGGGTTCTGATTTAAAGGTTACCAAGAAAGTTCAAGGGAGTCTAATGTAATAATAAAGTTGCTCTGTTGTGGTTTAAATATTATAGGCTCAAAAAATGGAAATAATCTCTCTATATTTCATGAGCATGGCTGCGTGCGTTAGCCTTCTTTGGATTGTGTCGCTATTTGTTTATTTTCTTTAGTGATACATGTTTGGTTGTTTTTGTGCTTTAAATCCATGATTGGATGTGTGGGGTAAAAACATAACAAGGAAGTGAGGTTTCAGGGAAGAGCTAAGTGAAGAGTGTGTCAAAAAGAGGAGGGAGGTAATAGAAGCATAAGATAACACAAGAATATGGCTTGGGGGTTCATGATAATGAAAGGCTTGTGGAAATATAAATAATAGATGATATTATTGATTGGAAACCTCAAGAATCAACTAGCTCAGGAGGAAGACTGGTAGGGCTTCTCCATACAGTTAAGGCAAATCCATTAGAAGGTCAACTTATAGTATAGTAGGGAAAAATGCATTGTACCCCTAGCCATCTCTTCTTGACTCATGACCCCTACTGAATCACATACTTTCTTGATTAGCCTCAAGTTATTTATTTGGACCCCTTTGGAAGTTATGAGATATTCCTATATTGATTCGAGAATTTTCAAACCAGCTCTATTTGTTGAAAACACTTCAATTCTATGTAGGAGCGACACATCAAAATTCTATAGGATTACGGGCCAAGTAATGTGATTAACGATTGTGGTGAGATGTCTTCGTAAGCTTTAAGTGCAGGCTATTATGGAAATATGAAAATCATTCAAAGGGTTGATGACATTCTGAAAGGTAGTATTCTCTGCGAGCCTTGGAAATTCAGGCCACACATAGTATTCTCGGGCTATCACTTAATCAAGGGCGTAGAGTATTTTCTCATCCTCTCTCTTCTTCTCCCTTCAATTGATGATTAAACAGACTGGACTCCTTTTACTTCCTCTTTTTCCTTTATTGGTCAATGGCCCATTCGCTTTTCCTTTGCTACCTTTTTATCGTGCTTTCATATGTTTTGAGTACATGTTCCATGCATACCCGCATTAGAACAGTCAGATTTCTCACTCCCCCTTTTTGAGATTTCTTTTTGTATGGTTGACCTACTCCATGACTCTTAAGGCATCTCATGGACTATTTTCATATTCTCTTACAAATACAGGAATCACACGAGTTTTCTTTGGATCTGATTTTATAACTGTAACCAAGTCTGAGCACACTTCTTGGGATTATTTAAAGCCTGAAATTTTTGCCGCAATCATGGATTTCTATACATCTGGTCAACCGTTGTTTCTAGATGCAAATACTGCAGCTTCAAAGGATACAACAATTCATGAAGTATGTCTTTTAACTTCCTCGTTATTTTAGGCTGTGTGTTTATATTGAATACTTATATTTTTCTGCTCTTCCACGTTTCCTTTTAGTAATTACCTTCATATGAGACTTCTATAATGCATGAGAAGGTGCGCTGAGCTATGGAGACAAACTTTATTTCGTCATTTGATTCTGACATGGCATCATGTAAAACATTCTTGTCCATGGTGTTGTGTTGAATGCTTCTGTTTTGGGTAGATTTGACAAAGTTGTGGCTAAGTTTCTGGATATGGTGAACTTTGTGGAATCACAGAAGGGTAGCAGATGAGTCAAGCCAATGGGATGAACCAGAAAAAGTTGTGTCTCATGAACTTTGTATTTGTACTGCACATAGAAAAGAAGGCCAGTATATTGTTTGTGTTGCCCTATTTGTGGCCTTATGGGGTATCTATTTAGAATCTTGTCCAATGAGTTGGAAGATCTTCAGCACCAAGCATTTTTTTGTTTGTGTGTGTGTGGATGTGATCATTTAAAATCTTCTAAGCTAATGGTAAGGAGATCAGGCACTGAATATGCTCTTATTCAATCTATGAGTCGGCTTCCAAGGAGGAGGTTGTTGGCTATTATTTGTTGATAAAATGATATTTTATCTTCGCTCTACTGGAATGGGTGGGGTGGGATGCTTGTGGGTGAGTTTTGATGCAAAGATAAGTTGCTATATTGTGACCTAGAAGCCGCTAGTTTAGGCCACACATACCACCTCTCAGCAATGTGTGAGCCTTGAGCTGCATTTTTGTTTATGCTTGGAAAGTCTAGGTCACTTTAGATGATGAAGCTTGGGTGTATTTGCATCTTGCAACAAGGACTGAATCCCATGATGAATTTCTTAGGAATATGATTTAGAATTTTATGTTCCAACTAGAGTTGCTTGCTTTCATGAGAAGCTACATGGGGCTAAATTTTGCAATTGATATGCTTGAGGGTTATGTGATGAAGGAATCAATCACAAGGCTGATTCGGGGATAAAATATGTTTATAGAGAAGGGAGAAATTAGACAGGGAGACAGAGGAGACTGGGGACAGAACAAAGAGAAGATATTTCAGCTTCCATGTACTTCATTTGCTCTAGCAATGATGAAGGTTTATTGGTTATTATATAGAATTGGCACTTTTTAACTAGTTCTAACAACTTCCTAATTGTTTCAATTACATTCATGCCTAATCTATCTTCCAACCACCTGAATTTTGAACTGGCCATCCGTTGCTGACCTGCTGAAGTTGCTGCTGACCTGTTGCTGATGCTGCTGATGCACATAAAGCTGCTGTTTCCCATTTGCTGTTGCCAGTTTGGTTCAGCTGCTGATGCAATAGCCTTAGCTCATGACAACTACCCCCTTGGTGAAATCATCCTTGTCCCCAAGGATGGAAGGAACAAAATTATAGTGGAAAAAACTGGAGCTTATAATTGTTATGTATGAGGAGATTCCAGTAGCAGCCATTGGAATTAGCTGCTGTGGGACCTGTGGTAAGCAATTAAAAACTGACTTTTAAGTATGGTTTTACTAATTATATTAGTATATTACCATATTCAAGGTGAAACTCGTTGTAATTAAAGAAGTGTCATCTTGGTGATGTAAAAATTAGGTAACTTGCAACTGAGAGCAGGACTTGTTGATGAAGATCCTTCCTTTTATCTTTCAAGAAATTTGGCACTGAAGTTAGATGATCATAGGTTTAGAGATCACCAAGAAGCATGTTACTGAATGTTATCTTCATTGTGAACGTAGTATTGCTGCTGATGCTGTTGTATGGTAGAATTGATGGTAACTGAGCTTGCATGAAACTGAATGTTGTATGCTGTTCTGGACCACAATTCGGTGTTATTGAGCCAGGTTCAATTGCTGTAGGCTGGGATAATGTGCAAATTTTTGTCTTTGTTGAATTTGATTTTTGAGTTTTAGCTTTTGTGATGTCTAGGACAACAGTTAGTCAATTCAGCAGAAACATCAGCACTATCAGAAATTTCATCAATTTTAGCAACTTCAACTGGAGCAGGTTGTAGCTCCAATACATTCAGCAACTGTATCAAGGCTCAAGTGGAATGGAGCAGCTAATGCATTTGTCTGAACAATTTCACAAGTGTAATAGCTTGATCAGCTATCACAGGAGTGTCATTGATTTCATCAAAATGTTTTGTTGCTGAAGTACTTGGTTCCGATGTAGGCACATTAAGGTTCAACATAAGGGTGATGAGTGCCAAAATTTCGCATTTTATAATCAGAACGCAAAATAGCTTGTGGTTGTGGTGGTGTATGGTTACTGTTGGGATGCCCATGATCAGAAATCAAAATTGCATCTTCTTGCCACTTATTAGTACTCCAAAACTTAATATGCAGTTGACAATGTTTTTCGTAGGTTGGCCTTTGATGTTGTAGTGAGTTCATAGTTTTTTCCTTTGCAATCTTTCCAAATGGAGCTAACACTTGATATAATATGTTTCTTGTAATGGGAAATTGGATATCATCTATATGTGCCAAGATTATTGTGTTAGGTTCTGCTGCAGTATAACGAGGTGAAATAGGATATATTCTGTAGTGACAGTGGAGTGCATCCATATGATTTTCTTGCAAATTTGTAGAATCTCAGATTTCAGAATGAAAAAATGAGGAAGCGAGAATTTGAGTGCTTGGTTTGAAGACCAGACTTTGTTGGATTCCTAAGGAAGACTTCATAAATCAGAAGTGCCCCATTATGACCGTGAAATAAAAATTTTCAAAATAATGCAGTTGTTGTTTCTGAAAGTAAGAATTGGAGTGCGACCTGCCAAATGCTGATGGAATCAGAATTGACAGAATTTTGGACTTGGAAGATGATTGATAATGTAAATTTAGGAATGCAGCATGTGATACTAAACCTATTTATATATGATGATGTTGAAGCAATTATGTGGAATTTCAGAATACAGGAAATATAGAAATAGGATTGCAGAATGCAGAATACCAAGTCAGAGAAGGCATTAGAGAGGGCAGCATGATCGAGAAATTAGAGTGGGAGACCAAGGAGACTTGGGACAGAACAAAGAGAAGCTCTTTCAAATTTTTTTACTTCATTTTATTCATAGCTACCATTAAGGTTTATGACTTTATATATAGACTTGGCACATCCTAACTACTTTTAACAATTTCATAACTGATTCAATAATATTCACATATTGCTGACAACCTATATAACCTGCCTAAACTATCTTCCACCTACCCTTGCTGACCTGCTGAAGCTGCTGCTGACCTATTACTTAGTGAACATGCCCATGCAGATGGAGTTGTTATTCCCATTTGCTGATGCCAGTTTGGCTCAGTTGCTGATACAGTAGTCTAGGGTCGTGACAGGTTATTAGGTCATCTAATGCCAACGTAGTAACTAATTGCAGTTGCGACCCATGTGGACGTATCATAATGGTCACATTATAATCAAACATATATAGTGTAATTATAGCAATTCTAGATAAAATTATATGCTCTTCAAAAATTAATGATTAAGATATTCCTAAAAGTAATAGATTCATTACCTTTGATCTATAATTCATGAAAATAGAGGCATTGATGATGGCATGACGCAATATTAATATAGGTTGGCTAAAATGGAGAATTGCGTCAAGTGTGCTTTGAGATCGAAATACACCTCTAAAATTAAACAGAAAATTTTATAAAATAACTATTCGACTTACTGTAATTTATAAATTAGATGAGCAAACAAACATATACAAAAGATGGATAAGGAAGATGATATTCATAAAGGTTTAGGAAATTGCATATGTAAAAAATAAGATTAGAGAAGGACATCTAATGTGATTAAAATATTTGAAACTTATGGCAAAGGAAACATATTTGAGAAAAGGTGAGTGAATTGTGGTCGGAGGGAAATAAAAAGAAGATATAGACCTTTGAAAAATTGGAGTGAGGTGATAAAAATGATTTGAAATCACTTCTACCTTCCATCCTAAGGATATTGTAATAGATCGAGCAGAATTTTATAACACCTGAAAGTTGATTATATAATCATTCCACTTAATATGACTAAGGCTTTACTTCTGTTGAATAGCCATAAAATTAATAGGAGAACTAAAAATATATTGAAATAGAAAAAATGGAAAGTACATTACCCCCAGGCCCCAACTGATGCATTTTAGGACTGACAATGGATATGCCTATGCTATTACCCATGCACCTATTTCTTATTTGGACATGCCATTCTTCCCTGTCGAAACACCCTTTTCCCCAACGGTGGAACTGAGGTCATTACTTCCAAGATTTTATCACCTTTCTTTTTTAGTATATTTTTAAATTTCTAAGATGACGATATTGAGGAGAGGTCCTCAAATATCTAAACTTTGGTTCCTACTCATGGCTTGGGAACCTCATTGCAAATTGTGATTGGCAAGGATTCGTCCCCTGATCTTTGCATGCAGCAGGAAGAAGTAACTTAAGGTGTGGAAATGCAACCAAGTCTCCATACATTCCATGACCTGTTGAAGCATGTGGAATTTTTTGGCTAGTAAACAAGCCATCAAAGGAGTAACGTTGGTCCAAACATCAGCTCCAGCTCATTTAGAAATGGAATCACACTTGATTGAGTAGTGAACAATGTTGTTGAAAATTCACTTTTGGAAACATGGTTTTCAAGTTCACTTGCACCCTAGCATTTGGAACATATATTGCACAATCAAGCCAAACCTCTTTTCTAGCTCCCTAAACATTATTCAGAACATTGCTAGAAAGTGGTGGCTGTGCCCTCGTTGCTTTTGGTGCAACTCTGGATTGTTTTTCTAAGTCTCCACCACCACTATCATCTGTAACTTCACAGTGAAGTCTTGGCCCTCTAAGCAATCATGGACTGTGTATGTTTCATCACACCATTCACAAAGGCACTTTCTCCCTTATAAATGCTTCTACTTTTAGTCCACTCCATATTCTTACTGTTAAATGCACCAATTGAATAAAACTCTCAGTGATTATATCACTGACTGATTTTTCATTTCAACTTTTTCAATGAGATTTAGCTCTTAAATTTCACGAAAATTTATGTAATCTTCAGAGAGAGATAAATAAATGGGAGAAAATGACATATTTAGCACACTAAAATCAATTAACCCAAACACTAGCGACCAAGAATTAACCCAAACTGGACTCGCAACAGTTTATGTTTGCAGGAAGTGACTTCAGGATAATATAGTTAAACTCTAATTCTTAGGATCAATTAACCTAAAAAGGTCCAAAATGACCCACTCAAGGCTTACGATTCAATAATTAACTTGAAACAAATCCAAACAATCCATAAGTTGTTGAATATAGGTTAAATAAGCAGAACACTTGTGGATGAGATGAGACTCAAGAAATTTAGTTGCCAACTTCTTCAAGGCACTGGAAAGAAAATTACAGCAACGAAGCTGCTGGGTGTTATATTGTACAATATTTTCTTCTGTATAGCTGGTGAGTGGAGATTTGATCTGTACCTCACATGGAGAGTCAGATCCAAAGAAAATTAAGTTAGATATGGATTTTTGTTGAGTTCTAAAATCAAAATGGAAGAAAATAGTTGTATCCTGTTATTGTGTCTCTCTCTTTTTGGGATCAACAATTATGTCAAAATGGGGACATTTTTGTGTTGGTTGACGATTTGATGAAGAAAGGAACTGAGAGATCAAGTAGAATCTGAATTAGGTCTGATGAAATAGAGCAATGAATTTAGTGTGGGATGAAGGTAATGAAAGGGAAGATGACTGGAAAGTTGAGATTGAAGAAAGAGCAAATGGGTAATATAAGATAATGATCAAACTCAGACCTGATTTTCCTTCTCTTTTATAAAGAATTGGTGATAATAAAAGCGGGGAAGGCTGTGGTGGTGATGGAAGCTTTGAATAGTGTGGCTATCTTCTGATCTGAAAGGATTGGATGTGGAATAGCAGCAAAAAATTTCAACAATCAGTAACAGAACCTTTTTTATCTGATACCATTTATGTGTGCTGAATTTGTAAGATGGATCAAATCTCTGTCAAGGAACTCAAGAGATGGGGAATGAGTATTAAGAGCTTGAAGATGGTTGTCAATGATGGAAAGTCAGTTGTGCAGAGAGAGAATAAGAGTGGGAGAGTTGGATTGAAAATTAATACTTCATTCCATGAATGCTCTAGTACACTGTCTGGTCATATAACTAACAGAACTGACAATTATAGCCAAATAGATAGTGGGAAATCCCACCCACGGCTAACACATTCTAGAACTAACTACGATATAATTGGGTACAAGGATTTACCATGTTATTTCAATGCACCTTATTTGGATAAGGATCATTGTTCTTGTTTTGGATATCCATGCTGAGGTTTAAATCTTGAATTAGCATGCCAGGGTGAATATGTACCTGAGCCTTGTACACCGCCCCTCACTCCATGGGAATTGGTTTCGCCGTTATCATTTGACCAATGATCCCCCATGACTTCAGTGTATCAGTGATGTAGAGAAGGGGAAGAGTAGGGGAGGAGAACGAGAAATCAGGGGAGGGGGTGAAACAAAAGGAGAACCAGGGGGAAGAGAAGGAGAAACCAAGGGGGAGAGAGAGATAGAAATCGAGAAAGAGGAAAAAGATCACAATCAATCAAAATTCATTCAATTCATCAATACTACCAAATAATAGAGGTTAGGGTTCTTATATAAAGTAATCCTAAGCCTAAAATGATGTGGAAACAAATATAACTTTCTAACTAAAATAATATAAATTCCTAAAATAAAAAGAAAATCTCAATATAATAAAATCTCAACATAATAAAATCATGCAAATCAAATAAAATAAAAGCAAATCTCTTATAATTTGGAATATTTGTGATGTCCGTATCAATTCTTCCCGAGTGGTCGGGATTCAACCCCGTCGAGTAAAACTTTTATAATCAATTCCTCAACCACAAGCTAACGGCTATGCAATCTTCCGTTGACCGTGATAGACACATGTTAGTGGGAGCCGAAATTTGATTAAACAGCCAATGTCTCCGGAAGGGACTGGATTAGGGCCTAAAAAGGTGCAATCCTATATACTCTAATAAATTTTCAAAAGATTTGAGTCTAACTATTGGAGTGTTTCTCGAGAGATCCATTCATTCTCAGACTCTGGTCGGCCAACCCAACGGATAATGAAGTATTGAATTGCTCCATCCCTGATAAACATAATCTGATACCAAATTTGATGCAGAGAGGGGGAAAAGTATGAGAGGGGAAGAACTAGAGGAAGAGAGACAAATGTAGAATAAAGATCAGAGAGAAGTAGAGACCAAAAAAGGAGGAGACCAAATGGAAAAGTAGAAGAAAAGCACAATCACTCAATATTTCATTCAATTCATCAAACATTGCTTCAAACAATAGATGTAAGGTCCTTATATAGAGAATCCTATACCTAAGATAATTGGAAACAAAATTGCCATTAAATAACTTCTAATTTGGAAAGAAAATCAAATGGAAAATAAAAATCAATCTTTGTTAAATTAAAAATAAAATCAAATTTCTACTAATTAATAATCAAATCTACTATGAAAATAAAATCAAATCTAATTTGGAAGTAAAATCAAATCAAATTTACATCCTTGATATCAACATCAATTCTCCCCAGGCAGTTAGGAATCAACCCTATCGAATAAACTTCTGTAGTTACTTCCCCGACCAAAATTGAGTGATTGCAATCCTTCACCGACAATGGTAGACACGTGTGAGTGGGGTTGAAATCAGAAAGAACCACTAATGCTTTAGGAAGGAAAAGGACTTGGGTTGAGATGAGCAAATTTCCTGACTTGCTCCCAAATCCCCGAGAAATCAAACATAATCCAATGGACAAGAAAGTGCTAAACCGCTCCATCCTTAGGAAACATAATCTGCTTATCTAGAATAGTATCAAATATATCATTGTGTGCCGAAAAGGTGGAGAAAAGTGGACATGAGAGGGGAAGAACTAGAGGAAGAGAAAATGACAAATGCATGTAAAACATCAAAGATATTATGAAAACCAAAGAGGGGAAGTATCAGATTTAGAGACCAAAAAGGAGGAGACCAAATGGAAAAGTAGAAGAAAAGCAACATGCAATCACTCAAAATATTTCATTCAATTCATCAAACATAAGCTTCAAACAATGGACACACTATGTAAGGTTCTTATATAAGAGAATCATCTAAAGTAGGACCTATTAGAAATAATTGAAAAAAAGCTTTGGGAAATAGCAAATGCAAGAGACATTAAATAACTTTTTTGTTTCTAATTTGAGTTAAAGAAAATAAATGAATTTTCTTTCCTTGTGAAAAAAAGAAAATTAGAATGAATTGTGAATCTAAAATCAAGAATGACATGACCCACGTCTATTGGTATAACGTCACACTAAATGTGATATTTATATTCTAAGAATTGAATGAGTAAAGAATCAATAGCTATTAAAGGAAATAAAATCAAAATCTAACAACTTTTAATTTCAAACGAAATGTAAAATCAAATCAATTACAACTATTTATGATAATCTTACAAGCTTTTTCATTTACTTTGATATAAGTGTGAAAGATAGTATGATAACGCTAATTATCAGCCGCTTTGAATTGTGTCAAGGTGTATCGTATAACACTTAGAGATGGCTTATCAAGGACAGATGATCGGGAGTCTAGGCTAGAGGAGTTAGTCTTGAGGCAGCCCACAAATGTGTCAATGTTATTACTATCTAAGTCATCAAACTCTATTAACTTCGGTTCATATATTTGTTCTTCAAAGAATTCCTCGTTTATTTCGTCTTGTCCGTTAATTAATAAGGCTTTATTTGGACCTTTGGAAGAAATATGTTCAAAACATTTGCAATTGAAATACATCAAAATCGAAATGTCCTTTTCAACACTCTTTCCTCGAACAATGGTAGACACGTCCTAGGACAGACTTAGAATCAAATAGAGTGGTTGATTGACGATACGTTGAATTCAAAGTCTCGAACCAAATTATATGCATGGTCCAAAGCCAAATCCAATTCTCTCGTAAGCTTTTAAACCACATACTTGAAGGAAAATTGGAACTCATTTCATTTCAACCTAACTATTGACATGGGCTGTCTGACGTGTAATAAGGAGGTCTTCAACACTTTGTCAAAGTAATTGAGTATTTTCAATCAACTTAAGGTTAGCAAATTAAACTCTTTATTTTCCGACACACCATACCATTCAAAGAAATGATCCATATTTCAGACCCATTGAGTGAAAATTCAATGATCTAAGCAGTTGTCAAAAGTAAAGGCTTCCAGTTTGATGTTTTTAAAGAGGTGGTTATCCGGGTCCCACTCTTGATCATACTGTCAGGGTCTGTAATCACGTCTACAAGGGACTCGACTATCATGTCTTCGTCGGTGAGTCTTATTATGTGATGCATCAGAGTTGTTAGCATCTGATGAGTGAGGCCTTATTTATAAGATGGCTACTCGATTTGCGAAATCCAAATTTGTCTGATAAGTAGTGGCCAGGCCAGTTTGAATGACAAATTATGTGGTTTTGTAATTGTTGTTGATTAGAAACTAATTGGGTTAACTATTGACTTAGAGTTTCAAACTAGTTCGAGTCCATGATTAAGTCGGAGGTATTATGGGAAATAATGCGACCACTTCGCAAGTGCATACCACACTAATACGACTAATGAGATTAAGATCAATAAATAATTAAGGCAATCCAATTCTCATTTTGTGAGATTTCATAAATATAAACAAGTCAATTGAATCAATTGCAATGCGAATCCACTATGAAGGTAGTATGGATGTAAAAGTTGGAATAAAATGATACACATATATAAAATTAAATGCTATTAAATTAAATGCTATTAAAAAATCAAAAAATATACTACCCAAAATAAAATGGTCCGAACGGATATGATAATATGGGAGATGACCTTGCATTTGGGGGCACTAATCGAACACCTTGGGGATCAAGGATCTCTTTTGTCCTGGATTTTGTTTGGTTTAAAATGACCTTTTTTGCCCTATTTCTCTAATTTTTTTCTTTTTTTCTCTCTCTTTTTTTTTTTTCCTCGCATTCTTCTTATAAATTTTCCACATCAAAGATATTAATGGTGAACTCAAAGATGATGGCAGGGAAAGTGAAGATGATGAAGCAAAGACGAAGAAGTGGAAGGCAAAGAGGATGACGACGAAGACTCAGCACAACTTGATTCGGAACTTCTCTCTCTACTTTTTTTTGTCATTTATGTTGCATCGGTCTCGGTTTGAGCGTGTGGGTAGCGTTTGTTTTCGTTGATGGTGGTAGGGTTTAGGGTTAAAGGGACTGGTGGTCGGGCGAGCACGGCGGCGCCCGACTCTCTGCGCCGGCGGCAAAACAATAATTTTTTTCAAAATAATTGGAAAGCAAGAAATAGATAATATGTCGTCTGTTGGAGGAAGATGCAAATTGGATGGAATGGTGCGGGATGGTGGGATAGCGGAGTTGGTGATGTTGTTGGTTGCACGGAACGAACGCTATAGGTTGGTTTGTAGATGGTGGGACAGTGGAGTGGTGAACTTGGTGATGTTACTGGTTGTTGGGTAGGGATTTAGTCTTCAATACCAAATTTGATGCAGGGCAGGGTAAGAATAGGGGAGGAGAAAGAGAAATCAGGGGAGGGGGAGAAACAGAAGGAGAACCAAGGGAAAGAGATGGAGAAACCAGGGGAGAGAGAGAAGTAGAAACTTAGAGAGAAGAAAAAGATCATAATCAATCAAAATTCATTCAATTCATCAATGCTACCAAACAATAGAGGTTAGGGTAAGTGTAGAGCAACCCTAAACCTAAAATAATGTAGAAACAAATATAACTTCCTAACTAAAATAATATAAGCTCCTAAAATAAAAAGAAAATCTCAACATAATAAAATTTCAACACAATAAAATCATACAAATCAAATAAAATAAAATCAATTAAAATAAAAGCAAATCTCTTGTAATTTGGAATATTTGTAATGTCCACATCAACCAGCAGTTGTTTATTGATAAATTCTTGAACGTATCTAATTAAAAAGAATCCAAAACCTGAAAGATCCATTGTGTGTGTTTCAAAAGCTCAGGGTTATAGACAAAAAAGGTTTAAACCTCAACGTAGTGTTCTTTGATAATCAAAGTTTGATTTGCACCATCCCCCATGACTTCATGTCCTCCCAAAACATGGAAAAAGAAATAGTGTGGTCCAACTGGTGATTCTTTTGCAAATGTGGACTGCTTTCTGCTGCCCTTGGTAGTACATCCTGCCAAAGTATTGCTACTTTGGCTGCAGAATTGCTTCATGAACACTTTGTCCCTAGTTGTCCCATTTTTCTGGGGTGAAGAGTTTGACTTCCAAGATTTTGAATGGTCAGACAACCTTCAGCATTGAGGATGCTATCACTTGTATGTGACTAAGAGTCGATACAACTAATTAACCAAATTCAAGATCCAGGAAATTAAATAATTGAAAATGACTCTTAAATTTGGTGTGTTTTAGTTGTAGTCTTTCAACTCCTATGAATATGTATTCTGCTATGTCAGAAGATGGATCTTTGTTGACAGGTGACCCAAGTTGTCCATGTAAACTTCGTTGTAGCCTCTTTTGGTGCTTGGGGAACTTCCTTTAGATTATTGTCCCAAATTTCTTGAAGCCATGGGCACTCCTTCCAGAAGGGAGAAAGCCTCAGATTAACCACAAGACCAAACTACTTTGCCCCTTTCAAAATTTGCTGTTTGAATTTATCATTGTTGTTGTGCAACCTTTCACTTCTTCAGTCAAAGTTTTGTGATTTATACTCCATAACCCTGCTGTTGCTCCATATGACTGCTAGGAAACCCTGCTACTGAAAACATTGTGAACTTAGTCCCTTTGATCACCAACATTGATGATGCTGCTCTTCTGCTGTTTCTATTCCATAAATGATCCCTACTGATAGTGATCAATGTACCATGACCACCATTTTTGGTTGATATGTTGTTTTTCTATAGTGGATTCTGAGGGGTGTCACTATAAGTGAGAAGGCAGTGTTCATCATACTGATTTCAGTTACGTCCAAAGATCTTGGAAGCCCAATAAATAAATTGATCTATCACCTAAACCCATGTATTAAAAAAGGTGGCCCCATTCCCTCTTTGCATTGCTGCGGTGAGAATGAGATTAACATAGCAAGCATTGTAGAGAGGTGGTTTCTTTGATTTAAACCAATGTGGTACGAAGATATCCCCTTTGTGCAATAAAAGGATTTCCTATCCTGTACTCCATAAATCTGCTGTTTCTTTCCTTTCAGTTTTCAAGATTCTGCCTTTTTCGTACTTGAATTCCCCTTCCACAAAAACATGACCTGCCTGGTGTACATGCACCAATTTCAGGCTGGTTTTAGAAAGAACAAAGTGGCAGGCAATGAACAAGCGAATGATTAGATGGCATGTATTCCTGTTCGTGGAATGGAACCTCTTATGCATTCTATGAACCTTCTTCATATTTTTAATCATGGGAATTTTTCCCAGGCAGCTACCCACGCAAAAAAATTCACCATAGTTTCTCAATTGGAAACTAGTCTGGAGACTCCTTAGGCCTTCTGATGCTGTCAGTACCCAATAGTGTAACACCTAGCTCATCATTAAGATTGATACTGGGACAAAGGAAAATTGAGAATGGAGGCAAAGAAACTTAACCAAGAGAAAACATAAATGAGAAAAATGAGAGAACAAAGCTTAGATAATTAAAGAATGACCTGTAGTCAATTGATTACAAATTGTTAATCTATGGCCATATGAGACTATTAAAACAATGTGGGAATATTTGAAGAAGATTTACAATCAAGACAACACTTTGCATTTTCAGCTAGAGAATGGAAAGAACAATTACTCCCAAGGCAATTTACCTGTTCAAGATTATTTTTTTCAGTTCTCAAATATATGAGCTAAATATTTAGATATTGTCAATCATGAATGGAAATATCAGCTGACACGATATGTATTAACCTATATTTATTGGTATCAAAGCCCCTGATGCCGATATTTTCTAATACAACAACAATATCACAGTATGCTACCATATCGCTCAATATAGCCTTGACAACTTACAATTTTTTAGATTTTTTTTCGGTCTGATATATCCAACATCACTATGTATTATCCGGTCTGTCCGATACTAATATAATTGCAACCAATTCCAAAACCAATATTTTCATCCTTGTTGTCAATGCAAAAGTACCTATCCAGCTGAAGCTCTATCCATTTGTTCAAGAGGTTCATGAGCAAAGTAAAAGAGACCAATTCCTGATGAAGTTACGTCTTGAATTTGAAGTCATCCATTCCAATCTGATGAATCGGGATTCTTCTCAATCCTTGGATATTTGTTTTGATGAATTACTTCAGGAATAAAAAAATCTTCTTACACAGGTCAATTCCAACATGACATGATGATATGTAATGTTTTATATGGTTGCATACTCGAGGAAAATGAAATGGTAAGGATATGCTCAAGGTTCAGCACTTCAACTGCAAGGACTATGGTGATATTTCTACAAATTGTGTGAAGAAATTTTAAAGCTACTATAAGAAACACAGACACATTAATAAGGTTGCCCTTCATGGCCATAGGACAGATAAGTCAATGCTTATCAGGCAGCTCTGACCACTACAACCATATGTGTAGTTCACTTGATGCTCTAAAAAATATTTGTATCATAGCTCATATCATATTAATATTGCTAATTGGAGTAGTTTATCTATCAAGGTGGTTGATGGTATTAAATCTTCTTTCAAAGATGTCTTCATAGTCCATGGACTTTCTCCTGGTCTTATTTTAGTTGGTCAGTTAATTGATAACAATTGTGATGTCCATTCCTTGTGTAAAATAAGATTTCGGGAAGATACTCGTAGAAGGGCCCAATGTTGGAAGGTTGTTTCTGCTTTATTTTTCTGTTCCCAATTCTTTATCTTTAGTTTCTACAACTGTTGACGATAAAAAAAACAGCAACGCCTAAAGTCTGCATATTTGGTTCGCTTCTTTCATACTTTTGTACATTGAAAAGAATGGTCTCTCAACGCTCCTGTCTTTATACACCTCAACAAAATGGTATAGCCAAACAAAAGAATCACCATCTTTTAGGTGATGTTCACACATTATTGCTTAAGTCTGCTATCCTTTTAAATTTTCTGTTGAGGCCTTGTCTAGTACAATCTAATTAATAATAAATTGCCATCTCAAAACTTAAATTTTGACTTTTCTTATTATTGGCTTTTTTAGGTAACATCCTAGATATCTTGATATGCATACTTTAGCTATATATATATTTTTCAATTATCTACTCTTGAACATAATAAACTTTTTGTTTAATTTGTTAAATGTGGTGTTATGTGTTATAGTGTTTCATACAAAGGTAGTGTCAGCTAGGCTCTCATCACTTTTATATTTCTTGTAACGTGGACATTTGTAAATCAACATTTATTTCCTTTACATGTTGTCACTATCCAAACCTAATATCCTTCCTAGTTTTGAAACCATGGCTCATTCTCATGAGTGGTTCAAACCTAGATTTGTGTATGCCTGACGACAACCATCTATGCCCCTTCCTGAGATTGCTCGACTTGCCGAGCATGTGACTAATCAAACGTCTTCTTACGCCTATGTTGCAATCTAAGGATGTTATGATGGTTTCTTCTAGACCTAATATGCTTCTTGATGCTATTCCTCATCGATATTTTAGTGTCTCTCGTCCTTCTAATTGGTATGGTTTTCCTCATACTTCGCTAATGCCACTTTGTTTTTAGTTTGTATTATATTGCATTATTCTAATACTGTTAAAGTGATTGTTTGAAAGGCAATTAATGAATAGCTTCGGGCTATTCTAGAGAACCATACATTGGACATTTTTCCTTCCCCCGTCTAATATTAAAGCTATTGGATATAAATGGGTTTATTCCATTGAGCTTTGCTCTAATAGAACTCTAGAACTTTGGATTACACGACAGGTTGCTCTGGGTAGGAGGTAGGAGTATGGGATGGACTATGGAAAGACGTTCACTCCCATGGTTAAAAAGAAATATCTAGATAATACTTTCCACTAGTGCTTCTTAGGGCTAGCCACTTCATCCAATGGACATTAGGATTATTTATGGGAATCACAAGGAGAAATTTACATGATGCCTGTGCCAGTTTGATCTCCTTTGCCGATGTGTGTAGGTTGGTTGAGTCTCTTTGTGGTCTGAAACAAACCACTGTACATGTACATTTTTTTGACAAGTCCATTCAACTTTGCTTTGCTTCTCCTTTATCCAAAGGCAATAACTCTCTATTTTGTGCAAGACATTGTCTGGTGCTGTCCTTTTATTTGTTTATGTTAATGATGTTATTTTTAATGGGACTAACACTTAGTTGATTATCCGACTACAAAAAAATCTCCGGGCGTCCTTTCATATAGAAGACCTTGGCCCCCTTACATATTTTTTGAGGTTGGAGCTCCATACTATCATTCGGGTATATGTTTGAATCAACAAAAATAATATCAAAATTTAATTACTTTTGATCTTTAGATTCTCTGTCAGTTGGGAAGTTAAGCTGAAGTACTATTGCAAGGAGGGAGATCTCCTTCCTTGCCCCGCTCAATCTTGACAATTAGTAGAAAGTCTGAATTATTTAACAATTATATGACTTGCTTTTTTTTTTTTTTTTTTCAGTTCAGTAGGTTAGTCCATTCATGTACTATCCATGCTATCTTCATAAAGCTGTCATCTGCTATATTACTTAGTATCTCAAAGGATCCTCTAGATGTAGATTGTTATTTCCTACTGGATCTCCTATTGGCCTTATTGCCTGTAGTGATGTTGATTGGGTCAAGTGCCATATACTTATTCAGTTATGGGTTGGTGTATGTTTCTGGAATGATCGTTAATATCTTGGAAGAATAAAAGCAGGATCATGTTTTCAAATCTTTGTTGGAGTCTGAATAATGTGTAATGTCTGTTGTTTGCTCTGAGATTGACTCTGTTGAGTACGTGTTGGCTTTGGGTTCTCTCTGTTTGATCCAACTCCTCTATATGCATACAACATCATTGCTATTCAAATTGCTGCTAATGTTTTCTTAGAGTACCAAGTATATTCAGGTTGATAGTCATTATATTTGGGAAGCTATGGACACTCATGTCTTTACTCTTCCACATGTTTCCACCACCCTTTAGATCATTTATGTGACCTGATAATGTTGTCAATTTATTATAGGAAAATTGATGCTTCTTGATCACTCATCTTCAATTTGAGAAGAATGTCAGTGGGACCAGTTTCATTATTTGTTGCCTTAATCTATGTACATGTTCTGTAAATCATTATAATTATTATGATATTATTTCCTTAATTAGTTAACTGTAAATCCCTTAATCTGTGTCTGTCAATATGTAAAGATCAGCCTTATAATGTTCTATTTCATAGAAGGAACTCTCAATTGAGTCATTGAGTCATTTGGCAAGTTATCTTCCTCATTGATTGATCTCCTAGACACAGCATTGCATATAACAGCCCCTTCCAGCAATTCTGTTACATAGGAAATATTCTCTTATTTCTAGCTGTAATTGAAAGATATAAATAAACAAACTACTCATGCCTTTATGAGTTGAAGGCCAACTCCTCAAATTCTTTATTTTGGACTTGAGGTATTACAATCTCTCCCACTTAAATATGCGACATTTTCATCGCATTACATCACAAATGGATCCCAGGACTTCCTCAATTGACAGGAGGTGCTATTCGCATGTCCAAATAATGGATCAAAAAGCCTCAAGCACAAACAACCCTAGGGTCCACAAACAGAACAGAAAGCTTGCAAGTTTGCATATTGTATTATCAGATTGTGTGACTTGTTGCACCTCTAGCAAGCCACTGTCCCCAATAACAATGCCCCCTTGGTTGATTTAACATAGTCCACTGAACCTAAATATATATTGAATAATTAGCATCATAAAACTCAAATAAATTTAGAAATATGATTCATCTTGAGGTATTTTCTAATGATTATGTTTGTTTTCAGTATGCATGGATAAGTATTTTGAATGGCTGATATTTACAAGCTAAAAAGCTACAATGAAGTAGAATTAAATTTGACTTCCTATTGCATGGAAGTGAGGTTTAGGAACGTTATAAAATAACAAAATAATAGGCAAAATGCCAATATAGTAGGAAGTTCTTTTAATTGGCTCAACATGATGGTGATGGCTGCTGAACCCAAGAATTAACATGTGTCACAGATCTGGCCAATAATTCAACGAATGAAAATTAGAATTGAGAAATATAACCAGCTCACCTGGCCAAAAGGAATGAAGTTCTTAACATGTTCAGCGGCTTGAGCCAGTGAAATTAATTAAGCAGTATTTGTCTGACATCAAGCTTGCTCTCATTTCCTTATCTGTAACAATCTGTAGCCGCCACAACCTGCTGTAAAGAGGGGACACCTCAAGGCTCTAAAGCATGCAATGTGCAAATTGTTTGACAGGAAAGAGAGAGAGAGAGAGAGATGAAGAGGCCAAGAGGGAAAGAGAGAAAAACAAGGGAGTATATTTGACATCTTGGGTTCTAGTGTGCAATTAGCTTTGGGATATGGTAGCATTTTTGGTAAGTTATTTTGATATATAATTGCAAGTAGCTCTTCTTTGCCTAACCAATTTCAACTCGTTTTATGCTATTTTCTTATTTTACTATCATTGCATAGATTAACTTAGTCCATCTCTAATATAGTCGCTGCTCTTGTTAATATTATCGTGTTTATTCAGCATTCCTACATGATTTTATCAAGTGCTTTATTCTCTGTGAATAGTTGTATATGCATTGCTTTATGAAATACTGTGTTATGTTAGTAAAAGAATAGTTCGATCATGAACCTTTATATGAAACTTTCCTTTTCCATTTTATTTCTGGAAGGACTTTTCCCAGTTATTTGTTGACATACTATGAGGTTCCGAGTTAAGGAAATAATAATTAGAAGGCAATTAAATTAATATGGGTGTATCATGGTCAAAAGGTATGAGAGGAATCGGATGAACAGCTCAAAGAGCCAAAATCGGTAAATCGGGAACGAAAACTGTAAACCGAGATATGTAACCTTGTAAATACGATTTCGGATTTTAAAGCATGATAATCATGACAAGGCCCTAGGATGTGAAAGATTGGGTTAGAATGGTCAAAACGGGTCCCGAACGGCGAAAACGCGGCGTAGGCTTGCTGCTGGCTTGCCGCGGCTTAGACCGGCGCCCTCCGGGCGCTCGAGCCCACCTATCGAGCCCAAAATCCAGATTTGCCCGGATATGATTCCAAAATGGTTTTAGAGAGAGAGAGCGCCGCTAGAAGTCCTAGTCCGTTGGTGAAAGCACGCGTCGAGGCAAGTGTTCTCAGTTCTCTTTGATGTTTTATGTGATTTCGTTGGGTATTTTGTGTCTACCCACCGTGAATGTTAGGATCTTGAAACCCATGCCTAGAGGTCCAAAAATATGTGGTTGTTTGTCCGAATCATGTCTGATTCGCCCAGTTTGGTTTCACCAAAACCCTAACCCACGAAAATTTGGGGATTTCCCGTTTTCCCGTCTGTGTATGGTGAAATTGACCTTAAAATGTGAATCCCCACGTCCCAATGATGTATATATGTCGGCCGCGGGTTCGATTTCCCACGTTTCACCCGTTCGCAAGGGCCCAAGCCCTCTAACCCATTGTTACTACCTGAGACCGGGGGTGATTTGTGCGTTGTCACCTTAAGATGATGAAAGGACCCTCGAATATGAATCCCGTGTTTTATTGTGTGTATATAGTCCGAATCCCAAGATTTGACTGCTCTTCCGGAGCCTCGAAAAGTTCTCCGTTGATAATCCGAAATGAATGGGGAGTAAATCGAACCTAAATGTTTTATTCAAATCCACCGGGGCGTCCGATTTCCATTTCAACCGTTTATCCAGTGTTCAAAAGGAGATTATTCACTGTGAAATGAGAAATATAATGTGTTATGCCTTCATGAATTGTCATTGAAATAACTTTTAAATGTTTAAATGTAAATGTAAGCTCAAACGTAAGGCAAGGGATGAGTATGATATGTGATCATCGGAGGTAAGAATCTAATCTCTCTCGAACTTGGATGACTTTTTTTGGGATTAAGGGAATTGAGTCCCACGGATTGTGATTAAAGGAATTATATTGTGATTAAGGGAATTGAGTCCCATTGATATTGTGAACCGTCCTTGAGCATGATGTAATTTGGAGATGTGTTTGATATGTAATCTCCCTATTGCGAGTGTGTGGCAAATGTGGATTTCCCTTCAAGTGTTGAACCTAATTTGAAACTAGGACCCCCGAGTCGTATAGTATTCTTTAGTATACCATATCCACTTCCCGAGGTATACTTGGCCACGTATTCTAGTTTGATGTATATGATACGTTTAGGAAACTACCGTTGTGGAAGAACAAGGATTGCCCCGGTCCCCTGAGGCATGTCGGTCGACACTACATATTGAGATCTAGTTGTTTATGATGATTGTTGCATGGATGCATAGTCATGTGCTACCGTGGCTTTAGAATGTCTTTCGCAAAGATGATGTAATGATGAAAATGAATAATGTTCAAGATATGAACCGTGAACCTTGATTCAAGATTAAACCGGAGAAGCTAGTGATTCCAAACGATGACCAATCGGTGTAACCCGTAAAAGAAATAAGAGAATCAAGTGATTCTGACCAATCAACGAAACCGTGAGAACCGTAGGGAATCAAGTGATCCCGATGTTTCTTGTTTCCTCTCCTGTTTCTTGATTTTGGAGAGTAGGTATCCTTCCCCGTTCCATTCTTTTTCTTGAAGATGTGTTTGTGATTATACTTGCTGAAATTAGCCCACTTTGATGTTTTTCCTCTCGGATGAGAAACACTTTTTAGAGCAAGGAGAGGCATGCTTGATGAGATTATCGGACGGTGAGTGCGAAAGATTTGGACTTAGAGATTGATCGGATTTGGACAGCCACTCGTGTTTTTATGGTTTTGTTATGCTCGAAGTCTTCCGTTTGTATTGATGTTTTGAGTTTTGTTTTATTAGATGGCATTTTAGAGTAGTACTAAATGATAATTGAGATCAATATGTTGTAGGCTTTGTAAGCCTTTTGTTTAGATGTGTGCTTGTGCAGGACCTTTTTAAAGTTGACCATTTGGTTTTCAATTTTCTGTAGAGTCCATAGGTTAATTATGGGCTTTAGAGTGTGTGTAGCCATTGACGGAGGTTATTCAATGGAGAATAATCCGGTCCGTCACACATACTGTGCACTTCCGGAGGGTTTATAGTCGGACCACTAATTCCCTTCTGGCGGGATTATGGCCAGACTTCTATTTGGTATACACCGTTTTTGGTTAAGCCTTTCTGATGCCCTGCTGTAGGATTGTAAGCTGCAAGGATTAACACATCCATGGTGCTAAGACCTCTATATATTTATGAAGCTGGGTTTCTGACTATTTTGTTTATAGAAATCATTTTGTTCATTTCAGTATATTTCTGACTTCGTTAGAATTTCCGAATAGTTTTTTTTTTTTTTTTTCTATTAGTATTTCTAAAATGTCTTGGTATCACCTTGTATGTTTGGAAAAGTAAAATGAGTTAAATTAGATTTTCTGAAAGTGGCCGGTGCCTTTTTATATGTTTTTTTCGTTTTCAAATTTTCTTTCCCTTCACTAATTTATTTCCACAATTTTTTTCGGGAATGTATTCTTTTGTTTCTATTAGAAATATATCCGTTTCCACAATTCAATGTTTATTAATAAAAAGTTTGCAACATAGCGATCAATAGGCATATGATTAGGGATGCTAAATAACTCAAAGTCAACTTGTGATAACTTAGTTAAAAGTTTGGACTCTTATTGTTGGAACGTAAATCATGAAGTTAATGAGCCAAACCCAGCCCATTTTGAGCTAAATAAATTACAAGCTGGGCCTAAACAAAGTGAATTTCAAGTCATTTATGGCTTTGAGCTAAATAAATTACAAGCTGGGCCTAAACAAAGTGAATTTCAAGTCATTTATGGCTGAACAATGTAATAATTTGCAGGAAGGAGGGTAATACTATGAATGAATCAATCAATGAAAGTATAATAGTACCTATGGTAATCAGGTATCTGCGATTCTGCATTGATGGCACACTTATTCTTAATAATGTGATCTTCTAAACAATAAGTGTATTTAGTAGTTTACTGTTAAATTAACAATGCACAAATTAAAAATTTCCATACGATGTAGGAAACATGTTTACATTAACCCAGTGTTATTAAGAGGACCTTATACCAGACGACTTTATAGCACTTTCTAATGTGTAAAAAAAATTAATTAGGATTGTAAACATAAAAAAAAAAGTTGAGTAATTTTTCTGGAGAAAAGACAAACATTACTAGAAAATTGGTTGAAAAATTATATCAAATTTTCTGTAGTATATATTTTAAAGTTTTTGTTCAAATTCAAGTGATATTAATAAGTTTAAAAACAATAAATTCTCAAAAACATTGTATAAAACTAATTTTGGAAATTGTTGAAAGTTCTTTGATGAGTGCCAGTGGTCTAGAAAACATCATTTTGATGTTTTCTAAGTTCTCTAAATTCAATAGAAAATCAAATAACTAGAAAACACTATTTTCTAATTTTTACCGGAAAATGTCACCTTTGAACAAATTTTCCAGATTTTATGTTCTCTTGGAAATGATTTCTATAAACAACTTAAGTTTTCACAACCAAATAAGTGCTCTGTTTTGATTAGAATGATTTTATAATATATATTGTCTTCCAATTTTTATAGTATGCTTTGGCCATCTCCTGCTGGCTCTCTCCTTTTGTTGAGTTTTTCAATTGGTGTAATTTTGGTGCAGGCAAATTGGAAGTTGTTGGGATGGGAATGTACTGGCCTAGTAGGCATAGAATTCTCATGGTGAAGTTTGAGATGCAATTGCAATGGCTAAATTAAAAATTAGAAAGTAAAGCTTCTGAAGGAAAGAAGTAACTTGTGGCTACACTTAACTGACAGGCAGTAACATACAGCTCCTGTGGTTTCTTATTTTCTGTTGATGTCACAATTTTCCCCACAAAAGTTTAATTGATTGTATGAACTGTGATATAGTTTGTTCCGTTCATTTACATCTTTACTTTAACTTCTCTATTCTTGTTGAGTAAAATTCAGACAGGCTCTGTGAGAAACCTTCTTTCAGTATTTTCCATCTTGCTTTTGCAATTTGATAATTTATAATTTTTTGGTGAATGTTTCCTATGTGCATCCATTTGGAAATTGACTATGATATTTCCATCCTGTCAATGTGTTGAAGTCTCTTTCATTACTGGAGATTCAATAGTCATTTTATCTCTATTGTTTAGGTTCTCAGCATAAAAACCCAGCACGATTCCTATCATGCATTCATTATTAGTATTAATGCTTGTCTAAACTATAAAGTAATACTGTTGATGTGTCAGGCTAGAGGCAGTGCAGCCATTTTTTTGAGGTAGATTAGTTTATTTATTTATTTTGATAAATATAATGCATACATATATTGCAGGATGATTCAGAAGTTGTTGCAATGATCAAAGAACTGTTGGAGACTCGAATCCGACCAGCAGTGCAGGATGATGGTGGGGATATCGAGTATTGTGGATTTGATCCGTAGGTTCCCTCATAGTCCTATAGGACTTTAGTTCATTTATTTCTTTTATAATCCTTTTCTCTTGGATTGTCTAAGGTAGTATTATTGGTCCTTCCTTTTCTTAGGGAAACTGGAATTGTCAAACTAAGAATGCAAGGAGCATGTAGTGGTTGTCCGAGTTCATCTGTTACTTTGAAATCTGGAATTGAGAATATGATGATGCACTATGTACCAGAGGTGAGTCTATTTTCAATTATACATATGTATGTGTATGTGTATGCATAGGTGAAAAAGAAACACATTTGTGTTTGCAGATAAGAGAGATTGCATTTTATAGTCAACTTGATAGCAAAATTGGAATTGACTGTAAGATTATCAATTATTGGCATATTAATATCACTTTTTACCAAAAACAATTCCTAGCATGTTTCTGCTTATGTCGGACTATCTAGGTTTTGAAATATCATGGAACCTGGTTCTTTATCATTAATTATTTGAGTACTAGTCAAATCATTATAAGAAAGTTATTTTGACAAGACAGTGACTCAGAGAGGAAAGAAAAAGAAGAGTTGTTAAGTCATTTTGACATTTAGAAGAAAGAAGGAAAGCTGTTAAGAGGGAGGAGTTGAATTTTATCTGGAAGTGAAGATAATACTCAGATCTACAAATTTGTTTTCTTCTTCTTGCCATTTTTTCCGTAAAGATATAGGAACTTACATTTGGGAGCTATGCACCATTGTGTTGTTTAAGAGCCAATTGTTTCCCTTCTTTTTTTGGAGGGGGTGTGTGCTGTGGGTGTCTTGGTAATTGTTTGCATGAAAAGCCTTGAAGTTCTAGGGAAGATTCAATTGTGCATCACTCTGACTAGATGACTGGTAGCATCTGACACAACTATGTGAAGTTCAGGTCCAGCAAGTGGGGCCTTCTTTTATAGGTTGCAGGAGACATCTTTTCAGTGCTATCTGATATTTTTAAAAAATTGGTACCTCTTCTGTTATTGATTGTGAAATTAAATTTCACATCATAGATTTTCCTTCTCCTTGGGAGGCTGCTGTTGGCTATGGGGTTAATTGAGAAGGATCGATTCAGCAGAAGCCAAGGGGCATCCTCCAACTTCAAGCACTATTTAAAACAAAAGGAAGGGATAAGATGGTACTTGTAGTTATGGATCCTTCAGGATATATGATGTTTAGGTATTTGTGTATTGTGAAAATGGTTAGGACTCTTTCTTTTCAGTCGGGGTGTAAAAAAGATTCATCAGTTGAAAATGAAATGATTTATAGTGGGCTTAAGCCAATTACAGTATATATTTAGGCAACGGATTGACAAAATTAAAGGGACTACTTGGAGAAAAAGGGCAATGGTGAGAAAATGAGAATGCTGAAAGAATAATGGTTACCACCGTCCCCCAAATTGTTGCATGGCAAAGGAAATCTCCAAGGCAATGGCCCTGCTGTTTCTTTTCATCCACATTTAACCTGAAAATACTTGGTGGGGATCTATTTCCCCGTGAACACTTTTTTCTTTTGTTAATAGTCAATTCCAATCCCCCCAAACATCCCCCCCCCCCAAAGAAAAAAAGAAAACATATTTTTAAATGACGTATCCTAGTTCAGCTCATCCCTAGCAACGAATTAGAAGACAATATTTTCTGAACTAATTTACTGGGTAAAAGATTGTGATTCACATATTCAGAATTTGCCAGACATAGAAAGCATGTTTTGGTGAATAAAAACCTTTGTTTGGCATATTATCCAAGATAGGATGCTTTCCAAGCAAGACAGAAGCTTTGAGGACACACCATTTTTCCACAATTTTCCAAGGAAATGGATCCATGCCCCCATTAAAAAATAAATGAATGCAGAGGAACATAATTTCACTTAAGAGCATCTCTAACATTAATATGCACCTTCACCCAATGAAGTGATTATTCGAGCTACTGCTATTCAACAAAAACCTCATCTGTATGGTTGCCGTGAAATATTCTGACAAACCTGTTCACCAATGAATTCATAATGCCCAGCAAAGGATCCTTGTTCTCAAGATATACAAATTTACGTCATCTCTTGCATACTTGGTTGAGGATATTTTGTGTTGGTTTGCTGACATAATTTTGAGGGTTTTTTTTTTTTTTTATGTAGAATATTGATGTTAAATATGTTATTGGTTGAGAGCATGCGGAGTGCTAAAAACAAAGTAATTCTAAAGTGATACAGATAGTATAACAGTTGAGTTACCATTTAAAGTAAAAATGGACAGCTTCATTTTTTTGGTGGGTGGTGGTTATCTCTATGGTGGGATCCATCTATATAACACAAGAATCTGAGAGTAAAACAGGGAGGAGAAAAAAGGAGAAACAAAGTATGGGTTAAGCTGGTGGGAGTAAACAATATACTAGCATAGATATATGATAATTGCATTGAAATAAATAGAGTTTCATTCCAATTAGGAATTGAGTTTGGAGGTGGTGGTCTCATGAAACTGAGGAGGACAATATTTGCAAGGGAGAAATCCGGCAATGTTAGGTGGGTTGATCTTGGAAATTTTGCATGTGCTGATTGAGTTTGGCTCTACAGCTACCTAATTTCATACCCAGTGTATGTTAATCAGGGGATATTCTTTAGTGCCCTAAAAACCACCATATTATGTTTATTTATGTGTAAGCACCCACTTTTACCCAGGACTCAGGAGGGAAAGAGTAAATAAACACACAAAAAAGTTCTGGAAGTTACTTTTGTTCCATCCAAAATTTAGTTAGGCTAGTTGGTCAAGGTAGCATGTTCAAAAGAAGTTTGATTTCTCTATCTCGTTTGTTCTCTCTTTTTGTCATCCCCTTCTGTATTTATGCTTGCTTATCTAACATTTCCAACACTTGCAGGTCAAAGGGGTGGAGCAAGAGTCCGATGGTGAAGATGAGGAGTTTGCGTCAACCAGCTAAATGGAATAAGGCTATAAAACTTGATATTATCACCCAGGGATTTGTGATAACGTTGGAGTTTCTGTGCTTTTTTACAGTTTCTTTTAAGCTAGCTAGTGGCAATTCCTCCGAAGACTCAGGAGCTGCATGTTGATGTCTTCAATAGAACTGTTGCTTGTATAATGTTTTCTATACTAATTGTTGTCGTTATTGTGTCCTAATTTTACAAATTTTTTATTTTATTACGTAAAAATTATTGTGGCCTACAAGCTACCTTACTACTCGGACTTACAAATGTCGTTTGTCTCATGGCCGCAGAGCTTACTGGGAAGTGTGTAATTTGTATGCATGCATCATTGCATCCATCTTTCCTTTTTTTGGTATTTCATTTCCGTGTCATTTCCTTTTTTGATAGAAGTACGAGAGAATTTGATTACATGTAATTAGGGATGTAACTATAGCCTCTGAAGAAAGGGTCCCCGAGGGGGAGGGAGAGAGAGGGGGGGGAATACCAGTCCATGTAATCTCGCACGGATTTCCCTAATGTTCCTTTCTAGGCTCTAGCAAACATAAACCAATCAGCTTAAGTTGGTTTCTACCTACACCAATTAAAACCAGAGACGACAACCCGAGCAGGATTCGTTGCCTATCACATGCATAATATCTTGCACTGTGTGGGTTTACGCAACATATGGATCTGCATACGCATCACTCGGTTTTTGTTTCAAGACTAACCTGGTGGAGCTGAAGGCAGATGCCTGAAGCGCCTAGGCACCGAAGCATGCCATTATATATAGTAGTGCATACCGTCTCCTATACTACGTCTTGGGCTTATCTATGGTCAGAGTTCTTCCATGTTATCCATAAGCTGTCTTCGAGTTTGAAATCAATGGTCAGAGTTCTTCCATGTTATCCATAAGCTGTCTTCGAGTTTGAAATCAAATTGGTCTTGTGTTCAACAATAGACAATCGATTTGGTTTTTTAGTAGGATTTGGGTATTCTTTAACTCTCACTTAGTAGTTTTTACCTGTAGTGCCTCTATAACAACATATATATATATATATATTATATATACCTTTTTTTCAATCTTTCGTGTGAGTACATAGTATGAGGTTAAATTGTTTTATATTATATACGATGCAAACAAGCCAAACTTTTCCTCATTTCCATCTATGTAAGACTTATAGAGGAAACATAACTCACTATAAAAATTAAATGCAAAGATAATAAAACCCTTCTTTAACCCACCCACAAACTCCACAGACTTGCCTATCTTTTAACTTATACCTCTAAACAATCAACCAATCAACTCACGCTTAAAAGCTCTTAAAGACTAACTTCTCTTTTAATTATACCACTCTTGGGTTACCCCTTTAAGAAAAAGTCACCTACCTAAATGGAAATTTTACCTTCCTAACCAACAATTAAAATTCGATTGAAATTCATGCTATAAAATATTCTCTAAAAGCACTCCTCCTAAGAATAATTTAGAACAACTCCCGTACTTTTCACTCAAAGACATTTTGAAGTAAAATTTACATCTCTATATGCCCACATTTTATATGGTTCTTTTGATCATTATAGAACTCCGTAAAATTATCTACACAATCCCCCACTTAGCATAAGTGCAACAGCCAAAAATCAATTTAATTAACTCAATTTTTGCCCTTGCGGCCCAGCTATCTCTTAATAAAAGGTAACATTTACGCTGCCATAAAGTCATTATCTATTAAAATGTCTTTTTCTGAAAAAAAAAAAAGGCCAAATAAATATTTGCTTAATCAGAATCTGGATCTCCATCTACAATATCAGGGAACGGATCACTGGATGAGTCATTGTCTAATCCTGCCTGAGATGGCTTTAATGTGTCAGCATCTGCAACAGCATTTTCAACACTAATATCCATAGCAGCCAGAAGATCTCTGTCTGAGGGTGCAGTGCCCAGCAAATGCAACGTGTCACCATCACCAACTGATTCAGGCTTCCCATATTGCCTTTCGGCAACCAATGAACCACCAACGCGTCGAGAACTGAGTTCTTCTGGTCTTTGAATGGGCTCATTGAAATGCTCAGGCACGAGCATCATTTCATCACAGTTTCTTCTTCCGCTTGTAACGTCAGTAATAGATGATGGCGGCTTCTGACTTGTATCTTTGGGTTCTGCTTTTCTGTCAGTTGACTCATCTACTAAAATGTGGGATGGCCTTTCTGCATTTTGATCAATGTAGGTGTTTTTCTTTCCCTCGAGACTTATGGCTTTCTCCGCACTGGCCATTGAAACATTTCCATCAACATTTTCTAGATAGATCTCATTCAAATAGTCATCTGCGTCTGAATCACCACCAAGATCCATTCCCAGCATTCCACCACGAGAAGGGAAGTTTTGTTTTCGACCACCAAATTCAAATTCTCTCTGCCCACCGAAGGTTTTCATGCTTGGAGATGGGAAATCAACCAGTGGAAGGACCCTTGGATGAATGAGAACTTCCAGTGCTAAAAGAGCATGGGTACAGAATTCAGCAACCTTTGTTCCTGTTGCTTGCTTCCCTGTCAAAATCACTTCATAGTAATTATAAATTACGTGTATTATAAAATGTATGCAAACAGAAAGTGCTGGCTGGCATTCATTGCCTGCTCTATGTACCTAGAGCATTATAATTAATTTGTAGGCATATTCTCTAAGATAAAATCAAAATATAAGAGTGATAATATAGATGTTAGTGGCATGAAGCTATATATCTAATGCTAATAATTAATTAGCATTATTTTTTATCTTAATTTTATTAATTATGTCAATTAGCAGCATGTTTTATGTTAATTTTTAGAAGTTAGTCGTTATACCCAAGCATATCAGGAGAAATACAGTACATGGTAACATGGAATTAACTATTTCTCTGATCCAATATATCATCATTCAGCTATTTCGATCCAAGATATATCATTAACTCAGGAGTCATATCCTACCGTAAACCTCAGATCACGTTTTACCTATTCATGTTAGAAGAGTTTCAATTGTAAATATTCATATAAGGATTACCTTTACGAAAAATATCGAGGCCTTGAGCAAGATATGGGGGCCGAACACGAGCTGGGGCAAGCAGAGATGCTAATAATGCACGTAAGGCAGAATGTTGAAAATCTGCCCAAGTAGCCTCATCATGGGCCCATCCCCTTCTACAGGCATCCGTGGTCAGAGTTATCAAGAGCTTATCAATACTGGAACGCCAATTATCATTTCCCAAAGCACTGCCCTACAAAACCAAACAAAAATAATTCATACTTGTAGATGAGCATTCATTACAGATCAGACTAGGTAAGTTTTTCCTTAGAGTCCTGCAGATCAACAGCCCAAAGTCGCCCATCAATGTTCAGATTTTGTATACAAATAAAATTATCTTACATGTTGAGGTGGAGTAGAAGTACACTCCGATGACATAAACACATTTGAATTTATCAGACTTTTTTCGGGGGGGCTCACTATATACTTTTTAGAATTAGGTGCCATCAAATTGCAGTTGAACTCTTATGGGCTATAGCATATTGAGATGAACCAAAAACCACAGCCCTACAAGTTCTTCACCATACTATCAAGAGGATCTTGCACCAAAATGTCTCCTCTGAAGATCATTATATCTGTGTAACCAAACGTTAGTATCCTGGGACTTCTATTACTGCTCCAGTGCCTTCGTATTCTAGAGAAAAGGAAGTTTAGCATCAGTAGCCTACAGTATCCTACATTATAGAAAATCAGTTGAGAAAATGTATACTCATTGGCAAAAGAGAAAGTGAGTTCCAGATCTAGTGGCAATCCTGCTAGTTAAACCTTCAAACAGAAAATTTTGCAAGCTGGCTCCAAAAGAGCATTGAATGTCACTTTATTATGATCAAGATATAACAGTAGGAAAACTGATAAAATCAAGATTGTGCACAGCAGAATCACAAAGTGAGAACAATGAAAATTCCTTCCATTTAGAATCATATGACAGAACTCCCTGTCACATAAAAAAAGTTGACAGAATTAAGGTTATTGGCCCCAATACCCAAAATCTAACTCCCTCCAGTTCCATCCATATTACATCCAACTAAACAAAGATTGACAGACCAGACCCATTCACAGAATAGGGAAAGATAAAACAAAGACAAGCCCATTCCTTGTGAACCTCAAAATACCATCAGAGCTTCTTCATAATCAATAAACCATCATAGAAAGTGAGAGGAAAGGCAATTCTAGGGCAAATCAATCATCATCCAAGAGACCAGCAATCTGTGGAAGTGAGTGGCCACAGAGAAAATACAAGGGCAACAGAGAAACTTGACTAAACAGAAAAGGAAACAGAGCAGAATGAAGAAAAAACACCAGAGGTTTACAAGTTTGAAAATTTCGGGCAGCTATGTGCATATCCAGGATAGGGCAATCTTCTGCATTTTATTTTCTTCCAAAACATTTGATTGAATAAATCACACCTCTGTTAAAATCATTGATCAGAAAAAAAAAATAAAATTATTTGTTACATGTGTTCACATAATTAAATAGTAGGTGCATGGGTGAGGTAAAATCTCTAAATCTCTCCTCTGTTGTTTTTCTTCTTAAGACTAATTCATTTGTTGGCCAAAAATATTGTCCATTACAGTTGAAGTGCGGCCTGTGACATCATTGCAGTAATGTATCAGCCCATGCAGAACATTTTTGGAAGGGGATACCATGTCAGGACAATATTTTAACAGTAACAAAACAAATAGTAAATAATAAAGAATGAAATAGTTCAATCAGCCTGGTTCTGGATTGGGTTTTTTAGATCTTGGCCTGGTTTTCCAGTTTTCTTTGCTCACCCATATCCAAAAAGCATCCTAATCTACAATGAACAAAACATATGACAATGTAAAGCCACATGCCATGCCAAAGATGGCCCCTACTACTTCAAAACAAATTAATTATCACTCTCAGCAATCAAGAGAAGTAGGTCTAGATTCTAGATGGACTTGATAAAGCTTATGCATAAATGCCACTAGCCTACTAAGTTTCAAACCTACCAGAATGTAAAGCAGATTTTGATGAACCTAAATTTTTGTTAGTGTCCATTTTGAATTTTGTTGAAAAGCTGAAAACAACTGCAAATAGTAGGTTGAGCATTAGGCACCTTTAGAAATTCACTCCAGCTTCAAGAAAGTGAGTTCTAAGAAAACTCTTGTTTACCCTATAGAAATAATATTCTAATAGTCAGGCCAACAGACACGTCCAAATCTGCCCATTTATGGCAATTTACACAAATAATTTTTCTTGACTCAGCAACCATTCTTCATAATATTGATATTCCAAATATGAGCCTCTTAAGCTAGTAATTAAGAGGCACTTGCTCAAAGAGACAAGGTTCTCACGCAAAATATAGGCAGAAAAGCAACTTGCCATTCTTCCAAGATAATTCATTGAAATGGAAAATCCTATATGACAGACAAGATTGAATTTGTGCCAAGAGAAGACAAATTAATTTCAAATTCTCACAAATGGTGCCTCATGCATTGAATCAAACTATTGCTAATCCATGCAACATCATATGATCCAGACATATTAGTTTCAATTAGTGTATTTCACATTTTTTCAGCCATGTCTTATAGCACACCAGGTCTTGAAGGGCATTATAAAGCTTATCACTAAGGCTAGAATATGGATGGTCCACACGAACTCAGAACAGGATGGCTAGATTGCATGACCAAACGACTGGATGAATGACGTAGGGAAATCCAGTTCTTGCCGATGACTACATTAAAAGGCACGAAAGGATAAACCATACCACTGTAAGAAGAGCCTCTAGAGCCCCCAATGCGGCAATTTTTACTGCCATCAATGTTGAACTGTCTTTAGATTCTTCCAGTTCCAAACACAAAGTATTATGTTTCTCCTCAGGAAACAACGTAGTATGCTTCCTTTTTCCTCGATGAGGTCGAAGTGTCGCTTCACCTGATGAATGCGAGATCACACTGGGAGAAGTAACACTGCTCCAACCATCGGCAGGATTTAAATCAACAAATGCACCATTGATAAGCTCCTGTGAGAGAGACGATACTATTCCTGTTGTTGACATGTAACTGCAAAAGTGAGATATATAACAAAATCTTGCATCCTTTAGAAGCAATAAAAAAATGGATTTGTATCCCTAAGCAAAAGCAGGACATGGAATGCTAGACCAGGGTGTAAAAACATAGGATGAAAATTTGTTAAACATTGAAAAAATTTTGTTAAAATTTGAGAAATAACAAGTCATAATCTGTGGCTGTAAAGATGGATAAATAGATTTTTATAGGTAGATTGGCAACTGAAGCACGTCATGGGCATAAGCAAATGCAAAACATACTACCAAGCAACTTTCTCACTGTGGCAGTATGAATTTAACTTCTCCCAGATATGCAAGACAAGGCCTGATCAAAGTCCATCTCAAATTACATGAAACCAATCCCAAGAATCTACTACATAAAGGGGCTTTTAGACTAATCTGCTTGCTCAATATGATTCACCATGAGATCACACTACAACCAACCAGACAACATTGGATAGGATAACATTTGCTCTTCCACTGACCTGATGCTGGATCACTCTCACCAAAATTAAGCTAAGTGCTCTATTAGGCATTCAGGAATGGGACATTCAACCACGCACCACCTATATAAGCACATGACAATATTCGGCAGGCAGCTTAGGCAAATGCCTTAAGAAAAGAGTCTTAAACCCAGTTTTTTTGTGGTTTGTCATCCTTCTATTTTAACAGTTGGACATTTGGGATTTTGATATTATATTCATGGTATGCCTGATCAGGCAAAATCTACTTTCACTCTAGAAGCAGGGAGAAAGCAAAAGAGCTGAATCTCTGCTTCTTTTTCTTGTACTTCCTTCTTTTCTACAACTTTCCCAGAGCAAACATTCATGTCACTCTTTCACAACATCTATCTACAATTATACTGTCCTGTCCCTCCCTCCTTTCGCTAACCATTTTACATCCTATAGGAATAACACATACAACCACGAAATCATGGTTTCTTTGTTCTTTGCAATGCATATACAAAAACATCAAACTTGATTGTTGAATTAAATTCTTCATTGTTTGAAGATGTTTTGTATTATGAGTCATAATTGACTTTAACTGTTTAAAATAGATTTTTTCCATTAGTGGTTCACACAGGCTAGAGCTTATTGTGGTACCTAGCAACTTAGGGATTTGGCAGGTCTAGGCACTTTAAGGGCACCAAGAGCCTGCAACATTAGAGTCAATGAAACCATTTCAGCCGCAGCATTTGCTTCTTTACTAGAATCCCCACATATCATCATTACAGCCAACAATATGAATATACATCATCATTATTGTCCTCAAATACCCTCCATTGAGTTTACAACTAAAAAGAAGCATGTATTGAAATTTGAATAGGCCTCCAACAACTCCATCACCCCAGCCAAAAATAATTGGGGAATTTCAGCAATGCATACATGGGCAAGTAATTTATGCAAGTCTGACTTTGTTCACTTCCTTGCTTTGCCGTCTAATGATCTAAGACTACAAAAGTATTAGCCAATGTGCAGTGAGGATAAGTTTTCTGCCAATCTAAAAGTTGGATCCTGTACAAAGGAGAATCCACCGAATCCATATCACAGTAAAGCTGGAGAATAACCTGCAACCATTCACTGACAAGGACAAGGAAGTTGTTGACTTCCAGCCACATGTTACCGAATCTTAAGGGAGAGTTCTTCTGTATAAAAATTTTCCTGGTTCTGACAAATCAGAAATAGTCAGAGATCAATCTACAACCCAGCCTCTGATACACCATTAAGAAATGATCCTCCATATACATGGGACTAAATTTCTGTAAGCTGATGAGATCCCTTCCACTAGACCATGTAAATTTACTATGATACCCATCTCTAAATTCTAGAAACTTAAACTATTATGCACCTACAGCTTATTGCTTTCACACATCATTCATGTGTCATTATTAGAAATGTATTCCACAATGTCAAAACCAATCTCACCTCAGCATTGTCCCTCATTCTTTCCTATGAACATCAAAAACATGTCTAGAAATCCAAGGTCCCTTTAAACTATTTTTCATGCACAATAAAAATAATCTACAAGTTTTATGCACAAATGCAAGTATAACAATTAATGCCTTGTCTTGTGGTTATTTTATCTTTTTTAGTCTTTCTTAGACTAATCCAAATCATGAGGACTGAGGTTCATGTGATGGCTGATTTATTTCAGAGTGCTTATGTCATCTAAGATCAGGCTATTGCTAATAGTGAATTACATGCGTATGTTTGTAGATGGATCGAACAATAAAAAAATATGGTCTAAGCTACTTTGAGACTGATTGGACAGGACAATGGTCTTTTGCATTTCTTTTTCCCGTCCTTTTTGTCATGGCAGTGTATTGCAGAAGTCAAGTTAGCCACCACAAGAACAAAAATGAAGGGAAAAGGGACAAAAGGCATTGAATACTATATCCAACATAGTCTCAAAAGTAAATGAGACTGCAGCTTTCGTATTCTGCGACCCATCTAGGAACTGAGGTTCATGTGATGGCTGATTTATTTCAGAGTGCTTATGTCATCTAAGATCAGGCTATTGTAATTGAATTACATAGATGTTTGTAGATGGATCGAACAATAAAAAATATGGTCTAAGCTACTTTGAGACTGATTGGACATGACAATGGTCTTTTTGCGTTTCTTTTTCCCGTCTTTTTTGTCATGGCAGTGTATTGCAGAAGTCAAGTTAGCCACCACAAGAACAAAAATGAAGGGAAAAGGGACAAAAGGCATTGAATACTATATCCAACATAGTCTCAAAAGTAAATGAGACTGCAGCTTTCGTATTCTGCGACCCATCTAGGAACAGAACCATATTCCTCATTATTAGTCCTTAGCTAAATTTTAGCTTAAATACTCACTCAAAAAGAAAACCCAACCAATACATGAAAGCCAGATACCACAATGACTATTGGGATTTAAGTCCAAGAAAGGAAAAGTTAAATAGCCAAAAGACTGGACACGGATTGGTATACTTGCATTAGTACACATATACAAATAGATTAAATTTGGTGGATGTAAAAAATTGTTTAGTCATTAACAAAACAAGTACATAATTCATAGAAGAATTATAGCATACCAACTCCCATGGAGATCAGTAGAACTTTTATGATTGAGTAAACCTTTATCCTTAATTCTGAGAACCTGCATCTCTTCAAATATTCCGTCAGAAGCCGCACAATATCCGCAGCATGAGGCAAAAGTTGACTGCAAAGGAAGCAGGAAGAACATAAGTATCTATACAGTAAAAATTGTTCAAAGCTTGACAGTACAATATTATCACAAGAATCAACATTAATCAAAAACTTGGAAATATCAAATTTGAAAAGGAAGGATAGCATATAGATTTCCCTCCAAAAACATTGAGATCCGAATACAGCCTTGAACTTCAAAGCATACTAAACAGTCTGCTAAACTATGAATAATGAGAAGTGGATGTCCTTTAACTACACCAAATTCCTAAACCAGATCCTAACATGCATACAGGATACTCTTGCAAATTGACTGTGAATATATCATCCCCACAATTAACTATTAATTGATAAGCAAGAAGCAAACTATCTATAGTCAACTGGGATGGCTCATGTCAAGTCAAGGTCTAGAGGCGGATATGAAGCATGCTACTGAACTGGTATGCGGCATAGCATTGACAGGCTTTGCTTCGCTTTTTTAAATTGACTTTTGTTTGGGACATAACCAGATATATTAGACAATCTCAAACATGTGATGTGCAGTTAGTGTGATATTTAATGGTTATTGCCATCAAGGGTATCTAAGAAATTGTATTTGTATATAACTTAAACAACTTGTCAGCAAATCTGAATACATACATACATATATACATATATACATACATACATATATACATACATATATACATATATATATATATATATAGTGTTGTGAATGATTCAACATACCCACAGTTTGCATAGGCTTTTCCCCTTTCAATGTTTTAATAGCCAGGGGAAAAGAAAGCAAAAGCAATTCTGGTAG
Organism: Nepenthes gracilis; assembly: GCA_033239525.1. Classification (NCBI taxonomy): domain Eukaryota; kingdom Viridiplantae; phylum Streptophyta; class Magnoliopsida; order Caryophyllales; family Nepenthaceae; genus Nepenthes; species Nepenthes gracilis. Next base: position 298,727 of record BSYO01000010.1, read on the forward strand.
TAGCGGCAAGCAGGTGGTGCATGGCTGTCGTCAGCTCGTGCCATAAGGTGTTGGGTTAAGTCCAACAATGAGCGCAACCCTCGTGTTTAGTTGTCAACATTGAGTTTGAAACCCTGAACAGACTCAATGTTGGTTAACATGAAATCCTGTACTATTAACCATCTTTCGGCTAACTTAGCCTCATTCGTCCCTCAGGACCAACAAGAGTAGTACAGAATATTCACCTGTTATCCATCAACTACGCCTTTCAGCTTGATCTTAGGCCCTGACTCACCTTCCATGGACAAACCTTGTAGAGGAACCCTTAGGTTTTGAGGATATTGCATTCTCACCAATGTTTATGTTACTCAAGCCGACATTCTCGATTCCACTTCATACACCACGGCTCACGCCGATACTTCTCCCTAAGGTGGAACGCTCCCCTATCAATGTGTTTTTACATCCCACATTTTCGGCAAATCGCATAGCCTAGCTTTCTGCGGATCTCTTTCTCAGTGATCCACAGGTTCAGCAACCGCAGGCCTCCATGAAACATCCCTAGATTTCCCAGTTCAAGCACCTGTTAAGGGAGGGATTCCAGTACTAGCTCTACTTAAGGAGAGACATCCATAAGGAAGGCACACATGCACATGCAAACACATATGGAACAATGGATACCCGATGCTGTAGTTCCAAATGCTGTACCTACTACACCTATAGACCTTTAAGTGAGGTTCTTTTCTCCATTATCCAAAGAAATACACTTGAGGATGCTATTCTCTCATGGATAATTGAGTAAAACAATATCTGTCTCTCCTCTCCTAAACTATTCCTCGCATCTCTTTCTCAAACATCTCTGAAGAAAATAAAATGATGTCTTACAATGGCTCATCCAAGTACAACCATCATCTATTCATTCATCCTTAACCTTCTTGAAGGGCATAGCTAGGATGAAAAACAATAAATCCCAAGTCAGGATTCTGGTTTAGCAAAACCAGATATCAAATCTAATTTTTTTAGTTTCATGTCTTATTATGAGATGTTCACATTGCATTATATAAGGTAAGTTGCTTGATAACGATCTTGCATATTGTGACCTAGTCGAGGATATAAACCCAAGTGCACTTCCATTTCATTTCCTTCATGTAAGGAAGAGTTCGTTAATGACAGAAAGTACAAAATTATAGAAGAATGTGAGCCTACCCAAAATAAAAAGAGAAAACAAAACAAACATGAGGAAGAAACCTATGACACAAAATGTTGTTCTAATCTTGCCAAAGTATGCTAACTTGTAGCATCATTAGAATGCCAGGAAAAAAAGAGAAAAAAATTCTTGCATAACTTATACAAGGAAAGGAACAGATCCCAAGAAAAAAAATATGTATATATTGCATCAATCTCTCCAAACACTACAATAATGCAAATATAACACACTGTTGGAAGGGTTCCATCCTTATCCGTTCCCCAAAAACACAGGTCAAATCAAAAGCAAGTCAACAAATCAATTGGCATAAATCCACTGATGATCATCAGATGTACTAAGAATCCTCTTCCAAAGAAATCAACCGATTTGATCTAGAAAAAAAAAAAAAACAAAGCCCACATTCCACAGTGGCCACACCACAACAACATGGTCAGACAATACTTTATCAGCATAAAAAGTCAGCAAGACTCATGAAAGATGAAGCCATGATGCCAACAACAACTTAAGCCCTTTAAATAGCAACCCCAAGGATAGAATCAGGATTTGGAGCATGAAAAAGAAAAGCAAAAACAGATACAACCATCATCTTAGTTCAAATCCCAGCTACTAAACCACGGATGATAAGTGAAAAGGCTCAAATAGCAGGGTCATTCATCTCTCCATCAATAAGATTTCTGAATAGGTAAGGAATTACAAGAACCTAAATCCCATCTCAAACAGAAGAAACAGAAACAAGGCCTTATGAAGAGTAGAAAGAAAGCAAAGGCAGGAAAAGCATCTGAAAAGGTACAAACTCTTTACATGGATCCTCGCCAAAGCAGATATGAATTCTGAAAACTACTCAAAAATTGCATCCACCTTTTAGATAAGCTCTTCATTTTTAATTTGTGGATAAAATGAAGAGAATGATAGGAATATCATATGGCAATGATGAAGGACAAAGTGTGATTATATGCTATATGGTCCTGTGGCAATCACTCTCCAGAAAGATTTAGATAAAGGTAATGTATTTTAGTGAAGTGAGGTGAGAAATTCTACAGCCTATATGGAACTCGATCCCTGAACTCAGGACAGAAGTTGTTAAATTTGCTTCCAAGATCACAGATTAAGGAATCAAGAAGCATAAAGAGTCTCTTAATAAGACAATCAACTATCTAAAAATTGAATATGTTTTAACAAACAGCTAAATCATACCGTGATTTAAAAAGGTATACCTGGATATTCCCTTCACCACTGCTGCAAGGACTTCTAAACTGTATAGATGTAGAACCGGAAGCTGTGAACAAATAAATTCTTGTTGCATAGCAGTTGTAAATGAAAGTAAGGACCGTGGCAAAGATCCATCTACCAGCAACACCCTTCTAACCATTGCCAATAATGCAGGAACAGGAACAATCACCTAAGGTCCAAAAATGAAATTCTTCAAGCACGTTGACATATTTATTTCCAGAATATTTGTAGAGAAGTCAAACAAAAGCCCAGTATGTTGCTACACAGAACAAGCAGCAGTCTCTTTCAGAAAGTGCAATACCCGAACGGGAAAAGAACTAGTAAGCATTGTAGATGAGCACTGCATTAGGGTGGAGACAGCAGGCACTAGCAATTGCCGAGACCTCATTGTTGCCATGTCTGATGCATCTCTGCACATCAGCTGACCCCCTAATGGGGTGGTGGGGGCTCTTTCCTGCTGGAACTAGTAATGCAATGGCTTCATCATGTTTGGATTCTGCAAAAGGTACAGACTAGCTTGCCATATCCATATTCATTTCAGAAATGAAATCAACAAGGCTATAGCATTACATACCCTCTTCTAAGCCTTCCAAGGCTTCATTTAACTGACTACTTATTGATAATAATATCTTTTGCATCATCAAACACCAGCTTTCCTCATCTCCCCGAGATTTTGGAAGCAATGCTAGGCAACAAGCAAGCTTCTGAAAAATAAAAGAATATAAAAGAGAGGACAACTGCTAAGTACTTCACCATAAACCTCAGTGAATCAGGACATGCACTAGCAAGGAATTCAGAAGGCACACCTTCAACAGCTTAGGAGTGCAGTTTCCAGTCATGATTTTTGAAACTAAAGCATCCTCAACCTGCGAAGTTATTTTATGGTCATCATTTTTATACAAAGATTTGCCACTTATCAACCAGTCAGCCAAATAACAATGATGTGGTAGAAACTAGTAAATCAAGCAAAGGCAACCTTACTTCCATTCATGCATGTGATTTTTTCTGACCATTCATTAGACCACTTATGCAATCAACTCAGAGGATTCCTTGAATAACCACATCCTCCAAATTGAGCATAATAACATATGGAGCACTGTTTCCCTTGCCATGATTGCATCTAACAATGTCAATTATGAATCTACACCTCACATAGCTTATAGGCCTTTAATTAGAAGCATTAGCAAGCCCCAAAAGTTACCAAGGCATTGCCATGATGCAGAATCAAAAAAAGTCGCCCAATACACAAGAATGCCACATTAAGAGATAAAGGGAGGATCAGATACGCAGCCTTATCCCCACAATGCAGATAGACTATTTCAGCTATACAAAGCCATAAAATTAGGTCAAGATGGACAATAGACACAGGTAAAAATATACTGATGCTCTGTCATATCACCTTATTTCATTTTCTAACTATCACCCTGCATTGGGTGTTAAAGCTTTGCTGTCACCATCATTCCCCACAAATAAAAATCAGTACAAATCTTAGCAAGGAAATGGTTTTAGGATGTACATTGTTGTAGAAACGATGAACTGAAGATGGGAAAACAGTTATGATGATAGACAATAAATAAGCTCCTGCTTCCTGCATAAAATCATGACAAGAGGTTAATGAAAGGACTTGAAACACAAGAATATGACCTCAAGACTGATAAAAGAAAAAGCAATAAATTATCACACAGAACGAGAGAAATTTTGTTACCTAAGTGACAGTCAGCATTAATATTATTAATTAGAGAAAAGCTCAATCAATAACTTATTAAAACTTGCATCCCTGGGACTGATACACATACAGCAAGGAAACAATATCTAAGTCTCACAATCTACAAATCAAGCTGTGAACAACCAGGAGAGGGGTAAATTCTAAGACAATCTTCACTACATTTATTCAGATAAATAATGTCTGACTCCCAAATTGCATCCACAATATCAACCTATTCCTTTTCATACAAAGATGGTACAAAATGGCTGCATGAGGACTCTCCTTGTTCTGAGCTTGTTTTTGGCAACAACTGCATGTCCTGCAACTACTGTATTTCTGACAACTATTTTCTTCCCACATAAAAACTGAGCCTATTTATCAGATTTTTGTTGCTTTGTACATTCTTGACATAAAAAAGGAAAAGAATACGCTAAAAAATGTTATGACAACACATTTTCTCAAAGCATTCTAATCCTCGAAGCAGCATGAGATTCAATTTACTAACCCCCAAATATGAATATTTAGATGTCAGCTACTCAACCTCCAGCTTACGTGCCAGTTCTTTACAATATCTGCACAGCATGTGCGATAGTAGGCAGCAACCATTCAATAAAATATTGGCCGCGGAGTATTGTTTCAGATGATACATACCTGTATTTGAAGGATGCATGAGCATTACGACAAGCCCACAACTGCTGCAACACTGCTACAATTACTCATGATATGCCAATGACACCAGAACACCACAATTTAATCCTATGCAATCAAAGCTACATCCACATGCCAGCATCAACATCTACAGTCTTAATTTTGGTTTAGCTACACAAATCCACTCCTACGACTTGCTGGATTTAGGGGAACATTCTCAAAAAATTAAATGGTAGACAATTTCTTTCTACTAGCTTACTCCAAGTCATCTTACATTTGTCCCACCTCCTCCACTAATCTAAATGAAATTTATTTTCCCATTGATGCACAACCAACCTAAACAGAAAGTTATCGAGTCACCTTCAAAGAGGTCCCAACCAATCATCAGAAAACTAAGCTCAGCCTGCTCTAAAACTTGTATTTTCCTCTCTAACACTTTATAGTTTACATTACACCATTCCCTCATCTGACACTTCTATAAATACTATTGCTAGCTTCCTTAGAATTTGTTAGTTTCGTACAATAGCACTTAGAGTTACACCATTACTATACCTTTGCATCATGATTTCACCTACACTACTTTGCTAGATATAGTCCTTCAATTACACAATATTAATTACAATGTAATATAGCAATTATAATGGCCATCCTGTAAAATTCTTCTTTCAAAGAATAAAAGGATTTGAATCACATCATCTTTTGGATATGTTTACCCGTTTTAACAATCCTACATAAATTAGTGCATTCTATTATATTCAATTTCCCAATTTCTTCTATCATAGTCCACAATGACATCCATTGCAACACTAAATAGTTCCTTATTGCTCCATGACACGAATTTCAGTTTCCTGTTCAATATCCAGCCTTAAATTACAAATTAGAACTATGTTTCACTTTACTCCCATTTATCATGAAATTTTAAATCTAAAGCATCTGTGGTCCCTAGTCTCTCTGCATTACTCCTCTAATTTATTCAAGATAAGATAATTGACAAGCAAAATATTCCATGGAAATTCATTGTGATAAATTTCATTAATTCAACCATAATTAAAGTAAATGACTAATATTGCTACTATGAAACATATAGCATTTGAAAATCTATAGTTTGCCAACAACCACCTTAATTGAATACATGATCTACACTATAAGAAGATCTATGTCATAGTTATCTTTGGTGGCATCTCCATATTTACTACTCACTTCTAAACAAAAGTTCACTATAGAACTGAATAATGTAATCTACAGTTTTCTATACATCATAAGAACAAAACATGTAGATCCCCTCTTCTATCCCCTACACATTTCCATTCATCATAATTGCCAAACAAATATCCTCTATGGTTGATCTAGACTTGGCACAAAACCAAACTGAATTTCCAACACCTTTCTGTCTTATAAAATTCCATAGAATTTCATGTTATAAGTTTCCAAGACAATTATCACTTGGCAACAGATCTGAGGAAGATTTATAATTTTCTCTAAAATAATTAACGCAACCCCCACCTCCTGACAGGCTCTAATAACTAAAGGTTATCAAATCAAAGAGCATGAGAATCAAAGTTTGAAAAGGCACCAATAAAGACAAGGATGCCGAAAAGACAATCACAATTATTTTCCAAAGGTAACTCCTCTGAAATTTTCAAACTCTCTTCATTAAAAGGGCTCTTGATGATATGAAGTTTTTTCATCAAATGAAACAAACAAAAAGATGTTCTAATGAAAGAAGAGGATATAAAATATTAAGGAAGTGTGGAGAGAGAAAAGGAAAAAAAGGCATTATTAAATGGAAATTAGATGCTTTCATTGGCGCAAGAAATGAAAATATTTGTATTAGTATCAGTTATGGCTATATTAATATCGAACATATTGGACAATATCCATCACTATCAAATATATCAAAAGCAATAGGTTCCTGATGATCATAAACTAACAAGTACTATTGGCCATATATGGGGTATATAACTGAAAATATTGATATCGGTTATAACCATATCAGTATCGGTCGCGGCTATATCGATATCAAATATATCTAATAAAATGAATTGGCACAAGATATATTGAAAGAAAAAACTTTTGTGAAATGTAAACTAACGTGCATATATATATCAATATTTTGAATATCAACAAGCATATTACTGATACAAAAATATGTCGTGATTTTACGTAGTATCAAAAAATATCGGTATTAGAGGCCCAATACCGACACATGATCAAGTATATCAGCCGATATATTACGATATATTTCCGATGGCAACATATCGTGATTTTTTTGTGATATTGAAAAATGTCAATATCGGCCTCGATAACAATATACATTAGAAAATAATTTCTTCCATGCTTGGCCCACATGTGGCACCATTGCAATGTCATGCTCTGTTTTAACTTTAAAATTTGCATGTACAATGACTTACAAAGTTATATGCCACATATTTGACATTAAAGAACTTTTATTGGAGAGAGGCAGAGAGATTCAAATGCAGATAGAGATTGGTGAGTTATTAGTGTTCATATGTCCAATTCAAACACTAATATATCCATAAAGTTTCATATGACAACAATGTATGTTCATACTCATAATTATATTATAAGAACATATACCCAGAATTTCCTATGCAGATAGTGCGAGGGGGCTATTGGAACTTCATGATTTGTTCAAGGCATAGTTTGACAGATACAGCTTGCCAGAAGAAAGATTTCTGAATAAGAAAAAAGCAGCTGCCATGAATAAGCAAGTGCTAGATGAGATGGTATTGGTAGCTGTTTAGATTTTTGGTTGGTTACAGCATAAAATAATTCTAAGTGCATATCAAGCTGCGTGCCATGCTAAAAAGTAAATGGCAAAGCTTCTTTACATTAGCTGCTTTACAGAGGGGAAGTGTTGGTGTGTCAAACAAAAAAATAAATATATTTAAGTAGAGATTGACAATTATGAGAGGAGACTGAATAGGTTATTTAACAGATAGTCAAACAATTCAAAATAGCAGGAAAATATTCATCATCCACGTAATGGCTTCTTTATGACAGTATTCCCCTGAACATGTTATCTGCTACTCGGAGCCAGTTTTCTTCTACAAAAAGAATGTCAAGATTTCTAGCTCATGTGATTGACAATTTTAACAAAAAAATCAAGAATGAAGATGCTTATTGAATGAAAGTTTCCGCGTATTGTCCTAGAAAAGCCGTCAAGTTGCATCTTGACAAGAATTGAGTTCTTGCTTGAGCTTTTGCCTGGAGTATCACCAAATCCGCAAATAAAGGTTTACTTATTAAATAACCCCAAATTGAATGGCACTAATACTATCAAAGCTTACAGAATTTAAAAGTGAAGTAGCAAGTTACTGGAAAAGACCTCTATTTGGCATAATTACCTTGGAGTTCTTTGGTACGTAAATAATCCCAATTCTCCAAAAGCTGACAAGAGGTTATGCATTGACTTGTGGGAGTTCAAGGAGATTGCAAACAAAAAGGTTGTTTTATCTGCATGAGAAATTTTAATAACAAGAAACAGGATGACAAGGTGGCATCCCAAGCATACAATGGAAACTAGCAAGCACAGAACAGAAAAATTAACAGATTAAGTCATCAAACAAAGAATAAGGGGAATTTGAAGTGTGCCTTCAAAAAAGGTAATACTATTCCTTAAAATCTTCATGACTTTGGTTTTGCCATCACCAAATAAAATATGAGGGCAACAATACACCAATAACATTCCTATTTCACAAGTTCTATCAAACCATGCAGCCTCTAAGAAGTATAGGGGATGACATGAGATGTTCCATCTCATGCAGTCCTTTTCTTGATGAATATAGGGGACGACATGGTTACTTGACATGTATGCAACTCTAAGAAGTATTAATAGCACTAACACATGCAGCCTCTGAATGATCCTCATTCAACAGCTTCAGAATTGGCTGTACAAGTTTTCCAGCATGAGATGTTCCATCTTTCTTTACATTTGGGGATCCACCCAACCTGATGATGAAGAATAAAATGCGACAATGTCACAATGCAGCAATTATAAATAAATACAAAGTTTAGAAGTACAAACAACTATGTAGAGATGAATTAAAGGTTTTCCACCAGCAAGCCAGATATCGTTCAGTAGTTTAGTTTAAAGGAATTCATAAAATAAAAAAGCTGGAAGGATGAATTGCAATGGATTTGGGAGGAGAAAATAGCAATTTTGCAGTTGTCATACCTGTTGTTTTAAAGGGGACTTGTTTTGTGTGATACAATGACATTAGCACAAAACAGATGTACAGTATAGATTTCTAAGGAGAGTTTCAAAAAAAAAAGATAGCTCCGTACACAAGGAACCCACATAGTATAATATGGGGGAGTAAGATATACAAAGCATTGGACATTGAAAGGATGTTTCTGTGGTTTAAACTAATGACCTTCCGAATCATAATAGTAAAACTTTACCATTGTGCCAAGACTCACCCTCTTGTGTCTAAGGAAGAAAATACTACCAAGTGAAATTCACCACTAGTCTACTCAAAGTCACATGGATAGACACAAAAAGATTAGATGTCAAAAGATATAAGAAAAAGTAATAAAACCCCACCTTGTCAATAGATCAGATGTAGACGCACAAGAAGCTACCTTCACAAATTGAGAACCACTTGATAGCTGCTTAAAACATGAGAAACCAGGTGTTATGCTATGACATCTGAATATCACGACACAAAATACGGTTGAAAGTCAACAAAATCCCCAAGGTGAAGCTTCTAATCTTAAACCCCAAACTGTCGTAAAATTATGCCAACATAAAAGCAATCAATTTTTCATTTCTTTCCCCCCTTTTTTTGTTTCAATAATTACTGGGCACACGAACACCAATATAAAATTAAATAGAATAAAAATAAATATGTAAATGTTGTCATGAATTGCAATTGATTATATTATAACGTACCCCAACCTATATTTTGAGCTCATTATGCATATAGCTTTTCAGCATTCAATGCAATGGCTATCAAAATATTATATCCACAATGCATAATCGCTTGAAAGTGATTTCAAGCAGAATTCATGTCAGCAGTTTGATTATGCATTATGCATTAGAGCGGCTTACCATCACTTTATCAATTCCATAAGATAATCCAAACTTACACAAGGGTAGGGAAATAACATCTTGGTTCTACCTTCATCAATGATGACATAGTTCATCAATAAACCAAATACAAAAGAAATGGAGCATGTCAATGTGTTAATAATTAGGCATACCAGAAGATGCTTCATGTGGACCACGTAGGATGTTAAAACTATTAGCAGTGGCCCATTTTTAAACTTTGGAGTCAACTTCATGATGGAACAAATATTCAATATGTTAATAGTCCATTTTTTGCACAAAATTTGAACTAAAACTCATTCAAACTGAAAATCCTAATTCAAATTCTAGCACAATTGGATCACGTGAGATATTATAGGTTAATAAGTTTGATAGCAAATCTAACAATTATGGTTCTTGTAGGGACCAACCTCAACTGATGATTGTTTAGCATGGGTGTCAGTAATCAGTTGCTGCTAGTTTATTGTCAGTATGGTTGGTCATTAGTCTCTAATCACCAGCGTTGGGCATTGATCACCAGTGTCACTCATTTATTGCTGTAGTTGAACATCAACCATCGCAGCAATCGGATGCATATGCAGATTATAATGCATTGGCTGGGGTGTTGGTACCTGGTCAATGATTAGGTTGGTTGACATGGTCATGAGTTGGCAGTCCTCTTGTTTCACTTAATTAGGCTGACATTGGAATTATATGCAATTATTGCAGAAGTTGCTTATCAATCAACAGAATGGCTCTTAAAAGTTAAAACCATTTAGACATGCTTGAAGGCTTTCCTCAACCACTCAGCTACTGCACAACTTCTTGTTAAGTCTCCTCTGGCTGTTCTCAGCTGAGTTGACCTCTATTCCAGGTATGGATCTCTTCTTCCTCCTCACTGTTTTTTCCCGTCTTGATGATGTTGCTTCTTTTTCCCCCTCTTTATCTTCTGATTTCCCTACTGATGTTGCCACCGCTGTGTTTTTTCCTCTTTGCTGCACCTTTGTTCTCAATTTTTTCTCCCCAGTTGTCAGCCAACTACTTATTATCCTAATGCTGCTGCAACTACTTATTTTTAATTATTATAATTATTACATCATTACTGTTACTATTATTATTGTTGTGATTGTTACAATTACTACTGCTATTATTATATTCTTAATATTATTACAACTACTATTATTACAATTATTTTATTTTTATTGTTATTGTAGTTATCACTACTATTATTCTTATCATCATTGCCATTAAAATTTGTCTAAATAAAGTGATCTGATGCTCTGCTAATTCTAATGCTTGGGTTACTTTTTTATTGTTTTAATGTTTACATCATTACTGTTACTATTAGTACTATTATTATTATTATTATTACCATTATTATTGTTGTTGTTAGTAGTACAAACTATTGTTATTGTTGTTGTTGCAATCATTATTATTACTATAATTATTTGTCTCAATGAAGTAATCTGCTGCTCTGCTAATTCTAATGCTGCTACCACTTTTTTGCTGCTGGTGTTTTACCTGTGGCTCAATAGAATAATCGGCTGTGTTTTTATAATGACAGGAGTTGCTTAAATATCAAATATGATTTCTTTTTATTATGAGAAGGTATGCCTCACCTTGAGCCTAAACCCCAAGGAACTGCAGCATCTTAGCCTTTGACAAGTATATTGGCAATATGCACTAATTACAAGTTAATGGCCTTCATGCGGTAGTCATTGGTTATAGGGATTCCCAGCCTTTGTGGACCAAATCACAGGTTGTACAGGGTACATCACTGAGTTGTTACAACAACACTACAAGAGAAAGTAAACAGAAACTGAATCAGCAAGTGCTGAATCAGCAGGAAGCACAGCTAGCAGAGATCCATCAACTGCTGAAGTGATCCACCAGAAAGAGTAGTAGTTGGATAGGAGTTAAACAAATGTATAGGAGGCTAGGAAGAACTGTCAGCTGTTAGATTGTTAGTTGTCAATTTGGGGGTGAACATGTATAGGCTAACAAGAAGCTTAACCGAATATGGAAAACAGGCACTATTTAAATAATTCCAGAATTGAATTTTAAAGGTGTGCAGTAATTGAATGTTATTATGTCTCCAGTTCTTCTCTCTCTTTCTAATTTCTCTTCCCTACATCTACTCTGTACAGCTTCTCATTCTTCTCTTGGTTCCTTCATTATCATCGCCAGTGAGTGTAATTCTGTCTAATTCTCATATTTGCATCAATGTGGTCCCTTCCAACAGGACCTGTTCAGTTATTTTTTCCAAAAAAAAAAAAAAACCACACCTTCCATTAAAAATTTTTGGAATCCCATATGGATTATGATCTGGATCAAATTGATTCTCTTTTGAATTTCTATACATGCAATTCCCTTGACACCGGTGATGCTTTCCCATTTTTGTATATAATTCTTGATACAATTGTGTATTTTTTGATCTTCTTGTAGACCTTCCGATCTTGCAATTTATTCATAAAAATTCTTCTTATCCAAAATTTCTCTGTATATTTTTTTATTATTTTGGTCTTTACTCTTATGAACCAATAAAATACCTATAATTTGATATATAATAAATTGTCCATCACCTTTTATACACAAATGAACTGGTTCAATAATTATTATGTCCTTTTTCATCAATTTTGTAAGAGTTAAATCCTTCTGAATCAGCATTATATCCAAATTCATTTCTCTCCTTTCAATAGAGGATATAGCAATTTCTCTTGGATTTCCCAATCCGAATAAATATAGAGATCGAAACAAATAATTCTCGCAGCCCTAAATCAAAAAAATAAGAGTTTGGGATATTAAATAACTTGTATCCATAAAACATTTGGCCTGACATAGACAATGAATAAATAGGAGTTAATATCATTCCAATTGCCATTTCAAAAGTAATTAGTATTTTTGGCATTAAAAAAATTTTTAAATAGTAATTATTCCAAAAAAGATTATTAATTTTGCAAAAAAATACTCATGCTTGGTAATACAAGGGAAGCCATAGAAAATCTATTGAAGAGTGTAAATATTTTTGCATTGAAATCGCTATTCCACTCTACCAACTTGAACCAAAGACCTCACCCTATGAAGTAAATCACCGCACCTACGGTCCAACCAATTTGGAGAGAATCAATAGATTAATTTCAGGAGCAATTCATCCTTCCCGAACACAGCAAAAATTAATATTTAATTGAAATATGTTTTGGGATGTGCTTATGACATGTTTCGAACAAGGGGTTCAAATTTTGGGTTATCGTGAATAATTAGCGTATATCTAAGCCTGGGATCAAGCATGTTTGGATTTAATATCTTTGGATTATATCAATCAAAGGTTCCTATTCCACAAGTTGGACTCTAGGTGGCAAGGTTTGTGAGGTAATACATTTAGTTATAAAAAAGGACAGAGAGAAGAAAATAAGAAAAGAAAAACAATAAAGAAAAAACAAATGCAACATGAGCTGGGGCCTGGGAGGGTTCGCCAAGTTTGGTTAGCATTATATTCTGGGAATAGGAGTTTGGCACCATTTGAGTAGCAAGCAGCCAAGAGCAATGGCAGAAGGAAGAAAAAGGAAGAAAGAGAAAAAAAGGAGAAGAAAAAGAACAATGGAGAAAGAAGGAGAAGAGAAAAGGGAGCCCTGTGGCTCCCAGCTCCCTGTTCAGCCAGTAACAGAGGGAGAAAAAAAAAGCAGGGAGAAGAAAGAAAAAGAATGAAGAAGAAAAAGGAAAGGAAGGTTGGAAAACTAGTGACCTTATCCTAATTCTTTTTGAGAAGGTTAATGTCCATATCTCCTTAATTCCAATTTAGAATAGGTTTTGAGCATCATAGGGTATAATTATCTGGAGATAAGCTTGCATGTGGTTTTAATAAGGACATCATGTTTAAACTTTGATGCATGTTGGATTATAGTAATAAATTAATTAAATGGATTGCATGTTAATTAGGGAGGTAAATTGATGTTAGATTGGTTTCATGTTGGTTTGTGAATGTAAATTAATGGTTATTTAATGTTCCATGCGGTTAAATATTGCACCACAAAGATTTTGTTAAGTGGTGTTTGAGTGGTATTCAAATGCTAGACTGGCATTTGAGCAGCATTCAAACGCCAAAGGGTTGTTTTGTCAGTAGCTGTTTGTTGCGCTCATTTCAGTAATGTTATTTTTGGGATCCAACATGCAATATTAAGGCTCATTTGTGGGTCCTAATTGATGCTTTTGATCGCCCTAAAGTAATACACTGAAGCATGAGAATGCTCAAGGTGCTGGTGTCATGCCCTGGATAGTTGCAACAATTTTCTCTATATTGTGAAATCAAGTTTAGAGAAGTAATGGCTTAGATGTTGATGTGAGAAAGCTGCAGTTATTAGAGAAAACAAAGGACTTGGAGACTAGCCAGGGCAAGTACATTTTATGAACTCCTATCTATCGTCCTCTCACAAGTAAATATCCTTTGCCTATTTGTTAAACTTATGAATTTTGCTAGTAAGTATCCTTATGCATTCATTTCTAATTGGTTGGTTATGATACGGCCCAACATATTTGCTTGCCTTCATGCATTATTTATCTTATTTGAACATGTGGTGGCCTTGAGGATTATTCTCCTTTGTGCCATTGCCTCTATTCATGTCCTAGAATTTGTTCCTAGTGTGGCTTCCATTCTTGCTTGCCCAGTCATTCCCTTAGAAATGCATCAAGTAGCTTTCGAATGGATTCTAAGATTATCTATTTTCTTGTATCCTCAGAAGCATTAGAAAAGAATAACTCAATTGAATCTGGAATCTAACTCGTGTTGTTCATATTGGTCCCTCATTTGTTAAGGCATGACTTTGAAATGATTTATTTGGAGCTTGGCCTATATTCCTTTCTCGAATTGGGCCATTACAATCTAAATTGTAGTTTGCCCCTCATTAGACTCCCATAGCTCAAACTCCTGCCCTTGGTGTTATGGGAATAATCTTGTAGCTTTAATACAATTCTTTTGTCATGTTTGATCCTTATGGATGGGTTAAGAATAATGTGTGAAGACATTAGAAAATCCAATAGTATGGACCCTAGAATCTTTCGTGTAGTCTACCTTGTACAAAGCCTAATTCATTCATGATTCTATATATATCCAAATTCTACATTAAGATTCCTTCCCTCTGATATTGTGGGGTTATCATATATCTAAAGATTATGTTATTAGTAAACCATTATAAGGTAATTAACAGTTGATAAAGCTCATGGCATGTCCACTATTATTTGCATGAAAGGTCTATGAAGGCCCACCCACATGTTGTGATAGTGATCTATAGGGTTACAATATATAGACATATCCAATGTTGTCTTGCCAATAGGGGATATCATTAGACCTTGGTTTATACATTCTAAAGTTCGATGGCATCACATGTCCTCTCAAACGGTAGCCCCTTGAGTCAGGTACCCTAGGCAAAGTGTGAGCCCACACCGACAACACATGGAAGTGATATTCAATTCATTCCTCACATTGTATTTCTTTACCTTCAAATCATGACATCAGACTCCATTTGATATTTGTTTCATTCTTCGTAGTTGTAGCCCTTGCTTTATTGCATTTTTAGCTTCATTATTTTCCAATCCTATGTTATTCATTATATATTCAAGGATCTTACTTGCTGAGCTTTAGACCCATCCTTGCTTTCCTCCCTTTTAGATTTAGTAGCAAGAGCTTTGGAGGGGACTTGAGGTTCTTGATGAACTTTCGAAGGCTTTTGATAGCATTTTCGTGGAAAGTATTGTATAGGATGATAGAGACCTTTTGGTTTTCCAAAATGTTTATGATTATGTGTATTCAACGATTAGTGGCTTACAGTGATGTTCATTTATGAAGGGGATGTTTTATGTTGATTATGTGATTTATGTCATATTAATTGTGTTAGTTGGAGTTGCGCATTGGTAGCATGATGATTTCTATGGTGATGCATAATTATTATTTGTGATATCAAGTTTGTGCAGCAAAGGCACGGTGTCTTACCTTTGATTTATTGATTAATGACTTTTGTAGAAGCCTAATTATGGTTAACATTATGATGATTGTTTAAAGGTTTGCTAGCATAGCATCCTTATCTGATAATTTTGATGAATTTATCATTCCTCGTTAATCCATTCTGGAACAATGATCGATAGTGAGAAACAACTGTTCCATCAAGCAGCTTTTGATCAGATGGACTAATCAACCTATACAGGATGCAACCTGGGAGGATAAAATATTCTTTAGTTACATAATAGTTTCCATCTTTTGATCACTGGGGACAAGGATCCACTCAAATGAGGGATAATTGTTACAACAATGCTACAAGAGATTACAACATGCAGCTGAATCAGCAGCAACCATGGCCAGCAGAGAAACCATCAACTTCTGAGGTGATCCAATAGAAAGAGTAGTAGTTACATAGGAGTTAATCAAATTTTTAGGAGGTTAGCAAGAATTATTAGTTGTTAGATTGTTAGTTGTCAATATTTGGTGAATATGAATAGGCTAACAAGAAGCTTTACCAAATTGGATAATCAACCAGTAGCCACAGTACATAAATAATTCTAGAGTTGAATTGAGAAGGAGTTGAAGTAATTGAATGTGATTCTGTCTCTTCTTCCTTTATGTCTTTCTTTCTCTTCTGATTTCTCTTCTCTTCTTCTTCTCTACCATAGAACGTATCTTAAATGCATGCCTGGGAAACATCCTAAACAATGGTCTCAGTGGCTAGCTTTAGCTCAACTGTGATACAATACAACAAGCTGATGGCAGTAAAGAGAGTATTGAGACTCCATTCTCAAAATTGAATTCTAATTCTCTCAGCCAGCCTCAGAACGGTTGAGATCCTTTCCTGGTTACTTTTGATACATGAAATCTAGTGATCAAGCCTTTGGATTATAAGAAAGGGAAATCAAGTGATCAAGCCAGCCAGTTTACTTAGATATTTCTTTCCTTTGAATTTTTGTGAAAGTCGTAGATTTTTCTACAGTCTATCCTAAAAATCAATAGAAATTCCCCGCCAATCTACCTTTCCACTTCAGAAGGCTGGTTTGCCATAAAATCTCTTCTTGAAGAAGTAGCGGTAGCATAAGGCCTTTCTTCCTATTCCTTTTGATTTAGATAGAATAGAGGGAATCTCTCTCCTTAGTCAGAACTTTCAGGATCAGCTTTAACAGTCTTTGACAGTGCAATATCCGCTGATCCAGAGGCAGGAAAGGAAGGAGGATGATTTCCATGGCTGATCTCACTTGAAGGCTGGAAGGGCATGGAATCGGCCTCAACGAGATGGTACAGGAAAGAGAATAGATAGATTAGATTTAAAATCTCATTACAAGCCAAGTATGGAATCAAGCTTGCCTTTGCCGGCTCACTTTCCCCTGCCCCTTGGGGGTACACAAGCAAAAATTAGCCTACAAACTCAAATTTGACTTGCCAAACACTATCTTATAGCTTTTCTATCAGAAGAATGCAGAGCTAAGTAACAAAAACTAGAAATACTTTGACAAATAGCACCCTCAGACAAAAACAGAAAATTACAAAGGCATTTAACGAAAGAGTAGTGTGTAAAATTGAATTGATATTTGCCAAGATTAGAGCATGTCCACATAACAAAGATCTGAACAATGGGGATCCTTGAATGCAAAAGACTTGGAAATTAGCCATAATTACAAATTTGCATCAAAAAACACCCTAATTACCGTTTGAAAAAAGGAAATAAAAGCAGACATTCAACCAAAATCATTTACTAATACATACCAAAAATGTGCAACTAAGAAATTTTGATCACCAGAAAAAAGAGAAGAGATAATTCTACAACAATAATTTGTTTGAATTATTTAATCAGGAAAAATATTCTCAAATTATTTAACATTTTAATCTCAACTAAAATGCCATAAATTTGGATCTAAATCTTATACCAAGCACTGAAATTAAAAATAGTAGTTTATTCAATATTTTACACTAGAAAACCATTAATTTTTATTTATGTTTTATCATGCATAAATCACAAGTACATCCTCAAAATGATGGCTAAAAGTCAATTCAAATACCTGAATATGTGATAGCAGCTCATTAAACCAAGCTGAATATGATGCCAAGAAGCGGCTAGTACTGCATTCACTACAAGTCACTCCAAGCAAGCAGATTCCAGCCCAGCATTTATCTGGCTAGAAAAAAAGATGTACATAATCAAATATTAAGCCTCTGAAGAAAGTAAATTACTTTATACTATTGTTGCCCAATGATAGGATGCTCTCATGCTTCCTTATTGAATCCCAATATGTCAATGGATGAAGAACATCAAACTCAATATTTTTTTATGAAACCCTCTCCTCCCCCCCCCCCCCCCCCAAAAAAAAAAAAAACAATTATTAGTTATGAGGTAGTACTACATCTTTGGGAGCAAATTAACAAATTTTCCAGTAGCATTACATATAAATTTTACAGCTGTAAGGAAAACATACTGACTAGTATATCATCTAGCATGCATTACTTCAATCCTTGAAATAGTTTATGTATGCCTCACTTTTTCCTAGATACAAGAACCAATCAAACCATAGCAGATAAAGTCCCACCACATTAGGATTAATTAGAATAAATATCAAAGAAATCCAGAAAACCTTTGTTTCTGATTGCTTAGATGATGCTTAAGTGCAATCAAATATAAAACCAGAAATTTCAGGCTGCATTTGCATGAGGTATTGAAGAATGCCTGAAATATCTAAATAATTGAATTTAAAAATACTCCATTAGAAGATTAGTTTAAAACTTGCACGTGTTTTCCCCATCAATTATCCTTCTGATCCCTTGCCCTCACCACCAACGACCTTTTCTTCTCTGATCTTTGAACGAGAGAAAAGTTACCTTAAAATAGGTGCCCAAGGAAGAACCAAGCTACCAACTAATCACAACATATACAGATCAAGATTAGTCAGAAAGAGCATCAAATCAAGAAGTGAAATAGGACATTTCAATGCAGTCACCAAATCTGACATTCACCATCAAAGCAAGCACATTCAAAAACTACCTGGTTCTTCTGACACAAAAACAAAACAGCTATGCGAAATGAAATCACAGAATTTCCTCTTACTTTCCTCTACAAGAACCAATCCCTAGATACTATGTCATCTAAGAAACTCCTAGCTCTAGCAAACAAAATACACAAGGGGAAACAAGCTTCAGATTCAAGCCCCAATACATAGTAGCAAGGAAGAAACAGAAGATTGTCCCATTCCGAACTCAACTTGCACAATAAAATCTATTAGCCAAAGGCAAACCCTTTTCTGAGGATTATTCAAGGTCAAATTTCTTTCCCATATGCATGGCTAGGCAGGCCTTAGATGTCCCAATAATTTTCCATGGAAAAGCTTCATTGTTACGAGGCCACTACATCGGTAAAACTCTGAAAAGGAAACCGAGAAGGAATAATCCAAATGACCATGTCATCCATAGTACTTTTGATAATGAATCTTAAATAGACAATGCAATTCAGCAAGGGCTTCACCATCATGACTCCTTTAAAGTCAGTCTGGACAAAAAATAAAATCATGTCCCTCAAATCTAGGCATTGAAACAATTCACCACCCCATCATCATTACCCATTGTATAACAGTTTGGACACCAATTAAAACAATGCCCCTAAAAATTGAACACAATCTGTAACCACACCATCACAATCAACAGCAAGGATGCTTAGACATCAAATAAAATGATGCCTCTCCAACCAACATCCTACTACCAACAGCGCCATTTGCCCATTCATCTCCAAATGTCACCAAGATCAGTAACCATCACATCAAACATTGGCTACCAAAGCCATGCAAAACTCCAAAACCACTAACCACCCATGGGCTGCTTTACAATAGAATGGCTAATGACAATGCTCGAAAACAAAGGGTAAACTGGAATTAATAGAAATTATGCAGAAAGGAATCTCGATAAAGACTGAATGAGGATAAGTCTCTTCCCAATTTAAAATCTCAGATAAACATTGTAACAAATTTAAAGGACTGGATGGTAGCTCATTTTCAGTTGCCAATAGAGGCAAAGTGAGGATGTGTGCCTCTCCTGGAGTGCAGTGGAGGAGGCGGTATGCTGTCAGCATTGGGTGCTATTGATGAAATAATAGGTTACAATAGACTGATTCTAACAGCAGGTCTTGGCAATAGCTGTAGGTGGTGAAATATGATTCAGAATCCTGTCAGAGATATCATTGAGCATCAGCAGTCAGTCAATCTTTCTAGTAGACAAACTGTGTCGGGGTATTGGCACTTGTTACAGATGGTGACTTGATGGTTAGCCGCATGCAGTGGGTCTCAGTATGCCCATGATGGTGGTTGGTGGTGAACTGCTGGTTAGTGCAGCTTGGTCTTGGGTGTCTGATGGCAAAGGCATGGCAGAGGAGAAAAGGAAATTTGCAAATGAGACCAAATAATATGTTGTTAGAAAATTTTTTGAAGGTTTCAAACCACACAGAATCTGTAACATTTCATTTTCCATTTCTTAATTTCTCTAAACAAGACATTTGGACAAGGTGTTTCTTAGACTGCCTTCTCAATATGAATTTGGTGCAGTATGGGTTCCCAGAATCAACATCCCAACAAACCCGACCCACATGAGCTGTTCAAGTATAGTCCTTTGTGTCCCAAAGCACAGCGGCTGCACTGATCAAATGCCCTACCCAGCACAACCTTTCAACTGCCTACAGGCAAATAGAAATCAGAACGTATTAGGTTGGTCTATAGTTTTGGCAAATATTGTAACATTGCATTGTAACATGAGTCTATTATTCTATTTTGTCTTGTGTGCTAGTCTAAGCTTTATGCTCATAGTTGTTAAGTGCAGAAAAAAGGATTTTTGCTCTCTGTTGGACTCTCACTCATTCTAGCCCCAGTATTTTCGTGCGAGGATCACAAGATATTACTTTTGAGTAAAAATCTATTGCAATACAGTTTTTATCTAGGAGGTTGTTCATCTCATGTTTGTGAGCTCATAGTGCTTTGTATCAGCCCCATATGACCCACGCGATAGCATCATATGCTGCATATGTTTAGAGTTGAACTGCAAAATGGACACAAGACAATAGCACATGCTGAAGAGTTATAAAGTCGATTTACATGATGGCAGCTTGACAGCCGCTCAAACCTGTCTTGGCTAAACTGTTTTGCACAATGCTTGCATGTTGTTTAATTTGGGCAAAAATGTTGTTCTGTCCACTTCACACTTCACTCAAATGCTTTGACTTGGCATTTTCTTTCAAATTTTCAAAGCCCAAGCCTGCTTCCATTTTGATGAGGACAAAAAATCAGATTAAGTTATCTAAGAAAGTTTTGTTGAGAGTCTTAGAGTACGTCTTTGTGAGATTTGAGAGAACCATCACTTCCTTTAGGGATTTTTTTATTTGTTGTTGATGAGAGCTTAGATGTTTTGAGATTTCTCACCTATGATCTGAAACTAACCTTTACGCCTGCAAACCTACAGAGTTTCAATATGTAGCTCACACATAGATTTGGGTTGTCGGGTTACATCGGTAAGAGTTCGGTTAACTAGATATCCTATCAAAGGAACTAGAAAGTATCTTAGTAGCTGTGGGTCTGCAGATATAAAGAAGGCTTTTGATAGTCAAGTATTTGGTGTTTGTCAGCTAAGAGATCTAGCACATCTGCTTGTCAAACCTATGAGTTGACTCTTTTTGTATAGTGGATTTCCAATTGGCAGCTCATAACCCAATGGATTCTCTCTCTAAATGAGTTGTTCAAGAATTTTCCTTCGTTAGGATACGTATTCTCTTTACTTTAACAATATGTTATACACATGTGAATGGTAATGGTTTACATTTGAGTATCTAGATCGTAATTTATTTATGTGTATTGAAATTGTGACATTTTTTATTTTGTACTTCCACGTAGAAACACATATTCACCTGCTAAGTGTTCATAGATCTAAACATTGTATTTCAAAGGCCACGAGAGACAGATTCCCCAACAATATCACTCATCAACCAAATCTATAAAATAGCACACTTCCACATGCCATCATATAATAAGTACCATGCATCATCGAATCATTACCTAAAATAACAAAACTGGATTTCAGAATGGACTTGTATATTAACAGTAAAATTTGTTCCAACCCCTCCCAAAACTGGTCGAATCATTGTTTCTCGTAGCAGCAACTCAGTGGGAGAAGCCCTGACTATGCATGGGTTTGTGAAGGATCAAAACACTTTAGATTTATTACATACAATCTTACCTTATATTATGCAAAAAATGGCTTCCACAACTCAAACCTGGGGCCACTAAGTCACTGACTCCAAACCCTTACCATCTTAACTACTTAAACAAGAAATAAACAGAATTCCAATTAAGCCAGTCCCCAAATCACCGGGCCCATTACACACGTTACATTGCCTATTGCAACAATCACAATATATTATGCTTCCAAGTTTTGAATGACCACTGAACTATACGCTCAGGAACAAAAATTATTAAAGATTTTCAAGAGTGCAGAATCATAACATTGCAGCTCAGTTCGAATGCAAGCTCATCTAAGCCAAAACGACACTATATTCGGAGACGTAATCCTTGGTCCAAATTCTAACGCTCTAATTCCATACTACCACAGAGACAGCGGATTCAACCGTCACACATATGCATTATGCAGAAATTCAATCAATTTCAAAATATCAAATTCAACAATTAGTTTCTACCCATTAATTTGCAAAAACAGTGAGAAATGGGAGGGGGAAATCATGAACAATACTCAGGTTTTGAAACTTACCATATTGCTTGAGACGAGCTTTAGTATCCGATCGACCCAATCGTCAACAGCTGACTTCCAGCTTCCTAAATGCCCCTTATCAATCGACGGATAGAATGATTCAGAGAGGAGCCCATGAGTTTTGATTATAGAAACAACTGACGATAGCACCGAGGGATTCCGAAACGGTTGCTTTTCGTCTGGAACTTGTTCTTCCAGCAGAGTGCGGAGTAGACGAGGCTTAAGTGCGACGTCGTACATATCATGGAAGTGGTCGAAGGCCGCCATTGCAGAGGGAACGAGGGGGAGAGGAGTAGAAGTTTACTCTTGCGGAGAGGGAAAGGGGGTTTTGAGGATGACTAACCGAAGGAGAGGATCCCGGGAAGGAGGGGGGGGGAGAGCCGAGGATGACTCGTCTTAAAGAAAGGAGTTTTATCGGTTTAATTTCAATATTTTTTGAAAGTTTATGAAAATATTTTTAAGATTGTCGAAGGCCACCAATGCAGAGTGAGATTAAAGGTTGAGAAGACGGGTTTCGTCGGCAAAACCCTAGCAGTGTTGGCAGTCGAATATTATTTGAAGGGGATGGATTTAAAGTAGAAAATATAATTGAAAATGCATAAAATAATTTTTTTTTTTATTTTAGTTGGATGCCTCTTTCTCTCAAATAATACGAAAAAATATACATACAATAAAATTAAAATGATACGACTGTTTTCTGTATTCAGATTTTTTTATTTTATTATTATGGCTAAAATATATAATTAAAATTATAATACATTATTTATAAGTTGGGTTTGCTCTTTAGCCTTGTTGTTTTGGAACATATTTGTTCATGAAATACGTTTTGAAATTAGTTATTAGATATCTGAACTTAAATTATGTAGATCAAGAGTTATAGCATATGTTGGATTCTTGGAGGCCTGCTAAAAAAAAATGACTAAATTTTTGCCTAAAGTTGAAGATGAACGTAAGTGCTTTGTCTCGAGGATATGGTAGATCCGTAGATGGTATTTTAGTGACACATGGATTACAGGAGTCTCAGATTCCGCCTTCCTTTTTTCCCTGGATGATCGTTAGGAGGATCGTGGTCATTTTTTCTACTATCTTCTTTCCTTCCCGATATATGTTATTGCAAAGTTGGGAGGATCCGCACCTGTCTTTGGCGATATTCCCTTTGAGATCGTGGAGTATCGGAGGATCGTGGTTGCCTAGAACTAGTTTACTGCTAGATTAAAGACATGTCTTATCAATTAGTGGAACTTAAATTATGTAGATCAAGAGTTATAGCATATGTTGGATTCTTGGAGGCCTGCTAAAAAAATAACTAAATTTTTGCCTAAAGTGTAAGTGCTTTGCATGGGATAAGTAGATGGTATTTTAGTGACACATGGATTAATTTGGCGATGCCTAGAACTAGTTTACTGCTAGATTAAAGACATGTCTTATGTGGGTTAAGTGGGGGAGGCAGCAATTATGAGCAATATATGAAGCCGAAATATGGACTTATTATGGGTACGTTTACAATTATATTCTTATAGATATTTAATTTTTTCATAAATGATAATATAGAGTGTAGCATTTTAAATACTTTTGATAAAATTTTTTATTGAATCAATAGAATTATAAATAAATTTATTTTAATAATTTAACTAATTTGTGTGTCTATTAAATAATGGTCTTAAATACACCATTATAAAAGACTGATCTATTATATGTTAGAATAAAATACATATACTTTCTTTAATTCTTATTAACAATTTGGATTATCTTTTATATTTTAGAAAGCCTTATTAAATTATCTAATATTTTAATAAGCTAATATCATGAAGAGGCAATATTGTCAAATTTAATGAAAGATTTTTTTTTTAGAAACATGGATCCCTAACCGTGCCTACATAATAAACAAGTGCTAATATATTAGCTGAAATTTTGGTGGTACAATTTAAAGCCTATCATAGTCAAACTTTGAGGTACAAATTTTTAGATATAAAATAAGGGTTTGTTAAGCGGTATTATGATAATATATAGTGATCAAATTTAAGTGGATGATTTAAGTAGCTAGTGATATTTGGGCTCATGAATTATGGTAATAAAAATAATTAGTAAGTTAATTGTATTTTTAAAAATTGATTATATAGAGATAGAAGAGTTTAACCACCCCTAATCAAGTCATATTACTGGACCCCTTTGAATTCCACTTCAATAGGTTATTGGCAATAATTTTTTAGAATTAAAATTAAATTGATAAGGATTATATAGATGTGGCATCAACAATAAATTTAATGACAATTTTGTTAGAGTCAAAATTTACATAAACAAACCAGCTTAAGAGAATGTAGTTGAGTAGTTAGCACAAATATTTGAAGTCAAAAAATATTACTAACTTCTTGGCTAATTAGGAGGCATAGCCACTCAGATTAGAAGGGAATGTTTTTAATTGTTAATGAAGAAATATGGATTAGGATACTTTTAAAATTAAGTAAAATATTAAGAAATAGGAGATAAGTAATGTAACTACTAGAAACATTATTTTTTTTTGAAAGAGGTTGGTTGACTTGTGAGTAAGTAGCCAAATATAAGAAGATTGTTATATAAAAAGGATATTTAAATCCAAAATAATTGTAACTCATAGTTAAGTGGTTAACTAAATAAATGTTAGTCAAAGGATAAGATGGTTAAAGGTTAGTAACAAAGAGTGGTTGGGGTGACAAGTAATGAAAGACAATCAGCAGGCAATTATAAGTGCTAGGGGAGGAAAATTTACTTGAAAACAAACCTCCTCTTTTGTAAATTAAATTAAAATAGAATAAGATGAAAATTAATATTTTATTATTTAATTTGTAAAATAATATAAGAAATAATATAATAATAAATAATAATAATAATAAACAATAAATAATAATATAATAATATGTAATAATAATAACAATAAATAATATGTAATAAAATAATAATAAATAATAATAAATAATAATAATAATAGAAAAATAAATAATAATAATAAATAATAATAATATGTAATAAATAATAATATATAGTAAAAATAATAATAATAATATGTAATAATAATAATAATAACTAATAAATAATAATAAATATAATAATAATATGTAATAATACCTAATAATAATAATAATAAATATAATAATAATATAAATTAATAATAATATCTAATAATAATAATACAAAATAATAATAATAATAATACAAAATAATAATAATAATAATAATATATGAAAATTATTACTCTCACATTTGTGGGAATAATAATTTTTAAGAAAAAATAATTTTCATTTTACCACTTATTAAACAAAAAAATATATTTTTCCTCAATTCCTGCAACCAAATATAACATTAATAGCCTAACTTTCAATTCCATGATTTTCTTGGTTTCCAAAAGAGTGAAGGTAGACGTGCATCCTAGAAAATGAGACAAGGAGGAGACGAAGAAAATAGGAAAGAAAAGTTCTTTCAACTTTGAGGTAAATAATTTTATAACTTTTTATATTTTACTCTAATTTTTCTAGTAAGAAATTTTTAATTTTTTTATTGAAATTCATGACTAATAATTATATATTGAATGGTCATGTAAAAGTATTTTTAAGGGATTAACTATGATTTAGAAGAAGAATTCAAAAATGTTAGTTAAGAAGTAATGTTTTAAACATTGAAGTCTAATACTTAATTTGGATTTTGTAGTATGATTGTTGGCTTAGTAATTGAAATCTAAAATTTTACAATCATTGTGATACTTTATAATTGTCCTAAGATGCATGATGATGCAAATTAAAATGGAAAAGAAATAGAATTTTAAAAGATCATATTGGCCAAATTGGTTTGAGATAGAATGAAAGTTTGAACTTAGAATTTCATAAATCATACTTATACCGATATTAATAATAAAATAGAAAAAAAAAAACAATGTTAACATACTATTTTCACGCAAGTTGTGAGCCTTATAATTTATCCTTCAAGTATATGTTTAAATTACGGTAGGCTTAGTATGTTATGTCATTTTTCATATTACTTTTATAATGCTTCTTAAATAATTTACTAGAAAATGTAAAAAATTGTTGAAGGATGTCATGACATGTACAGGTGCACTTTGGAGTGAAATAAATGATTAAATACTTAATAATTATGGCTAGAAAATAATTTTTTTAAAAAAATTAAAGAATTTTATAGTTTAGATTAAAAAATTATGAAAGAAAAAAGAAAGTTGCTTTTTTCCTTAATAGCCATGTGAAACTGTTTAGAATAGGAAAGTTATTGACTCGTTAGTAATTTTTACTTGTTTAAAATGATTTAAGAACAAGTAGAATAGAAAATACTACAAAATATTTGATAAATGGAGTATTTTGTAGCCTTAGTATAAAATGATCGTATAGAACACTTAGGTGCTCTTACTAATTTTTTATATTTATTATTCATTTTTACATCTCTTTCAATTTGTATAAGTAAATTCTTGGTACTGTGTGACTAAATAAATGATAGCATGTGAAAATATTAAGTTATCTAATTGCATAAAAGATTACGATATTTTATAATAGTCTACTCTTTTTTAATACTAATTTTATATTCATTAGTCGAGATTGATTTTATTTTTTATATGGAATATTTATAGACTTGCGACCATTATATAAAATGAATCCAAATTATCATTGGCAATAAGGTATCTTAGGTAATATAAGTATGTTATGGGTATAACATTTGAAAATACTATAAAGATAATAATGATACCATAGATATCAAGTAATTTCTTAGTACTTAATTAACTGTTAATGACATAAATATACAATATTTGGTCACAATGGTAAAATAAATTTTATAAAAATTTTAATATCTCACATAATTATAATATCATATTGAGTTAGATTTTCTGAAAATTTAGATAAAACCTTAGCATTACGGATACTTGAAATTTTGGTACTTTGATTGAGTTCATGTAGCATGCAAATATCCTCTAGGATATTATTGCTCACTTGACATTATATTATTAAGTGTTCATGCTATTGTTGAATTATATTATTAATGATATAATTTATTGATTTTCTGAAGATAATTATTTATTTTATATATTATATACTGTTAAAACTTATTATTTAACAAACGACTTTTCTAGATAGATTGATATTTTTACTATTTTTGACAGTGGTCAAAAATATTTATTAAATATTTAACTCATTCTTACTATTTTTTTTTAGAATAATAAAATAGGAGGAGGATGACTTTAATATTGAATAAAGTTGATAAAGATAGAGATTTTAGAGTCTAATTGGAGAGAGTATTTATTTTATTTTATGTTCTAAAAATATATTCTAATATATTATTTTATTTAGTTAAAATTTTAAACTATATATATATTTTTAATTTTTGTAATGTATGAGAATATTTGTATTATGGTAGTTATATTTTATTATTTACATATATACTATAATATTATTTTAAGACTTATGACTTTTTTCGCATGGTTTAGTTTGGGCAGTGGTCATGGATTGGACCCGAGTCGTCATATGAAATACTTTATCCAAAAGTTATAAATAATATAAATAGTAAATAAAATTTACAATAAAAGTCTAAAAAGAGTAGACATCAAATCTATATGTTACACTTCTTAATAATTTCGTTACTCTAGGACTAGATAAATATGAATCAGTATCTATTGGATGGGAATGCTCAACGAAGTGATAATAGGTGTGTGCTTAGCAACCGCTTTCATTAAACCTTTTTGTTAGTCTTCTTCAACATTGAGTTGATCTTTTTTATAGTTATGTCGCTAATAATAGGTTGATTTGATAATTTATTTATTTCAATTCTAACAATGCACTTGATATGGCATATGTAGTGCAATCAATGTATTTGTCGAGAGATACATGAGGGAGATCCGTAAAAATATTATAAAATTATATTTCTAATTATATTTTTAAAACTTATAATTATATTTTTAAAAATATTATGTTTCTTGCTTATTATATCAAATTACTGATGTAATTATTATAATAATAAAGCAATATAAATATATTTTCTAAATAATAAAATTATTTATAAATATTTTTTTTGTAAACATGATTATTAATTATTTTAAACCGATAAACTTCTCCAAAAACAAAAACCGCAGGCCTTTTATGCGTTCCGCGATTAGAAATGTGGTTCCTGCTCCAGCTGATCAAAAACTAGAAGAGTTAAAACCCTATCCCCTGCCTAAATACGTTCTCTCTCTACTTCTTTCTCTCTTTCTCTCTTTGTGCCGCCTCGTTTCCTGTATTCACCGGGTAAGCCTACTCTCTGTCTCAGGTTCCTTCTGAAGATCTAGAATAGTATCATGAAATCCACATGAAGAAGAAAGCAAAAAGGATCTATCTTAGATGCTATATGTTGATTTGTTTCTTATTAGTTATGTCGAAATCATTGTGCTCTCGGAACTCAAGCATGATCGAAATATTGAGATTAGGAGTCATGTGTGTGTTTTCGTCTGTTCAAACGCTGTCTTTATTCTGAGAAATGTTATAAGTGAAACCCTTAGGGAGGTGTAAATCAAATCAACATGGATGGAACATCACCTAAAGTGTCCCTCAATCAACACTCATTATGCCTACCCAAAAAACACTACCCTAATCCTTTTGCCGTGTTTCTTTTATATGATCCCTTTTTGTGCGGTTTTTCATCTCAATGTGCGTCGATGTTGCTGCCCTTGTGAGGGGTAAAGAATGGCGAAACATACAGATGTAGGGCAGGTGCTTGATTCAGGCTCATGGACCTTTAGAATGGGGCTAGTTTTGCCGTTTGGCAACATAATAGATACGACTTCAAATTATTTATAAAAAGGTGGAACACTGAATCAAATGTAATGGAGAACATCTTTGAACGGTAGAGCAAATATTTCCCAAGAGTTGGATTCTTAGTGAAGGCGCTAAAATCTGTTAAATTTCCAAGTGGACTAATCGGGCACAAATTTGAGGTGGTTCCTGGTGACATTTGATTAAGCTTTCTGCATCATGAATTCAAAGCAATTGGAAAAAAGGTCCCTTTTCTTCCTTACAAAGGAAAAACCTTGCAAAGACATCCACCTTCTAGTTCAAAGCTTTAACATCCTTGAAGTGTAAGCCTACAATCACATTGCCAACATAGGTATGGTCTTGTCTCCATGGTCTTTACTCTTGGAGAAATGAAACAACTTGGTTTTTTCAAATTTTTTGGTAAGTAGGCTTTTAGAGTTGGATCCAATCTAGTTCTATTCCCCAATAACAAAGCAAGTGAGTTTGCTTAAACAGTTCCCCAGTTGCTCTGAGCTCTCTCTTTCTAATGCAGGGCTCCCAAGGTGTTTTATGAATTACTTAGTTCACGCGCTTGTATTACATGGTTGCCTGGGGGTCACGTGACCATGTGCCTTTACCCGTATTGATTGCTCAGCTATACTTTGAAGATTAAAGTACATTGAACCTGAATCTAGGTTTGAATCATCACCTTAATTTACTCTCCAATATGATGCTATGAGTCACTTCTTTCCCAGGTTAGTTTGTCTAAGGCTGCTGAGATGGGTCGTGTTCGCACCAAGACTGTGAAGAAGTCCTCACGCCAAGTGATTGAGAAGTACTATTCTCGGATGACATTGGATTTCCACACCAACAAGAAGATCTTGGAGGAGGTAGCAATCATTCCCTCCAAGCGCTTGCGCAATAAGATTGCCGGTTTCTCTACCCACCTGATGAAGCGCATTCAGAAGGGCCCTGTCCGTGGAATCTCACTGAAATTGCAAGAGGAAGAGCGCGAACGTCGTATGGACTTTGTGCCTGCAGAGTCTGCCATTAAGACCGACTCGATTTCAGTTGATCCAGAGACCATTGAAATGCTTGCAGCTCTTGGGATGGCCAACCTTCCCGGGGTCGTTAAAGCTGAACCTGAGGTTTCAGCTCCTGCACCTGTTTTCTCTCGTGGTGCTGGTGGTGGTCTTGGAAGGAGGTACTAGGGCGGCTGTAGTCTTTATATGCTGTCAGTCGAGGAACTAGTTTTGGTGGGACAGGACTCGTACCCTTGCTTGTTTAAGCATTTCAGCTGTTGTTAGCCATATGTTTTTGGGCGGCTCCTCATTTCGTCATTAGGTGAAGCTCAATACCCTTTTTTCTTGGATTTTAACGAGGTTGTTTGACATAATCAAATTCTCATTTACGCAGTGTCCCTCATTTTCCTTCTCATTTTTTTCATGGATTTTAAAGATCTGCTGGGAAATATCGGTAAGTTAAAAAAATAACCACGATAAATGTATAAACCAAGCCATTCTTCGGGGAGCTCAACTGCAGATTAGGCTTTGACAATTAAACTATAACATTATGCTCCTCTAATTGCCGCTCCATTGATTTTTATTCCCTTTTACTCTGAGACCATGTTTAGCTGTGAGGAATCCTTTCATTTGATTTTTTCAGCCTGTTTCCCAAAAGCTTATTTTTCGGTTGAAAATTTTATTAGAGAAGTGTTATCATTTCCTAGACAATGTTGTTTTACCTTAGATTTATTCCCATGCTATGGAGAGTAAATATTTCTGCCACCACTGCGGGCTATTGCTGACTACGGGCAGGCTAACATGGTGGCCGTGGTGGTAGTAAATGTGGGGATTGGTTGCTAATGGTGGCAATAATTATTTCAGGATAAAAAAAAAATGTCCAAAATTCTTCAATGCAAGATAGTAGGACACCATCTGTGAAGAAAGTGGCTGCATTGAAATGGGATTAGTATATTATGTATACTAATTTGATTTGTGGACGGTGAAAAATGGACTTGTTGTTTTCGCAATTGAAAAGTTTGCTTGCTATGGTTGCTGGTGCTTATTCCGATGATAACCAAAGGCAAGATTTTCCTACTATTATTCCTTTATGCCATTGTTTTGAAGAAGCTATAACATTGACCCCCTTCTGTAAGCTAATAGATCTTGGCCTTTTGCTTGACAAAAGAGGCTTCTAAAGCTCGAGCACTATTGAACTCCCTCCTAAGGATCCTCTCCTTATCAATAATCTCTTGGGAGGATGGGGATTGAGTGACCTCAATTTGACAATCCTCCATTGTTGCTTTTGCCCTTAAAGTAATGTCAGAGACATTGTCTGATTCTGGCTTTAGCAACTTACGAGCCTCCCTAACCGACTCGATAGCCCACCACTTGGATACTCTAAGCCTCCTGAACCACTTTCAAAAATCATGATTGCGACACATGAAAGTTCATGAATTCAAATGTACCTTTCTTATGAACGTTCCCTCCTCCAACACTACGTGGGGGGATTGATCTGAAATACTAGGGCTTCCATCTAGAACTAATATTGTGAGGTTGAACAGTAAGAACCAGAGTGTTAATGAAAGTATTGGCATGAAGAAGTCACATTCGAGTTTTCAGCAGCTAGGACATGGAAATTGCTATTGGTTTTTTTGAGCATGATTTACTTACTATGGCTGAAAACTCCCGCTGCTGGTTTTTTGGAGCATGATTTGCTGAAAATGGCTGAAAGTTACTGCTCCTGGTTCTTGGCATGAAGATAGAAGATACAGAGTTTACAACTGCTGAAAACTTTAAATGGTTGCTGGTTTTGCCAACGTTATTTGAGTCATGGCAATGTTTTGGCAACTTTGCATTTCTGATATGGTTTCTGTGAAATTGAAGGCTTTGTTCCATTGAAATTGAAGGCTTCTGTGAATTATGGTTTTGAATCATGGCTTCTGTGAATTAGATATTCGTGCATTAGAGTATTAGAAGCCCTTCAACTCAGAAATTGAATTTTTTTTTTTACATCGGAAGCTGAATTTTTTTTAAAATTATTGTAAAACAATTTGATATTTGTGTTGAAATGAATTTGATATTTGTGTTAAATTTTTGCCCATTAAAGTATATAATTTTAATGTAAAATTATATGCTTTTTGTGGTAATCATTTGTCATTAATATTTAGTGATAAATTAAAAATGTATTTTAGTGACAATTATTTTGTCACTAA
The DNA here is from genome assembly GCA_033239525.1 of Nepenthes gracilis. NCBI lineage: Eukaryota > Viridiplantae > Streptophyta > Magnoliopsida > Caryophyllales > Nepenthaceae > Nepenthes > Nepenthes gracilis. Next base: position 331,257 of record BSYO01000010.1, read on the forward strand.
AAAATATTTAGTGACAATTTATTTTTTGTCACTAAAGAAATCTTTTAGTAACAAAATAAAAATTTGTCACTAAAGATTTAGTGACAAATTTTTAGTGACAAAATAATATATTGTCATTAAAAGTTTTAGTGATAAATTTATAATTTATAGTGGCAAATTATTTTGTCACTAAAAATTAATATTGATGTAGTATTGATCCTTACAGTTGTGCTTCACTTCAGTTGTGCATCGCTTGAAGAGAAGCAGCGCAGTGGTCTGGTGATCATCCGAGTGGCCTCAGTCGAATCTAGCTCGTGTTGATGTTGGTTAGGAAGTCTCAGCTCGATTCACTGTCGTAATGAAGGTATAGAAAAGCATCCCCGAATGGCAAATTACAGCCAGCACGATCCCTCAGGAAGAAGTAACTGGCCTTTCATTTTTTAACAGTGTCGGGGTTGTTGCCACCAAAGCCAACCTCCAGCCTTTTAACTCAGGCAGGACCAGTCAAAGCTGCCTTCAGAAATATGGCTAGACTCATGGAAAACTGCTAGAGCAAGACTTGCGTTTGACCCAAGTGCATATCACCGTCATAGTGGAATAAAACTTGAACCCTCGTTAAATATCAGCCATCAAACTTATGAGCACAAGAAACACAATAATATGTAACATTTTTACCGTGAAAATTTTTTTTTAATTAAAAAAAAATCACATTATAAATTTTGAAATAATCCACTATAAAAATGTCGATTACAAATAACTCTATTTAAATTTTATTCACTGTAATCCCAAGTGAAGAATGATTGATTATAACTTTTTCAATATACCTAACGGCGCACAAAAAAAAAATAATGATAAATAAAAGCAACTAAACGAAATATATTCTAGAATAACGTACCCGACTTTCATGAAGAATAAAATTTAAATCAGATTTTAATTGGGTGTCGAATTTTTTTCTCCTCTCTTCTTCTATTCTTTCTCTCTCTGCGCGGCATTCATTTTGTGAGAACTGACTTCGGAATGTTCTAAAATGCATAAGGTGCAGTTTTATACTGTGATTCGTGCTTGAGCACCTCTCGGCAAATAGTGCCTCATGCTCCCCTGGATTTGGCACCCAGATGCCCCTCGGGTGTGGGGTTACGTTGTGCGCAAAGTGCACAAGAATATTGTAATGGTTATATGAATATCATACGATTTTTCGATAACTATCCGTTTGTTGTGAAACTCACAATGGAGTGACCAAAACTCAACAAGAGCAACCTTGTGCTTCCCAAAGAAGGCATAACTAGGCACCGAACTGGGTTCAGTTGGAACTGTGTAAGTGAGATGTCAAGGATTTAGGTATAGGTCACATAGAAATCTAACTAATTAAAATAATATGTATTGTATGGAAATAAAGATTCTACACAAATTACCATGCATGGCGAGGAGACATATATGGCATATGTGCAATTATTGAATGGATTTGATCAAGTAAAATGGAACCCCTTTTGAATGTCAATTACTATTTTTGTGCATGCATATTGTTATTATTATGGATTTCCAGTCCTTAATCTTATGCTTTTATATGTATACTGATAGTACACATATAGCTTCTGTATAGGAGAAAAGGGAATTTAGTGCTTTACCTTACCACTTGTCCGTACAGACAAAACAGTAATAAAGGGTGAAAGTCTTACTTTTTTAGGTAAAATTGAGTAATGAACTTCTTTATGTTTTGTTTAGGTTGCTCATTTATAAATCTCATACTGATTAGATATAGATATGTTAGTTGATAATTGGCTTAATGTTTAGGTGCACATGTAATTTAGAATAAAATTTCGACACCTAATACATATTTAAATAAAAATATACATGAAAAATAGTGACTTTCACACTTGGTATGTGGGTTATGGGCATGTGTGTGTCAATTGTAGAGATGAGTTATACATAATATGTGTATGATAGGCGTTTGTGCACCATCACTGATATAAATGTTCTATTATTACCTTACAGTTATCAAAAATTTATTTAGCATGAAAGCGTCGACGTGAAGAGAAAAATGAGAAAATAGAGAATATATTGGTATCCGTTTATGGTTTGATTTGAGTTATTATTATTTATTAAGTTTAAGTATATTATTTTAATATCAATTGTAGAATGTATAGCAAGTTGATTACTCATTTTCCTATTGTATTTGCTATTGTTCAATTATTAGGTAAGTTAGAGTTGGTATTTACAGGTTCTTCACATGAGTTATGGTTGTGAAATAAATTTTTTATGGGAGATTATTTATAACTAGATCTCATTATAATGGATATGATTCGAATGTAAGGTTTTGTAATTTTTCTTATTTAATAAGGATTTTTACTTAAGATTATCTATGTAAGTTATATATTTAGTTATATTATTATTTATTACTTTTTATGTTCAATGGGAGAAAAGAGTGGTTGATAGTGTTGAAAAATTCAAATCTAAAATATAAAGTATATTTCCTATACTTACACCCATGAACTTACTTCTACATATTCCAACACTAGCCAATATCTTATCCAGTGGCTTCCCCCCAAATGAACGGAGGTCACTCGTTGCCATATGAATCTCAGATACTCTACCAAAGGCTAATTAATATTTCTAATCAACCCTCAACTATAAATGTTTAGGATTTATGTTTGAGAATATTTTGGAAAATATACCACTCTAATAGTATTTGATAACTATTATTATCATCTTCACTCAAAAATATTTCAAAATAAAATACATATCTTCTTTATTTTCTCTCATTTTCTACAATAATCAAACTTTTTCTAAAATTTTGTAGAGCCGTCTAGGCAATTTCTTGCTCTACATATACTTATTTATACAACTAATTTTTATACGGGGCATTATTTATTTGTATGGTATGTCCGCTTGGTGCATTCCACCGACGACCCTGTTGGAGAAAAACATGGAAGGCACGGTGACCGAGCGGACAAAGCTCTCGGGTAGCAACACAGAGTAGAGCCCTCGAACGGACAAGAAAAGTAACGATAGAAAACCGAGAGAGAACACACGAAATTTTAACGTGAAAAACCCTTCTTCAATTAAAAAAAAAACCACAAAAAATACACTATAAAAGGATTGTTTACAAGTGTTAGTCACATAAGCTCAAACGAAAAGAAAACAATCTCAAGTGTACAAACTCTCTTTAAAAGTGTTTCACTCTATCTTTACAATAAAACTTGTCCACAACTCTCTCAAGGCTCACTCCAAGGCTGCTCACAAAGATACGACACGAGCACTCAAAATCCTTTTGGCAGCACTCTTGCACGCACCCGCACTGTCGCTCAAGTAAGGGCACACAAGCCTTGTATATATACACATATGGCCTAGTGGACAGCCGGCCACCCTACTGGCGCTAGGGTGGCAGGACAACCCTGCCTAGGCCTGCCATAGCAGGTGTACGTCCGGCGTGTCAGAGTGGCAGATCTGACACCTGGGAAGTTACAGCCGCCTCAACATCCAATCAGAGTAGGTGACCAACCCACCTGCAAAAACGCGGCTGCAGTAGGCCTACGAAGATAGAGTCAACACCTACGCTCTCAGGGTCTTCGTTTATGTCTTCAGCAACCTTTCGGACATGACACATTCAATGAGTTATCGTCCGCTTTAACAGGCTTCTCGGACCAATCATCAAAGTCCTTGTCCATTTCTCCAATTGAGTCTGCGGACATAAGTGCCACTCAAAAGTGACCCCAACAGACCCGTGTTGACACATAGCGCCACAAGGCGATGTATGCATGCCTTGGTACCGTCCCTAGAGCAAAGCTCCTGCATTTAAACTCAATTATATTAAAACTCTCCCTAAGCTTTCCAGTCGACTATATCAGCCCATCTAATAATCCCATTACCAAAATTAAGGGAGATCAAAGAGAAGGATTTTTTTTTTCTTTTTAATTTAAGACATTGATATTTAAATAAATAATTGTGATTTAACTATTTTTTTAAGATATAAAAAATTTAGTTACAATTAATTATTAAATTATAACCATCTATTTTAAAATAAATGGTTAATATATATATAAAAAAAAAAAACCTTCATCTCTTACCGTTTGATGTTCAGCATGTTAGATGCAATCGCTTTGCAAGTCAATCGTAGAAATGGGGCACGTTTCTATCAGCTTCCTATAGCAATTTGGCAGTCAAACGATCGATACCCTCGAATGAAGAAATGGGAAAAGATTAAATAATAATGGTGTTGTTTAATTAGTGCCATCTTTGCTGCTACGTACGAAAGTAGCAGTGGTATCTTTTTCAATACATTGCTTTGATACGTTCTCCAAGCACTGTGGAGGGTGGTTGGGTATCATAATCCGTGTAATAATTGAAGTAATTATGCATAGAATGTGACTTATTAAGCTATCATTAAGGTCAACGAGGCATGTGCACCCTCGACATAACCATGAATGGCTGTTGAAAGAGATAACGAGGGGATGAGGAAGACTTCATCCAGATCATAAAAAATAATCACGTTGAGTTTATGAGAAGTTGGATTATAGTCATCCAGATCATAAAAAATAATCACGTTGAGTTTATGAGAAGTTGGATTACAGTCTGAAATAAAAAATAAAAAATTTTCTCTTTATTTTCCATTATTAATCTTTGGTGATCAACTGGATAATACACTACTTAAGTTGGGAGCAAATTCACAAACCATACAATTCTGCTATCATGTGTGTTCATCAAAGAGGAGGGAGTTTTTCTTAAATTTTATTTTTGAAAGGTTCAAGTTTAAAACTTTTATATTATTATCTGGATGTTTACGCTACAGAGTATTTTAATATTATAATAATAAAATTATTTATATTTTAATGCCATAGAGATGGTATTTTAAAAGCTTTTTTATACGAAAAAGTTACACTTTTAACTGAGGATCTCATTGATCTCTTTTGTGCATGTGCATCGAGATCTACCTAAGAAGATCAGCCAACTTTGACTCCCCTGATGCACACTCAACATTTATCAATTTGGGTTGTACTTAATAACTCTACATAATTGTTTTTCTCTTAAAAAAATTATAAAAATATATATCATTAGTCTTGTTAACAAATTAGTTAAAGATATATAATCGTTCTATATTTATTACATTTGATAAATAACTGTGCCTCTTATTAGTTATAGTACAATGAAATAATATATGTTTTTCTATATGTGGTATAACTTCTGCCCAATCGTAGAAACCGTCACCAAGTTTTGGCCAAAATGAACGACGGTGGTGGTCTCTGCCCAACATCAATCGCCTGAACATTAGGAACTATTAATTGTTTATTACTCCCTGTATCGATATCGATTTCCAGTTATTGGGACCTTTGATTGCTTGAAGGAAATAAATTAAAAGTAAATATTTAGTCATTTAACTTATGAAAGTAATAATTATTTAATGGTAATAGTTATTCTAATGGATTAACTGTAGAAAAATTTAACTAAATCAGACAACAAGAATTCTCAAATAAAAAATAGCATACTAAGCTTGATTAATTCCAGCGAAATAAAAACCCCATCGAGGAAAAAAAATAATAACAAAGAAAACATTCTTGCACATGTAGAGACAGCCTGTTACATGCATGCCGTATGAGACCTTAGCTGTATAATTAAAGGAAAGTCTTTACATAATTCTAAAATTATGGTTGTCTACTTTGGTTGAATTTAAATTATAGAAACAACCCCTTATTAATTTAAAATAATATTTCACGCAATATAAACAAAGTAGCACCTAACATTATGTTGGACTTTGGTCATTTTCTTATGAATAATTCAACAAATAAAAAATTATTGGATGATCAAAATATTTGCGCGTGTGCAGCAAGCGATCAAAGTAGTAATCCGTGTCAGGCTGATGAGGCCAGCCGATCAGTCAACAGTTGGAGGCTAGCCGGAGTATTGAAGCCAAGGGGCAGCCAGATTGATGCCGAGGCAGAGGAGTAGTTGGAAGACTGAAAAAGGCCAACCTAAAGCGGTTGGCTGGATGGAAGAGGCCGAGTAGGTAGGCCAACCCCCTAAAAAGAGACCAGCCGCGTGAGAAGAGACCGGCCTGGAAGCCGGCCAGGAGCTGCTAAACAAGTATGGCTAAGTAGGCCTATTCTAACAAAAGCGCGAGAATTGATGAAACATGGGTAATGACAGCTGATACTTCGGAGTAGGTGTAACAAATCATCTGCTTAGTTAGAATAGGTAATCGACTTGTAAAATAGGTAAGTAACTCGCAAAGTAGGCGCCACCAATGAAAGAAAGCAAAAGAAATGTATTTTTCGTGTTTATAAAAGGGGAGTGATAGTGAGATAACCGTGTAGATCTTCTTTTTCGTCAAGAGTTGCTTTGTAAAATTGGAAAGTAAAGAGCGCCGTCAGTAAGAGAAGAATGAGAAAAGAAAAGGAAAGAAAATAGAGAATGAGGTTATCTTATTCTTATTTTGAAGTTTCTTACTCTATTTCAGGTCGGTTGCTGGTACTCTATTTTGGAGATTTATATAATCAAATTTTATATAGTGGAGATTTTTTAGAGTTTATCATGTAATTTTTTTTATTGGTTAAAAAATATTTTTTATATTAAAAATTATTATATATTATTATTTTTTTATGTTCACAATTTGATAGCTAATGGCAAACGAAAGAATTCGGATATTATTTTGCTACGTCAATCCGGTTCGGAATCCCGTGCACCAGATATGGCAAAATTTTCGTACATTTTTAGGGCGTGAGATTTCACCTCATTTGGTTTGAGGCACAGATCCATTCGGTTGGTGGAAAGGGCATTTACTTTCGTATTCAATTCTCTCCAAACCTCCACTATTAATGAATACCCACATGAGTTGTCCTTTCCTTGCCAGTTACCTTACCGCTCATCTTCCATCCTTGTCCTCTATCTCTCACTCTCTCCCCTTTAAATCTCCCCACCTCTCTGGCAACGGTAACATTAATTTTAGTACATAATACAAGCACTCTTCCTCCGCTCAGTCCCAGAAACACACAGCTTCTAGCTAGCTAGAAGCCTTGGGATTCAATTCGGTTTTGATTTAACACCCGGCAATCTCCTTTCCTCTCCAACAAAGCGAAGGAAAAAACACTACCATGGGCGTGAAAGAGAAGCTCCCTTCTCTAATATTCAATCCCAGAGATTATTGGCCATCATGCAAGCTGCCCAAGACTCTGTCTTTCAGAACTAAAGACGACATCTTCTTCAAGACCCTCAACTCGGTCTACTTCGACAACATCAACGACGCGGAGACGCCCGAGTCATGGTTCACCGACACCTCGAACTCAGCGAGCTTCTCGACGGAGTCCGAGGGGGAGCCAGGCGGGGAGCCGTTGCTGGAGACTATCATCCGTGGGGTCCAGTCGGAGAGGCTGTTCTTTGAGCCAGGTGAGACGAGTTCTATCTTAGAGGAGGCCAATCACTGCTACGATAATCATTGTAACGAAGCCAGAGATGTTGGCGATCCGTTCGCAGAGTGTGTGGTTTTGGCAGTGGATTCCGATGATCCGTACCGGGATTTTAGGGGGTCAATGGAGGAGATTGCGGCGAGCCATGGTGGACTGCTGAGAGATTGGGGACGTTTGGAAGAGCTGTTAGGTTGGTATTTGAGAGTGAATGGGAAGGAGAGTCACGGTTACGTAGTTGCTGCCTTCGTGGATTTTCTCGGTAACTATAATGAGGACGAGAGTGTTATCAAAAGTGGGGATAGTAATTGTTGTGAAGGAAAGTCTGGTGCTGCTACTTGTTTTTGTTCGGCTGCTTCTTCGTTCTCTTCTTGTGCTCAATCACCCACCTCTTCGTTGGTCAACAGTTAGATTTTTCGGGCCACGGTTGAAAGGTGGACTTCTTTTCTAATATGTGTTCACTGTTCTTTTTTTTTTTTTGATGGTATTAGAATACAAAATTATTTCTTTTTATCTTGTCTAACAGTTTTAAAGTATGCTGTGAGTAAGATGATTTGTTGATATAATACCACCAACTTTTTGGATATTGAGTGTTATCAATTATTGAGGTCCTGTAATTACTTCTCCAGATGTGATATAGGGAGAGATTGTGCCTAATCTCATATGTGTAAACTCCTCGGCATGTGTTCTTCCTAGATGTGTTCAGGCTTTTCGTTGTAGTAGCAAGTAATCCATCCTATGAGTTGAGACTACCCGGAAAATGCACTCAAACATCTGCCTTTTCAATTCTGATTAATGTGTATAGAGAAGTTGGGAAGAGAGAGTTCAATCTGGTAATGTGGTTCCAATGGTTCTATGAACCAAAGACAATAAAATAAAAAAGCTTGAATTTTGCTTTTTAAAAAATTTCTTCGATATTTTAGTCGGTTTAAATGAAAAAAGTAAAACAGAGGATTAAAGGGGCCGAGAGAGCTTGATCGGGAATTAGAGCCGATAAAATGATCCCTTTTTTTTTTGGTTAAATGATGCTGTAAATCCTGCGTATAACTCATGATGTTAACTAAAAGAGAACTCGAATCAGGGGGGCTATCAAACTGTGAACAGTTTAAGGCACTTGTCGAGATAAGCACCGGTCGCCAAACTTTTGTTTAGTAGATCTAAAGTAGATTTGTGTTTAACAACAGAAAAAGTTGAGGCTCAACTAAGAATTCAAAAAAGGGGAGAAAGTATCCAGAAGCATACAAGTGCGCCTCTCATAGGGAGATGCCAATTAAGTCCGCCTCTTACTGTTGCCGTGTAGGAATATCAACTGGCCGGTGTCAGGTCAGCCCCGACACTAGCAGAGTAAATGCTCGCATCCAATACAAACTCCCCTCAGTTGCATCAGCCGTAATGATCGCATCACATTTAAATTCCTCAAATCAGATTGAGTGCTTCAGCACGAACAACATGAACCCGCTAATTACACTCCCTAGCCGGCTTCCCACAAGGACACCTAACCAAAATATAATTTCCACGTGGCAATCTAGGGTGCACCCTTAATCAAATTGTTACAGTCCTAGTCTTCACGGCCCAATCACGAATTTAGGTGTCCAATTTTGAATTTGGCTATCCCCTTATTAATTTAAATCCTCAATTAAAACGTCATCCCAAAAATAATAATTATCATGCACACTTTAAATACCATCACTAACGAAAACATTTGGGGGGTATTAGAAGACGGGGTACTCAGAAAACCTGGACTATTGGTTAATGACGATGTGTCAATTTAATTGTCACGTACTCAGATGTTTTCTTGGCATGGCTTTGTTGCGTACCCATATTATATGTATGAGGCTCCTCGATTGCTCCTCTTGGGGATCAGTTGCTAAGGTGAGAATACGATACGGCCGATTGGGTTTTTCACACCAGGGTTATTGGAGGGCCGGTCCTACACCTGAGGGTGGTTTGATCCGTCTGGCCATTCGTTATCTTCCAGGATATTTTAGGACTCAGCCAATTTTATATCAATTTTTTTTAATTATCTTCTTAATTTTTATTTTAATATTAGTTTTATTCTATACAAAAATATAGTGTAGATCAATCAGTCCCAGGCCAAAGCTTGTGTTAGGGCATCCTCAATGCCTAACAATCCTTAAAATGTAAAAGTTTAAACATAGATCAATTTAAAAAATACGTATAATTTATTTATGTCACGAATGCAAGACAATAATAAATGCTTTAACAAATTCATAGAACAGAATTAGTATCAAAATAAGGAACCAAAATAAAATTAAAAATAAGAATATGATTGATGTCCATTAATTTTACCAGGCTAGGCTCAAACTTACTAGTCAAGAATAATGATGACAAACCCAGACAGAGAGAGATGTCTCCGCCGAATGACATAATTGTGAAAGCATTTAATGGAAAACATGGCATCCCGTGCGGTGCACTGCTTTACTGACCGTTCAGAGCCAGCGGCAGCGCTTCACCCACCCCCTTACTTGAGGAGAAGATCGCATCCAATGTACATGGGTCACGTCGGCTTGTCATTATGCATTCATATTCCGTATTCTGTATTGAGGTGAGTCATTTTTATTTGTGTCCCACGGCTCATTGTGTATGTACACAGTCGGTATTTCGTCGATTTTTGCTCATGCCTAATGATTACCCCTCAGGTGAAAGTTTAGAGGGATGTATGCGCTTGCTGAACACTCAATGGGAGCTTCTACAGAACATTGGCCAAGGATTCACACACGAACTGCACCTAGGTTTTTCGATATGTTAGTGTTGGTTTTTGCACAAGTAGTTCGTTTTCTTTTATATCTTGATGGGTCCAACATTAAGAAATTAGACTATTAGAGGATATGAATTGAATTGCAAGAGACATTTCATCAAGGAAGCTGAGATTTTAGTGTTGGGGTTAATCATTCCATTGTGAGTGATTCAATAACTAAGTCTTGTCATTAGAGATTTTATGAAGAATAAATAACGGAGTTTATTTGGCGGAGAGCAAAACTAGAAAGCAGTTTTCGATCAACGAGAGGTTGACTGGTAGAGAACTAAAAATGGTCAATGTAGAAGTTGACCGACGGAGAGCATTTTTGGAGTGAAAAATGTTGGAATACCTTTTCGAAGAGTAGAAACTGGTCAACTTCGTTGACCAGCTGATGGAGGCCAACGGCCAAGGATGCCCATTGGTAGGCACAAATTTGCCTTGAGACAAAATGGTCGGTCAACTTGAAGGCAAATGGCAAGTGCAGATTTTGCCCAAGTTGAAATTTGGTCAAAGGATTAACCGGCTGTGAAGGCAAAATGACTAGTATGCGCAAGATTTATAGGTTGGCCAAAATGAAAGATTTAACTATTTTGGAAGAAAATAAAATGCCCAGTTTGTCAGGTTGGTAGGATTTGGCAGGAATACCGGTTTGGCATGAATTGATTTCCTGTTTGGAATCCAGTTGGATCCATGGGTGCCAGCTCAGAAGATTTTCTGAGCGTGCGTGATCTCAGATGGTTATGTAGGAGCCGTTTTTGTACAGCGCATATTTATATTGTTGGTAAGAACAGATCTTGTCGATGAATATGGAATATTCCTCAGATCTGTTGTATATGGGCCTCGATATTAAAAGCAAGTAGACGGACTTGCTATTTAGAGAGACAGACAGAGGCTAACTGTGCGAGATCCAAGTGTGTGAAAAGAAAGGAGAGGAGTGCATTACTAATGAGAAAGAAGAAAGAAATACAGAGAGTGAAAACAAAGGAGTGTTTCTTGTTTACTCTGGTGAGGTTGTTCTTCATTATTCCTAGGTGTGTAGTGGATACTCCATCTCTGGGGTTTTTGTAACCAATTTTCACATAGTGGACTTGTAGTGAATTTTGTATTCTGTGATTTTTTCCTTCGATTTATGAAGAATTTTTTACGTAAAATTTGTGTATGCTTCTTCCTCTTTTTCTTTCACTGTGTGTAACGTGATGTCGTTCTATCCGACCGATCTTTTGCCCCAACATTTAGAACGGTGAGCTATTAAAGGGTCGATTGTTAGAGTAACCAAGTTGTAAGAATGAAAGACATTAGGAACAAATTGTTAAAATGTGTGCTGTTAATGTGTTGGGATATTCATTAACAGTTTGGATGAATCGATAGGAAAGAATGAATAGCGATAACGACAATACAAATAAGAATTATAAAATTAAAGAGATAAGATATAGGTAATTTTACGTAAAAACCCTATAAGAGGAAAAAACTGTGGGACGATTCGTCCGTAAATTTTCACAATGTAAAATTTGTTACACAAATCTCCAAAACAAAATATAAGAGCTCGTCACCTTGTATCAGATGGACCCGAATAGTGGTGAGAACAAGAACAATCTACTCTTCTCTTTTCTCTCTTTTTTTCTTTTTCTCTCACTAGCGGCGTTCACTGATATCTATTTTTCAAATGATGGCTTTCTTTTTTGTTTTCTTTTAATCGCTCTTCATTTTATAAACCCTAAAGAGAGTTTCGCGCACTTTTTTATAAACCCATTGAGACCAATAGCCAGTTATCCTTCGGTATAAGTAATCTGGTTGCCCTTCGATTTTCAGAGTCTGGTTTACCCTTTGCATTTGCAGTCTGGTCTCCTTTCGGACTCAATAATCCGATCACCTCTCAAATTAGGTAGTTCAGTCACCCTTTGACATTGGCATTCAGCCCTCAACCACTACACCTAATCGTCCCTCGATCTCGGCAACTCGTCGCGCACGCAAACACCGCAATATTCCATTTCAATATAAGCCCCATGTGTCCTCATCCAAATTTTCGGACAGCCTATCAGCCAGGTATGAACCTACATGGAAGCAACTCGTAACCAAACACAATGAATCTTAGCATCAAAAATTTGTACTGTTAGAGGAGTACAACTCAACTTATCTACGGAGGCCAAACTATTAAAACAGGCAAGTTATTAAAGGATAGCCAACCTAAAAAACTACATAAACGTGCCAAAGTAAAAGTTTATAGTTATATTTATTTATAATCAGTTGATCAAGGTATGAAGACCCCATCTCGTAATATAGAGGAGTGGCTTTCATGCCTACAAATACATTCTAAGCAATTCCTATGACCGAATAGTTTCTTACCATGAGTTGTAACCCGTTTTAAAATGGTTATTGGGATAAGAAGTTACTAAATTACTTTTATGATAAAGACATCACCTCTATAAATATATTTCCTTAGCTTGTAAAAGGGCATCTCTTGCTCTCAAAAGCATAACTTGCTTCAACCAAAGAGCATTTGCTTAAAAGACAGGTCTGGCAACACCTAAAACTGTGCAAGAAGGTACATAGTTTGTCATCTAGAACAACTTTCCCCCTCCCCCACCAGCAAAAAAATATCACAAGGCTAGAGCTAGTTCTCAAAAGCAATCTATCCCTTATTCCTAGTCATTTTATTCCTCACTATCTATTTTTATTAGTGTAACTACTGATTTAAATATTATAAGATAAATTAAAAAAATTTTTTCACATCTGTAACGTTTTTGTTTGAATTTTGGTGTGCATGGTTTAAGTTAAGAGATTCAAAAGTCTATATAAGAATCTGTTGGTTAAACTCCTTTTTAAGGTATGTATTACCATCATCATCTGTGAGAACAAGTAAATTAACTTGTTTTTGAAGAAAAAGCAAACAAGAAATTTACTATAAACATCTAAAAGCAAAGATCATGGTGAAGACACGAGCTCGCACGCATTCCGCCCACATCCTAAGAGATGCTCTAGATGATGGGGCCTTGTATGACACTGTGAGTCATAATAGTGCTTAGTCTCTAGCAAACCTAGACATGGGTGGCAAGGCCACCTAACTGCAATAATGTCCATAATGGTTAAATCACTCCAGGAAAGAATTATAGATTGGCCTCAAAAGGTTACATCCCAACCACTTCCGAAAGGCATTGATCTAACCAATGTAACTCGAAGCTTGTCAAACTCATAATGAAGTAGTTACCTTGCAATTGAAAGGATGACTTAATTACGGAGATATATAAGTAACTCATGAGTGACTCAATTCGAGATCTTAACGAGAATGAGAGCTGAAATCCTACAGAGAGAAAGGGTCTTATAGTAGCACCCCTCATCCTCATCCAACTGCTCTGATGCCTAAAATCACATTGATCGCAAAACTTTTCTCAATACTCAAATATTGGACCCAATGGCAAAGGAGATAGAGTTGTTTTATGAAACTTATCTGCAAATGAGATGAAAATTGTAGTGTCCCACATTGGATTGGGGGAGAGGAACGAAACGTCCTTATAAGGGCGTGGACACCCCCCCTTGTAGATGTGTTCTGGGAGCCCGTGGGGGTTTGCCAGGAGAAAACCTTGAAGCCTGTGTATGGCTTGGGAAGCCGTGAAATTCCCCAGGCCAAAGAGGACAATATCTCGCCACGTTGTGCCGCCGCTGCGCCACTCTGGGAGACGCGTTTTGGAGGCGGTGGACTCCGTCTGTCAGGAACAGAACCGTGAGGCTTGTAGGTTGGGGACGCCATGAAGTTTTCCCAGGCCTCGGCCTGTAGGTTGGAGACGCCGCGAAGTTCTTCCAGGTTAAAGCGGACAATATCTACATACGGGTGTGCCGGAAACGTTACAATAATGTTTCATGAAAAAGTTTAAAAATATAAACAATGAAGTGAAGAAACTAATATATGTCAAATTTAATTATGAAACGAAATGTCTGATTTGGTTATTCATCATGGTCCTTATCAAGAAAAATAAAGAAAATTGGATGGTGTGTGTTGAATTCATTGAAATGATCAAGACATCTCCAAGAAATAGATTTTTGCTCCATGGATATACTAATTGGTGAATGTCATATAAGACCACCAATTCTTAATCACCATGAATGCCTATTTCAAATACAATAAAATCTTAATAGACCAAGTAAAGAAAAACTCACTTCATTCATGATAGATTTAGACATGTAATATAACATTCCAATGTTTTGTTTTATGATGTACAGCCTATTTTTGTGCATGATTAAATTGTGATATTTATTTGGGCCATAAGGGTTGAATCAACTATAAATTTAACTTAGTGTTATGGGTTATAGTAATGTGGCCATGTTGGATTAAATCCTTCATTTTGGATCAATTCATGTAGGTCGAAATTTTGGAGATACTAAAACCTGGTATTCCTTTTTATGAAAGATGCATGAAAATTCAATTATTTTCGTTATTATAAGGAGTGGAAGTTTTTTTTTTTCGTGGTTGAATAAGCAATTACGAGCAAAATGACCTTTGCATACCCAACTGTAACATTTGTCATGTCAACGATAGTTTAGGCGGTCAATCCTTGTATCTCTATTTCATAGTCAAAATCTCCCTTGTTGATAGCATCTCCTCGACCATCCATTTCGCCAGCCACCGTGCCTCTTAGCTGATTTTGTTTCCTCTTCCTTGAATCTCGAGCTTTAAACGTCCATCCGAATACCCTGTATTGGTGAATAGAGCTTTCGTGGCATTCGTCTGTTGAAGCTCCATTTAGTTTCTTGTCTACAGCCTTTCGATTAGCTAATGCACTTTCTAATATCACAAGCTCGGTTGATTGGACCATCCACGGGTTGCTGCGACGAGGATGCTAAATTCATGCCTTGGTCTATGAATTATAATGCTTTACATCCGTAATTGAGTCCCATGGTTCCTACTTTAAAATTTTATCACAAAAAGATTCACTTGGTGCAATAACGGCTAATCGCACACTGCATTATGGGCAAAAGCTCATTCTCAAGCTGTTTTTGCGCACAAGGTCTAAGGCCTCTTCTATAAGCACATCTATGAGCCAACTTAAAATAATATTTGTGACATAATAAAATTGGATTTAGTTTCATATTCAATTTTTGTTTTTTAATTAAAATTTCTAATAATGTCAGTAAATACCCTAGTCCTAATTGCTACTATACAGCCATTGCTACTGTACTATTGTCACCGCATATTCTAGTTAGTTCGAGCATTAAAGAAAGAAAAAAACTCCCATCATTTTTCACAATTTCATTACTTGCTATTGACTTTAATGACTTCAAAATACTTGCTTTTTTCAATTTAGCATCATCATGCGAAATATGTACCAAATAACTCGTGAATGCCAACTGGCCAGCCAGTGATGATAGACAATGGGGCATGGAATCAGTTGCAACGTAACATGCATGGTTCAATGAGATCAATCATTGGCTGTATTAGAAACAACATGCCCACCAAATTAATTATATTTGGTACGGTGGCTAATTACTTTTATAGTTTTATTTAATAATTATTAAATAATATTTACATTTATTATATATATTTTTATTAGTTATTGTTATAATTAAATGTGTAATTATAAAATCTTGTAATTTTAAATTCTAATTACTATATATAAGTTCAGATATTAAACATTTATGATCATAGATTCATTAAAATGATATATAAACAATGTGATTATATTAACGGACATTATATTACCTTCTTAAAAAAGACGACGGATGTGATAATTTGCTTGAACTAACTATGCCAAAAAATTTAAACTATGAGTATCCATAAAAAATTTATAATAAATAAATTGCTAGTAATAAATATCAGAATTTTTAAAATAATAGATAATATAAATATTGATAACATTATAAACTTCTAAAATATAGTCACATAAAATATTTCAAAAACTAATAAAATAATAAAAGAGCATTGCAAGCTCTCAACGTGAAGTTTCTAGACATTGAAATTGTCTTTACTTGAAATTTTCATAGTAAATATATAATTTCTTCTAATTTGTTATTGATATTATAAACTAATCAAGTTTTAGATTAGTGAATGTGTTATTATACACACAAAAAAGGTTACTATAAAAATAAAAAATGCCGTATTTATATTAGATATTATATTTTTAAATTAAGTCTCTAATTCAAGTATGAGGTACCACTTTATTTCATATATATGTATATATATACATATACATATATTTAAGATTATTTGAGTTTCTGTTTAATTAAATTAAATTAAATTGGATTCAATTAGCTTAACAAGTCAATCCTTGTACTGGAGATAATTTGATAAGAAAAGAAAGAATTTAATTCATGTTTATTCATAGAAATGTGATGGGCTCCGTCAACCAAAAAGAGAGACATATGACATAATGGAATCAATTTATGAATTTGACATATTTTAATGCTTTGTAACTGTTTAAAAATTTAATTTTCCAGAATATAAACAATTCATCGAACCATTTTTAAATATGGAAATTTAAAAAATAATTCGTCTGAACCAAATTCATACCGAACGACGTAAAAGGAATTGCGAGCGGGGTTTTGTGTTTCCTGCGTCTCTGCAACAAGGTAGAGTTTTAGCAACTTTCCATCATTCATGCCTCCTTAATTTCTTTTGGTCTGCACCACGATCATTTCCCTCCCGCTTATCTAACGTTCCACCGGGAATGAATTCATAAGATGTGTATTTATCACCGGATGTGCACCAAATTCCATGTGGGTTTCTGTTATAAGGTCAGTATCATTCAGAAAATTTACCAGAAATAGTCAAATTATTCGTAAAACATCAGCTTTAGCGCTTGAATTGAATTCAAGCTTTTTAGACGCCAGTTCTGATGAACAAGCCTACTGCGACAATAACATAGTTGATTCAGGGGACTATCGAATTGAAGTAGGTACTTCCCAAGTAATAGAAATCCTAAAAGATTTAAGTAGAGATCCAAAACAGGCTCTCGTATACTTTTTCCGGTTGAAGGAACAAGGGTTTCGGCATAATGTCGATACTTATGTGGCAATTATCAGAATACTGTGTCGTTGGCGTCGCGATAGGAAATTGGACGCTCTCTTGGTGGGGGTCATCAAGTCTGATAAGGATAAGCTGGGTTTCGATATATCTGAGTTGTTTGAAGCTCTTGTTGAGAGATTTGACGTCGGAGGATCAAATTCAATGGTTCGGGTTTTCAGTGCCTTCGTTAAAGCATATGTTAGTTTGGGCATGTTTGAGGAGTCTATAGATGTGCTATTTCAAACTCATAGGCGTGGATTTGTGCCTTGTATATTATCATGCAATTTTCTGATAAACCGTTTGATTGAGCATGGTAAGGTGGATATGGCTGTGGCTTTCTATCAACAGTTGAGGAAGCTGGGGTTGAGCCCGAATGTATATACGTATAATCTTGTGATTAAGGCTTTTTGCAGAAAGGGTAGTTTAGAAGAGGCGGTCCATGTTTTTAGAGAGATGGAAGATGCTGGAATAAATCCTAATGAATACACCTATACAGCATACATTGAAGGGCTTTGTTCACATGGGAGGTCGGATCTGGGATATGAGGTGCTGAAAGCTGGGAGGGCTGCAGCAGTCCAATTTGATAACTTTGCTTATAATGTGGTGATTCATGGCTTTTGCAACGAGATGAAGTTGAGTGAAGCGGAGGCTGTTTTAGTTGACATTGAAAATCAGGGGTTAACCCCTAATGCTTACAGTTTTAGTGGTCTGATTCATCTATATTGCAAGATTGGAAATTTGCAAAAAGCTTTGTCTCTTCATAGTACGATGGCATTGAAAGGTGTGAAGACAAATTGTGTGATCATCAGTTCCATTTTTCAGTGCTTGTGTTCTGTGGGATTAACTTCTGAAGTTGTTGACAATTTCAAAAAATTTAAGGATTCAGGGATATTCTTTGACAAAGTTTCGTATAATATTGTGGTAGATGCCTTGTGTAAATCAGGCAGGTTGGAGGAAGCTGTGGAACTGATTGATGAGATGAAGTATAAAAAGTTGGTTCCAGATCTTATTCATTACTCAACTTTGATGAATGGATATTGTCTTCAGGGTCAACTTGTTGATGCCTTGAACGCATTTGATCAAGTGAACCGAAATGGATTTAAAGCTGACATCGTTGCTTTTAATATACTTGCTGGCGGTTTTGCTAGAAATGGGTTTACGGAAGAGGCATTGAACCTTCTTCATTACATGAGGGCACAAGGTTTGAAACCTGACGGTGTTACCCACAACATGATCATTGAAGGACTATGTATTGGAGGAAAGGTGAAAGACGCTGAAGCATTTTTAGATAGCATGGAGGAGAAGAGCACGGACAATTATTCTGCATTGGTCAATGGGTATTGTGAGGCATGCCGCACAAGAGAGGCGTTTGAAGTTTTTGTTAAGTTGTCAAAGCAAGGAATTCTATTGAAAAGGAAATCTTGCTTTAAGTTGCTCACTAACCTTTGTGCGGAAGGGGAAACTAGCAAAGCACTTAAGTTATTTGAAACATTGCTGTCTTCAGAAGAAGCCCCTTGTATAAAAATTTGCTGCAAACTTTTAGCTGCTCTTTGTCAAGCTAAAGATGTGAAGATGGCACGATCGATATTTGATAATTGGGTTGAACATGGGTTAATTCCTGATGCCACTATGTACACTATAATGATGAATGGTTATTGCAAAGCGAATTGCATGCTGGAGGCCTATGATCTTTTGAATGATATGAAGCATAGAGGGGTGGTCCCTGATGTTATCACTTACACAGTTCTGATTGATGGTCATTTAAAATCTGTCTTTTTGAAGGCTCATCATGATTGTCAAAAAGCTGCCAAAAACAAGAAAATGATGGATATGGATGTCTCTACTTTGTGGACTGAGATGAAGGCAGCGGATATAATGCCTGATGCTATCTCTTATACTGTCTGGATTGACAAACACTGCAAGTTAGATAACCTTCAGGATGCTGTTGACGTGTTCTATGAAATGATAGATAGAGGATTGGAGCCTGACACTGTGACATACACCGCTCTTCTCTCTGGCTGTTGCCGAGCAGGAGATGTGGATAGAGCTGTGACCCTTATTGATGCAATGTCATCAAAAGGTGTACAGCCTGATAAGCTCACATTGTCAGTGTTGGAACGTGGTATCGTAAAGGCTAAGAAACTAGAGTTAAAAAGCATTAAGCTTGTTGGGGAATCATTTCAAGTTGAGCAATGAGTCAATAGCCGTCCCCAAGTGGATTGATGAACCCTCAATCTGTGTGGGAGCTGCCTTATGCTTCAATGGTGATGAACTATGAATATTGATTCTGATTTGTTCGTCATAAATTCAGGACTGATCACAGCACACTGCAGTCACTATACCAAATGCACCCTTTTTGATGCTTGTCCCATGCAACTGTGCCGTAATATCGTCAATTTCTTGTTGAAACAGAAATATGATTGATGCTGCTAATATTGTTGCCTTGGTTGCCCTTCTGACATTTCGAATGCCTAAATTTATAGCAGTAGAACATCTACTAGAGGTTAGTTTCTGTCTTGTATTTTCATATCGTATGATGTCCATTGTTTTGCAGAATTAGAGTTCCCATGAATTTATGCCCAGTGCTTAAATGGACTAAAGGAGATTGTTAGACAATGTGGGTTTATTCACGTGCACTGTACTTAGGTGCTAATGAGTACATGGATGCTTATGTTTAGATGATTTTTCTGTATAGAGTAATCCACTCGAGAATGGAGTATTTGTCTTTGGTCAGTCACTTGGGATAAAACATTGGTTTGTTGAAAAACTTAATGAAAAACATTTAAATCAGTTTATGGTGGATTTAGTTCTTGTGCAGTGATGGGATTATGACACTCACATTGCGATGTGCCACATATGTATGGATAGACGAGAAGTTTTGTATAATTGCTTTTGAGATGTTACGTCAACCTTCATCATCATTAATAGATTCATAAACAGTAGGGGAAAAACCTTTAATAACTGGTTTGTATGTCGAGCTATCTAAGCCATGATGGGATGGTGTTTGTCTTGTGTAGAGGAAAAACAAAATGGAAGAGAAAACAGAGAGGGAGGATGTAGACGGCTGGTTGGTATGACTTTCTCAATTGGAATTAGGATATATTCACATATACATACATTATATTATATATACATACATACATTATATGTAATTACTATATATATATACACATACACGTACATACATTATACATACATATATATTATATATATTATATGTTACATAAATATAATATATATATATATTACATATAATGTATGTATGTATATACGTGTGTATGTGTGTGCATACATACATACAAATGTGATTATTTACAACATAGTACAAAGACTAAAATACCATTATAAGTTAATATACTATCATTCATCATATATCCTATTCTAACAATAAGCATATTCTACCACTGATGATAAGCATATTTTATTGCTCCTCTTTAAGTTAAAGATAGATGCTAACCATATTCAGTTAAGGATTTGGTGAAAATACAAGCAAGTTGATTTTCAATCCTTACATAACAAATGTGAATTTAGCATTCTCATGAATAAAATGACAATTTACATTTATATGCTTTATGCAGTTGTGATATATTAGATTTGATGCAGTGTGGATAGTTGTTGATTATCACACCGCAACTGAGAAGGCTTAGAATTCTTACAACTAAACTGAAGCCACGTTACTCCACAAGTAACTTGCATCCACAATTCATGATATCATGATTTCACATTTGCATTGGCTACTGCATTTAGTTTCTTACTACTCTATAATATAAGGTTGCCTTCAATAAAAATATAATAACCTGTGATAGGCTTATGATCATCTAGTGACCTAGCCTGATTGGCATCAAGAAACCCTTCAACCTAAGTATGGCCATGATCATTATGAAATAAGCTTCTTTCTAGTGTACCGGTTAAATATCTCATGGTATGTATTACCACCTCCCAATGAGAAATACGAAGCGAAGACAAAAATTAGCTTATAAGACTTGGCAAGAAGGCAATATTTGAATGAGTCAGCAATGTAATTGAGCTTATAGGCTAATCACCGATACATTTCTTGTTCAATAACAATCTTCCCATTATATGAAAATAAGTTAATTCGTAGATCCATAGGAGTATCACAAAATCTTCAGTCTAGCATACCATTCTTTCGAAGTAAATCCTATGTATAATTCCTTTACGAAAAAAAGATTCCATGATGACACCTAGAATGATCATTTGTTTGAAATTGGCTTTGAATGAACAATTTTAGATCTACAAGACTAATACTATTATTGTCAGTAATCACAATATAATCCAAGTATACAATGAGAAAATTACATTTAATGCTAGAATAATGTAGAACATATAGCGATCGCTATCCCAATGATAGAGCTCAAACTCAAACACAACTTTGTTGAAACTGTCAAACCATGCTCTTGGGGACAATTTTAAACCATATGAAAACTTCTTTGGCCAACAAACTGAGCAAGACTCCTATTGAGCAACAAATTCAGTCATAAATTTCTTATTACAAGGCTTCCTATTTATAGCTACAATTTGATTCAAGAGTACATAAATACTCCTTAACAGATTAAAAGCTGAATTAACCACATTCAGTTAACATCCTAGCTGATTATGTTTAGTCGTTTAGTAACTCGAAGCAGGATCAACAGTTGGCCACAGGTATGATAGCATGCCAGCTGCAAATATGACAGAAGGCTACAGGTCAGGTGTAGGTACAACAATAGGCCTCAATTCAGCCGCAGGATGGATGCAGGTACAGCACTTCATGACAATATCTGTTGCTTTAAGTAATCCCTGTCCTCAAGGATATTGTTGAAAAGGATCCTTGTGGACATTGTCCAAAAACTAATTAGGAGCCATAGAAGTAGTACACAGCACATTATCTATATAACTTTAAATAGAATCATGAATGAATAAGACTCTATACTATTACACTACTACTATACTACTTTAAACAATTAGTAAAGCAATCCCACCTCAAGGAAGAACTTGTTAAAAAAAAATGTACCCAGTGAGAATCTTCCAATACGTAGTTATGATTTGGAAACCTGATTTGTTTGAAAAACTGTGACATTCCCAAATTTTTGGTGATATTTAAATAATATTATATGTGGTGGATAAATTTTGGTGCATAATATAAGTTATTTAATTGTCATACTAAAGGTATATTTTGGGACATGTTTAGGGAACAATCATTTCAAGTAAGAAGGTTAAATTGTTGAGGGATTATATATTGGGACAATTCAACGTGGCTTTGCCTCGACTATAGAGAAGTGAGCAAAGTCATAAGCAACTACGTATAGTTACCAAGAACCGAAGACTTGTTGATCTACCACAGAGAGTTCAAATAATTTTGAAGATTGTTTTGCGATCGGATCATCACAAGTTGCGGATAAAGAATAACAGCATTCTAGAGACATCATTCAAGACAAGGTAAGCATTAATGGATGTTAGATCTTCTTTGGTTGGCATATCTTGTGACATTATTTGATTTCTAACTTCAATTCTATGTTTGAGAAAATGAGTTGTAGGCCTTTAGTAAGAGCTTCTGATCATATCACATAGATTGTCAAAATCCATATTGAAAATGCTAGCCTACTGCAAGATGGGCGCTCAAGCCATTTGATGTAATTCAATTCTCATAGCGTCCCATGAAATAGCCGCAAGATGGGCATTTAAGCCATCTGATGAAACTCAAATTCAGTAGCATCCCTCAAGATAACTGTGAGGTGGGTGCTTAAGCTGTCTTGTGAAACTCAGATCCTGTAGCACCTTGTGAGATAGCCGCAAGACGGGTGCCTAAGTCGTTTGCTGAAACTCAAATCTAGTAGCACCAGACAAGATGCCGCAAACTTGGAGCTTGAGCTGTCTAGTGGAAAATAAAGCCCACTAGCACCCTGCAAGAAAACCACTTAAGCCACGAGGAGTTAATCCATTTCCAGGCAGCCTACTGCTAGATGACTGTGTGACTAGAGCCTATGCAAAAATGGTTATTTCTTTTGCAACAGTTGATCATTAGCTAATTGTGAGACTCGAGCTCAAGTGGGACACTGTTACCTCCACTATTACGAAAATTTAAATTGATGTTGACTAAAGGTTGAGATAATTTTTTGAAGCACTCACTACATATAGTAGGTAGAGGGATCTGTAATACTAAGGAAGTTTAATCATTTGTGAAGAGTGAAAGGATTCTTGGAGAACTAAACACATTGTTAATGGTTAAGTGGTTTTTGTATCTTTTGTTTTGTGTTTCCTCCTCAAACTGAGTCCTTTTCTTATGTAGAGAGTCAAGTTTTATTGGATAGTAGTGAGATCTGCATTACAAGTAATTATTTGAAGACATTTATTGGTACAAAATTCACTTGATAAAACCAAGAGTATCTCGGTAGCTGTTGTGATATAGATTTAAGGAAGATTTTAGATAGTAACTTGTATGGAGTCAGTTAGCTAAGATAGTGCATCTGTAATTCATTTTGTAAGTTGACTCTTCTCATCATTATGAATTTTTAGTTGGTGATTGATAGCTTGGAGGGTTTTCTTGGAATATCTTGTTACGAGTTTCTCTTCATCACCAAATTTGTGTTCATCTATTTTTATTATTTATTTGGGTAAATGAGTGTATGTTCAGAATTATCTAGATTTGCATATTATTTTGGTGTATTTAATTTGTGATTAATGTTTTATTAAACTATTGAAATTTTGTAGGATGTCTATTCACCCACTTTAGGTATCTGTGAGTCTCAACTATTTATTTTTCAATGGACACAATAGATCGGATTTTCAAGTCATAGCTGGATTGATTTGTTTTACTATTGTGCCAATGATACTTGGGTTTACTTTGAGGGTTTCTCAACGCATGAGGAGTAATTGAAGCTTTTTCTGCAAATTTTGGAGGGAACTTGTTGGAAAATTCTAAGTCCAAGTTTAGTTTGAAGAGGTGGCATTTCTAGGCCACATTATTTTAGGAACAGGTGTACCAGTGGATTTATTGAGGATCAAAGTGATTGTTGATTGGGATATACCCTTGACACAGGCAGAGGTTGTTAGAGGTTGGAGTTTCTTACGTCTTGTTGACTATTATAGAATGAATTTGCCATTATGAGGAAACGATCTACAGTTTGATGTCAAAATTACAATGTTCTTGAGGCTTTCATCGTCAAAGAATGCTATGCGGATCTATAAGAAGCTTTAACTCATGTTCCTTCGAAATGCTATTGGTAAGGCGGCGTACAAAGTATTCCCGCCATCCTTATTTGAAGTTCACAAGATTTTTTCATGTGATAGATCATGAACCATTGTAGACTTGTTCAATTCATGAAGTGTAAGGATTGAGTGTGGCATAACAAGCTAATTCCCGATAGTGAAGGTATTATGGAAACATTTGATTAATGGAGAAACTGTTTTGGAAACTTTGGAAATTGAAGAAGAGATTAATGAAAATATCCCCTTGTTTGAGGAATAAGATAACACTAATCTTGCAGATGAAATTTCTTTAAGGGTAGGAATAAGATAACCTTAGTATAGTCTACAGTTTTCCAATATTGGTTTTCATATCTTGGTGAATGTTGAGGTTGTGGTTTGTGGTGAGGCGCATATAGCCATGGAACCATCGTATTGTGATATTGGAGGATTTCGGTGAGGGACATTGGATCTGGACATAGTCATGCTATGAGAGCTTGGTCAAGGTGGTTGTATGTATGATTTTGGATGTCAAGGAACCTCGTGTCAATTCACCTAATTAGGCGGGAACGTAAATACGTTGGCCTTTGGTTAATAGTGGATAAGGTCCATAGGGATTTCATTTGAATTCTCATAGTGTTTTATGACCTCAATTGTATTAGGATTTGTAGATCCAACCTTCTTTCATCTTGTGGGGGATTTTTGGGCCTTTTCTCTATAGTTTGTCCGTTGTTATCCTTAGGTTACATCATTGGATTCTTGATTACAAATTCTAAGGAGTCGGTATTAATTTATGTCTAATTGTTTCATATATAGTTCCTCAAACCGCAGTTTTTAAACAAACCAGTGCCAATCGAAATTGATCTTGTAGCAAAATTTCTTACCGGGTAAGTTTTGACCCGCACAAAAAGTGTTACATTCTTAGCTGTCGCTCAATGGATAAAACGGATCTTCATGAAGGTTGGAGAGAGGATGGGTAAAGTTATTAAAGTCGATAGAACAATTGTTATGGCGGATAGAGGACAGTATGCATGTCTTGTATTTTAATAAATACATCTGACTAACTTATTCATTTCTATCCTAACAAGATGGACTTTACTTTCCTATTTTAATTACTTATATTATGAATCTCCCGCCATGGGTATTATTTCGATACATTCTGTCACGTCCCAAATTCAGATATCGTAATAACCATTGAACCAATTATTAATTATCCAATTAATGACTTAATTAACCTTTCAAATAAATGTGGACGTGAACTACAGGTCAATGTTTCGTTTGACTAGAAATGAAACAATCAAACTATGTACAGGATCCAAATCATGCCACGTCTCATGTGGCTCCGACACCGATTCAACTGTGATGTCGGATTTTATGTAAGGAGTTATGCCTATCATCAAAAATCAAAGTATACAATTTGTAAAATAAATTTCTTAACTACTGCTATTGGACAACCAACATACATGCTGACAACCCATAAGTATAACAACGAGAATCGACATCCATGACTCTACAATTGCTGTCAAATACCACGATACATCATTATAATTATTATAACACTGTCCGGAAGTCAAAACAACACTATAACACATCCTAAAGTTGTTTGAAACATAACATAATACATTAACTACTATTCGAGAACTACATTTCAATATTAAACACGTTAACCATTGTTCGGAATCATTAAACAACATCAAAATCCATAATATTCTAGTCTAAACTCTTTATAACATCTCAATTCTTCATTCCTGTTCGTCTAGCAAGAATTTGTATGTCTCATCTGAAGGGGTTAGTAAAACAAAGTAAAGAATGAGCCAAAAACTCAAAAAGGCATATAATATAATAATGAAGCATATATCTTTGCATTAAAAACATATAAGAGGGATTAATGTATCAGACTTCAATGATATGTCTTGAAATTTCTTAACAATTGCATAAATCATCTTATATAGGATTTTTAGAATTTTCTTTTCGTGTTCTTACTCAATTAAAATCATCAAATTATGCTCAAATCCGATTTTTCTTAAGAAGTAAGGCCAGTAGGCCTTATTGATTAAATGAGCAGACTATTGAAGCTCTGGTTATATTTGTTTCCATACAACCAAAGTCCCGTAGGTGGGCCGTTGTACATGTAATTCTATAGACAGAGTCGACGCCGTTTTTCACCTGCGAATGACAGGTTCGAACATCGATATACTATTATAATATACTAAAACATCCCATAATATACTACATGTTGAAATTTAATTATGGTCCGACACTTTTCTTCATAATTTTTAATTTTCTCATTCTTGGAGAAAATAATCATATTCTTTGACATAATTGTAGAGTTTTCTATATAATTTTGTAAATTCTTAACATGGAGTACTAAATTTAACTTAAGCAAAACCATACTTAGAAGCTTAATGCAGCAAAATTCAGTATAAAATAGTGCAGGAAATCAGCTATAGTGCATAAAAACAGTGCAGGAAATCAGCTAGTGCATGATTCAGTTTGTGTACATCTATGCAAAGGAACTATGTATATTTCCAGAACATATATTTGACAATTTCTAAATATGTTAGACTATTATGCACGAAATTAAGCATGATGATGCAGAAAAGTTAAGCAAAATACAGAAAATTATAACATAAAACTTAATTCTGTAATTCCAGTTCATATAGCACACATGCAGAGATCAAAATTCTAAACATGCAAGCTTATATTTTGAGTCCAGAACATAACGTGGTATGAGGTACGAAACTCATCTCATATAAGATCATTAAATCATAATTTTAACGCATGCATGTGAAGAAAATTTAGAATTTAGCTACATGAGACATTGTTCATAAAGTTGGACATGAATTTCATGCAATTTTGTTACAAAATGGAGAGAATTACACGTGCATGTTAATTAATATCATTATAGCTTCGAAAATCAAGACATGCATGAGTAATGGAATAAGAATTGCTCAAGGAATTTAGTAAAGAACAACAACAAGAGAAGAAAACTCGGAATGCACTTGTCTTATTTCCGATTCACCAAAATTCAAGCTTTGATTCACTTAATTTAGAGTTCCTTGTCCTTCTTTCCTTCTTTTCTTCTTCTTGTCTGCTTCTCACTCCTCTCTTAATAACTCTGCGAATATGGCAGAAAATGAGCCGAGTCTCTCCTTATATATAGAGTGGCGCTCGAGCGCCACTCTGGCATGTGTCAAGCGCTAAGGCTATTGGATTGTAGCGCTCAAGTGCTGCTCGATTATGCTTCGAGCGGACGCAATTTGCCAACGACCGCTTGAGCATCCCTCAAGCGTGTCTCAGGCGCTGATCCCATGGCTTTTGGCGCTCAAGTGCAAGTCAGGCCTTCATCAAGTGCTGAGTCATGCGGTCCAATTTGACATTTTAACTCAATTTTTTATATAATTTGATCTAAATTTTGATTATGTTAATTTAATTAATTATGATTACCATAAATTAAGAACTTGGGCCTTACACGTTTTGTATATGAACCTCTTCAAAGAGGGCTTGAAAAAAGGGTAGAATTAAGTTAGATATATGTCATTTTCGACGGAATGAAAAAGACATATGGTAGAATTCTAACTATGAAATACAAATCACATTGAAGGGTTTTCTATAAATGCATAATTTTATATCAAAATTTTGTTAAAAATTAGGATTTTTCTTACTCATGATCTTCAGTTGTTTATATCATTTCAATATATTCTTGGATTTAGCATCATATTGTTATAATATCCTTATGTTATTTGTTTTATATGATTTATTGGGCATTCGGCTTACTCGTTGTTTTGTTGGATTCTACCGGTTTAGTTGCTAGTTCTCGGAAATAGGTATAGATCGCTAAGATAGCCTGAAATTTTAGTGGAAAGTTTCCAAATAGATTAATATTAGATTTTCTTTATCTTGTGTTAATTTAAAGATCATATGTTATGTTGTATTAGTCATTTTATTTTAGTAATCGTTTGATTGTTGCAAATGTTTTTGTTCTGTACTAACGAAATAATAACGGATGATTATTTCTATTTGAGGTTTTTGAGATATGGTATTTATAATTTCTCACATCATGGTTTGAGTGGTTTAGTGTTGTTTTTGATGAACTGGGTTGGGTCGTCACAGCTATTGTTGTGTGCATTATTTATTGGCCAGACCACAAATGGTAAGATGCTTGTAGCATTGCTCGATGGATGTGATAGAGAATAATCCAAATAAAAATAAATAACCGATTGATGAGAAGGTAAATACAATTGCCTTAGGTTCACAGTGAAGGACATATCATTCTCATAAATTCTTCTTGTTGATATGTACACTGTATGGTATGAGAATGTATGAAATCCTAAAACTTATATTTATATTATATTTCATATGATGCATTTTGCATCTCATATTGTGTCTAGCACATGGTGCCAATGAATTCTTGTTATGATATTTTGAATTCCTCAAATTATATTGACCCTATTATCATTGTATTTCTTGATTATGAAATTATTTATTAGGTATTTGGCGTATTTGATGTTTGTTCCTTATCTTTTTTAGATAAGCCTACGGGTAGCCATGCTTTTTATAGAGTAGCTTAGATGAGTGGCTCTTATTAGACATTTGTTATTATAGATAGTTGTGTAAGCTTTTTGTGATTTTATTTGCAATAAGCTTATGTAGTTTTAATATTTATCAAATTTATAATGAGAAATGGGGGGGGGGGGACGTTGAAGAGATTAGTTATTATATTGGGAGTACTTGTGTGTTGTTGTTACATGATTATAGGTTTAGTAAATTTAAGCATCGTTATCTAGACATTTGAGGTTGTTGAGTCCGGATTGTGACATTTGGGGTATCATAGTAATAATCTTCGAAAATTATACCTGAGGACTTAGGTGTGGATAAGATTTGAAGTAATATTAGGTGATTTGATGTGACATTGGGAATTAGTCTTTCAATTCAATATCCTAAGTCCCATGGTATTATAGAATTTTATCATGTCTACTAGCAATATGGGAGGATGTTTTTTTTCTGTGTAAAGTATCCCTGTTTAGTTAGTCCTCATGAACTAATATTGGTGGAAGATAAATCTACAAGTATCTCGGATTATTGTATGATTCATAGTGGACACTGTCTGGTGAATAATTTACATCGCTTTGAGTGTAATGTTGATATTTGGTATATAAAACAAGAAATAATTTCCTCATTGTTTTGCTAGTGTGGAACATGGCTGAACTACCTCCAATAGATCATGTAAGCATCGCTAGAGGGATGATTTAGGTACTTGATAGCTTGTCGGATAAAGTTTAAGGGTGTGGAGTACCATAGAGAATCAGGACGGTAAAGCCTAGGTATGTTCTGTTGGCATTTTTGGGACAGGTATTTTGTGGTGGTGTTGTCCATAAGAAGCTTTAGGTGGTAGAAGCAAAGAGTGGTTTAATAATACCATTATATTGGGATTATATTGAGGTGTGTGGGTTACTAATTATGTGGTTAGGATGACATCCATAAACTACCTTTCGGGTAAGTTATGGTCATTATGAATGCATCTTGGTCTGATTGAAACCTGGCAGCTTGATTGGGCATAACAAATTGGGTGCTGAGATTCTGTTGGGACCATTTTGTTGTAAACTTTGTTGAGGATATTTTAATTTTCTCCAAGAATGCTTTAGAACATAATGGACATCTTTGAACTACTTTGGAGATTCAGGGAAGAATGGATATAGACAAATAATGAAGTGAAATTTTTAGGACATGATATCTTGAGTTGATATTTTGTAAATTCCAAGAAAATTAAAGCTATGGCAAAATAAGTAAGATCAATCAATCTGGCTAAAGTGAGGAATTTCTTTGGACTTTGCTAAAATCTTTATTAGGGATTAATGGAATGATTCTTCATAATTGCCATTACATGAACCAAGCAAAAGTAGGAGGATGCAAGCTTTGAATGGCTGGAGTAGTGCAAACAGAGTCTAAAAAAGTGTTTGGAAGGAAATAATAATTTTTGCAATAACCCTAATCACCTTAGAGGAAATAGGTCAACTTAGTCTTATCACAATGTTTTCCGTAGAGATAGTAGTCGTTAATGAGTCTCAATGGTTGAGGATCTAAGAACAGAAATATCCATTTGGAGCTTATAGTTATTACCTTTACCATACATATTTGGGAGATGTTGTGTCTACTGAGAGAAATTCATGTTATATCCCCATCATTATTGTCTGAGATGTTAGGAGGAGTTAGATGAGAGGAATAGGCACTGGATAAATGTGTTCAAAGATGTTGACTGTCTAGTCTACTATTAGCCAAAAAAATCTAGCCATGGTAGTTGATGTCCTATGCCAAAGGTTAGTTGGGCTACCCATACATTATATAATAAAAGAATGGAAGAAGCTTGAGGATTCTAAGAACCATTAAATTCAGATGTCCCAATGAATTTTTAGGTGATTATATCTTATCTTTGGGTACAACTAATGACTTTAAAGAGGATCCAAGGAAGGATCCACAGCTAGTAACAATAATGGAAAACTTGTCAAGGGAGTTGTTGGTTAAAGCTTGACCATATGGGATGATAAAAATTTGAAGTTATGAGATAGTATTTGTTTCCTCAATAGTAGAAATTTTAAGAAAAAAACATTAATGAAGCCTTGGTGAGGGGCATATTAAGACTTGTTGGGATGTTTAACATGTCAATAAGCAGGGGATTAATGACTGGCAAATAAATTTAGACCCTGATAAACTTCTAAATTGGAAGGGAGAGTAAAATGCGGTGGATATCGTAGTAATATTGTTAAGGATACCTTGGGGTGCTAATTGTATAGGGGTGATTGACTGACTGATTGCTGAAAATCGATTTACTACTCTGAAGTGAAGGCAAGTTTTTTTTGGATATTTATTGTACTATTTGTTGATGAGATTGGGGGAGGGTGTAAGATGCGAATCACCATTGCCTTGAAGCATGCCTTGGAGCAAGAATCGAGGTTTAACATAACTGCATCAAGTAATGAGGATCAAACTGAATATTAGCATCACTTTTAAGGAGTTGATCCAAGATTAAAACTTGTACTTGGAATGCTGATGTTAAATGTACGAGTTAGTGAAATGCCATTTAAAGCTTTATCTGAATGAAAGTACCAATTGACTATCAGTTGAGAAAATTTTGAAAACAAAGGGGTTATGGAATTGGGTTAGTCCCAAAGTGAGAGAAAGAAAGAGAAAGGAAAGAAACTAGGGTAGCCACATGAAGATGACATTGCAGGTTTTTTTTTATATCAAGGTGATTGTTGTGGAAATGGAAATCAAAGGAAAACGAAGAGTCCCCATCTATTTGAAGATTGAGGTAGCTGTAATTTTGAGGATGAAATTTCTTTAAGGGAGGTAAATTGTGACATTTCAAATTTATGGTGATATTTAAATTATATCATATGTAGAGAATAATTTTTGGTGCATAAGTTTAAGTTATCTAATTGTCATATTTAAGGTATATTTTGGGATATGTCAAATAATTTAGAGTGTAATTATTTCAAGTAAGAATGTTAAATTTTTGAGGGATTATGTTGTGGAAATTTGTCGGAATTTTGTGAGTCCAAAAGAATTATTAGTTAGAAACCTAGTGGCCTGCTGGGTAACAGACTATAGCTTGAGGGAGCAACATTGGACACACTGCTTAGGAAGTGTTTGGTGAGTAAGCTAATTAGGTGATTAACGTGGCAAGGATGTGTAAGAATTAAATGAGATGTACATTTACCAGGGCTGCCATTTTACCCAGTTTTAGCCAAGAACACTTACTAGAAGAAGGATGCGATATCCTAAATATCATGTTGATTAAATTATGTGTCATGCTGAAATTACTATTTAGCATACTAATTGGGATATGTGATTAACATATTTTGGATATAATTTGGGACATAGTTGAGACATAATTAAATTATATAAGAAATCTCAATGGGTTGGAAATATTATTTAGATGGTTATTCAAAATTTTAGTGATCCTGTTAAATTAATTAATGGTCACCTAATTATAACCTAAGTTAACATCCGAAAACTAATTATGATAAAAGATGGATTACACCTTAGTGGGCCAAGCAGGGGCTAGGAAATAAGAAACTGGGTACTTCCTAAGGCAATTAGTTAAGTTGGAAGATGAGTATATGATTGAAGCAGGAGGTGGCCATAACCTGCGTGAGGATTTATGAGTAAGCCCCTGCTCTTAGCCTTTGATTGGTATCAAATCAACACACGTGAGGGTTAGGTGACATGTGACCAAAGTTATGTTTGGGTGAGCACATAGGATGAACATGAGGTGGCTTAAGGAAGGGTTCAAAGGAGTAACGGAATGGATGGATGGCAGAGCTTGGGGAATGCTTATCTAATGCATTTTGGGTTCCATCTTGGCAGCCATTTTCCTTCTCACCAACCGTGCTTCAAGCAGCAAGTAGAAAGAATAGAAAATAGAGATAAGAAGTAGGATGCCACACCAGCCTCCCTTAATTTTCTTTTCAGCTGCTGAATTCACGAAGAGGAGGAGGATGGTTGGGGTAACAGAGGAGAAAGAAACAGAGCAGAGAGAAGAATTTGGGCAATGAAATTAGGTTAGTACTTAGTAATTCTGTAATATTTCATTTTCCATATTCCCAAATCTCTCTAGCTTTGTAAATTAATTTTTGAATTCATTGAACACTTCTGGTTGAATCGAATTTAATGAAATCTTGAAGATTGTTCAAAACTTATGGTTTTATTGAGATTTTGTAAATTTAAGCTAAATTACTGTTATGGGTTGGATTTCTAAGTTCAATTAATTCCATGGAGATTATACGAAGTGATTTTGATAATTTGTTAGTCTTAGAAGTTGGTGAATAATTTGAATTTAATTGTGATTCGAAAATGAAGTGGGGGGAAAAACAGAGCCCAAGTACTTCAAATCTGGACAACTGAGAATAGTTATTTTTCATGTGCAAATTGATTCTGCAGTGTGTGGATATTTGTTTTGGTGGTGCTATGTTGAGATTTTGGTGTAAACCTTTGTGTATTTGATGCTCCCCAGTTGAATTTCGGAATGGCGCTCCTGGTACCATGACTATGCTCTGTTTTCATATTCTTTGGAGTCACAGCTTAACAAATAAAAGAAAAAGAAGAATGGATAAATTTGTGAAATTATATTCCAATGTATGGCTGGCTGAAATAGAAGATGAAGGGGTTAAATACATATTATTTCCTATGCACAGTGGGTCTACTCAAATACTCAGTGTTCTTGAAAATATGACAGAATGAATTGAGGAGGAAGGGATTTTTTAATATTTTACTTGTGAACATGAGAAATAGAAATGGTAATTAAATGTGTTAGTGGGTTCCTTCAGTGGAAGTAAAATATTTTGATAATTAATTGGGTGTAGGCTATTCTAAGTTAATTTTGTTAAATTGTAAGTGTTGTGAAATGATTTCCTATGGGTATAGCTCAGGTGACTAAGTCTAATAATGAGATTTTACTCAATTATGGATATTATTTGAGTAAATTATAATCACTCAAAAGTATTGATACACTATATCCTTTGGAATGAGTTTAGAAGTTATTTGTGATGAAATGGATTTAATTCAGTTATTGTGAGGAGATGACAACACCTTAGGCTATAACAACGTGTCTATCAATTACTGGATATGTTCATTGATCTAGTTAATGTGATCGCCATTTTGTTTGTACACGATCATGTTGATGTTCCCTTACCTTATATAATCATTGTGATTCTTACAATATTTCCTTACTATCTTACAGGATCCTACTATAACTTATTGATAAGCCAATCTTGGTAGGATATGGTTGAAAAGCAATATGGAATTATCGGTGTATGATCCTAAATAGTTTTTACGATGGTCTAATATACTACAATACTTCGTTTTGCATTCCATGGATAACATAAACCAAGATGTATAATAGCACTATCGTATTTGGGGGTGTAGGCATTGGGGAACCTTGGTATAGTCCATATGATTTGATATTGTGGCTATTCTAACAATCTCGAGGATGTATATCCTATGTGGTATATTTCTCTTGTAGAATCTATAATTATGTTGTGTGCTATTGTTGTGTGCAATATTTACTGGATAGACCACAAATGGTAAGATGCTATCGGCAGTGTCCAGTGGGGTGGTGGAGAGTAGTTCAAATTATAGATAAAGATCTTACTATTGAGAAAGTAAATTCATTTGCCTTAGGTTTATAGTGGAGGAAATACCATCCTTGTAGATTTTTCTTATTGATATGTATAATATTTGGCATGAGCATGTATAAAATCCTGAGAATCAGGTTTATATCATATTTCATATAATACATTAGACATTTCATATGTCGTGCTTGGCACATGGTACCCGTAAGTTATTGTTATCATATTTTGAATTCATTGAATTTTATTTACCTTTATTGTTATTGCATTTCCTGATTATGAAATTACTTGTAGGGCACTTGACTCATCTGCTATTTGTTTTTCTTTATCTTTTTTTGCTAAACCTACAGGTGGTTATATCTTCTATGGGGTGGCTTGGATGAGAGACTCTTAACATACTTATTATTATTATAGATTAGTTGTGTAAGCTTTTGTGATTTTATTTGCAATAAACTTATATAGTTTTAATATGTAATTTATAATGAGAAACAGAGGGAACAAAACATTGATGAGATTAATAATTATATTATGAATATATTTATGTTGTTGTAGAGTTATAGGTTTAATGGATTTCAATGCCGTTATCCAAACATTTGAGGTTATTTAGTCCGGTTGTGGGAAAACTTTTCCACATGTCCTGAGGTTATTCAGTCCCTCTTCTTCACCAAGATTGAAGGAATAATTTGTTACCCATTTCTTGGTTTGCTGAATTCTAGAGGGTCTGAATTTTGGTTTGTTACTGTTGGGGTATTCCTGGACTGCCCATATTTCAGATCTAATAATTTGATCATGGCTGCTATCCCTTCTAGCATT
Organism: Nepenthes gracilis; assembly: GCA_033239525.1. Classification (NCBI taxonomy): domain Eukaryota; kingdom Viridiplantae; phylum Streptophyta; class Magnoliopsida; order Caryophyllales; family Nepenthaceae; genus Nepenthes; species Nepenthes gracilis. The sequence continues at coordinate 366,504 of BSYO01000010.1, forward strand.
TCCTTTCTCTATCCTTGAGTTTTTGAATCATCACTACCCTTCTCTTTATCTTCCCTACAAGTGTACGAATCTGCTTCCACATGCTGTGGATGGGAATTCGTGTGTCCATTGTAGTAGTATGATCCTGAGTCTCATTATAGTAATAAAACCCCATTGGTTATGATTTGAGTGAATTTAGCTGCTCAACTTCATAATTCTGGCGTAGAGATGAAAGGATTTTAGAATTACTGGTAATTACAGAAACCTGTTAAACACGAGCAATTGTGAAGATTTACTGTTTTAGATTTGAGGAGTAATTGCTGTGAAACCAAGAACAAGTTGCAGTTAGGTGGGAATTGAATCAACCAACTAAATTGCAAGAAAATAACAGGTGAGAATTGAATCAATTGCTTGTCATAATTTGTATGGTGGAGATTCAGAGCTAAACACATTCGACTCACAGTTCTGTTATCTCAGAAAAAAAAGGTTGATATTTGCGGGAATTGAATCAACCAAAATTCAGTCCTGTTCCAAGAAAAGGATCGGAAGGAAACAAGAAACAATTGTAAATATAAATAACATAAGATGTGGATGTCCCACAAAAAAAAAAAAAAAAAAAAAGAAAGAAAGAAAGAAAGAAGAATACACTAGCGGGTTGTAAAATTGTCTGGAAGAGTTCAGAGCCTACTGAAATTCAGATCACACTCCTAAATAGAGTAGCCTCCTCAATCAGTTGCAATGAGAAGGCTGCTGCCATCCTGTTATGGAAACCAAAATTAGAAGAAAGAAGTTCTGCAGTTTCTCATTCTGCTGCTGTCATCATGAAGGTAGCAGCCGATGATTGATGCTTGCAGGAAGAATTCTACACGATTATCATGAACTTGCAAGTATCCGATTTGCATTAGATCTTAAGTGCTGGACTTTCACTCAGAATTTTGCAGCTACTTCATTGCAAGGAAGATGATTATGTTTTTGATTTGGGGCTGAAAGCTTGAAACCTGCGGGAATTCAATCTACCACAAGCCTACAAATTTGTGACACAGAATTTAATCAACCTTTAATCACAAGAACAGGGTGCTAGGATCCGCTATCTGATACTAGTTGTGACAGAGTAGGTGTAATTCTTCCAATTTGTTACTAGAAAAGATGGCACCCACTTTGGTTCTGGTTTCTGTCAAACAGAAATGCAGAAGAGGGACAGAAAACTACTGCAGAGTTGTTCTGGAATTTCATTCATCATATTCAGTCATATATTTCTTATTACACGGCTTCCTATTTATAGCTACAATCTAATCCAAGAATACAAGAACATACCCTAATAGAATTCGAGTTGAATTTACCAATTTTTGTTAACATCCTGACTGATTACAATTTGCCGTTCAAAATGATAACAAATTAGCCACAGGTCAATTTGAGGTTAAGATTAAAGTCTAATTACCTTTCAATTTGGAATTTGGTGAGTTGAACATGGATTAGTGGGTTAATTCCAAACTCTACGCGGTGAATACCTCAAATTGGACTTTGATTGGGTATTAATTGAACAATTAACTTGAACCTAAGCTAAGATTATACCTCAAGGACACTAGTTTGTCAGCTTATGACCACAATTTGTGCCAAAAGTCTGGCTAATTTGAAGCCAATTCCGCTTGATGGCTAAAGTGCATGAGGTGTCACACAAACGGTTGGCATAATTCGTAGCAGAAAATTGAAGCCCCAAACATCCAAATGCTCCTAACATGTTAATTAATGGCGCTAGGAGTTGGTTGCCTATGAATTTAAAGGTCTGGAAACAAAGTAGTTGCCACGAATTTATCAAACTAGGAGAAGAAGAAAGGAAAGAGATTCTAGGTAAGTAATTCTATTATCTTCCTTTTGTTTTAGGATCCAGTACCTCTTTAGTTACTTGTTTAATCATTTGAAATTGTCAAATATGATTACGAAGACCGATTTAAGAGAAATTCAAATAGTGTGCAGAAACAGTTTGATCCTAAATTGGAGCTTAAATTGTAATCATTTATTCATTAATTTGAGTTTAATAGTCATTATATCTTATATGATGATTTTGATAGGCTTTCTGTGTCAAATATTAATAAATAAGTTAGGTGAATTCGTGCAAATAGGGGCACTGAAAACAGACCTAGGTGCACAGTGTTTGAGCATATTTAAATGTCATCAAATGATAGATGTTAGAGCTTAGCATTTGAGCTAGCATTGCAGCACCATACTCAACAAATTGGCCTTTTTGTTAAGTTTGAGCTTCATTTGTACCCGAGATCACATAAGGTTACCTTAACCTTTGTAGTTTGATTTGAGAAGTAAAGAGAGGTTTATATTGATCATGTGACCTATATGTAGGTGACATTATTTGAGGATTTATGTTGATTATTGTTTAAATATAGTTTCAAACGCCAATTTCAACCAGGTAATATTTTTGTAAAGTTTCAGCTCCGTTCCAATACCAAATTGCTTGAACTGACCTTAATCCTTTTGTAGGTTTATTTAGGAAGTAAAGAGAGGTTCCTGTTAATTGTGTGAACTCTATTTGGGTGTATTTGCATGAGGATTTATGTTGAATAATATTTGAATAATCATAGTTTATTCTTTCTAGTCGAATCATCTTTTTAATATACATGATGATCTATCATAGATTAGTGAATATTTCTTAAAAATTCTTTGATCTCATGAAAAAATAAGAAGCAAGAGTGAGTTTCCAAATCCTTCATTGGATATGAATATCGTGCGATGCTACCTGCTTTGAGATTGTTTGGCTTCATGGGCTTTTGGTGGAGCTTGTATTCCCCAATCTGATCACACTCCTCTTCATACTGATAATACTAATGTAATTCAAATTGTTGCTAATCCTATTTATCACGACCGTACAAAGCATACCGAGATTAACTGTTACATTATAAAAGCATTTGACATTGGCGTACTTTTTCTTCGTCATATCTCCAGTGATGTACAAATTGCCGGTTTGTTTACAAAGTCTATGACTCGGCAATGATATAAATTCTTTATCAGCAAATTGTTACCTTTAGATCAATCAACATCAATTTAAAGGATGTCATTTGGGAAGATAATTTATCTATTTATGGTATAATAGATGTAAATATACCGTATAGTTATAGTTTCCTTATTTTAGGCACAAATCGATTAGATGTTTGATTCTTAGCCTTGTAATACGTTATAAAAAACACCTTTATAGTAGAAGGCATCCCGTATTCATTTCAACTGACATAATATATTGCTATAGACATGGAGTTTTTCTTTTGTATATTTGATCCCAAGTATGGGAATTTATATATGTTGTACAATCAAGAGGTTTGAGATATCATTGTAATAGAGATAGAAAATTAGCAAAATCGTTGAGGTGTTTGAAGGAAAGACCCCACAGGCTCACCAATGGTATGTTTTGTGGGCTAAATAGGAATCTTTGTGATAAAAAAACCTGTCCCTGTAAGGCATGTTTGGAAGGCGATCTGGCACATCACATTATACTGAAAATCAGCAGGCATTTCCCCTAGGAAAAGCTTATATGGGGCTGTACGATCTGAAATTTCTCCTCTGTTTAATTTCGTTCAAATTTTATACAAGATAAAGTTTAAGCCATATTAATCACATTCTGATATATATATATATCGCTGTTGCAAACATAATTTCAAAAATTCTAAATTTGAAAAAAGATATATCTATTTTTTATAATAGATATATTGTAAAAGTGGAATCGGATCTCCAAGAGCTAGAAGACAAGGTGAAACTTTCACGGCTCAAATCACCACTGTAACTATCCTTATAGTATAATATCCGATCTCAATGCCGAGCAATTTATTTGGATTAGATGCTCGACGTTCTATTCATTTCTATTTCAGATAATCCTGGACTATTCAATTATCGTTAAATATAATCTATGAAAATGTACAAATTGACCTGTTGCCTAGACGCGTTTGGAGCTGGATGGGAGGAAAAGAAATTACTATGAAAGCGGTTTCTAACTAGAAACCTAAGCCAGTTTGTAGCAAGCCAAAAGTATGGCTTGAACCTACATTACTGCAGGTTAGTTCTGTGGGTCACCATTGTAATCCAGTTTTAAACAATAATTGTGCCCCGAACTAATGTGGTGGGTAGGTTTATATTAGGGCCATTACACAATAAGGCAAATGTTTCCAAGTATTCAACTTCCTTTAGAGAATTTTTTGCAAGCTCCTCTAGTTGTTCTCATTTATTATCATTAGTCCCTCCTTAACTAAAATCAATAGTTTCTCAATTATTTTACATATAAAATTCACTGATTTTTGGTTATTTGTCACCATGAGGTAATGAAATTGAAATTTAAATATACCATCAATAAGATAAAGCACTAAATACACCATCATCGAATCCAAAGCAAAATCTCCTATACTTTGATAGAAAATGGTTGAATTATTACACCAAAAGAAAGAGGTAAGTAGTGTAAAAATAAAATAGTATTGTTGAATTAATAGCATTATCGCACTAAGATTTTGGAGTTTAGTTTTCGGTATAAAGGCATTAAATGGGTCATCCTGCTTGTGACACGGAATGGCCCAACCAGCCATAAGCCGTGCCAAGCATGACTCGTAATGAATAATATTGAATTGTGTATAGTATAATCCAATATTTTAGATCATTCAGGCTGCAGGGTAAGCGGTTCATAGACTATGCCAGTCTATTGTACGATTCGGTCATGCCGCAGCACGTATCAAGTTGTGTTAGGTATGACCCAAATTTTTTTATATTTAATGGTCATTTGACGAAGTATTTTTGAATAATAAGTAAATTATTATTATTGATCCGTCATCGAATCTGAATTATTATACGGATTATGATACAAAGAACTATTCATCGGGTTTGAAGTGGGTTTGATTTTTGCACGCTCTTAATCTAAATAATGTGCAACACAACAAAGTACAGTCAAAAGATTGACGGGACTCACTTCGCGATATATCCTCCGATACTCAAATCAATATCTTTCTTTGAGGAAAGAAATTGGAGTATGTAAGTGTACATACTTGTAAAAATAATTTTTGTTTGTGGTTTGTGTTTTTAAAAATCGTTTTAGTGAGAGAGAATGCGCTTTTAGTATCTTTAATTCGTCTTTAGTTAGTCTTTAGTTTAATTGAGCGTTATCTTGTATGACCATAAGACAAATGGTAGTTTGTTCACCCACGAGCCCCCCAGCACTTTCAAGCTTTGTCTTCAAACCGTGCAGTATTGTGTAATTGGTAACCTCCACTTGTTCGTTGATTTGTGGGTAGGTAACGGATATGTGAACCAACCTTATTATCAAGCTAGCACAATACTTTGCGAAACGCTTTGCTAGTAAATTGGGTTCCATTTTCGGTCACTATGACTTCAAAAATATCAAATCTATATACGATATTCTGTCAGACGAACTCGGTTGGATTCTGCTTAGTGATTCAAGCCAACAGGACGGTCTCAATCCACTTCATAAAATAGTTGTTCCCGACGATCACGAACTTTTTCTACCTAGACCCAGCTTAAAGGGGTCCGAGAATATTGAAGCCCTATTGTGTGAAGGGCCAAGACGATTGCAGAATTCGGAGCTCTACATGCGGCTGATGGGTAAGGTTCCCATGCACCTAGCAATTCTCATATTTTTGTACGAAATCCATGGCATCGTACTTCGTGGTGGGCTAATATTATCCTTACCTCATGAGTTTGAAAGTAAGATTCTTGTCCACAATATGGGATTCACAGATTCCGATATGTACTTCTCTGAGCGTATAGTTAACCTTTTTTGGCGTAAAACACCGTAGGTATGGGACGGAGTACTCACGTCGGTATAATTTCTTGTCCATGATGGTATGCTAGCCTGCTATCTTTTTCACACGCTTGGCCTCATTTGAGTTCTTTGATAATATGCCATTAGACAAGTATCTCATGTAGGGTGTTATCCAGCTATTGGTATAGGTTTTCTGCATTATCTTTGGCTCCAGGTCGTCTATATTAGGAATTTTGAGGATTTTCGTATTTCTCGTGTGTATTGTTCAAGGTTTTTGATCGTTGCGGCCATTACTAGTCGGTCAACTTTCCTATTCTCTTCTCTTTGAATGTGGATCATCTCTACATTATCAAAGGCTAAAGTCAGGCCTCAGACTTTTAAGAGATATTTGAAAAGTTGCGTATCGCAAGCTTCAAAATTTTCTCAGACCTGATTAATAACCAGCTCCGAGTCACTGTAGACGATTAGGTTCTTGGCCGAACACTCTTTGGCCAACCTGAGCTCGGCAAGTAATGCTTCGTATTTTGTGACATTATTGGTCACCGAGAATTTGACGGTCATTGAATATTTTATCTTTGACTTATCAGGAGTTCTTAGGACTACGCCGGCATCACAGCCTGCTTGCATCGAAGAACCATCAATGTGCAAAGTTCATGCTGGAGTATTTTGCTGACCGTTGGTTTCAAAAAGGTTGAGGATTTTCAGAGTTGAGGATTTTCAAAATTCGAGGCCTCAATTGGTTGATCGGGGGGGTGTCTGAGTGATCTCATACAAGTAACATGTTCACCTGGTCATTTGATCACCAAGGATCTCTCCTATACCGTTTGTAGTAAAAAACTTTATCTTTAAACGCGGGATTAAAATCACTGCCCCAAAAGCCATTAAGCAGGAATGTCTGAGGATGGAGTTGTAAACCGAGGAAAGGTTTACTACCAAGAAAGAAAGCATCTTGGTAGATGTCCTTAGATAGGTGTCCAACGTAACTTCAAGTTGGATGACTTCCTGACTAGGTATTGGTTCGTTATCCAATCCATATAGGGATCACTTGGTAGATTTTATTTGACTTCTTTTTTATCTTAATTTAAAATGCGCATCGAGATAAAGTAAATTTCTTAAATTTTTATTATTAATAAACACCTATTTCAACTGATAGCCAATATTACTATTAGAGACAAGTATAGATGCAATCAAGGGATCAGAATATGAAAAAGTTACATGTGTCATATTTTCGTTATTAAAACTAATGATATCATCCCTAATTCTTTCCATTGGCTTCTTATGGTCGGTGGTCATTCTTGAGCTCTCCATCGTGTCATTTCGCACTAGTCATGTTGTAATCATATTCACGACCCCAGTGGCCACTTGATTTCTTAGCTGCTCGGCTTCATCCTCGTCTACTCCTCTGGAAGTTTGTATAGGTCTTTACAAAAAACGGGTAAAGTGTTCTTTTCAGAATCAATTCTTAATTTCTTTTTGCAACGTTTGATAATTTTCAGTGCTGTGACCTCCGCCCGATGGTAATGACAGTACTTTGATTGATCACCTCCATCTAGGTTCTTCAATGTTTTTGACTATTTGAAAAACTTTTTATCTTGAATCTGTATCAGGATGCTATTGCAAGAGTCATTCAAAGGAGTCAAGTCCAGGGGCTTGAACTCCCTTCGTGCCATTGAGTCAAACTTCTGCTACTTCCTTGGTCCTCGGGGACCTATGTGATCCTCGTTCTTCCTCTTTCTTTCCACCGTTTTTTATGGAATTGGTCCATATGGTCTGGCCGTTTTTTTTCATTGGCCTCTTCGGTCATTATGTACACTCAAGTAATAGCCTCAGTCTCTTTAAAAGTTTGAGGGTCCTTGTGGACTAGATGCTTGAAGAAGTCCTCGGGCTCCAAAGTTAATATGAAGGCATTTAACTTTATATCATCGGTGAGTTTGGGTATCTTCCTGACTTCTGTCGTGAACCTAGTGAGGAATTTCTTCAACCTTTCATTTGGCCATTGCTTGACCTGAGCCAGATGTCATAGTTGCTTGACCACAGCCAGGCTCCAAAGTTAATATAAAGGCACTCAACTTTATATCAGCGGTGAGCTTGGGTATCTTTTTTACTTCGGTTGTGAACCTAGTAAGGAATTTTTTCAACCTTTCATTTGGCTATTGCTTGCCTAGGCCAGATGTCATAGTTGCTTCTCCTTTCACTGATTGGAGGCGAATTGGGACAAAAATCCATCTGCTAAATCTTGAAACGTCCAGATTGAGTTGTGTTAAAGCCGATAGAACCATACACGAGCGTCCCCTTTAAAGGTCAAGGGGAAGTACAGATACATTGTTGTCTCGTTCAGGCCTTAAAAGTTCAAGAGATTGTAGAAATGGTCTAGATGGTCCATCGGATTGGTACTTCCATCGTATGGATGTATGGCCAATATCTTGAACTTGTAAGTGAGAGGATGGGTTTGGATCTTCATTGTGAATGGAGATCTCTGCAAATCGACAGTTTGTCCTCTTGCATCTTATCTAAAAATGTGGTGCCATATTTTTTTAACTTTCTCCTCCATCTAGGGAGGAGTTTCCATCCTCTTCATATTAAGAAAGATTCTCAATTTCGAAGGATTCTCGTGGGCTTGAGTGGTTGGACGGCTCATAACTTTTGGAGGACGTGCACTGTGAAAGGGTCCTACTTGGTACGAGGGCTCTTCATCGTCATGAAAATAACGAGGATTCCGCCTTTTAGGGCTATCATCGCAGGTCTTGTAACTCAGATGACCCTCCAAGTGCGTCGGGACTTTGTTGCTTGGGGCAACTTGGGTCCCGAGGTCTTCAAGTCGTTGGCTCTTATTAGTCGGGTACTTCCTTCTCCTCTTCTTTCGCTTGAAAGTTGTTGTTTGGGAGGCGAAAGATGGAGTCCCCTTCGACTACTCATCAAGTCGTATGCAAATAGTCTCGACGACCTTGAAAATGTTGTCCATTTTTATCACAAGTTTCTGTACGCAAAGGCTGGGATGATCATTCACCCGATTGCTTTTGAAAGGACAATTGTCACATGAGGTGGCATCTCTGACTGGTATTCTAACGTGTACTCATGTGTTCACCATGTTGGTTTTTACTAGAATGTGGTAATCGGATTTTTTAGTAGTTTCCAACAAATGGCATCAATGATGCATCATCAGACCTGTTTTAAACCCGTCGGACAATTCTTGACTTCTTAGATGTACTATAATTTGTATTTGAGGACATATTATTTATATATATTTTTACTTTTATGTTTTGTAATATTAAAAATAAGTAAATAAAATATGATGTATTTTTTATAATAATTTTTATAGTTTTTCTTTTTAATATTTTTTATCGACACAAAATGCTATTCTCTCGTGGCTTAGGCAGGAAAAGTAAAAATAAGCCAAAGGAAAATTATAAGCTAATAACAGATCTCCACCGTCCATCTATCAGCAATAAAACACAGATCCAAACAGAAGCGAGCTCTTTTGCCGCCGTCTCTCTGTGCGACGTTCTCTCTCTCTCTCTCTCTCTCTCTCTCTCACATCACGAACTTGAGCAGATCGGTTCGTACTACCTTATCGCCCTTTCCCATTTTATGAATCCTCCAATTTCATCGTTTTATCTCTGTTATGGAATCTAAGGTTCTAAATTGTTACATGCGTTTTGAATTTGGCACAGAGAGGAGAATTTAGTGGGAGTAAAGATGTTCGGAAGAGCACCAAAGAAAAGTGACAACACAAAGTATTACGACATATTGGGAGTGTCAAGGAACGCTTCCCAAGATGATCTTAAGAAGGCTTACAAGAAAGCCGCCATCAAGAATCATCCTGACAAAGGCGGTGATCCTGAGAAGGTATTCGTAGATTTATGGATATACACGGTGTTTTTACTTTTTTTTTTGTAAGAATTTATTATGGATTCAGAAGATATTCTTTTACATCCGTTGGAATGATATCGAGCCACGATCTGTACTTTCTCTATATTGATTATATGTTGTCCGGTAACTTTCAATTTTTGTATGTCTGGAATGCGATGCTTAGATCGATCTTGGGATAGGTTTTTTGGCAACGAAACAAAATAATCTGGGTTTGAGAAGGAACGGTGTGTAAAACACTGCAATTCTTGCCCTTAAAAGCAAAACTTTAGCTATTTTGGTGAAAAAGAAACTTAACTTGGTACTGTTGTACCAAATCTGCACTTTGTGCAAATAAAAATATTGATGACTGAAGCAAATACTATGTGGATCTTGGTAATCAGGGTATGATATGTGACTTATGAAATGAACTATGTCCAAACCAAATGTGTGATTGTAAGTTTTAATGATAATAGTGGCAGCTCTAGTAGCATTACGTGGTAACACGCATGGTTCTTGAAAGAGTACAATGCCAAACTTTTTACTCTGACTCTGTCCCAGTGACCCATGGGATGTATAGGTCTCCCTTATCCCCTAAAATGAGTCCTGCAGCAAAATTATTGGGTAATACTGAACCAACATCACGAGTGGCTTTAAAGATATAAAAAAAAAATCTTGATTTAAGTAGCATCATCTCTCTTTACATGGTAAATGTTGCTTGTTTAATGAAATTGGATTTCTTAATAATCTGGGTATTGTCTATAGTTCAAAGAATTGGCGCATGCATATGAGGTTCTTAGTGACCCAGAGAAACGTGACATATATGATCAGTATGGTGAGGATGCCCTAAAAGAAGGAATGGGTGGAGGCAGTGGTGTACATGACCCATTTGACATTTTCCAGTCATTCTTTGGTGGGAACCCCTTTGGTGGTGAGTATAATGCACTTATTATGTGTTTAATCTAGAGGTTTTATTATGTGTTTAATCCAGAGGTTTTATGGTTAAGTTGAACTGGAACTAACACCTGTGAATTAAAATCTCCTGTGCCAGGTGGTGGTAGTAGCAGAGGCCCAAGGCAACGGAGGGGAGAGGATGTGATCCATCCTCTTAAGGTCTCTTTGGAGGACCTTTATAATGGAGCAACTAAGAAACTGTCCCTTTCACGAAATGTAATCTGCTCCAAGTGCAAGGGGTGAGTACTAGACTGTCAAAATCATATTTTTCAAAATATATACGTTAAGCGTATTATCATTTGATTTCTTTGTTATGATGTCAATTGCAGCAAAGGGTCCAAGTCAGGCGCTTCAATGAAATGCCCTGGCTGTCGAGGGTCTGGAATGAAGGTCTCTATCAGACAACTTGGTCCTTCTATGATCCAACAGATGCAACATCCTTGTAATGAATGTAAGGGTACTGGTGAGTCCATCAACATTAAGGATCGTTGCCCTCAGTGCAAGGGTGAGAAGGTCGTGCCGGAGAAGAAAGTGCTGGAAGTAGTTGTTGAAAAGGGAATGCAAAATGGAGAGCGGATCACATTCCCTGGAGAGGCAGATGAAGCGGTAATGCTTTTTTTTATTTTACACAATGGAAAATACTCTTTAATCATACAAAATATCATCTGGTTCCCATTAAAACAGTAAAGTTTTGCTAGTTTGACCTAGAGTTCACCGTTTTAAACCATAAAACAACTTCTCTATATGTAGGGCTGACTTCAAACCCTTTCCTGACCCTCAAGATGCAATTGTTTCATGCTTCGGACATCATTTTTTGTCATCTGTTTCTTCTGCTATATCTTTGTTTATGTGCTCCATTTTTCTTGCAGCCTGACACAATTACCGGGGACATAGTATTTGTCCTGCAGCTGAACGAACACCTGAAATTTAAGCGGAAGGCTGATGACCTGTTTTATGAACATACCTTGTCACTTACTGAGGCACTCTGTGGTTTCCAATTTGTCTTGACCCATTTGGATAATAGACAACTACTCATTAAATCTCATCCTGGAGAAGTTGTCAAGCCAGGTGATCAATGCTTAATCCTTATTTTCTGGTACATTTGACACTTTAATGAATCATTCTACTGATGTTATCCAATACCTGCGATGTGTGTATTTTTTCGCCACTTACCCCAAAAAAAAAGTATATTTTTTTGTCATCACAAACCATCCCACCACCTGCTTACTCATGCGCAGAGGGTGCACTTATGTTTTTGTTTTTGAATTGTTTGTGATTTTTTATTAATTCATTATCAAGAGCTTATTCATACTTACTATTGTGTTTATGCTGATGTTTTTCTTTTGTTCGTAATTTGTAAATTTCCTCTGCTTTGATAACCCTCCTCCCCCCCAGTATTTTTTTTTTCTAATGACATTTTCCTCGATGATTTGTGTAGACCAATTCAAGGGTATTAACGATGAAGGGATGCCAATGTACCAGAGGCCATTCATGAGAGGTAAGTTATACATCCACTTCACAGTAGATTTCCCCCACTCACTGACTTTGGAGCAGTGCAAGGCACTAGAGTCAGTGCTGCCGCCAAGAACTTTAACGCTGCTGTCTGATAAGGAGTTGGATGAGTGTGAGGAGATTACCCTGCATGATGTCAACATGGAGGAAGAGATGCGCAGAAAGCAGTCACAAGCTCAACACGAGGCATATGACGAGGATGAAGATATTCACGGAGGTGCTCAAAGGGTTCAGTGTGCTCAGCAATGAGGTTTCCTGGAGTTTGCTGATCGCAGTGGCATGGGGCCACAAGATGGATATGAATTTGGCTGGCTGATAGATGGATTGTTGGCTAAATAAATTCGTCTAAAGTAAGTTACATTTTGTCAGGTGTTGTAGGATTTTAAATTTTATTTCCTTGAGAAACTCCAATCAAACAATATAGTAGTCTGATTTCCATCTCACAATGGAGAGGGGAACTTATACGTTTATGGATCATGGAATGAAATCGCTGTTAAACATGGAGCTTTATATGCTTGTGTATGTGCTGGAGACTGGCTTATTGTGCAGAGGCAGCAGGTTGAAAACATTCCATCCATTTTTATGCAGGAGAGAGCTTATAATCCCTCAGCTTCTGGTTCCACAGTAGACAACTTTGACAGCCATTTTTGGCACAATTCTCAATTTGAATTACTGTTCTTAATTCAGCTTAAAGGGCCTGTCCACTTCTTCTATTTGAATAGTTCTTTTTAGTAATTCATGTTAAATTGGTACTGTAAAACCAAACAATTAATCGATGCAACATCAATCATCGTGTTCTTAAATTCTCAGTCGCATTGTCTTTGTTTACACAGCAAATGGTCGGTTCTTGTAGATAATGATCAAGAAAAATAGCACTCTTTGATAAGCTATACAGTCAACCGGTCGTCTTGTTAAACCTCTGCCAACTAAAGTATCCGTAGTTACATGTATCAGCAGCATGTATAAACGCTTTTTGTGCAAGAGCCTTATCTTCCTTATCTATATACTACTATCTACCCCTAGTCCACTGTTGCTCGCACGGCCAGCTCCTTCAGAGCACCATGCTCAGCTGTATGAGCCGCAAGAACTGTGTGGTGGAACTCTATCTGCAGCCGGTGATGAAGAGTCAGTTCTGATCCCATCAAACCGCTCTCGATATCAGCCTGCAATCCCCTAATGGGAATGGCTGCCAAGAAGCTCTTGATGTACTCCTTGCATGATTCCTTCCCTCTGCACACCACCACCTCCACCTCTTCTGCCTCCTCAGCTGCTGCCACTGACTCGTCTGGTTCTGCAGCCTCAGTCGTGGCTGCGTTTTCCTTCTCGGGCTGCAACTTATCACCACTATTGGTGGTTTTCATTTGAGGCATCCTTTCAATGGTCGTATCTCTGTCGAATTTTAAGGCATATGCCTGTTTGCACCCTTCATAAAGCCTCTCTCCCAAAGTGTCGATGATGTAGAAGGCATCAGAATCAAGCTTGAGCACAAAGAAATGGTCATTCCAGCTAACAATATACACCAGCGGGTTAACATTGCTAGGACACTCTGAGGCAATCAGGCAGATTTCATCCCAAATACTGTCGAAAGACATGGCACCGTGAAGGAAATTGAAACTGTCCTCTCTGACCCCTTCAGGATGGAAGAAGCCGACGAAGGATTTCTCTGGCATGATGGAGAGAGGGCGGATCTTGGCCTGGAGGACTGTCTCAAGATCAAAGTGTTTGTCAGGGAACCGATCCCTGTAGGCCTCATTGTTGCAGAGTTTCTGCCATTGAAGTGAGCCTTCCCTGATGAGGCTGTCGAATTCTGATTTGATGGGGATTTCCCCACAGTTCAAGTGAAGCCAGTCAGCGATGACTGCAACTAAAGCAGTGCATGCACTCTCACCGGCAGCCCTCTCATTCCTCTGATCAATTGAGGCAAAGAAGACTTGGGTTCGGAGCTTCATGCTTCCCTCCCGACTCATGATTGCCTTGCACTCCCAACTGCCAACAGCAAAATTGTCGTCTCCAAATTGGCAGACTGATGCAATTGAATCTTCTTCCAATTTGGACGACTGACATATTCTCAAAGATTAGCACTATTAGATTTGCATATTTGAATGGAAAAACGTGGATAAGTGTGGCAATTTTGTACCAAGGAAAACAAAAATGAATCACTGTGTACAATCCTGTGAGATTTACAGCACAATTGTTTAAGGACAATTGTTTTTCTTATCTTGTACTTTATTGAACCATCTTTATAATTTCCTCCCTCACGTTACCCTTACCGAGACTGCTTTTTTAACTATTAAATCTGTCACACTTATCATCCATCTCACTGTCCAAGAAAGAAGAGGAAACATATATCATATGTATAAATGCATTCAAGGGGCATATATATCAAAAAACCTCATGAAGTTTTCCATTTTCTCATTTTTAAAATGCAGAAAAACGACAAGAAGATGATAAAGCATTCCCGAATGATGTGTATCAATAACAAGCGTTCCACATTCAGTTGCTAATGATAATTGATACAACAGGACAGTCAAGAATTCCTACTCCAGTAAAAAGGGGCCAAAAAGAATGAATTTGTGCATCACAAGAGAAGACTTTGATCTGATGAATGCATACCGTGATAGCTGATTGATCAGATGAGCAAAGCTGGCGGCGATCAAAATCAATGTCATCACCGCCTTCTTCACCATACTCTTTCTTCAACAAAGGCTCCCCTTTGGCCTTGGGAGATCTGAAACTCAACATCCTCGTACTCCATGTTAAGATCCCGAGTTTTGGACTCTGCCTCAATGACTGCTCACCTTCCACAACAGCTGACTCTCGGGCATTTAAGCAACTCACATCTAGCTTATGGTTACTGTAGCATAGTTGATCCTCGTCCTCACAGTGGATTCTCGAACTGAAAGCTCCCCTAGCTAAGTTGGCAGAGATCAATTTTCCATATCTGACTGATTTTTGAACGTCATTGTCCTCATTTCCCTCAGAATCTCCCTCATCACTTCCATAGAATGAGTCGCTGTCAAATGGGTAAGTATACGCCAAATCCTCGCTTTCTGTTGAGAACTTGCCATCACCGCCAACTTCCCAATGATATGTCTTCTTGGATTTTCTACCCAAAACAATTTCTATAAAACTCTTTACTTTTATGCAACTTGTTTTAAGAGAAGGGCTGTCATTTTCTGTAGTATGAGCTCCTCGAAAACAAGGTGATAGAACAACTTGAATTATTGGTCTCGGAACTGCCTCTGGAGGTTCTAGGGCAGTTCTCAGTTTCATTAGGCTGAGAGATAACTGCCAAGAGTTTATACGTGAGAGTTACGAACAGGGACATCCTAGATTGTGATATTGAAGCAAAATGCGTACATAATATAACACAGTACTCACACAAAGTGAAAGGCCGCACTTTGCACTGGTGCTAGAGAGAGTAAGAGGAACATTGATTTCCAGCTCCTTCTCATCATCCAAAGTTACAGGATCATAATCTGCAAGGTTCAGCACCGCTGGTCCAGCAACGAGGGCTCTATTCTTTGGTTGCTCATTCAAGCTCTGAATATAATCACACAGATGAGCAACTTCATAAATAAAGCAGAGGATCAATGTCGGGAACTCAAGAATCTATGAACTTGAATCAAAGACAAAAATGCCAAGTCTATACATTTTGTTTCGCCAGTTACATAGAACAAAGTTACAGGAAACCTTACGTGCCTCCCAAGAGAACTATAGCAGGAGATTAAACATACACATGCACCACAAAAGAGACAGGCGGCTCAAATTCTCGTTGATGAACATTTATGATTCAAAAGTCTAAATTAAAAAACCAAGAAAACTGCAAAGAAAAAGATATGATAGACTAGCACTATTTCAATGATGGGGTTCTACCCCCGGATTCATACATAACCTGGTTGCAGCGAAAAACTCAAATCTCCTGTTGGCCGTCAGTCACCAAAAATGTGAGTACAAGGAACACAAGAATACACAATGATTTTTAACGTGAAAAATCCTTTTTAATCAATGAAAAAAACCATGGGACAAACTCCGAATAAACTTTCACTATATAAAATTGGTTACAAATAATCCAGAGACAAAATACCAGCAACTCACTCGAGACAGAATAAGAAAAACAATATCCAGAGTAAGGAAACTTTCATTCATTCGGTTTTTTTCTCTCCTTTTCTCATTGGTAGTATTCTCTACTCATTCTGATTTTACAAATGTGACGGCAGACAGCGAACAATAAGAGCTTCCTTCCACACTCGCTCCCGTTCCACCCTCCTTCCACGTTCCACTACTACTACTGCCACACCTTCTTCTAAAGCAGTTGGTGCGCTTCAAATCCCATCTGCTCACCTGGCCTGATTTTGCAGATAATTTGTCACACCAACTTTGTCATTTTCTGCGCCTTCACCGGTTCTTGTGCTTCCCTAGATAGCGCATGCTCTGCAAAGTTAGCTTACCAACTTTGAAAATCAACTGTCTAATCTGAAAAGCTTGCCACATATTCCTTAGAGCCTAATGCCCACTTTGCAAAGTCCTCTACTAGCTCCGCCAGGTTAACTTCTCTGAATTGGCGTTGCTTGATCGCCCTTTAGCATTGGCCTTATCTTAGCTTGGTCGGTTGACCTCCCTGGCCGGCTTCTTCTCTCAGCTGGCCAACCTCCCCAATAACATTTTTGCTACCCGGTTGCCTGGCTAGCCGTCCTACTCTCTTGCCGGCTAATCTTCTTGCTGCTCGACCGCCGGACATCCTACTTTCTAGCCGGTCGGCCCAAGAGCAGCATTCTTGCTGCTCTTTTGGTCAGCGCGTGCGCGAACACTCCGAATTTTGCCTACTCTGAGATTCGCCTACTCCGACAAATTGGTCTCTCCGACATTTGACCACTCCGGCAAATAAGTTTCTTCGGTCTTTACTGCAGCTAGTTTGCAACACTCTGAAAATCACACAAGCCTTGTGCGATCTTTCGATGACGTGTCCGTTTATTGAGCTACTCATAAGGGAGTGACCAAATTCAACAAACTTTCCCTTACGACATTGTGGGGGAACCTTCGCCTTTACGTGGTGACCGTCATCGCCTGCCTTTCGGCAACTTTTACTCAATTGAGATCCCGGCATCGGCCTCCACAAGCTTGCATGATACCTTCTTCCGCTCCACCGATCCTGGAGTAGTCCCACTCCCCTTCAGTTTCTCCTCCGCGGTCGATTTATTCTCCATTGCATTCCACGTTGGTCATCTCCTCCTGCCACCTTGACCAATGCCCACGTTTGTCATCTTGGCATCATCATTAACAACCCAAGCTTTCATCAAGTTCCGATTTGATCTATTGTTTTCCTTTGCCATAATTGAGGTGCCTTTGATGAGTTTCCACTAGCCGTTTCCAAACGCCGTCCGAAAGCCTTCTTCATCAAGTTTTACAGTTGAAATCACATTCAACCTCAAGTCCAGAGCATGCCACACGCCCTTCAACATGAGCTTCTTCCCATTGCTTGTCCGCAAGCAAACATCCTGGATGCTAACAACCCTGGACTAGCCACAGTTACCCCATCTTCATATCCCATGGTGTGTGGGCGTATAGCTCATGAATTAGGATTTCCTTGGTGTCGCATGGTGTGAGGAGCCACTGCCCATCACAACTCGTCTCCTAGCTCAGTACGCTCTGTGCTTCCCCCACGTGGAAAACCAAAAGGTCTCCGCAGAGAGCGATAGCGGCCCGATCATCATCATTATGATCCCGTCTCTCCTGACGCTCGCCTCTGCCCTCCTTCTCTTGCTTCCTTTGCAGGCAGTTTCGCCTCATGTAGCCCTTCTTACCACAGTGGAAGTTTGTCTTCTCCAAAAGATTAGACCGACCGTTGCTCTTCTCTGATTTTCCGCCTCGATCCTCGATCTTCCACGTCCCCGACCGCTGGTCACCACAAGTAGACTCGGCTCCTCTGAGGCTTCACAGCTTCCCCTCTACCTTGACTCATTTATAAGCAAGGAAGTGATGATCTCATTCAGAATGAGCGTGTCTTCATCGAACAGCAGTGTCATGACAACATGATCGTATGAGGCCGGTAAGGATGCTAACAACACCAACGCTTTCTCTTCCACCCTGATCTTCTCATCAAGGGCTAACATCTGCGTTACAATCTGGTTGAATTCGTCCAGCTGCTTCTCAAAGCTTCCCCCTTTCGACAGACACAGCCCATAGAACAGTTTCTTCACATGCAGCATTGTTATTAGGGACTTAGATTTGTACCGGCCCTCAAGCTTCTCCAAGGCCTTTGCTGGGTCTGACAAGCCAATGATCTCCTGAAAAGTATTGTTCGCAAGGCACAACTTGATCGTGCAATTCGTAAGTTCCCTCTGGTCTTGTCACTCCTCCGCCGTCATATTCTCTGACTTGTCTTCCTTCCTCTGAAGTGCTTTTACCGTTTCTTCTCAATTCAAAATATTCCTCATCATTTCTTACCAAAGGATGAAATTATTTTACCTATTAACTGCTTCACACTAAATGGCAAGCTCTTCGAAGGTTTACAACCTCTCTCTGATACCACTTGATGGGGTTTGACACCTGGATTCACACACAACCCGATAGCAGTGAAAAATTGAAATCCCCCCATCGGCCGTCAGCCACCAAGAATGTGAACACGAGAAACACAAGAATGTTTAACGATTTTTAACGTAGAAAACTCTTCTCAATTAAGGGAAAAACCACGGCATAAATTTCAAATAAACTTTCACTACGTAAAATCGGTTACAAACAACCGAGAGATAAAAATACCAGCAATCCACCCGAGATAGAACAAGAAAAATAATCTCCAGAGTGAGAAAACTCTCATTCCCTCTGTTTTTCTTCTCTTATTTTTTTCACTGGTGGTACTCTCTACTCACTCTGATTTTACAAGTGCAGTGGCAGATGGCGAACCACGAGAGCTCCCTTTCGCACTCTAATCCGTTCTATCCTCATTCCACGTTCCACCGCTACTACTGTCACGTTTTCTTCTGAAGCGCTTGGTGCGCTTTATAATAACGCTGGCTCTAAATCCCATCTGCTCACCTAACCTGATTTTATAAATAATTTATCACACCAACTTTGTTATTTTCTGCGCCTTTTCCAATTCCCACGCTTCCCCAGATGGTGCATGCTTTACATAAACAGCGCATATTCTACAAAGTCAACTTACCAATTCTGAAAGTCAACTGTCTGCTCTGAAAAACCTGCCACCTATTCCTCAGAGCTTGGTGCCCACTCTGTAAAGTCATCTACTAGTTCCGCCAGGTCAACTCCTCTGAATTAGCGTTGTTTGATCGCCCTTTAGCGTTGGCCTTATTTCAGCTTGGTTGGCTGGCCTCCCTAGCCAACTTCTTCTCTCAACTGGCTAACCTCCCTCGCCGGCTTCTTGCCGCCCAACTAGCCGTCATACTCTCTGGCCGGCCGACCTTCTTGCTGCCCCGCCGACCGACATCCTGTTTTCCGGCCGGTTGCCCCAAGAGTAACATTTTTGCTGCTCTTTTGGTCAGAGCGCGCACGAATACTTCGAATTTTGCCCTCTCCAACATTTGCCCACTTTAGCAAATGGCCTCGCCGACATTTACCTAATCCGACAAATCGGTCTCTCCGATCTTTGCTGCAACCAGTTTGTAGCACTCCGAACATTGCACAAGCTCTGTGCGATCTTCCGATGATACGTTTGTTTGTTGAGTTACCAACAATGAAGTGACCAAACCCAACATTCAGTCAACTTTAATGAAGCTTACCGGTACGCATAACGCATAACAAACCGACAAGCCCATAATTGTTGAATCTATAAAGCCCTTGTGAAAGCATCATATCTAAAAGCTCAAAGAACTATAACGAGTAGTATAAAGCACTAAAGAAGTGCATATCGTAAGGTAAGCTTAGCAATGATGTACCCTGATAATGTAGAACAGTTAGCCACAGCATAACAAGAAAGTCAACACAGAAGGATCAACATGATTTAGAACACACTACTTGTAACGTCCCCGGCGCATCCGCACTGTGGATATTGTCCGCTTTGGGCTGGGGGAACTTACGGTGTCCCAAGCCAACACGCAGCCCGCACGGTTTTGTTCCTGGCAGACGGCCTCCACCGCCCCCAAAACGCGTCCACAATGGAAGAGGTATCCACACCATTTATAAGGCACGCTTCGTTCACCTCCCCATCCGATATGGGACTCTACAATCCACCCCCCTTGGGGACCCAGCGTCCCCGCTGGCACACCGGACCGGATCCCGGCTCTGATACCATCTGTATCGTCCCCGGCGCATCCGCACTGTGGATATTGTCCGCTTTGGGTTGGGGGAACTTACGGCGTCCCATGCCAACACGCACCCGCACGGTTTTGTTCCTGACAGACGGCCTCTACCGCCCCCAAAACACGTCCACAATGGAAGAGGTATCCACGCCCTTTATAAGGCACGCTTCGTTCACCTCCCCATCCGATGTGGGACTCTACACTACTCACATCTGCATTTGAAATGGACTATGGAGTCCCAAAGCACAACTTGTTTTGAAATTGCGGAATAAACGAATAACACAAATATATAATAAATGTAAAATATATTCAGATTTAGATTACTCCAACGATAAAAAGCATATAACAAGCAACAATAATCACGGCACAATATTGGTGATGAAAGGAAACCTTGATAGTTACTGCTATTGAGTAAAATCCTATGAGCATCTATGTTCAGGAAAGAAATGCATTAAGAAAGTCCATTTATAGATCGGGTGATTCAAACATACTAATTTAGCCGACTTACTCTCGTCTTGTGACCCATATCAAGGAACTTCTTGAATTTATCGACGGCAACGAAACTGAATGCCTTCCAATCTTCTTGTCAATCTTCTTTCACAAGCTGTCGAATCTCCGCACATCATTGGATCTTAGTTTCGACGCCACTCATGTCACTTATGAGAGTTAACAGGCAGGAAAAGGTATGAACAATAAAATGGATGAAGAGCGATAACTCTATAATTGAGGTACAATAATCGAGGACAAGTTTTCTCAAATCGGAGCAAGATATAAGTGTTAAAAATGGGTTCTTTTTTGATGAACGGTTGTCAATAATTTTTTCAAAGTTCTGAACAAGGAGAATAAGATAGCTATTTATAAAGTGGCTCAAAATTTTGGTTAAAAAATATGAGCGTTTGGATAGGCGTGCCCCAGTGCTCGAGCTCGGTTCAGGCACACATTAGACGCGCCCAAGCTTGCACTAGGTACGCACCCCAGCACTCGAGCATGGCTTGGGCGTGCCTCGAGTGTTGGCTCTCGAGAAGTGGCACTCAGGCGAGAATGGGCACGCCTCGAGCATGGACACATAGGAAATAGTGCTCGGGTGTGATTCAAGCGCTAGATAGGCATGGATATTGGAAGTTGCATATCGGCAAACATCGGGTGTGAATCTGATACAAATCTTCAGAACAATGAAAATGTCGCCAACGAACGACCATACACGATCACGTAATATGTGAACATAAAATATACTTAATAGCATTTATAGAGGATAAGATTAAAAACAATATCTAAAATAATTTGCACACTTAAAATATAGGTCAAATGAAGTATCTGTTAAGAAATACAAGCTAGTTGTGAATAGATAAAAGAAAGGAAGAAGTAGGACTAAAACAATTTAAAGTGATGTGATAAAAATAATTTAAAATTACTTCTACTATTATAGGGTTTTAGACTAATTGAGTCAAATGGCTAAAGAGAAATAATATACCCGATCTCACCTAGTGAGATTTTAGGACTTTGTTATTGTTGTACTCATGCATCGCCAGTTGGAAATGTCAAGGACAACCAACATGACAACACGAACATTAACTCAATGAGTGAGATTTAAGATTATGTTGCTGTCGTCATTATACTCATGCATCGCCCACTGAAATGCCGAGGATAACCAACATGACTAGACGACCTTAACCCAATTAGATGAAACTGGGTTGCCTAGAGGCATCCTCGAGATGGGCAAGACAAGAGGATTCTCACCTACGCAACTTCAATCAAAAGTTAAGTTTCAAGTAAATTGAATTACATGAAAAATCACTTGTCTTTAGGCAACATCGTCAATCAATATCATAATACTCGCCGGAAAACTGACAAGAACAGAGTGAATATGGTTATGCCGTACCTTCTTAACCCACAATTCATCATCACCATAATCGCAATAGCATGAAGATCAAGACTGTAACGAAGATATTAATTTACCCCTATTCCAATTGATTGACAAAAAGTAGTCATCATCACCAAGAGAGTCAAAACCTTTGAAGAAAATCAGTACACCATCCAAGCAACACTTATAGACATAATTAAGCATCTAGAAGAAGTTACAGAACCAATATCAGAACAACCATCGAATAGTAAACAAAAAGGCACCAATTCAACAAGTCAACCCTCCATAGAGAACCTCAAGGGAATGGAGAATTAATTTAATCCTAAAACAGCCCAATTAGAGAAACGATTCAAGAGGCAAACTAAAACAGTACGGAATTAGAGAAACCCAGAAACAAACTCACATTGAATACGATAAATGCCACTTCCCAAGGATGAAAGATGCCCTCTTTAGAACCAGAAAAGGCACAAACAGTCCTAAATTCCTCATCCCACTGGACAACTCCATCTTCTCTGAGTCGCTCCTCTTTCGTATAATTCCTCTTCTCTCTCTTCCTCAACGCCCTCAATCCATTACTCTTTGAACCCTTCCACCTAATCTCAACCATCAATCTCGCGTATCCATCTAACTTCAGACTATTATTTTTATCATCTTCCACAATTTGTAGCCCTTTCAGAGAATGAACCATAATCGTGGCCTCAAACCTCCTCGATTGTGGGGAAGGCCTTGGCCTGCAGTTGATCATATTCACAACCATAACAGAGGACACAATTTTTTAAATTAAATTGCTCTGAAAAATCAGTTTTGGGCAGATAGGTTTGGGAGAACTTGGTCCAAAGTGAAGGAGAGATCGGATGAAACTGAAGCAGGGTTGAGTGGGGATATATTATCGAGAGACAGTTGACTTTTTAGGGTACGTGAGAGTGGAGAGAGTACTACAGGGAACAAAGTCAAATCGTTTGAAATTTCTCTCCAAATATCTCAGAGAGAGAGAGAGAGGGAAAGAGAGCCGGTCAATCTTGAATACGGTGTCTGAGGAATGTCAGTTGATATAAATAACAGCCCGTCGGGGGAACCAACGTTTCCTTTCAGCGTCTTCTGAACAACTACTTCCTTGTCCACACTGTTTTCAGTGGGTTCCCCGGTGCAGGTTTCCCTCCGATGGCGACTGCCTTGGTATTTGCATTTCCACGCAAGAAGTTGCCTGCATTTTCAGGGATTTACCCTCGTAATCGTGCACAAACCGACAAATTATGCGGCCCAATAACAACATGGCACATTATCAACAAAGACGTTTACTGTACCAAAAGGGAGTCGATGGGGACTTACATTATTTTAAAAATTGAAAATATATGATAATGATTGTATTTTTAACTACATTTTTAATAAGATAAATATTTTAATATTCTAACCATTAAAAATTTTAAATAAAAATTTATTTCATATTATTTTTAATAAAATAAAATAAGGGTTATTAAATTATTAAGATCCAAGGGAGCTAATAATAAAACTATCATATATGGAGGTTTGTTATTTGGTTCCTCAACTTACTTTTCATGGTCCCCAATTCATATTTGATGGATATGATTCAAGATAGATTAGCCCAACGCAATCAACCTAGCACAAGCTTGAATCAAGATTCAAAATCCTAGCAACATAGGAGAAGAAATGACGAAACTAAATTCAGTCAGTCAAATTTAAATCGATTAATTACCAAAAAAATTAAAAAAAAAATTCAAATGATAATCACTAACAAATTAATAATCTGATCCAAAAAATAGCAGAAACGGCCACATATTATTAGCCAAGTAGTCTCCTTATTAAATTGGGATGATAGTTACATGTCAAAAGTAATACTTTTTCGTAATTAACCCGATACGGCTCTGAACACGTGCAACAATTTCAAGCACTAACCGGTTGAACAAAACTCATAGTTATAAATACATTTTCTCTCAAACAAAAAGGAAATGAGAAAAAAGAGAGAAAATAAGGAAGATATTGAATCATTTGAGTACACAAAAAGAAGTATAATCCTCTAAATTTACACTCATCTCAATTCTTTTTAAATTTCAGTACCTATTGTTTTGTTATCTTTACAATTCGAATAAAAAGATCATT
Organism: Nepenthes gracilis; assembly: GCA_033239525.1. NCBI lineage: Eukaryota > Viridiplantae > Streptophyta > Magnoliopsida > Caryophyllales > Nepenthaceae > Nepenthes > Nepenthes gracilis. Next base: position 390,790 of record BSYO01000010.1, read on the forward strand.
AATTTGAACGTCTAAAGATATACCGAAGAGCGAGTCCTATATATCTTTTATCTCTAATTTATTCTATTGTGATGTGTATGATTCAAAATTTAGAGTTACGAAAATCAAACCCGTTATTATTCAAATGTTTAAGTAAGACTAAGTTACTCCCTAATTCAAGCATTAATCTGGATTTCATGACATGTATCAATATTAATTATTGGATCTTACAAACACAATAATTAAAGAACCTGTTATTAGTGTCTAAGTATTAAAGCCGCGAGTCCAAAAATGGTGGCACAAAAGTTGGGACACCGAGCTTGTAGGTGGTACTAGGCCAAGCTTCGAACTCCAAATAATAAAGTATAGTTCTAATATAAAACGGGCCGACTCAAATCTTATGAGAGCTTGTGATTCTAATGAATTTAATAAGACTTTGTTACTTTTATGGATGAAAGTTCAACGAAACTCAAATCTAGAAGTCTAAATATCATAATAGTAAGTCGGCATTGATTGGTTTTTAAGTTTTGATATTTTTGGTTGATTTGGTTTGGACGTATACAAACCAAAAAAAAAGCATTGCCATTTGATTTTCATGAGTACGACGGGATAATAAATACTGGTGAATAGCCAAGAGGTCAGGTACTCTTATTCCTGATAAATCAAAAGAGCAATTAGATTGAAAAAATTAAAGATTTTTAACTATTTTTTTATCCTATAAAGAAATAAACCAATTAGATGAAAAAAGATAGAGAGTCTATTTTACAAATTTTATAATTTAATATCATGCATGTATAGATATTTATATATTTGAAAACTAATAAAAATCTATTGTTTAGCTATAAATTTTTGGATAAACTAAATTCTCTTGAAGAATAATCAAATCTAAATATATATGACATGAAAACTAATTAAATATATGCTTAATTGGGTACAAACTAATTAAGGTCAACTCGGCCCAATTAAATAGGGTCTCACAAATTATGATCTCATAAAATACAATCAAGCAACTAAATTGTCCAACCTAAAATAGAAGTGAATTAAAAATCTAACCAAACAAATGACCTGCCGATGGATTGAATCACTAAACAACTATAAATACAAAAGCTCAAGCCGATTAATGGTCTAATAAAATAATAAATTTAATATCAAATCCTGATAAACAGTTACATAGACTAAAAGATAATTAGACACATTAAACAAACAATCATAATTGATAAATTATAAGCATTACATGCTGAGTGTTACAAAACTTAAGCAACCGTTAGGTTTCAACCAATATAATACTTTGACTAAATAGTTATGCTAATTTCGAAAAGATAAGCTAACTAGTATTAAGGCTATAAATACACAAACTCCATTCAATAGAGAAGATAAGAAGAAAAGGCTCTTGCCTAAAAATACTTCTGTTCTTAGAATATTATAGAGCTTGATCCTCCAAATTCGATCAATCTCTTACTATTGAACTCATCCCTATTTCCTTTACATCTTTAATTTCTTTAACAAAATTTTTGACTTAAACGTCAAAAAATATATCAATAAGCGTATCCTATATCTTCTTATCTTTTGATTTATTATTGTGATGTACAGGATATGAATTAGGAAGTACGAAGGTCCAACCTACTACAATTAGATTACAATCCAGATCCTTAATATGCATCATTCGCCTTGTTTCTGGGAACGTGATTAAGCCATTCATTTTTATCTTATTAAAACTTGATTTGCCTTAAAACGATTCACATTTTTCACCAAAATGAAATTATAAATACTCAAGCATAAGGACAAGAAAGTCAGCCGCCCAAAGACGCCATATCCCGTGGCCACAATCCTGAAGAGGGTAGTTGTGAAAACGTTCGCTTACTGGCTAACCTAGCCGTCAAATCATTGACAACTTAGTTCAAAAGTATGTCAAAGATGCTAAAATCCTTACATAATAAAATCGATGACCAAACACGTAGAGCAACTGCCCTCCACTCACAGACGTCAACCTTAAAAAGAAGGTCGAAAGGAAAGAAGATAACCTCAAAGGGAGCTTGACATCAATCTAGGATTCCTGAAGCTCCTAAAGCATCTCTCCACATAAATCTTTCCTGACTTGAAGGATGTTTAAACTTTAAATCTAGGAAAGAGAATCCCGAGTAACAGAATTCTTAGTATACTTGGGACTCTGGACTCCTCTCAGTTCAAAAGGGATGACCATACAGTAGCATGTCGAAAACCTTTTCAATTATGAAAGTATTGCGTATATCTGCTAATAACTTGGAGTTGAAGATACTCCTTAACACCAAAAAGATTGCATCTACAATTGAAGTAGATAAAAGGATAAAAGAGATAGAACAGTATGTTTTTCGAGGAAGCATTGCTGGTCATAAGATCAAACTAGGTTGTACACTGTTTACCTCGAAGGTTAAAAGGAATCGGTTTTCACACAAATTCAAAATACCCGTATTGGAGCCTTACGAAGGAAGCACTGGTCCAATGTATCATTTCGGTCATTTATGAACATTATTGAACTTCCAGAACCTTGAGAAAGTTGCATTTTATCTCTGTTTTCTTTTAACTTTTATGGAAAATGTAAGAATTTGATTCTACATATTAGTACCAAATTCTATTCAATTCTTTCAAGAGTTGGCAGATTAATTTCTATCACAATTTGTCTCTAGTTGGAGGGAAGAAAAGTAATCCTATCATCTCATCATAATCCAACAAGCTCCAAACAAAAAACCTAAAAATACAAAAGGGCTACCCCAACAAATATTTACAAAACCCTAGGTTTGCCCCAAGTAATAAAAAAGGTGATGTGAAACTATTAGAATAACCACGAAATCGGATGGCAGCCGATGTAATAAACATAATATTGACAAAGCCATCTGACAAAAAGGCTCCAGACTATCTAGAGAAGGCTTCTGCTAATAAGAGACAAAAACTAGAGATAGAAGATACTATCATTAGTTTTAATAACAACGATATGATATATATAATATCTCTATATTTTGACCATCTTATTGTATTAATACTCATTAATAACGAAATTTTGGACTATCAATTTAAACGAATATTTATTTATAATGAAAATTTAAGAAATATTCTCTACCTTGATGCATTCATTAAGTTAAGATTTAAAAGAAATCAAATGCATCCATCAGACAGTCCATCGTATGGATTGGACAATGAACATATACAGGTACAAAAAATCATATAACTGAAAGTTACATTGGGAACATAACCAAAAACAACTTTCCATATGTTAACCTTCTTAATAGTGGTAGATCTTCTCTTAGTCTACAATACCACATTGAATCGGCCACGCTTGACAACATTTAAGTTGATCACTTCAATCACACGTCTAAAAATGAAGTTTCTAACTAAATACAGGATTAGAGAGGTCAAAGAAGACTAGATCAGCGGGAGACGATGCTACTTGATGCAAATAGGCGAGTTAATACATTCTTAACTAATTGAGAAATTTGATCTTCAGAATGAAAATATGCTCCAACATGATCAACCCGAAGAATCACCCCTCCAAATTCCTATTAATCCATCGGATCTGGATGTGTTCAGATCAATGATTTATTGACCTCGACTTTGCAAGAGAAGTTAAGTTGTTACAGAATAACTCAGATATCTTTATTTGGACACCAGTATAAATGTTAAGAATACTGAATGAAGTGATGGTTCATAAGCTAAGCATCATTCCAAGATATAAACCAGTCAGGCAAAAAAGATGAAGTTGTTCCATAGAAAAAACTCATTTCTATGCGCAAAGAGGTCAAAAAATTACTTGATGCCAAATTCATCAGAGAGATTTATTAATCAGACTAGCTATCCAATATTGTCATTATCAATAAGAGCAACGGAAAGTAGAGTATGTGTGTTGACTTCACTGATATAAATAATGTATATCTAAAAGATAACTTCCCATTATCAATGATCAACCAACTTGTAGATTCAACATCTAGGCACCAACAATTAAACTTTATGAATACTTACTCGAGGTATAACCAAATCCAAATGAACTCAATGGATGAGAAAATAACCTTATTTATGATGGATCAGGAGACTTGTTACTACAAAGTAATATCATTCAGATTAAAAATACTGAACAATTTATCAAAATTGGTGAACAACATGCTAGAGCGCCAAATTGGAAGGAATATCAAGGTGCACGTAAACGATATGTTCATGAAAAACATGCTTACCGACAATTATATTCATGATCTAACCAAGGTATTTAAAATACTCATAGCACATCGGATGAATTTAAATCCAACCAAATGTGTATTTGGAGTAACTTTTGGTTAGTTTATAGAGTCTATTGATTCACAATGAAGAATAGAGGCAAACTCGAACAAAATCAAAGTCATAGTGGATGTGGAATCACATTGGATGATCAAGTAAATTTGGAGATTAATTGAAAGGCTCGTTGTATTCTCCCGATTCCTACTCAAGTTGACCGAGAAGTATCTCCTATTTTTCAAAACTTTAAGAGGGATAAAGACCAATGGCTTCTGACAGACAAAAGAATGTTAACAAGCTTTCTAAGAGTTAAAAGAGTATCTAGTAAATCCATTTCTTTTAACTTGTCCTAAGGAAGGTGAAGAGTCGTATTTTTACCTAACCGTATTTGAAACAACCTTGAGCTCTGGCCTGGTTAAGAAAAAATGGGCATACAATCGGTATACTTTATTAATAAGATTTAATCAAACACAGAGACTCGATTTTCTCAAGTAGAAAAGGTTATCTTAGCCTTAGTGTTTGCTGCTAGGAGGCTTCGACCATATTTTTAAGCTCACAAGATTGTGGTTTTGATGAATCAACAATTAAAAGGGATCTTACAAAAATCAGCAGTATCTAGACGTTTGATTAAGTGGATCGTCGAATTAAGCAAGTTTGATGTAGAGTTTAGAAAATGACCTTCTATAAAAGGTTGAGCCCTTGTAGGCTTTATAATTTAAATGATGACCAAAATCTTAGAAGAAATGGATAATCAAAGAGATTCAATTATTGAGAGAACATCATCTATATTGATACTACACGTTGATGGGGGCATCATCTCAATCTAGAAGCGGAGCCAAGATAGTGTTGCTAATACCAAATGCATTCAAGATCAAATACTCGATGATGTTTAATTTTCAAACCACAAACAACATGGCTGAATATAATGCTCTGCTGGTTGGCCTGAAGCTAATAAGAGAGTACTCCACCAAGAACTTAATCATTTATAGTAATTTCGAACTAGTGGTTAATCAGGTGTATCCAATTTCAAGATATTTAGCTCGAGCTTGGAAAAGTACCTTGTCAAAGTAAGGGAGCCTTTGGTCATTTTCGATAAAGTTGAAATCCGCCATATCTTGATAGAAGATAACTGGAAGGTCAATCGGCTTACCAAAATGACAACATCAGGAAACCTTGAGTTGTATACTCAAAAAATGAGATACATTCTAAAAAGCCGAGTGTAGAGGAGCTGAATGAAATGCTTCCAATATCTAGCAAGGCGGCATGGTAAATCCTTTATAAGAGGTAACTTGAAAACGGAACACTTCCAAATGACCCAGCAAAAACAAAACGAGTCACAAAAATAGTGGGATGGTACACAATTGTTGATAGATAACTCTATAAAAAGGGCTACTCGGTTCCCTACATGCGTTGTTTAATTCCCATTGAAGCCAATTACGTCCTCAATGGTGTGCATATTTAGTATATGCGGAGTGCATGTAGGAAAAAAAAATTTAACATTTAAAATCATACGACAATCTATTAATAGCCGACAATAAAAAGAGCTGCAATGGAATTCATCAAGAAGTATGAAAATTGTCAAATTCATAATAACATACCTAGACAACCTTATACAGAACTTTAAATTTTACAGACTTTTTCATTATTTGCGTAGTAGGGGCTAAACATATTATATCCATTCCTAATAGCAACAAGATAATAAAAGTTTGTCATCATTACAATAGATTATTTCACGAAATGAGTCAAAGCATCCACATTGGCCAAGATTACAAAGCAAAATGTTACGGAATTTATATGCCAAAATATCATTTATAGGTTTGGAATAATATAGGTCATAATGACTGTCAATGATACCCTATTCTCTAATAAAATATTCACAAAGTATTGTGCTAATTTAAAAATTAGATTAGTCCATACCTCGATTTCTTACCCCCAAATAAACAATTAAGTCGAGGTAATGAATCGGACGATTCTGAATAGATTGAAAACAAAGCTCAAAAATGTAGGAGGCTCTTGGGTAAATGACCTCCCATCTATTCTATGGGTTTATTGAACGATTCCAGGAGAACCAACTTGAAAAACACCATTCAATCTCTATTACATGATAGAAGTGATAATTCCAACGAAAATTGGACTATTGAATCACCAAGTGAAAAACTTTTTTTTCATCCAAAATTCTCAACTATTTAGATAAGATTTAGATCTCGTAGAGGAAGCAAAAGACACAGCATGTATTTAATTAGCAACCTACCAATAGAGAGTCGATCGATAATATAATAAAAGAGTAAAGGCGTAAACTTTTAATATTAGAGATTTCGTATTAAGAAATATTAATGTCACAAAAAAAACTTGTTCTAAAGAATAAGTCATTATGATCATGTATAAATAATACATGAATGTACAGTCAAAATCTGAACATGTACATTAAAACAGTGAACACAAATATAATTACGAAGGATACAAAGAGCTGTGACATTCTAAGATAAGAAATAACTTAACTATTCTATGGAAGGCTAGGAGCCCTCTAGTTCCCAAAAATCTCTGGCTTCAAACCTCAGAGTTTTAAAATTTTTTACATTCAGGCAATCGGTTGGAAAGTTAGGAGTAACCAATAAGATGATCCTCCTACAGGGAGTAATCCCATCTTAGAAGCGTGAGTCTAATATAGACTCCCATCTCTTTGAGGTGGTAATTTCTCCCAGACACTTCCTCATGTTTTAAACATTTTGCTCGAAATCCTTCTATAATGCTAGTAGCTGACGCCAGTCGACGCTTTGCCTCATGAACTTATCTTCAATTAAACCGATTCGATCTCCAACAATAGCAACCTGGTCGGCAAAGTCATGAAACCTCATCATCCACTCATACAACTTACATTCCAACTGAGTCGATCGATCACAAAAGAATAAGGCTTCATCCTTGGCAGTCATAACTCAAACATCAAGTCCTAGGTGTGCAATTTTTTGCATCTTAATTGCAAATCCTATCTTTAATCAAGTGTACCAGGTCTTAAGATTGCAAAAAGAGTAAGTTTGATATCATAATTGAAAGAACGAGTGAATAACTCAAAAGTAATGTTGTGAATGATACCTCTTGTGAAGGGTATCCTTCTCGGGATACAAAGTTCGATGGTAATCCTCTTTGACTAGGATTTAAAACCGACGACGATCTCCTGCAAAGGAGAGGCAATGTCTTGCAATACAATAAAGTCCCAAAACTAGGAGTATCTTGGAAAATCTCAAGATCCATTGGAACGGCAGATAGCAACAAAAAAAAAAAAACACAAAATACTCTTTGGTTGCTCTACTACTATCCTCTAATGTAGCAACTCGTGTAGCAGAGGACATAGAAATTGGCTCACTCGAGGGTGGAGAGCTACGCATAACTGGGTCCCCAAATTCGGTAATTATACGAGTATTAATTGGCTCCTCATGCAATGATTGGGGTTGAGAGTCATGCACCTCCGTTGGAGTAGCAATGGGAGGCTCCTCTTGAAAGATGAAGGCAAGCACCTCCCCTAAAAAGGGGTACCTGAAGGGTCATAAACTAGGATAGATCATTAATAAAAACCCCTCAACACTCCTATCAGCAACCATAGCATAGATAGCATCAACGATCCTATAGACTTCATCATCGTCTGAGTGAGGTTCTAAGGTGATTGTCACCCCAACATCAAGCTAACCAATATCAACAGGTGGAGGAGAGTCAATTATGAGTCCACCTCTTCTTCCTTTCATGGGATGAGATGGCACATCAGTAATTACCTTTTCACCTAGAACATACCAATTAATGTTGTCTAGAGTATCTTGGGTTAAAAGAATTCCAATCCTGCACAACTTGGTGGTATTTTTTTTTATAGGTTTTGTCCAAAATTGAGTCATATGGCTCTCAGTGTCAATGACTAGACCAGAAAATGAAGGGTTGACATCCTTCCAATTATTAGAAAGAACCCAGTTCAAGGAACTTTGATGAAAAAGAAACTATCCTTCCAATTTTTTATCGAGTTAAGGATCCTTTCATTTATTTTAAACTTTTTTTGAAAAAATAAAAAATACAGTCACTTTCTTAGTTAAATTTAAAAACCACATTGACCATCTAGATGTCCAATATAATATTTTAACGACAAAAAAAGACACATAAGGCCACTATGTATCTAATGATATTTGGATGGAGATAAGCAACCAAAATTTCCAAAGTCTCTATTATTTCTACAAATTCCTAGCAAAGAAAATTTAAAAACTATCTTTCAAATGGGCATCATAAATAGCAGTAAAATCATCTCTCTAATAATAAACTCTTTCTAGAAGCGAGAAAATTTGAAAAGGGATAGTAAATTAAAAATTATACCGAATGCATATATCTAGCACAAGATCCATTAACAGGCAAGAAGCAATGTCAACAATGGCTTTTGAAGTGTTTTGTGAAGCCATCGAAAACAGATCAGGTAAAAAAATTAAAAATTTAGTACTCCAACGAACGGCGAGGCAAAAGTATAATTAGGGAGGCATTACAATTTAAAGGGGAATTGAAGTTGAAAATGAAGCATTTAAGGCATTAATGCTATTCCAAATGACGCATCTCCCATTAAGTCTAAACGCTGCATTTTAAAGAGTTTCAAAAGAAAAGGCAAACTTGATGATTGTCTACCAAAACACTGGTGCCGCCACCAAAATGTAACGTCCCTCGCTAGGATAATGATGACAATGACGTCGTTATTGCCAAGCTAATGAAATTAGGTCTCAAAGAATCAATTCACTTTAGAAAATGGATTAAGACATCCTGAATAATTTGAAGATATTTAAAGGGTTCTAATTTGTCAAGAGATCAAATTCTCAAAAAAAAAAACTGTCAAAAAGGGATTTTTGATTCTAAATACCTACATCTATCCACACTGTTTATGAATAGCCACATCTATTAATGACACTTTTGAAGAGACAAGCTCCAATACGAAAAATTATATTTATTTGAAATCATACGTGTGCAAATATTATGTGTGCTCAACTGTTTTGGCAATCTTAATGCATAAGCCATTCTTGTTAACATGTTTCCTCTGATATACATGCTCTCAACTCCAGCAAAAAAACAAATAAAAATTGCTAATTTTAATTTTCACTTGTCAGGAAAGGAAGAAAGGTAAGGTATAAAAGAAGAAATACAAGATGCTCAACACAATCAATGAAACAACTAAACTTCCAGTACATCCCTTAATCCGAAGCCAAAAGGGATCTGCGCTCTGCTCTTACCTGGCACGCCTGGTGGATTTCCTTTGTACATCATGGCTACAAACTCATTGTAATCTATCCTTCCATCCTGCATAATTAAATCCCAAGTAACAACACATGAATCTCCACGTTGCTTTAATGCAGAATCACTACGCATCAACTCAATAGCTAATCCTGTACTTCGTTTACATAAGCCGTAACTGGGCTGCCTAGTTTAATTGTTGCATTAGTTTAAAGCTGCATTACTTTCAGGAGAGAGAATAAAGGAAATTCTGAGGAATAAAACATAATGGTCTATCGTAAAGAGAGCTGTTAGGATCCTCCCATGGAGGGGCTCTCACATCCACCCAATTACTAGATTAGAAGTTAGATAAATGAATTGTGAAAATTAAATAGCTATTTAAATTATTTAATTCAATCTCTATCATTTATTTATCCAACTTCTAAACTTAGCCGTTGGATAGATATCAAAGCCTCTCCACCGAGAAAGCCATAAAAGGACTCCTATCATAAATAGATGCATCCCAGAGATCATGGTAAATGCCTGAAATATTAACCTAATGTCATGTTTTGGGTCATAGTGGCATAAAGGAAAGGGAGCATAAACTTCAACTCTGGAGGGGTTACACAAAGGACGGATGCCAAGATCCCAACATTAGTGAGTCTGACTAGTGACTACCTCTTGTAGAACTCGCATTATATCCTTTTGAAAAGTCCTATTAGGATTATTTCATTTTTTATCCTCCTTCATACTACTAAAGTCTCCCTTTGGTCCAACCAGTCTCAAGATCTATCTAGTAGAAACAAGCTACCTCAGCACTACAACGCACCGGATAGAGGTTAGCTTTGTAAAGGTGTAGGGTGATGACAGTATCTTGGCAACTTGGGAAACTAACATTATAACAATACATTAAAATATGTTGAACACATCATGTAATCCTTATTGCTCTGTCAACTTGCATCTAACTCTGAGCTTCATCCCTTTCCATCCACACTTGATGAACCCATTCTTCCCACTCAAATCATCAAATGGGAGGACTCTGAACCCAATCTTTGCAATGTCACATCACTTTACTACTCAATACACGCACAACTGTCCGGATTTTTCACAGAACTTTGCTATGTCTCCAAATATTAGTAGTGTGTCATGTCTTTTTAAGAGACATGATAATCGCTCCTCCACTCCTCGATATTGATGAGACCAGAATTGGAGTGGTGGCCCACAGAAAGAAAACTTACATTATCCTGATCAACTTCTCGAATCATTTCTTCCAAGCGCACATCCTCAATTCCAAACTCCTCACAGGCTTGCTGGAGCTCATCTGCAGTAATGTAGCCACTACCATCCTTGTCAAAGTAGGAAAACGCAACAAACAGATGATCTTCTTTCTCAATCTTGTTCAGATGCAATGTTGCAGCTACGAACTCCCCATAATCAATCGTTCCACTGTTATCAACATCAGCCTGCCGTTTCATCAAAGGGAGGGTAAGCTGAACCCAAAGATCACTAAATCCATGCCAACACTTAGAAAAAAAACTGATAAAACTTTGTAGTTGCCTAAAAGACAGAAGACAAAAAAAAGCTTGAGAAAATTAAGGCAATTGCAAAGATGCTGAAGAAATGAAATTCTTGATTTAACACGACTCAGGAAGGTAACGTTCCAGAATGCAGACGGAACATAACGCGACAGTAGAAAGTGGATTGTACCCTTGAAAGATGGGGAAGCATATTTGTTCTGATACTTACTGCTTGCATTAGATCATAAATTTCAGACTCCTTCAGGTTAGAACCAACTTTTTCAAGCCCAGCCTTGAGTTCTTCATAAGTGATTTGACCACTATTGTCTGTGTCTATCATCTTGAACATTTCCTTAAGTCCAGCTATTTCTTCTTCAGATAGGCTCTCTGCAATAACCTACAATGATCAAACAATTTCTTACTTTAAATGAAACAGCCACTATGAATGAAAGATGTGTCTCATCACACATACGGGTTCACATCAACCACCTGCTGAAAAGGTTTCCCAATATTAAGTTTCGCAACCAACTAGGCAGAGCCTTAATTCTTGGAAATAATAGATAAATATGCACATTGGGTTCCAGCTTCCTAATGGTTAGCTTATTCAAGCAGCTATATATAGAGCAAAAGAATTGATGAAAATATCAGCCGATATGATAAATATTGGCCAATATATACCAGTATCGAGGCTCAAAAAATGGACAATATCACGATATGTTTCCGTATCGACCAACACGGCTGATATATCAGTCGATACAACCTTATTAATTTTTGATTTTTAGGATTTGTTTAAATTCAATATATCCGATACCGATACGTATTGTCCAATATACCTGAGAGTGATATGATCTTGACCTATACCGATACCAATATTTTCATCCATTTTCAGATCTTAAGTTTCTTTTCTATTGAAAATGCACACTGCAACTCATAATTAAGTTCAAAGACTTACTCTAAGAGCCATTTTCTTGAGTTTATTCATGGCTCTGAATTGCTTCAAACGACTCAATACTGCAGAATCAAGAGGTCTGTCAGGAGCCACACCATCCACCTGCACCCAGGGATGGCCTGCAGATAGGTTTTACCATGTATATGAGCAATGACAAATCAGCCAAAAGCCCATTCAAGAGATACCCAATTTCAGTGGCATCCTTAAATTACAGTGGACAAGCACCTTATAGATACAAATAAAATGAGTACGATGAAACAAAACTGAGCAAAGCTCAAAAACATAAGCCGTAGAATCTTCTAAATGGATGCAGAATTGGATTTAAACTAAATTGATTTTGTCGCATCAGCCCCATACCTGCACCTAAACTGGATAGGTGCCTGTTAAAAAATGATTAGATGAGAAAAAGACATTCAAATTTAATTGTATGAACAACAATTGGTTGCCATTCTCTCCTGTGTTTCATAGAATGTTTACAATAAAAAGGGCAAAAAGTCTGGTGGAATATGAAATATAACAGATCCAGATTTGCAAGGTATGTTCACGGCTCAATTACACTTTCAAACGACAAGCATTCAGCTCATAGTAAACAGACCGACTGTAGAATCACAGATAAACTTAGCAAAAGAATGAAAATAAAAAGCATGCTCTACTAGAACCATTCTTCAAGAATTGCAAACTTCTTCCCAGAGAATTTCAGAAATTTATCCTCTTTCAAGAATGTTGCTCGACTTCAGACAACTATGGTCAGCATAGGAAGGGAGAAGGGATGAGAAAGAATTCAGTTCACTCCCACTCTTTGGAGTCCACACTGCCTCACAAAAGAAAGCAGGATATATGAACCATGAGATGCATGTGCACCAGCAGGAAGGCACACATATAGATAACTGGGCGAAAATTTGCATGGCAGTTGACTATGCTTTTGGTAACTATGATTATCTGATTATGTTGCATGCCTAAGAAGAAGATAGAAAGAAAAGACTGCCCAGTGATTCCCCTTAATGCTGTTATTTGAGGAGAAATAAACAAAGAACAGCTATGAGCCTATGACAAAACCAACCATCAAATTCCCAGTCTTGTTAAGGCCAACACGTTCATGTTGTTATAGTCTCAGAGATTAATAATACAAGCTTATATCATCATCATCAACATCATCATCATCATATCCCATAATGTTTTTTTCTTCAAGTAAAGGGAAGTTCAAAACTATGAAGGTGAACATTGGCTTCGTATTGAAGTTCATCCATTGTGACTTGGATGCCACTAGTTTAAACCATAAAAATAACATTTCTTTAATATAGAGGTAAAGTTGCATGCATTTGACCCTCCCATGTTCCATGATATTAGAGCCTAAGGTACTGGGCTGCCAATTTAAAAGGAACTTTTAAACAATGTTTAGAACCCATATCCCCATCAATAAGCAGTCCAAGCTTACTGAAGCAATAAGGATAAAAAAAATATTTCATGATTTTAGAAAGCGATGTGCATTTAAGGGTAGTTTCTAACTCAAAACATGAAAGATTTTGCATCAAGGGCAGGGCACCATATAATCAATAACTGGTACTGCTAGGTAATTTTAGGCACAATGAAATTTTGTTATTCTGCTCCCCTCACCAAGTGCATGTAAATATGCAGAAGTGGATCTCTAGGATTTGAAACAAAGTTTTTACTGCAGTGACTTCTTCTACTGCATTCCACACACCTAATTTAAGAAAAATAAAAGATGTAAGCAGGGAAATGCATCTGCCATTTCATCCAAAAACACGTGGATATTACAAGACCTGATTAAGAATGTTTTCCACATAACCTTTTCTCCACATATAGTCATTTCATTCCTGAATGCTAGAATTATTGCACCAACTGAAATAAATCAGTTGAAAAACTCACATAAAACTTCATGTGCAGTCAGCCGTTTTCTAAAATCACGAACGAGCATTCTCTTCACTAGATCTTTTGCACTTTCAGAGATACTAGGCCAAGGATCTGATGAGAAATCCAGATCACCATGCAGAACTTGTTCAAATATCCCTTGCTCATTTTCTACACTCAAAAAGATGCAATAAGACATGGGGAATTACACGAACAAATTCCATACCACTTTGTGCCATCCAAAATTTTAGAGAAAACTAAAGATTAACTCTCATACCAGCCCAAAATGGAGGTACTCCACTCAACAAAATGTAAACTATAACTCCGGCACTCCAGACATCTGCTTCTGAGCCATAGCACTTTCGTAAAACTTCAGGCGCAACATAATAGGGGCTCCCAACCACATCAGTGAATTTTTCACCTGAAAGGAGAGAACTATTAATACGGTGTTTAAACAAATGACAGTCAAATCTAAAAAGGAGCGCCAGAGGACCACAAGCCAAGAGCCATAATAGTCTCGATGAAAATAGTATCACAAGCTGACTTTAACTTTCGTAGCATATACTAGAATATAGGTATCAGTTTCTGTCAGTGCTACCAGCCATGTTATCACACATATCAAACACAAATTGTTTTGCAAATTACAACCCAAGGGAAATATCGGTCAGTATTTCAAAAAACAACAGGTTTACCTGCTGACAATCTGAGTATCAATTGATGTATTGTAATGACATAAAATATTTGTATCGCACTCCCTCCCACAGGATATAAATATTTCATTTCATGCTTTAGGGCGTCAGTAATTGTTACTCATTTGTAAAATGACTAAGCCTATAGCTAGCTTAGTAAGTTGCAAAATAAATAATTCCTAAATTCAAGAAGCTCATCAACTAATTCCAGCAGCAGACTGATAATGTTCAGTCTTATTTTTCACAACAACAAAAGGTGATTGCAATGGAACAATTGAGCAACTTAATAATCAAGCTTTCTATCCTTCCAGCTTGTTCCTTTCCCCGTTGAGACAATATGTCAACTGATACTGCATGCTTTCAAACTGCTATAACAAAGAAATTCAAATTAACAGTGCTTCCAGATATCCCCAAGCACTCAATGCCAGAAGTCTTATGCATCAAGGCCATCCTTGGTGCCTCTAGATATTTATTTCTAATGATATACCTTTTCCATTGGCTAATAATTAGATGGAAGGGGAACTAAACTATCCTATATTGGGACCATGGGATGAAACATCAGCCAATATATATAGATATCAGGTTTTCCAATGCCAATATTTTCTAATACCACCACAAATACAAGGTATCGCATCGGCAATATGTCGAATGATACATCTGATATCTTGTAATATATGGATCGATATTATTCCCTTGGGTTCCCATTTGAGGAAAACAAATGTGTCAACACTACATCAGATACAGCTACATATCATACTATATGGCTAATACCGATATGATGAACTAATATAGACAATATCAATATGAACACGGTGGATACAGACTCCAATAATTACATACGTGATTAGGACCGAGGGCTAGTTACCCTTGCTATATGAAGAAAACAAAAATAATGGAAAGGATTTTCATTTCAGAGGCTGGGATGGATTCAAATTGATAGAAAAATTCAACACATAAATCAAGACATGCCATCTCAGCATTGGACAGATTTCAAGAAATTGAGGGAATTGAATAGACAATAACCTTTTTCGATAAAAGTGTAATATAGAAGGCAGAAAGCATCCCAGCATTTTAAGAGGAAATCAAACATGAAAAGAATTTCCCAAAACAAAGAATGAGGCAGAAACTTGGAGAAGGATATAAAATCCCGAATTCTACCGTAGAATAACCAGTGGTAGATAATTATGAAATGATTTAGGGTGTATTGAAATTGAAAATCAATGGATAACAATCTATTTGTAGTCAAAAAAGGAAGCAGATAATTACTTCAACTGTATCCTTCATAAACACACACAGAATAAACTTTATTTGGATGCACTGCCTTTTGGAATTCTTATTTAGGGTATAATTCACAGAAACAGAAATTAGAAACAAGTAGATACAGAATATGGAGTTACAGATGTGAAAGAGCCAATAGTGGATGTATTCAGCCTTTAGTTTATCAAATGGGGCCACTGTATTACAAGACACATGATGTACTCAAATCTTCACGAATTTTACATAACGCCATGACTTGTCGGACTTTATTATTATCACCAAAGGAATGATTACAGTTGTAATAACCTTTTTCCCAGGTTGGATACTGATGGGTACTAATACCCAATGCCCATTAGAAGATCAATCCCTGTGAAATTATGCATTGATGCCATAGAGACCCAGTAGGCCCAAGAGATCCAAGCGGCCAAGTCAGCCCATGCGAGATAGTCGACTCAAAATCCAATCGGGCCCATGAGCCTAGGATGGGCCTTGGACGTCATCAGGTCTGCAAGACCGGCACGTCAGGTATTTGGTGGCTGATCCTGTCAGGCTGCAAAAGAAATGATGGCCTGCAGGACACGCCTGATCACTACGGATGTGACGCCATGAAAAGTCAGCCAGCATACACGCAACCTCCCTAACACAGTAAACTGGATTTGTGGAGCTGGTGACAGGCTCCTCTACACACACCAGCGCCACATCGACGCCTCACAAAGGAATATGCAACCGTTATAAATACGTAAACTGTCTACCAAGCAAAGGGTCCAACACTTACTCTTGTGTAACTTCTATACAGAAAGAAGGAAAGGAGAAAAGGCCTAAGAGCAGCCTGTGACTCCCTGTAATCACCCCCTCTCTTGTAACTAAGCACGATAGTGAACCAAGTTCTTGGATAAAAGTCCCGTGGTTTTCCCTTCCCATTTAAGAGAAAGTTTTCCACGTAAAATCTCGGGTGTTATCGTCTCCTCCTTTCTCCCTATCTTTCATGCCATATTCACTAATCTAATAAATCTCTCTACATACTTTGTTTTGCACAAGTTCCGTCCAAGTGCGCCTGGAAGATCCACAAACTCATCTAGACCTTCATCCGTACAATGGCCGAAATTCGAGAATGCAACATTGGCGCCGTCTATGGAAACCGACTAAAAGTCAGGTTAACACATTTTCCAAAAGTTTTCAGATGCACTTTAGAAGCAAGAGAATGACGAACACATGAGCCTAGGCCAGGTCGTCGTCCAAGCTGCGGCATCCTGCGGCAACTGCCTCTCAAAAGGCAGTAGCATGGGCGACCGTCCAAGCCCTTGTGTAAAGGCACTGGCAGTAAAAGTGGACGATCTTTCAAGAGCCGTCCAAACCCTTTGCTCAAAATTGGACGGGCCATCTATGGGAGCGTCACCCAAAGCCTCCCAAACCGCAACGTCTCAGAAAAATGGGAAGGGAAAGAAGCATCCCAAGAGGCAAGCGACCCAACGCGAGGACCCAGGGACACAGGTTGCCTTGAGCAACGAAGTCCCACTGCGACTTAAAACTCGCTTGGGTCCTTGAATCCAAGAGAGTGGCCCAGAAAGACCAGATCCTTGTCACTCTCGCTACAATCGAGAGGCCACCTTTCAGAAAGGATCCTCTTGTAGAGAGATGCTTGCAA
The DNA here is from genome assembly GCA_033239525.1 of Nepenthes gracilis. NCBI lineage: Eukaryota > Viridiplantae > Streptophyta > Magnoliopsida > Caryophyllales > Nepenthaceae > Nepenthes > Nepenthes gracilis. Next base: position 408,154 of record BSYO01000010.1, read on the forward strand.
AAGAAAAGAGCCACGCGGAGCAAAAGGCTACACAAGCTTCTTGTGAGCTGAGGGATTATCTCAAACAAAAGAAGGCCGCGGCTCAACCCCAAACAAAGAAGCTTAAGAAGATCTAGAAACGAGTCTTTGGAGGAGAGGCCAACAAAGCCAGGAGGCCAAAAGGTGAAGAGGATTTCCACCCGAGGACGGTGGAAGGAAAAAGAAAGAGCATGGACCATCAGGATTCCCAAGGATCGTCAAAAGGCCCAGATTTGAGCGGGTAGTTCGAAGGAAATCTAAGCCTTCAAACCGAACTCCCTTGAACGATTCGCGTACCAAGATCCTGAGGCAAATCCAGAATGAAGAATTTCTAAAGTGGCCCAACGCGCTAAAGAACCCAGATGGGGGCTATCAGACAAAGTACTGCCACCAACATCACCGCCGAGGTCACGATACTGAGAGCTGCCGGACGCTGCAAGTGGAGATCGAAAGGCTAATCACACAAGGCTACCTCAACCATTTCTTGCAAAGACCCAGACAAGCTACCGGAACAGCAGGAGATGGTGAAGCAGACCAGCCAAAAGGTGGAATGTCATAAGCGTGATGGCCCCTCGACCAACCCGGACAACAACGCGCAAAGGCTTCTAGAAAGCCTAGACGTCCTTGAGGAAGCTTAAAGCATGGCAAGGCTACGGAGAGCCGCGTACCGGCAGGTAACAACCAAACATGCCAACAGTCAGATAAAGGGACTGAGGACTTAAGCCCACAAGGTAGATCTAACCCAGGGACAAAGTTGGTACCCGGAGGCTCGAGGATTTGGACCCACGTTCCAAGAGGTCCGAGAGGTTGATTTGGCCAAGAGCCTAAATTAACCTAGGAGGCTCGAGGACTCAAGTTCACATTCCAAGAGGCCCAAGGAGCTAATTTGACCAAAGAAGTCAAATTGGCCTCAAAGGCCCACGGACTTAAGCACTCGTCCCAAATAATACCATCAATAAATGAATGTGTAAATAGCCACGTAAGGCGAAATACATCATCCGATGTGCTGTAACACGTTTTATGGATATAATGAAATTCCTTTAACTTGTTTATTGTCTTGCATTTCATTGAACGTTTGCATGTCATCTCATTAATTTACAAGACCTAGGCTGCCCCTAAGTCAAGTAAAAATAACCCTTTCACTTGCTCTTAAAACTCGGCAGTGTCTGAGCAGCCTAAGAGGTCGTACTTAAAACTCGACAGTGTCCGAGCGGCCCAAGAGGTTGTACTTAAAACTTGGTTGTGTCTGATCGACTCAAGAGATAGGACTTAAAACTTAGCACGGTACCAAACAACCCTAGATGTTGAACTTAAAACTTAGGGGGCTTAAAACAGCAAGCATGCGAGGACCCTAAAGGTAACATCTTCAACCTAAGGCGGTCGAAAGGTTCAGAAATTAAGCTAATAAGAGATCAAGTTTTCTTAACAGCATGTCATAAAAAGAACTATGCACACACAAAAGACAGTCTGAAAAAAGGATTGCAAAGAAAATGAATTTTATTAACACTTTAAGTTTACCGTGTCCACAATGTATATATAAAAAAAAAAAAACTCTACAACTCAAATTTACAAATGGCCCTCAGAAAGTCCTGGCTGAGCAGAAGAAGTGCCCAGCTGCTACTACTATCCACTTGGACCAAAAGGCCCTGCTTACTCCGAGAGATCTCGGCTACCCTAAGGTCGGGTCCACTTGCTGGCCCAGGCCGAGAAGGGCTAGGAAATGCCCTTCCTGGGAGACCATAGAAGTTCCCCGAGCATGTGGCACTGGCATTCCGGGGATCAAACATGGCTGTGGGAAATTGTGGGCGCAACAACCTCATCACTCGGCGGCACAAATTAATACCGTCCCAGCACTTGCCCTCCAGTGCCAGTGCTATATCCACGGCCCTGACTGAAGTCCTTAATGCCTCCTCCAGTTGGAGGTTCCTATCCCGTAGCAGCCTGTACTGAACTTGTTGAAGACCCAATGTGTCCTCGAGGGAGGCAATTTTTCCATTGGCCTCAGCAAGCTTAGCCTTAAAACTTTTGTTGGCCTCTTCAGTGGCTTTGAAGGACTCCAACTCAGAACAGGTTTGGGCGACACCACCGATAAGCAGCCCAAGGTTCCTAGCTAACTCTTGAAACTGTAGAGAAAAGCACAGTAGTTAAAGCATGAATGGAAGAAAACAAGAAGCTAAAAGGCTAAGGAAGGACAGAAGGATACTTGAGAGACGAGAAAGCCATTGGCTGAATTCTCCTCTCTAAAAGTCTCGAACTCCTGCGGCTCAGCAGCAAGTACTACAGAAACCTCAACCCTGGTCTCGGACGTAGGGGCATCTAGCTCAGGATCGAGGACTGAGGGCTCAGCAGCTCCAGAAGGCTTTGCAGCCCCAATCCCAGCCTCATTAGCACTTGGAGCCCCAGCAATGTTCTCGGCCATGCCTTACTCTCGAACCTCAGGTGGGATCATCATTGGGCTGTAAATTTGGATTTTAAGGCATAGGGGCTCTACGATCGTGGCAGTGTCCTCGGCCTCAGCAGTCTTAGCAGAAGACGTCATCGCCACTACTTCCTCGGTCCGGGTCGCCTCAATCTCTCCCAGTGCAAGTCCCCCAGCAGTGTCCTTGGACGGATTATCAATCCAGTCTGAGACCTCACAAGTAAAGACGAGAGGATGTCGAGGCCTTTGGGCTCGAGAGGAGGGACGACAGGAAGCTCCGCGGACCCAGAAGGCGCCTCAGAAGAACCTCCAGACAGCCGTCGATGCTTCTTGGAAAGGAACTTGGCCACAGTCTCGCCCTCACCGGATGAGGAACTCTCCGCAGGAACAGCAGGACGCATGGACAAGGACTCGGTCCGCTGACTCTTCCTTGGGCGCTCGAACGGTTCCTCTATCTTTAGACTCTTTTGCGTGGCCTTCTTTTTCTTCTTCTTCTTGGCCGGGCGGTCAAAAGGAGCGCTAGAGTCCCCAAACTGAGGTTCCCACTTGGCCTTAGCCAAGTTCTCGAACCTTAGCAACTTATTTTCTTTGTTCTCGTGAAAATTGAGAAGGTTGGACTGTACGAGAGCTACAATATCCTTCACCAACGCCCTCTCCTCAGGTGTGGTGTCTTGGCAGAGCTTGGGATCAACGTTCCCCCAATCGTTGGAGATATCCTAGATACAGCGAACTGCTAAGAAAAAGCACTTATCTTTCCACCTTTTGGGGGAATCAAGGTTGCCACCACTCAGCGCCGCAAACTCAGGACGCGGAGTAATGACAACCCAATCCTGGCCGTGCGTGAACCTCAGAATCACCTTCATAGACAAGGTCTCAAAGGTCTTGTGATGGCATCGAGCGAAGACACAAAGAAAAACAAGATACCTCACCGCGTTTGGCCGGAGATAGGCAACAGGGACCTTGCTGTGGTACAAATCCAGTGGCATGTCGAAGCAAAGCCCACTCTTGAGGTGGACTGTGTAAATGGTGATGAAACCATTTGGTGGATTGTAGGTCCTCTCATGGGGCTCTCGCACCAACATCCCCATCTCAGGAGGAATGCAATACCTCAAACGGATGGCATTGAGGTCAGAAACCGTGAGTGAAGAAGCAATGTCTGCAATGTAAGGAGCCATCGAAATGTGAAGAGAAGAAGAAGATGGACAGTGCACGATAGTAGGGTTGCAGACAGTGATTTCGAAGACTTAGAAAATTTTTCGAAAGCAAAATGAGAGCGGATGAATGGCAAAGAGGTAGGTGTCCGTTATCAAAGGCTTCGAAATTCAAAAAGGGTGCGCCGCATTTAACACTAAGCCACGTGTTGCTTCCCTACCAATTCGAGGGTAATGATGACTTTTTCCATACCCAGGCCGCATTTAATGCGTGTATAGTGCGCATTTAATGCGCCAGCTGACGGACAGGACAGCACTCGAGCACAGAGAGAGTCCACGGACTTTGAACACGCCCTCAGACAGATTCAGACAAAACAACTCAAAAATACGTCTGAGGACTCTTGCAAAGCTTGCAGACGGCAGTAAGCACCCTAAAGGATCATGTCAAGGCCAAAATGCCCAAGGAACTTCGGCCGTTAAACATGCCAAAGGCTGAGATTCTCAGGTTCCTTTGGCATGGGGGGCTAGTGATTGGTACTGATACCCAAAGCCCATTGGAAGATCAATCCTCGTGGAATTGGGCCCTAATACCGTAGAGTCCCAGTAGGCCCAACAGGTCCAGGTGGCTAAGTCAGCCCGTGCGAGATAGTGGACTCAAAATCCACTCAGGCCCATGAGCCCAGGATAGGCCTCGAACATCATCAGGTCAGCAAAACTGACGCGCCACGGATTTGGTGGCTGATCCTATCAGGCTGCAGAATAAATGATGGCCTGCAGGACACGCCCAATTACTACAGATGTGATGCCACGAAAAGTCAGTCAGCATACACGCAACCTCCCTAACACAGTAAATTGGATCGGTGAAGCTGGTGGCAGGCTCCTCTGCACACGCCAGCACCGCGTGGACGCCTCACAAAGGAAGACTCAACCGTTATAAATACGTAAACTGTCTACCAAGCAAAGGGTCCAGCACTTACTCTTGTGTAACTTCTATACAGAAAGAAGGAAAGGAGAAAAGGCCTAAGAGCAGCCTGTGACTCCCTGTAATCACCCCCTCTCTTGTAACTAAGCACGATAGTGAACCAAGTTCTCAAATAAAAGTCACGTGGTTTTCCCTTCCCATTTAAGGGAAGGTTTTCTACGTAAAATCTCGTGTGTTATCGTCTCCTCCTTTCTCCCTATATTCCATACCATATTCACTAATCTAATAAATCTCTCAACGTACTTTGTGTTGCACGGGTTCCATCCAAGTGCTCCCGAAAGATCCACAGACTCATCTGGACCTTCGTCCGTACGGTGGCCGAAATTCAAGAACACAACAGATACAATATTTGATCAGGTTGTATATTGTGGCATGCTTATGGCAAATTTTGAACAAGGAGATTTGTATTTTGGATGAATGAGAAATATTTATCTCATCTCTAAGCCCAGGTTCAAGCACAATTGGAATTTGATATATTTGGGGTAAGTGAATCTAAATTATTGTCAATCTAGTCCAAACCTTTAGGGTGGCCTAGGGAGGTTAAGCCTAATGACAGGTTAGCCTAATGTTACTTGAAACCCATATAAGATTAAATGGGTTAATAATCAGACGACACATAAATTAATTAGGTTCATAGGATTACATGCAATATTACACCGATTGCAAGGGGAGGTGGTAATTAAGTGGGAGGTGGCAATTAGGTGGTTTTATATTTTTAAAACCAAGAAAGGGGGCCCTATTCTGCTCCAGCCAAAAGGGAGGGAGGGGGGAGAGAGACAGAGAGAGAGAGTGAGAGAGTGAGTGAGAAAAAGAGAATGAGAGAAAGGAAGCTCCAGCTTCCTGTTCCCTCAGGCAACAACAAAGAAAAAAGGAGAAAGAGAAGAAAAGAGAGAAAGAAGAAAACAGAAGAATCTCCTTAATTCCAATTCATGATATGTTTTGAGTGTACTTTGGGCATAATTGTTGGAAACTAGCTTGCATGTGAATTTATTAAGGGAATCATGGTTTATTTGTGCTGCATGCTAGTCATGTAAGCAAATTGATGATTAAATTGTGTTACATGTTGGATTAAGGAAGATAATTGATGGCTAGATTGGTTTGTGGATGTAAATTGATGGTTACATCATGTTGCATGTGGATAGATGATGCTCCCAAGAGTTTCTATTCAGTGGCAATTGAGTGACGTTCAAATGTCAAAGAGAAGTATTGTTGCAGAGTTGTTTTATTGCTCTAATTTTACCAAGTTATTTTTGGGATCTAATCAAGTAACATTAAGACTTATTAGTAGGCCCTAATTGAGGATTTTGATTGACCTTAAAGTGATACATTGAAGCACGACAAAGACGGAGATGTTTATATTGCGTCTGGGTACTTAAGGTGCTTTCGTTACACTTCTGCAATCAAGTTCGGGAGGGATTTTGTTACTGGTCCTCTCAACGAGCCTCCAGGCACACCACCACAGCAGCTGCCCACGGTTGTGAGGCAGAGCACCCGAACCCACCGACCACCGAAATTGCAAGATTAAGTTTAAGCCCAAATACGTGGAGTCTGTTACTTTATACTGATTATACTTGTTACAACAGCTATGTTAACAGATTATAGCAGTTATGTTAGGCTGGTATACGTTGGTATAGAGAGCATGTGCCACCCACGTGTGTGGCCTTGTATTTAGCCCAAATCTATTAAGGGCAAAGTAAGCAATATACTCATTTCTCACCTTCTCTGCTCTCATCTCATCTCTCTCCTCTCTCTCGAATCTTCTCTCCTCTCGATCTGTCAGTTCCCCTTCTCCCCAACCCTCTGCTGAAACTTCCCTCCTTCTTGCTGTAACAAATGACTGTCTGCCTCTTCCGCATCAGCTGGTGCTTTCATTGAGACATGGTAGAGGACATGACAACGCGGTACAAATTGTTGGAGGACACGATTTCGGGATTGAAGGAGACGACCGCTGCCCTACAACAGCAATTAGAGAGCATTGTCACCACTCTCCAGCATCACTCTGAAGGTATTGCCTCAAACACCTCTCTTGGTGTACATTTACAGAAATCCTTGTCCAAAATTATCCATTCCTTGGCCCGAATCGAAGCTCAACCTCGATCTACAGTAAACCCACCATTGCTCTCAACTCCACCCTCGTTCATGGCGACAACATCCTCGCACTCAACTCCTCCTTCACAAAATTTACCTCTCTTCCCTCAAACAACGATGGATTCCCATCCCTCACATCCTGTCCACCTACCGAAACTCGAAATTTCTTTTTTCTCCGGAGACAATGTCCTCGGATGGTTGTTCCAAATTGAACGCTTTTTTTATTACCACCTTACCCCAAATGACCAGAGGCTAACAATTGCTGCCTTCTATATGTCTAGGTCTGCACTCCAACGGTATCAATGGATGCATGCCACCCACCAACTCACAACCTGGGAAACTTTCACCCGGGATCGGGAGCTCAGATTTGGCCCATCCACTTACTCCAATCCTGAGGCCTTACTTTATAAATTACGACAAACCACCTCAATCGCTTCATATATGATCGAATTTGAAGCTCTGTCGACCCGTACCTCAAGCCTGACTATGATGAACCTCTTAAATTGCTTCATCTCGAGGTTACGAGATGACATCTAAAAGAAACTATTGCTGTTGAAACCCCAGATATTACCGGAAGCCATTGGAATGGCTAAGATAGTAGAGGACAAAATTGAGGCAGGCCGCTCCACGTTCCACCACTAGCCAATTCCCAAACAGACATCTACAATTCTGGGCCACCCTCCACGATCATTCCCCCACCAAACGGTGTCACCGAGATTGCCCATCAAGCGGCTTACACCGGAAGAGATGGCAGCTCGCCGTTCACGGGGCCTGTGTTTCAATTGCGATGAACAATTCACTCCAGGCCATCAATGCCGTCCTCCCCAATTCCTTTGCATGATTGCTAAGGAAGAGAACATTCCAATCGCTGAACCACTACCCTCAGAGGAGTTGTCACCCAAGCCTGAACTCCAACCCACAGATCCTGCCGACATGGAGCATTTACAACCAATTCCTGATTCTATCCCCACAATTTCTCTACATGCTCTAGGGGATGCTTTGTTCCCTCCACATTGCGATTGCAAGGCCAAATTTCAGCCTACCAGGTAGTCGTCCTGGTTGACAATGGCTCTACTCATAATTTTCTCCAGACCAGAGTGGCCAAAAACTTAGGGTTGCCAATTTAACAGTCTCAACATCTTAATGTCACCGTCGGAAATGGTGATTCCTTGCACTGTGACCCCATGTTTGGTTGGAGGAATAAGGTGAGAATAGAATTTCTATTCCCAGGGAATAGATATTTCTCCGTTTGGTTACAAATTTAATTGAGAATAAATATTTTCAGGGAATATCTATTCCCACCATTTCCAGGGAATAGATATTTCTCCGTTTGGTTACAAATTTAATTGAGAATAAATATTTTCAGGGAATATCTATTCCCACATGAAAGGTGGGAATAGATATTCCCATTATTTATAATTATAATAATAATTACTATTATTATTTTATATTATTATTATATGTAATTATTATTATGTTTTATTATTATTATTATTATTATATTTTATAATAATTATTATTATTACGTTTTGTAATTATTATTATTATTATTATTATTATTATTATTATTATTATTATTAAATTGTATAATTATTATGATATTTTGTAATTATTATTATTATTATTATTATTATTATTATTATTATTATTATTATTATTATTATTATTATTATGTTTTGTAATTGTTATTATTATTATTATTACTATTATCATTATTATTATCACTATTCTCACCTTATTCCTCATACTATTTTACAAACCAAATAAAAGAATATTAATTCCTACCTTATTCTATTCTAACAACAAAAATGGGAATAATAATTCCAACAATATTCTCATCCTATTCTATTCCCTATAATAACTATTCTATTTCCACCTTATTCCATTCCCACAACCAAACGTACCGTGAGAGAATTTGCTCCAATACACTGATAACCCTGGATCAAACCCCATTTCGTGTGAATTTGTACTTATTACCCATTTATGGAGCAGATATAGTCTTCGGGGTACAATGGCTGGCTATAATTGGTCACATCTTATTTGATTACAAGGCATTGTGGATGAGTTTTGATCATGCCTGCAAAAGGCTCACCCTGCGCGGGCTGCAATCAGCCACTATCTCTGCCATGACATTGGGATAGTTGCGGAGAAGTGACGTGACCAAAGCTACCACTACCTATTTCCACATGACCATTACTTCTCTGTGGAAACCAACGATCGAACCTTCTACAGGGCCTCCCTCCTTAATAGAATCGGTGGCCCTGGAAATTTTCCCTTCCATTCGATCAACATTGCTGCAGCTTCTCTCTACTTTCACAGAGGTGTTCTCCCTACCCTGTGGCCTTCCCCCATGCCGGGCCACCGATCATCGAGTTCCACTAAAGCCCACCTCCGAACCTGTCAACGTTAAACCTTACTGGTATCTACACTACCAGAAGGCAGAGATGGAACGAATGATCCAAGAGATGCTGCCGAGGGCATCATTCGACCCAGTAACAGACCTTTCTCCTCTCCTGTCTTACTAGTTAAGAAACACGACGGCAATTGGCGGTTCTGCGTAGACTATCAGGCCTTAAATGCTATCACGGTGAAGGATCGATTTCCAATCCCTACCGTCAATGAGCTACTGGATGAGCTGGCCGGAGCTCGGATCTTCTCCAAACTCAATTTGAGGACTGGATACCATCAGATTAGAGTCCATCCAAAGGATATCCACAAGACCACCTTCCGGACCCACGATGGTCACTACGAATTCATGGTCATGCCTTTCGGGTTGTCAAATGCCCCCTCATTCCAATCCGAAATGAACGAGATTTTTCGTTCAGTACTACGGCGATCAGTGTTGGACTTCTTCGATGACATTTTAGTCTACAGTCCCACCTGGGAGACACATCTTCATCATTTGGCTTAGGTGTTACACATCCTCCAGACTCATTCTTTTTTTGCAAAGCAGTCCAAGTGCGAGTTCGGACGCACTTCGCTGTCATATCTCAGTCATGTTATCTCGGAGCACAGCATGGTAGTTGACCCCTCTAAAATCGCTACTATCCAGACTTGGCCCACACCGGCCAACGTGACCCAACTGCGCAGCTTCTTGGGACTCGCAGGGTATTATTGTCACTTTGTGAACCGGTATGCTCAAATTTTAGCTCCACTAACGATGTTGTTGCGTAAGCACGATTTTGTTTGGACTCCCGAAGCTGAGCAGGCTTTTACCTCCCTCAAAACTGCCTTGACTTCCACTCCCATGCTCACCCTGCCTGATTTCACCAAACACTTTGTAGTTCAAATGGGTGCTTCGGGGCAGGGCATAGGGGTAGTGCTACTTCAAGAAGGGCATCCTATTGCTTATTTTAGCAGGCAGCTTTGCCCTAAATTGCAGGCCTGTTCTACTTATATAAAGGAGTTGGTTGCTGTCACAGAGGCTATAACAAAATGGCGGTAGTATTTACTGGGTAATAAATTCACCATACAAACGGACCATCAACCCCTCAAGGCCTTACTGACATAGACTATCCACACTCTAGAACAACAGCACTGGATCACCAAATTATTGGGATTTGACTTCGATATCATGTACCGGCCAGGACGCACCAATGGTCCTGCGGATGCTCTGTCCAGGCGAGAGCCTAGCACTTGTCTGGCAATCCAATGAGTCTCCCAGCCAGTCATAGCTCTGCTAGCTACTCTGCGGAAATTTATTGGGCGATATCCAGCAGTCACCTCCTTCACAAAGGCCATCCAAGATCAACCCGGTGATCATGAGGGGTACTCTTGGCGCGATGGTGTGATTTTCTTTCGGAACTAGATCCGGGTACCACCCAAGTCTGCACTCTCAGACTTGATATTGCAGGAGTACCATAATTCACCACTTAGGGGACATGCTGGAATCCACCGTACTTATTCCCGCATTGCTTCCATTTTCTTCTAGCTGAATATGCACAAGGAGGTGCTGGATTTCGTCAACAGTTGTTTAGTATGCTAGCAGATCAAACCTCTAAATGTTGCGCCACAAGGGCTTCTCCAACCTCTCCCCATTCCAGGGAACACTTGGGAATCCATTTCTATGGATTTCATCACCCATCTATCCCCTTCATGTGGCAAATCAGTCATCTTCGTGGTCGTAGATCGGCTCACCAAATAAGCCCACTTCTCAGCCCTGGCTGCCCAATTCACTGCGGTACAATTGGCCGAAGTTTTTGTTTGGGAAGTCTGCCGGTTGCACAGATTCCTGGCAGACATTGTCTCTGATCGCGATTCTCTGTTCATGAGTCTGTTTTGGAAGGAGCTCTTCAAGTTGTAGGGCACCCAGCTGTGCACCAGCAGCGCCTACCATCCACAATCGGATGGAGAAACAGAGGTCGTTAACCGATACCTTGAAGATTATTTGCGCTGCTTCGTGGCCGGACTTCCTCCTGGGTGCATTATTTACCGTGAGCGGAGTAGCACTATAACACCGCCTGGCACTCTTTCATACAAATGAGCCCCTTCGAAATAGTCTATGGCCGACTCCGGCCCTCACTACTCTCCTACGTGCACGGCACTTCTTCTCTCGCCGTAGTGGACGGTTTGCTGACCACTAGGACCACCATATTAGCCACACTCAAAACCAAATTGCAGCGTGCTCAACTAAGGATGAAGCAGCAAGCAGATTCTCATCGGACGGAGAGGGAATTTCAGATCAGTGATCTCGTTTATGTGCGTCTACAACCCTATCGTCAAACTTCAATGGCACGGCGGCAGACCAACAAGCTCGCCAAGAGATATTATGGTCCCTTCCACATCCTGAAACGAGTGGGAGCTGTTGCTTACCGACTGGATTTGCCAGCACACTGCAAAATACACAACGTCTTCCATGTATCGCTACTTAAATGGTGCTGTGGAGACCACAGCAGCTCCATATTCGATCAGCCCGCTGATGTGTGGGGCTCCCAACCCTTACTGCAGCCGCACCAGATTCTTGGGTTCCGGCGCATTCTCTACAACAACCAAATCGTGTCCCAAGTGTTGGTGCATTGGAAGACCCAAACACCTGAGGAGGCTACCTGGGAGACCGTTTCTGAATTCCAACAAGATTTTTCCACCTTCAACCTTGAGGATAAAGTTGGTTTCGATGAAAACGGTAATGTTACGGGTCCTCTCAACGAGCCTCCAGACACACCACCACAGCAGCAGCCCACGGTTGCAAGGCGGAGCACCCGGACGACCCACCGACCACGAAAATTGCAAGATTATATTTAAGCCCAAATCTATGGAGTTTGTTACTGATTACTAATTATACTTGTTACAGCAGTTATGTGAACTGATTACAGCAGTTATGTTAGGCTGGTATACGTTGGTATAGAGAGCAGTGCCACCCACTTGCGTGGTCTTGTATTTAGCCCAAATCTGTTAAGGGCAAAGTAAACAATATACTCATTTCTCATCCTCTCTGCTTTCATCTCATCTCTCTCCTCTCTCTCAAATCTTCTCACCTCTCGATCTGTCAGTTCCCCTTCTCCCCAACCCTTTGCTGAAACTCCTCTCTTTCCTGTTGTAACAAACGATTGCCTGCCTCTTCCGCATCAATTAGAGCCCTTTGACTTATAAGTTGGAGGTTCTACCTCAAGCTTCCAAATATGAAACTCGTAACAAATTTGCTTAAATGAAGAGAATCGAAGAACAAAGACTGAGGTATTTGGTGAAGAAAATGAAGAAGTTTATTTGTAAGGATGGAGAAGGCAAGTTATAAGCTCCTTTGTTTTGCAAGTATACTCCATGACCTTCTCTTTGATTTGCAAGTATAATTCATGAACTGCTATTCAATTTACAAGTTGATCATTATATGTTCATTCACATATTTGTTTCTCTTGTTTTAAACATGTTTTAGGCTTAAATAATTGTTGTCGTTCATGCAATTAGTTGGATTAATATTTATTCACTTTGCATCCTTGCAATTGTCCTTGCTCCCTAACATGGCTTTCATCGTGGCATTCCATATAGTTTCCTTTAAATTTGTCATGTATGCCTCTAATTGAATGCCAAGAAATTTTGTTCCATACGAAGCCTTAGAAAAGAATAACTCCATGTCATATAAAATTCAGGGTCATATTTGTTCATATTGGCCTATGCTTTTTGAGACTATAACTTTGGATGATATTTTCGAAGCTTGGACCTAAGTTTCATTCTCGACTTAGGTTGCAATAATTTAAAATTAATTCTTATGAATTCACTAGATCTCATAACACAAACCCTGCTCTTAGTGTCATGGGAATTGCCTTGTATAGCGCCCTCTAATCCTTTTATCGTATTGATTTTTATGGACGTGTCAAGACAACGTGCAAATACACTAGGGAACTAGTGAATATGGAACTCAGGGTCCTCAATGTAGTCTACATTATACAAAGCTTATCTACCAGTTTATGTTGCTAGTTTGATGATTCTCTACAAATCCGAATTCCACATTATGATTATTGTCCTTGTTGTTATTGAGTTATCCTAAATGTAGAGATTAAGTTATATGTAAACCTTTGTAAGGAATTTAACTATCAATATGGTTACTCACATGTCCACTTATATTATTTGTTATGAAGAGTTCAAGAAGGCCCACCCACGGGATGTAATAATGGTTTTAGACCCCATCTATAGTGTGAAGACATACACAGATTGCTGGCCTTCCATTTTGACCAAGCCACAGGGGGTTATTTGTTGGCCTTGAATTCAAATATTTAGGAGTTCTTTTGATAGTATTTTGATTATGTTCCTTCTGGGATTAGTATTATGTTACCTTCAGGTTACAACATTCGAACTCCATTTGATATTTGTTCGTTTTCCATATTTGTGTCACTAGCTTTACAGCATTTTGAGTTTCTTTATTTTCAGTGCCTATGTTATTTGTTATGTCTCCATGGATATTGCTTACTAAGCTTTTGACTCAACCTTGCATCCTCCCATTTCAAATTTAATGACAAATGTGATAAATGGCAATGGAGCTTTAGCGATGGATGAGTTGAAGGCTTGGGTAAGTCATTGTGGAAGGTTTCATATATCTGCTATATTAGAATATTTCCCTCATTTTGGAATGTGACTTATGGTTTAGTGGCCTCAGTGATGTATAATTAAGGAATGAATGGTTTATGATGATCCAGTGATTTATGTCATATTATTTGTGGTAAGATTTGTGCAGCAGAAACGTGGTGGTTTATTTTTTGACTATTTAATTATCAATCAGGTTTTATTGAGGGGTCTCTAATGATTTGATTAACATATATAGGTTTTCAGCCCAGCGCCGTTACCCTGCAATTTATAATGTTTGGTATTGCATGTCGTGATGTGACATTTTCGGTGCAATGAGGAGCTAGGAAAAACACTTTGAGCACACACTTCCTTTGTTGCCTTCATTCAAAACTGTGAACCAAGTATGCTCAAAAGATTTGTCCTATAAGCCCCATATAAACTTAATGTAAAAGGGTTAGATCCTTCAAATTTAAGGTAAGAACAGACAAAAACTTGTAACTTATCCATGTCAGGTATGAAAAGTTCAAGTTTGTAGACAAATCAAACTGCATATATAGCAGGTAGTTCTTGCCAACCCCATTAGCTTAAAGGCATATAGAGATGATACTCTGGACCGCTAGTGATAAATACAGAGATATTATAGGAAGAATAGAAATCATAGATGGCATTCTTTTACCAATGAAATGAAAGATCTCTATAGAGAAAGCAAAGTTTCTGGCCTTGTGGAGTAGACATTGATAAAGTCCTCGATTGAGCCAACGGCATCTAGACCAGGATGGGCTTTAGCTTGATACAGGAAGATGGATAATGAAATGCCCTTCCCACTTAATGGCACCCATACCTCATAAATGTTAACAAAGAGACATATTGGACACTCTGAGGGACTTAGTAAATTGCTAAGTATGACCACGATAATAAAAAAACAAAGGCATTACTGCATTGATAACTGAGGGATATAATTTAACATAAGGCATTACTGCATTGATAACTGAGGGATATAATTTAACATAGTTGAAACTAAAAACAAGTTATTGATAATTCAACAACATCCAACATATTGACTAGAGGCTACAGCTTGTTTTTGTGCCATGTAGCATTTTGAAATTGCTAAACTTAGAAGTAGGGCATCAAACATAAGCAGCATCCCCCCACCCCAGTGCAACCAAAACAACGTGTGTTGGGCCACCCACCAAATTTCTCCTTCCACGAAATCGAGATAAAATCCCTACAAGATTGAATTTATCCCATTTGCTTAAATTCATGAGGAGGTAAGGCAATAACACAATCACAAACAAATGCACACAATAATAAACAAATAATATTTACGTGGAAAACCCCCCTTCTCAAATAAGAAGAAAAACCGAGGAACTTTGCATTCAATATATTTCTTTGAAATTCAGGACTACTAATGCCAAAGGGATCATGAGTACAAAAGGGTCAAGACATACCTGGCCGGAAGAATATGGATAGTCCAAAGTCAATTGTTTTGAGAGGAGAATCCTCCTCTTGACCAACAAAAAGAAAATTCTCAGGCTTTAGGTCTCGATGCATGACGCCCAAGGAGTGGCAGGCTTCTACAACCCCAACTATGGTCCTAGTAAGCTCAGCTGCCTGTCTCTCTGTATAATGCCCACGCTGAATGATCCTATCAAAAAGCTCACCACCTTTACACAGTTCCATTACAAGATGAACTGCCACGGCATCCTCATAAGCTGCCTTGAGTGAAATCACGTTCGGATGCCCAGCCAAGTGGTGCATTATCTGAATCTCCCTCCTCACATCCTCCACATCATCTTCAGTTAGCAGTTTCCTTTTTGCAATCGACTTACAAGCATACTCGTTCCCAGTGGCCTTCTCGACACATAGAAACGTTGTACCAAATTGCCCCTGTCCTAGTTTCCTACCCAAACTATAAAATTCCTTTATATTCTTCGTCCGCTTTTGAAGAACTGAATCTACCTGGAGCCCTGCACTCGGCACTCTCTTAAATTGAATAGGTTTTTTCGGTTTCTCTTGCTCTACTGGCTCGGCTTCTGCTTTTGGTATTGTCATTTGTTCAGGGGGTTCGCTTTGGGTGGACAAATGCAAATCAGGCTCTCTGGTGGTAGGAGGAGATGCAGGTTGCCCCAGTTCAAGATTAGTTTCTCCATCAGGCAAGGAAGATGCAGCATCTGTAGATCTGGCTCGCCACATTGCAGACGAAACCAATTGTAAGAAACCATGCTTGGAAATGCTGGGTCCTACACAGGTATTCCCCATCTAGAAAGTCTCTCACCCGATTGCTTCTCCACACTCTATTCTCAAGACTAGGCTCTACCTCTAACAATTCATTCCTTGTGGAATTTACGCCCGAGTAACTTCGTTAAAAGAACAATAAGGTCTAATCTTACAAATTAATAAATCTCACATAAGAAGTCAACGCCCAAGAATTTCAATTGAAACCCGGCGATACCCCAGATCGAACCAGCTCAAAAAAGAATTAATGCTGACACGCAGATGAAATGGAGCAGCGATTTCAAAATTTCTTCTGATAGCATGTGCATTTCAGAAAGATAATCCAAATTTACGTGAAAAAAACAAACGAATTAAGAAATTTAAGCTGAACTCAGAAAAGTGTAACCAATGCTAAGCCAAAACGAGGATTTCAACAGATCAACTACAAGAAGAACAACTACAGGGTGACAGATCGGAGCCACCGAAAACAACAAAAATGAATCCTTCAATGGAAAAAACAAATGAGAGTAGAAACCAACTAGAATGAATCAAAGCAGCCAAAATTAAAAATTAAAAAAAAAACATATAAAAAATGTAAAGATATTGAAGTAAGACAAGATAGTTGGTGCTAGAAGATAACTGGAAAAGAATGAAGTGTTGAAGGATTAAGAGACAGTAAAGATCTTTGATTTAGCAGGTCGCCCAGCTTTGTATATGGGGAGATTGATTCGTCGTTTGTCCGTTTACCCCCAATGTTTTGGCTGTTTCTCCATTGAAAAAAAAAAAAAAAATCGAAACTTTAAAAATCTAGTCCTAAAGACATTATTATTGTAGTTTTGTTTTCGTTATGTTCAGATCTGCAGCCATTCGAGCACGAAAACGCGTCTCCACGGATTTTTAAAATACCCAGCTCATTAGTAGGCGTGAAGTGGCGGAAGACCCTCCAGCACTTCGTGACATTTCCAAATCATTTTTTGGTTCAACGGAACTTTCTCTCTCTCTTGCTTAGCCTTAGGTTAGGAAATCAATCACGAAATTTTTAAAAATATTTTATTCGATATTTTTTAGTCGGCTAATATAAACTTAATATTTAATATATATTAATGTAGGATTAACCCTTATTTATATATATATATATATATAACAAAATACATAAATTGCTACAGAGTGTATTATTCGAGTTAAAATTCTACAGTCTTTATGGCATTTGTATAAGTGTCATATACTTATTTATTGTCTTTAAATTTGAATAGTTTTTTAAAAAAATAAAATATTAGCAAATATAATCTTTAAATTCTGTATCTAAGATTCATTTAAATAATTACTTTAGCAAATTATGTACTAATACATAGTAATTCTTTTATGCATCTATCAATATCATATAATAAATAATATTATTCTAAAATGTTGATAATTTTCTGATCACACAATCAAATTAGATAAAGATATCCATAAATTAGGAGGACAACTTTTTCATGGTGGAGCCATGGGCTCCCCCCACTTCTCTACATCTTAGAGGGTAGCAGATTTCCCCCTAACTAGGGATTGGGGCCTCCTTACAAGATAAAAGATTTTTTTTTTTTCCCTGTACATTTGAACTATTTAATATTTTAATATTAATATATATTTTAATCTTTAAAATAAAAAAATTTATTTCATATAATTTTAAAATATATATATATATATAATAAATATCATTAAATTATTAAGATCTAACCCGTATCCCTAGTTGGGGCTTTGGCCTCCACTCCCATTTTCCAAATTATGTGAGTCGTTAGTTTTCAGTACCATTTTTTGAAGGGAATATAAATCTAGGTAGCAGAGAGATCTCTCTTTATAATCCTCTATTAATGATTTAATTATGAAATAATTATGAGTTAATTAAGTTAATAATGATCAACTTTATTTTTCATGTACTATAATACGATTAACACTTAATTAGTAATACTTTTTTAAAGTAATAACAGGTTTCATATTAGAATTTATGTTACCCTTATGTTCGATATCACATTCATAGTAGAAAAAAATACTCTTTTTCTACTAATAAAAATACTCTTTTAGTCGTAAATGAATTAAGGTCTTCTAATTATCCTTAAAATTAATTATTTATATAACTAATTAAGAGATTTTACTAATTATGAGTGCTACCTACTAGTATATTGTGACCATCTATCTATATAAAATAAATAAATGGTTACATTTTCATAAAAATTATTAAATGAATTTAATCTCTCTCTCGCCTTTTTGTTTTTAAGTTCCAAAAAAATATTAATTCCAATTTAATTTCATAATGTATGTTAATGCTATTAAACATATAATTTAATTAATTAATTTAAAAGTTAATTTCTGATTTATATTAAATCTTGATGAATGATTTATGAATTATTAATTTAATTAATTAATGGACATCTATTCATTTTGATAAGAGTGACGAATCATTTATTTATCACTTTTTATATTTGTAATAGAAAAGTATGTATTTATAAATTTAACTGTCAATATAATATGAGATTTTATAATATTTACAAATATAAAAATCTATGATATGATTTTAGAGAATTAATCAATATCATATCTAGAACTTATACTATGAGATTGTTAGTAGTATTAATGTCATTGCCACCCCTCTATATACTCTTCTTTGGCGCTACACATGCCATTGTCTTTTAAGAGACATAAATGCATAATACACAATTGAAACAGATCTATAATCAAACATACTCTATGCCTTGGGAAACTCGATAATGTCGAGGGAGCTTTATTTATATTTTTTGACTTCTTGGCCTTTCTAAATTCCTCCGATTACTACTTGATGCGGTTTTGGAAATAGGGGTCTTTGTCCAAGTCTGTGACGGGCTAGAACACCTAGAGTTTTGTGTAGTATTTTGAATATTTATTGTATAACTAATTTAATATGTTTTAATTATGTGCATGTTTTATTTGAATGTTACCTAAATAAATTTATTAGTAATTCAATTAGAAGAATTAGATTAATAATCAGCTAATAATTGTTGGATTAAATAAACTTAAATCCAAATAATAATTAGACAATGAACCTAATTATAATTGATGTACTGAAATTAGTTGGATTAAATAGAATTTAAGAACATGATCCAAAAATTTTGGGATCCTAATATTTAGAAGATTGAAATTCCCTTATCAAACATTTTTAAGCATCTGACTTTTGACAAATATATTACATTGGTTAAATTTTCTCATAAACGCATTAGCTTCATCTAAATTCATCATATATTTTGGAACCATTCTATCATTGAAATTAACCTTAAAGCTCAGCTATGTTTTGGTGTGACTTTCAAATTTTCTTTATCCAACTTATCATTTGATTTAATTAGTTATGCGTTATCCTATTATTTTAGGAAACCACCTAAGAAATTATTATTGGTTTTCATAGATTATTTCTGTATATGGGACACCTATATTTTTTTAAAGCATGCTTGGCCCGTCTAAAATGTTTGAACAAATAATAATATAGATAATGATAAAATTTGGAATATGGATTTGAAATTTAGAAAACTTGGTTAAGGACTATCCTAATTACTTTTATCCATTTAGCTGCCCTATTTTGCAACCAAATATTTAGGTTGTTAGCTAGATTTTAGTATTAAAAGTCAATGATTAACATAACCAAATTGGATTTGAAGTTTCTAGGAGAGAAATTAAGAGTAAATTAACCATCTTAGTCTAACTCTTTCCCCTTTCTAGTCTGGCAATCAAGAAGGATGTTGGATGGTATCATTCAATGTAAGTTGGGGATATTATTACCAATCTCTAGAAATAATCTTTGATATTCATAAGAAACTCAGTCTAGCTAAATAAAGAGTAAAATGTTGGTTCGTTAGCTGGCTATAT
The DNA here is from genome assembly GCA_033239525.1 of Nepenthes gracilis. NCBI lineage: Eukaryota > Viridiplantae > Streptophyta > Magnoliopsida > Caryophyllales > Nepenthaceae > Nepenthes > Nepenthes gracilis. Next base: position 427,892 of record BSYO01000010.1, read on the forward strand.
TTTAGACATAGTTGGCCAAATTAAATGAGAGAGTGTTATTCGGTTATTTGGTGAGAAGATTGGGCTAGAATGTCTCCTACTTGGAATGAGATAATATTGGATATGAGATTAGGAGACTAACTATTGGAAATCATAGTTTTTTGGAGTAGTTAGGCTAAATTATTGGGAGTGGCTTTAGCTGCTTAGGACACGGTAACCATATGCCTCTAGTGGCTATCTTAAGGGAGGGTGATCATAGTCGTCCAAATTTGGAAATTAAGGATTTCATGAACTAATTTGGAAGATTATGAGAACTCGAGTTGCAATTAGTAAGTGAGTTTTCAACCATATCCACTTTTTTGGTGAATTTAGAAGAATTGTAGGTAGATTCTAGCACCCTTTCAGCATCCTAACTATCCCATTTTGTGTGCAACCCTAAGATAGGTGAGAAAAATTGGTTAAGTAGTTGCTATTGAAAGGGGATTTCAACTGCCAATAATGAGAGAAATTTCGACTTACTTTTATCCTAATAAATTTCAACCGACTTTTATCCTAATTTTCTATGTCTAGGGATTGAAATAACCACTTAGGTACAATTCCCTTCCTTCTATAAATTAACCCCTTGAGCCTAACCTTCTTTCCTGTGTTTTTCTTGTCATCTAGGTGGGGAAGGGAGCCGGCCGAGGAGAGAGAGATTACCAATGAGAAAAGAAGAAAAAAGTGAGGAGCATTCAACGTTGAAACAAGTAAACTTGTGACCTTTTATATTTTACTCTCAAATTTCTATCGAGTAATCTTTAAGTTTTTTTTTATGAAAATTCATGCCTTCCACCCACATATATTTCAGTTGAACATTAAAATGGCCAACTATTGTCACATCCTCGGAATATAATACATAGCTCAATAAATAAAAATTTACAATATAAAATCTAATAAATATATCAATAATACAATCCGGACATGACAACCTCTATATTCACATGATCCAATACAATACAACTCACACAAAACCTCATCGGATATAATTTGGACAACAAAATATGTGACCTACAACCGGCCATCCACAATAACCAATGAAATAACAACCCATCTACAAAATATAAATATTTCATAATTCTCAACATAGAGTCCACGACCCACAATTGGCCATTCACAATAACCAAATACACTCCCAAGATCAAAAACCTAAAGGTATATACATTCATACTCACCAGAAAAATAATGCCGCGTCAAATCAGGCATAAACTCCTACAATCGTATCCAAGCCACTAATTTGAAGGAAAGAAACATGAAAATGTGATCCTAAAACCCAACAAGTATCATTGTATATGTAAAACAATACATATAAATAATAGGAAAAGGATACCACATCATAATTGTGTAAAACAAAACATAAGATCCACAAAATTTCTAAAAATCGAAGAATAGTTTCATACTAAATTATCATTTAGTATTAATTATAAATTACGATTTGCTCAAATATCATAGACTATATCACATCGTATCATAACATATCGTGATCTGAGGTCATATTATATAAGTCGTAACTATCATCACATCCGCGTAGAATACACACCATCGTCCAAATCTAAATCTCATAATCTCAAATGCGAAAATTAAAGAAAATCGGAATCAAAATATATAATCAAAACGTGTTCCAGCCTTAACACATATCTATATATACGAGACATTTTTATTGCCCAATTTGTGAGCTAATTCTCACATCCCAAATCACAATTCAATACAAATCCATATCGAAATATAAAGAATACACCAAATCGAATAATCAAAGATTATTAGTGTAATATTCCATATCCCGTTTGGATTATTTTAATATTAATTATGATTTTGGATATTTCAAATGTGGCAAAAATATATTAAAATATTGTAAAATTTTGAGGAATGATCGGAAGTACAGAGTGGCACTTGAGGTATGCCCGTGTTATCGCCCGAGTACCGATTCGATTATTTTGGAATATAATAAAATGATATATAATAATAATAATAATAATAACAATAACAACAACAATAATAAAATAAAAAGAAGGAAAAGAATGGAAATAGAAAAGCGGGAAGAGGGAGTCAAGGAGAGATACTGAGGGGGGCTAGGGTTCGCAGGCGGAGAAGGAAAAGGGGGAGGAGAAGAGGGGAGGAGGAGGAGAGAGATGAGATTGGCACCAAAAGTGGAAGGCTAAAATATGGTGGCTCACCGCGTCGCCACGATGGACAGTACATGCATAGCGGCAACAATGTGAGGGGAGAGATCGAGCTTGGGTCGCGCGAGGAGAGAGGAGAGAGACGACGGGTATTACTTATATTTGGTTCTCCGATTTGATGTCGAGAAGTATTTTGACGGCCACATGAGGCGGCACAGTGGTGGAGCTGCGGTAGTGCGTGGTAGCAACCCGCACGTAGAGGAGGAGAGAGGGCAGCGCGTAGGGTGCGCGTGAGGTAGGAGAGAGAAAGACCCAAATTGGGTACTTCGAGACATCATTTATTCAAATATGCGGAATATAAAATCAAGACAAGTATCCTCTAACCCTATCCTTGATCTGATTTGATTTCTGATATATTTTGATTACTGTTGGAGATTTTACTAACATGTATGTATTTTTATATGCACCCAATTTATTTATTATGTACATGCATATATGTTTTACATTATCGTTCGATGATTTTAAATAAATATTTATGATTTGGAGGGTTTTCGGACACCCAGACGGTATCTATATATATTTGTATAACCGTATGTTGTGAAACCACGAATCAGGCCGTGCATCGATCCACATACATGCTACAGGAGGCGGGGTCACTACAGGACCATGGTGGTTCGAGATCCAATGGTTTGTTATATGTGATCTGATATATGATATATTGGTACCATTTCTGACGGGAGGCTTAGTTCGGACGTGGACGTATATGATATGGCTCTTTCCATTGGAAGGAAGGTTGAAACGTTTAATAGTTGACTTGCCCCACTGTGTATTTAAATAAGAACCATCGTAAAGAATTGACAGAATAATATATTCAGACGTCCTAATATATATAACTAAAATTTGATGTTATACCCAAAGTTAGTAAAATATAGTGAGTAAGTTCCTAATTTATGGGAGATAGAGTACATGGATGGCCTTGAGTTATTGGCCTAAATCATAGCCAATATAGCCATGGTTACCAGACGAGGGTAATTCTTTCTCAAGTTGATATTATTTATATTTGGTTCTCCAATTTCGTGCATACTTTGTATTTCTGTATGTGTTGCGTGGGCTACAATTTGAGATACGTGATTTGGTCTACGGGTGGATAATAGGAATGTCTCGCACATACTAATGTGTTAAACCCCAGAACATGTTTTATATTTATATGTTTTAGTTTACAATTTCCTTCTTGATTTGAAAGATATAATATTTGATTTGGATCCTAACGATGGTAAATGTTCCACATGGATGTGGTTTTCCTTATATAATGTAATATCGGATAATATGATATGATATCGGAGAGATTTTAGACGTATTTATCTACGATTATGTCTCGAAGGACTATTTAATTTGCATTTAGTATGAGACATTTCCGCGATTTTCATAATTTCACGACTTCTTGTTTTGTTTTGACAAAGATTGTTATTTATTCATTCATTTATATACACCGGTCATATATACAACACTTATTAAGATTTATAATTCCATTTTTATATTTTATTCCTTCGTACTATATAAATACTTTGAATTTCAAAAATTATTTGTTGTAGTAAATCACTATTGGTGAGTAGAAATATTTTTATTGGTTATATTTTAGATCTCAGGGATATATTATGATTTTGTCTTTGACTGGATAAGGGCCTTAATCCATGTATGAAATATATTAAAATTATTGTGTTATATTGATGAGTTATTATATATTTAGATACCTCTCTTGTGATATTTAGATGGTAGATCGTATATTATGTTTGTCTATATTTATATCCGATAAGACTTTGTGTAGGTTTTATTATGTTGGGTCTTGTATGTGTTCAGATTGTCACACTCGAGTTGGATTTTTATAGTTGATGAAAATATTATTATTGATTTTATTTTTGACATGCATATAATGTGTTCCTGGATCCTGACAATTAGACCAACTTGAAGAAATGTTACACCAATTTGGTAACTTTAGCTATATCGGCTGTATTTTAGGCCGATAGCTTAAGACCCAACTACATTTTAGATCGACAACTTAAAGCCATCTATGTACCTTTTCTTCCATAGATTTGAAACTTACTAACTATATTTTATCACTCGTGATTTTGAGTGCAATATCAAGTTTAGTTATATATTAAAACGTCCAAATATATTAATTTTTGTTAATTTCTTATGATAATACTCATTTAAAATACACAGTGGGATAAGTCAATTACAATACATCACAACCTTTTTACTAGCGAAAGGGAGACAATATATTACGTACATCCCTGTTAAGACTAAGCCTCCTTGTTGGGATCGGTACCAAATGCCACATATCTTGAAACACATATATTGACCCCTTGAGTCTCGAACCGCCATAGTTAACGTAGGACCCGCCCTGTTTTAAATGTATATGGACCAATGTAGTTAGGTTTATATTCCATAACATATTGATATATAAATGTATATATCGTTTTGAATTTTTATAAATAATAAAACCCACAAAAATTACAAATACCGCATAAAATCATAAAATAACAAATAAAATATGCATGCGTGTACACAATAAATGGATGGAGTGTATAAAAGTAACGTGCATGTAAAGAAAATCTTCAAAATATACACAATCATTGTCAGACACAAAAATAGACCAAAAATTTGGCTTACGGATACTTACTTAAACTTTAAACTCCGTCTTAATTATGGATTTCCAATAGTTTTGGCTTAAAAATATGCTCGATCACCACTCTCTCTTCCATCCGCATTTTAGAGTTTTTTCCATTACTCTACATGTCAATACAAAATGCCCGAACTATAACCCACGCTCCCTTTTATATGCCTGAACCCTAACCAGTGTTGCTCGAGTACGACTATTCTGGCACTCTTGCTCAAGCACCATTCAAGTGTTGTTCGGGGCACACACCTTCTGGTTTTTGTGCCTTAGGTGTCTAGCCAGCGAGTTTTGATCATTGAACACTGAATCAAAATTCTTCAAAATTTTACGAAATGTCATTTGTATACATCTAATAAATTTAAAATATTAAATATATTTAAAATAATTTAAACAGGGATCTGCATATAATTGAATATAATTTAATATTAAATATAATTTAAAAGGATGATTAAGAATGTTAGTTGAGAATTAATATTTTAAATAATTGAATCCAATGTCTTGTCATGGTTCTAGTGGCATGTTCGTGGTAATCTTTCTTCTATTGCAAATTTACGGAATGGATTGATTTTCCTAAAAAATCACAATTAATAGTGTAAATGAGAATAATTAGTGCCACAAGGATGTTGAATTTTGTTCCCTATTAAAAGGATAATTTTCCTTTTAGCTAAAAGCTTATAGCTTGTGTCTCCACGGAAAATGGGCATAAGAGGCTCAAGAGATGGCCGTATTTGCAAGGTAGCGATCCATTACCATATTTAAGGATGAGTCCACAACTCCATCAATATTTATAATGATAACTATTATAAACTATTATACCACTGCTGTTATTTTTAATTTTTTATTTGAGTTTATTTTATTATTATTTTAATCTGAGATTATTTTATTCAATATTTATAGAAAAGTAGATTAATTTAGTAATTGAAAAGAATGTGTGAAGAGAATAAGTGAGAAAGGAAAATTTAAAAAAAAAAAAAAAGAAAAAACAAATTGTTATAAGCCTGTTAATAGTAAAGATAAAATTGATAATTATATTGAGATTTTTCTAATAATAATAGAGTTTTTATCGTACAATATAGCATTCATAAATTTGAGTCTAATTTTTTTTCACGTAATTTGTGTATAACAAGAGTTTAATTAACTAATTTGTTCTTTATAACATTTTTAGTGCCATATTAAATTAAATGGAATTTAATTTACCAACCAATTTTACTTAATGATAATATGATTTTAGGCAAATAAAATAAAACCATCTTAATCTAAAGAAATGAATATAATTAAGATGAAAAATTTCATGTTTAAATAGATGAGTTAAAAAGTTAATTGTCTAAGGAGTTAGAAGATGTGCAAATGTAGTGCCTATAAAAATTTAAATCTTATTACCGTTACAGATCCCAATGTCGGCAGAGAGTTGAAGGTAAGGGAAAACATGAGGGGATTTGAAGGAAAACATCAATCCTTTTCTTCTATTGCAAATTTATGGAATGGATTGATTTTCCCAAAAAATCACAATTAATAGTGTAAATGAGAATAATTAGTGCCACAAGGATGTTGAATTTTGTTCCCTATTAATTGGATAATTTTCCTTTTAGCTAAAAGCTTATGACCTGTGTCTCCACGGAAAATGGGCATAGGAGGCTCGAGAGATCGCCACATTTGCATGGTAGCGATCCATTACCATATTTAAGGATGAGTCCATAACTCCATTAATATTTATAATGATAATCACTTTAAACTATTATATCACTGCTGTCATTGAAAAGTTACTTTTATATAATTATTTACAGTTTTTTTTAATTTTTTATTTGAGTTAATTTTATTGTTAGTTTAATCTGAGATCATTTTGTTTAATATTTATAGAAAAGTAGATTAATTTAACCCTTGAAAAAGAATGTTTCACTACTGAAGAGAATAAGTTCCCACCTCCCAAATTTAAAAAAAAAAGAAAAAAGAAAAAAATTGTTATAAACCTGTTAATAGTAAAGATAAAATTGATAATTATATTGAGATTTTTCCAATAATAATAGAGTTTTTATCGTACAATATAGTATTCATAAATTTGAGTCTAATTTTTTTCACGTAATCTGTGTATAACAAGAGTTTAATTCACTAATTTGTTCTTTATTACATTTTTTAGTACCATATTAAATTAAATTCAATTTAATTTACCAACCAATTTTACTTAATAATAATATGATTTTACATGTATAAAATAAAACCATCTTAATCTAAAGAAATAAATATATTTTAACCATAAAATAATTAACTATATGTTTGATAAATTTTTTGATACATAAATACTTACGAGCAGTGCTATTTACAGTATAAATTTGTTATAATTTTATTATAAATAATTTATCAAATAAATTAACTCAATAATAAGTAAAAAAAAAAAAAACAATTATTTTATGAGTTTTAGGTCATATTGTTTTTTTTTTTTAAATAAAACTACGATAAAATTATTTAAGGGTAATATTTTTCAAAATATATATCTCATCATTACTTTTTGTCTGACTTCGTTTCATCGATTTGTCTATCGCGAGTTATCCGGCACCATTAGGCGCCTCTCTACGATGGCTGCAGCTATCCAAGTAGCTACGTTACATCAATTATCTCGTCCGACGACGGCGGCGCTATTCACTCTTCCTTCGGCACCGAAGGACGGCATTTTCACGGCGTCCACCCATAAACTGATGCCATCTGGCTCCGCCGGCTTGGGGTCGAACCGTCAAAGGTTCCGCCGACTGTGCTTGAGGTCCGTTACCGCCAGCGTCGCCGCCATCGATTATCCGATGTCCAGATATCGTCACGATGAAGATGGGAAAGTACTCCTCGAAGTCAAAGATCTCACGGCGGTGATTGCGGAATCTCAACAGAGGATTCTCAATGGGGTTAACCTCACCGTCCACGAAGGTGAGGTCCGTATCATTCATTTTCTTCTAAATTTTAACTTTCAAAGATGCCATTCAATTCTTCAAATGGATTATGAGCCTACATCTAAACACAGGTGAGACTTACCTATTTGGCGATATATATTACAAGTAATTAGAATGGAAATAAAGTAGGTGAAAAAGAGGTAAATGAAAACAAGTGAAATAGAATTTTTCTGTATTGTTTAGATGCCTATTTGAAAAATAAAGGGTATTTAACTTTCTATTTTTGAATATATGAGCAGAAAATTAACGAAAGTAAATTATTATGGTTTGTTTTCCTATTTTTCCTTTTAAAAATGTTGAATCATTTGATGTTTGCATTAATAGCAACACACAAGAGTTTTTTAAATAGTACAAGTGGTGATATTCCACATGCTGTTCAAAAGTAAAGGGTTGGTAACAAAAGAATCAGCAAAAACGTATACCAAAACATCTCTTGATAAATTTATTGTCTGTCAATAAGATTGCAAACATTACAATCGAATTAGGCAATGAGATGATGAAATCCCCATCAAATGAAACCACATGCATTCTTTCATACCATCAGGGGCTAAACCCTTTTAATTGTGGGTTACCATCAGTTCTTGATATTTTTGTGGAATAAAATGAAACTACACAACTTTCGTTGACGCATGGCCTCTACTCCTGATTGGCATGTCGATAGTAAGGTGTTTCAGGATTTGAGTTTCATTGCATCACAATTGAAAATACCCACAAAAATTGGATACATTTGCACAGTACTGAGAGAATTGTTGGATTTTGGGTTGTTCACTTGTAAGTCTTATGCCTATTGGAAGTGTTGCTTTTCACTTCCGAAGCTATTAGAGATTTTTGCCTGAGATTTGTGCAACATTTCACTCAAGCGACACCTATTCATTAAGTGCCGGGCTTGGGAGGATTTTTGGTAGCTACCCACGAGGATTGTAAGTTGTCCGCTTAAGTGCTAGGCCTGGAAGAATTTCTAGTGGTGTGCCATGAGATGGTCACAAGCTGGCTGCTCAAACAGCCACGCGAGATATAAAAAGCCCTGTTTTGATTTTTGAGCACATGGAAGATCATTTCAACAAAGAACGCTGCAAAAAAAAGAGAGAATAGGAGGATTATTTGGTATCTGATTGAGACCTGATTTAAATTTTATTTTTTACCAAGCTTGGTTGTGTTGCTCTAGTCTTGGTTTTAGAATGTATTATTGATTAGTTGCTTGTTTTCTCGTTGTATTTTCTCTTGTGTAGTTGTTAGGTATTTTGGGGGTTGCATTCAACCGAATATTCACATTAGTAGCTGTGAAGGGATCTTGGAGGGGTTATTTGTAACCTAACACTTTATAGTGGATATTGTTCAAAGGTTATCACATAATTTTTTCTTTAGTTGAGAAGGATTTTTCATATTAAATATTGTTGTGTAATTTTGTGTGCTTGGTTTTGCATTTTGCTCCTTGTGCTCACATGATGTTTTGTGGATGACAATTGACGATGGATTCAGGTTTGTTTCCACTATCCCGATATATTGTGCGTGTTTCAGGAATTTTAATAAGTGGTATCAGAGAGTAGATTTTTCTGGTTTGTAAAAATTGTAAATTGATTGTATCGATGTTAAAGAGTTTGCCATTTTATATTGAGTAATTTAATGGGAAAAATAATTTTATTTTTTGGTTGGAAAGATGAGGAACATTTTGCCTGGAAATAAATGGCTAATGCATTGAGGAAAAAGGAGGACAAGCTAGATAAAATGAAGAATGATGATTCTTAGTGATGTGACTAATTGCATCGCTTTATTGCTCATGAATGAGTTGCTCGGATCTAGCGGAGAAAGAGGAAGTAATAAGACCTTTGAAAAGAGGAAGTTATTCTATAGCCTCCGGTTATTAGAAGGGAAAAACTTTGAAAAACGCATGGATGAATTCAATTAGATCTTTGCTCGCTTTTGATAAAAAGATTAAGGAGGAGAACAAGGTGTTGGTATTGTTTGCTTCATTTCTGACCTTGTACAATTATATAATGATAACACTATTATTCTGGAAGGACACGCCCGGTTTTAAATGATGTCATCGCTTTTTTGCTCTTTGAAAAGAGGAAGTTATGAATGAGTCTTTGCAAAGAGGAAGTAATAAAAAGATTAAGGAGGACAACAAGGTGTTGGTATTGTTTGCTTCATTTCTGACCTTGTACAATTATATAATGATAACACTATTATTCGGGACACGCCCAAATTTAAATCATTCTTTCTTTGAATGAGTCTAGCGAGAAGGTCGAGAGTAGCAATAGCTGGTTTGAGTTTAAGGACATCGATTGTTTTTATTGTGGCAAAAAGGCCATATGGATTGGAATTGCTTTAAGAGAAAATAGGAGAAGACATGAGATAGCAAGTGGCAAGCAAGGAGGGATTATAATAGCAATGATCGGGTCTCTATCGTTACCAACAGAGACCTTCTAATCATTGATGTTGGGTAGACATGGAGCTTCACAGGTCAAGAGATAAGTTGGGTGATGGATAGTGAATTTTCACTCCACGTGACATCGAAGAATCATTCTTCACCTCTTATATACCCGGGGATTACAGGATATTGAAAATACGGAATAAGGGCTTGTTGAGGGTTGCTAGTATTAGGAACATTAGTTTACTGACAAGCAATGGGACAAAACTTGTGTTTAAAGGCGTGCGACATGCTCGGATGTTGAATTCTATTCCAACCAGTAGGCTTAACAAGGAGGACCTTTGCACGACATTTGGTAAAGGCCAATGGAAGCTCACTAAAGGTTCATTGGTTTTGGTAAGAGGAGGCAATAATTCAAATTGATACTTAATGAAGGTTTCGATTGCCAATGGCAATGCCAAGGTTATCGATGAGAGTCTTGGTAAATGTGGCAAGAGAAGGATGAGGAAGAGTTAAGAAGGGCAGTCCTATTAATGTGAAAGTACCAAAGGGGAGTAGTAGTACTTTGAGTATTTTGGTGGAACGGAATAGGGGGTTGTTCAAGTTTATAGAGTTTGATACTAGGATCTCAATTGAGGGGAAGTTGCCAGGCGGGCAAGAGGTGACAATGACTTATTAGAGAGGCAAGGTTTCTTCACAAAGTTGTGATGGAAATTTGTTAGATTTTAGGTCACTACTTTGTAAGTTTTATACCCATTAGAAGTATTGTTTTTCACTTTTGGAGCTGTTAGATATTTCTACGCGAAGTTCTCACGACATGTTTGCTAAAGGTTCTGTGAGAAGCTACGAGTTGGCAGCTTAAACACCAGGCTTAAAGGGATTACTAATAGCTATCTGCAAAAGGATGGCATACTGGCCGTTTGAGCGCTAGGCCTAGGAGGATTTCCAGCGGTACACTGCGGGATAATTGCTTAAGCGGTTACATGAATATAAAAGGCTCTGTTTTGATATTAGAGCACACGGGAGATAATTTCAATGCAAGGAGCGTGCTAAGAAAAAGAGAAAAAAGATATTAGAGAAAGATTTTCTGTATTTGATTGAAGTTTAATTTGAATTTTATTCTTCGTCAAATTTGGGTGTGTTTTTCTAGTTTTGGTTTTAAGACGTATTACCAATGAGTTGCACGTTTTCTCTTTATATTTTCTCTTGTGTGGTTGTTAAGTGTGTTGAGAGTTGTATTTAACTGATTATTTACATGAATAGTTGTAAAGGGATATCGGAGAGGGTTATTTATAACCTAATATTTTATAGTGGATATTGTTTGGAGATTATCCTATGGTTTTTCCATTGGTTGAGAAGGGTTTTCTATGTTAAATATTGTTGTGCAATTTTATATATTTGGTTGCATATTTTGTTCTTTGTGCTCATACTGTGTTTGATGGTTGATGATAGACGGGGATTTGGGTTTGTTCTGATGTGCTACTGTTGTGCGTGTTCTGGGAATCCCAACAAGAATCACATGAAGAACATTGCTGTCAAGGCCAGGATGTGCGTGCAGTATAGACAAAATCCAATAGTTCACAAAAGGATCCAAAGGTTTATAGATTGTAGAGATTCGAATATCAAGATCAATATTGATATGCAAAAGTTCACGCACTACTAGAACAGTTTATCCCTTGATGGAAATGAAGAATTCATGTGGTTTCATCTAATGATGTTTTCATCGTGTCATCATCTAATTTCATTGTTATGCTTGCAATCTTTTTGTAGTGATCAACTATCCATTTTGTTCATCAAGCTCCATTGTAGAAATATATTTATCAAGAGATGTTTCAAAATACATTTTTGCTGATTCTTTTATTATCCTCTCAATTCTTTACTTTGGAACAGCATGTTGAAGATCACCACTTCTATTATGTGAAAATTTTCATGTGTGTACAAATGACTAAACATTTCATAAGGAATATAGTGGTAAAAGTACCTCAAATAATTTGCTTTCATTTGTTTTTACTCATTTATCCAAAATAAAGGAAATTTTTTCCCTCATTTTTATAAGAGACATCTAAACAAGACAACAAAAATTCTTTTCTCTTACTTTCATTTTCCTCATTTTTCACTAACTACCTTTTTACTCCAATTAACTTGTTCCTTATTTTCCCATATAGGCCGTTGGTTAGCCTCCAACTTTTGTGGCCTAAAAGTGTAAAATCTATGTATATGTAACTCACTTTGCATTCCTCTATTTCCCTCTATTTTCCCACCTACATTTTAACAAACCAAACAGGTGAAATACAATTTTGTTCCTTTCAGTTCACTTAATTTCTTTCAAAGCAAACAAAGCATTAGGTTTATCCGTAATTGAATTTTTAGAAATCACAGTCAAAAAACAGCTTCATCATTTTGGAATGTCATTTTTTGGTAGCTTTATCATTATGGTGCAAATAATATCATTTGCAAAGATTTTGCTGGCTAACAGTGGAAAATAATTCCTGCTCACGGATTCTAAATGTGTTTGTATCAGAGATTCCTGCTGTGTGTTTATTGGTTCTCAAAGCACGTAACCCCATTTCTTGTTTGAGTAATCTGATGGTTGGGGTGCATGCCATTTATTCTTGGGTGTTTGGTGTTGCAGCTTTGTATTGAGACAGAAGTTGCAGAGAGATTACAGTTGGGGGACAGCTGAATTATCAATTCAACAAGCAGGGCAACATGACCAGAGCCACATGAACAGATGATTGATTGGACCAGGGAATGAGGGAAGCGATCAGCGAACTTTTCTGATCACTTCAATGGCCAAACTGCCTTATTTATTGCCCTACACTTGCGCCATGTTGTGCTTCTGCTTGGATTGATATTGCCACTCATCTACCAAATGCAGTCTCTCTATAACTTCATTCTCAGTGAAATTCACAACTCCAATCATCTTGGCTTATCCGTTAATATTCCTGCTGGTCTTCTTATTAAACCCTCGGATGTTGACCCAACCTTTTCAGGACAATAGTCGGTGCCAACACCTACAGAACCAAGGATATATTAAAATTAGGAGTTGTTATCTATCTTTCAATGACCTAAAGAATTCACCCAAAGAAAGTAAATACAGGAAATCCTGGATTACCACCACTGGTACTGTCTTCCAATTTGTCTTGATGTTAGTCCTAACTGCTATCCATCGAGTCCTAACTTAGCTTATAATGAGCTATAACCTGAGTCTAATCAGTAGTAAGCATCATAATTGACTACTAAATGAGAGATCTCTAGTGCAGTAGTTCATGATGTGGTGAGCTTGTGATTGTGGCAAAAGAGATCTGCTCTAGCGGTAACCCTATACAACATCAAACCAACCTTCTTTCATGAAAATTTCTGAGACTTATAAGTCTTTAATTACTGATTCAGAAATATAGAGCTCAATTACTATTTCATTATATTTCATCCATTTCCCAATGCTGTTCATTTAATATCACTTTCGTAATGAGGCATGGAAGGGAGCCAAGAAGAAGCTTCTGGAATTATGAAGTAAGCTTCAAGCTTCACAAATCCCACACTCAGAAAATGGTTTTATAATGCTTCTAATTTCACAAGTCCCACACTCACAAATCCCACACTTGCAATAAATGTGTTACTTTCTACCTTATTCACCAAATGGTGAGCTTGGTGAAACAATAACATTGGTCTAGCTTAAGGGTACAGATCATAGAACAACCTCTCTTCTTGTGTTCCACATTGCCCTTTTTCTGCCATGAATCATACTTAATGTACTCATTTTAGCTGTTACTATTTGTATATTTTATTTTGCAATTGTGAATAGGAAATATTTTTCCTAACTACTCCTAATACCTGGGAACTTCAAGTCTAGCGATCCTTCACTGATTGCTCCACGTGACCTTGATTGTGACATTATAATAATTACACTTAGAGCATTGGGAACCTCTCGATAGAGTGGAAAGAAGATTATAGGGAAAGAAAAAGGTGGAGTGTTAGGTATGCCAGAAGACTCGGTTTTCTTTTTATTTTGTGTTTGTGAGCAGATGTGGTTAATAAAGACTGGATTAGGATGAAGGTGTCTGTGTGTGCCTGATTGGGGGGATCTGGGGTTGTGTATGTGTGTCTAACTCGGGGAGATCGGATAAAGAAGGCTGTGCTCCTGTGTTTTTTTACAGAAGGGGGTAGTGTGTGTGTGTGGAGGGGTTAATCTGGGGTTGTTACTGTAATATCAGTATTTAATTCCTATATTAATAGAGAATAACATTCACCTTTATGTACCATTTGTCCATCCATGATTTAGGAATGCAAGCAGCATCACTAATACTCTGTAATGTTTGTTGTTTGTACAATTGAACTCATGTCTGCTATTTTCACACATACATTGGAATCTTAAGATTCTGCTTGATCAAACAGTTTAAAAAGGAAAATAAGTGCCATTCAAATTGTACAGTTGAAATTCAAATAACATCCTCTATTTGTCCATCCATGACTTGGGAATGCAAGCGGCATCACTGATACTCCATACTCTATAGTGTTTGTACAATTGAAGTCAGGTCTGGTGATTTTCACATACATTGAAATTTTTGAATACTGCTTGATCCACAACTTTGAAAAGAAAGTACAACTCAAATTGTACAGTTGATTTGTAAATTTGAACCAGAAACTTGAGCAGAGCCATATGGCTAAGTCCTTTCCTAATGAGCTCAACATTTGGCCCTGTTTCTTTGTTAGCATGCAGAGCCTTAACCAGCAATTTATTAATTTTTTTAACCTAGAAGTGTTTATTAATTCAAAAGAAGAGGGCAGAAAACATGAATGTTAACTTAATTTTCCTAATGTCAGCACGTTTCTGGTAAGTTTTTGAGTTACGAGTTCTTATATCTTGCACGTTGAAAGATCCAATTCTTATTTTTTACTCATTTATGCTAGTTTCTAATATCCCATTTCTTGGTTGATTCCCTAGGTGCATGCTATCATGGGGAAGAATGGTTCTGGGAAGAGTACATTTGCTAAGGTCTGTAATTGTACAAATATGAAAAAGCTTAATTTAATGGAGTTCTTATCTAAAAGGAATTATATGTTTTTGGTTCTGTGGTGCTTTGCCTAATTTATGTATTTTCCTATGCTCTTTTCTGCCATCTGCATGATGAATCCATGAATCTGAATCTGTTGCTCTCAGACAAATTGATATCCTTTCCCCCCTTTTTTTCAGTTTTTCCCTCCATCTTTTTGTTTATTCTGTATGTTTACCACAGAATTTGTTATTTGTTTTTGTGTCACCTTTTGCTTCTTCATTATGCCTTTGTAACTTTGTATACCAGCAGATGGCTTCCACATTTTCTATGGCACTTCTTTTTTTTGGATGTTTGATCAGTTTCATTACCTGAACAAGTTTCCTGGATTTATCATAAGCAATTTCTGTCTTGTAGGTTCTCTCAGGCCATCCAGATTATGAAGTTACAGGGGGCACTGTGGCATTTAAAGGGGAGAACTTACTTGACATGGAACCAGAGGAAAGGTCTCTTGCTGGAATTTTTATGAGCTTCCAATCCCCTGTTGAAATTCCTGGTGTGAGCAATGCTGATTTCCTAAATATGGCATACAATGCTCGACAAAGAAAACTTGGTCAGCCAGAGCTTGGACCAATAGAGGTATTAAGTGTGCATATTTATCACCCTTTCATTTAAATCTAAACCTATGCATTTCTGTATGCATCTTTTCATTGAGCAACATGGAATCCTTACCCAAGACTGAAGCAATCTCCACCTCACATTTCTTTGGAAGGCAACAAACTTATGCTGCAATATCAATGTAACTAATTGTGATTTTTATTGCTGAATCTGACAAAATAGGGTGACCATTGGTGCAATGCTGTGGTTGTCCTATTGTGGGCTGGATGTAATAGGTTCAAAAGACAACAATGGCCTCTTTGGAAATTTGTTGTCAAGTTGCATGTATCTGTCATGTGGGAACCTGCGAACTGAGCTGCCCCTAATTATATTCTCAAAGAAGCTAACCATTTTATTGTTCTCTTTTGTTATTTCCTATACTCTTTTTTGTTCTTTTTGCTTTCCCATTGTCTTTTTTGTGGGGAAGGGTAGGGTTGTGTAGGGCCAAGAGTGTAGGATATGTATCATTTTCTTTGGGATGTTGTAGCAGGGAATAATTGGGGATATGGTTATGTAACAAGCAGGTTCTCTTGGTTTATCCTATATTATTTCATTAAAGTAGAACCAGATAAATTCTCTCCTTCATGTTATTTCAATGTCTGTAGCTGTTGCATTCCAATTGAGATGTTTTGCATTCAAGTCAGCTCCCTAAAAATTTTCCATGGTTCTTCCTGTTTTCGTTCTCATAGTAATGACAGCAGATGAACTTCAGTGAGAAACTTCTTAGAAGTTTATTTATGGGAAAAAGTTTCTGCAATATATGTGGTCTCGTGGTGCAGTATCTTGATGTCCTTCCTCATATAGATTGAAAAGGCAATGGGAAAAAAAAAAACTTAAATCTGTCACTCTTGAAAGGCAGTCCCTTGATTTGGTGTTCCATGCATCATATATCCTTGTCTTTCATTGAATCTTTTGATATTTCTTTCAGATACTTGAAGGGTCAATTTATTAATAGTCCGGGATAATTTTTCTCCGGTTAATAATCCCAAGGATACTCCAGCCAATCTATATGTAAAGTTGGCTGGACTAGGTTTTCCCTGGTTCATAGACAGATACTGTTAGCAACATGGAAGGGTACTTTTGAATCTACTACAAGATCTTTGATGTTTGATAGTCCTGTGAAATGGAAGTTAGTAGGATGCTTTAGCTGGCTAAATTTGTTACTTTTATGTTTGATTATTTTCTTTTTTTTAGCTGGATGTTATTTTGTTTGTAACCTATACCTTTTTTTCTTGCTTGATTTAGAAATCAAATAATGAGGCTCCTTCACATTGAATAAACTGACACCATTTTTTCCTTTTTGCAGTTCTTCACCTACGTGTATAGTAAGCTTGATCTTGTAAATATGAAGACAGATTTTCTGAACAGAAATGTTAATGAGGGATTCAGTGGTGGGGAAAGGAAGCGGAATGAGATTTTGCAACTTGCGGTATGGTAATCTTTTTCTACTTCTGGGGAATTATTAGAAATGACAACTTCACAATAATGAAAAGTAGTAATTAACTATGCTGAAAAGATTGCAAGGTGGTTTCACTTTTTTTCCCCAATATAGTACATAATGGATTTGGGTTTGATATCCCTTTGTTTTAGCTAGTGAGAGAAGCATATTTGATAATGCGGTTACAAGGGGGCATATGCCATGTAGATATTGAACAATTAGATTAACTTTCATGCAATAAAGATTCCATAAACATTCCTGAATTTGAAGAAAGAAAAAATTCCTTTGCCCAAAATGAATCAAAGAAAATCTATCAAACCTGACTGCAACTGTAGCGGTTAAGGTCTTGTTTTTCAATAACATCTGAATTCCTAGTGTTCCCTACAAACCAAATAATTGCCAGCGGCACTGTAGTCCTTGGATAGTTCCTTTTTCTTTTTCTCTTTTCTGGAAACATTCCCATGCAAACAAGTCATCTTTACATTGGCTATCCATGAGATCAGCAAACACAAAGCAGCTTTGATCATCGGGAGCTAAGCTCCTTTCCTATGTGGAACAGAAGCAAAGAAACAATACCTGCAAATGCTACTTCTTGTTGCTGTAAATGCTCTTGTAATACCTAGCCACAGAAACCAGAGACGGAAAAGGTTCCTGTTTTTTGCAACTTCCTGTACACACCATCCTTGACCACTGATATGACGGCCACTTTTGGGCAGCAGCAGAAATAGTCTCAGTAATTGAATAATTTCACTGCTTTCTTGACCTATCTGATCCAACTCTGCATATATTCAACAGCTGCTTGCAAAAGTCATTAGATGAGGAAATAAGTCATCCTTGACTAAACTTTGGCGCCAAGGGTCCTTTCAAAATCGAATTTTCTCACCATTTCCAAGAATTAATTAAACCTGTTTTCTAGAATGCTTCCAGCCCTCATGAATATTCTTCCATACAGGCCTCATTCTCACCTTTGGCATGAGGAGAAGCCAGTCAGATCAACCAATAAATGATAGGAACGTTACTCAAAGGGGACAATTTAACACCACACTTCTTGATTTCAGTTCTTTAGACATCTGTTATTTTCCAATCCACAGAGTAATTACTGTGCCCCAGCATGAAATCCTCTTCCATTAATCTTTAAACCTTTCATTCAGAGGCGCATTATCAAACTGAAGAGGTCTTTAACCATTAACACCTCTATATTCAGTAACCAAAGACACAATTCTCCATTTGCCCAACTGAAATTCAAAGGAAGCTCTGCAATGAACCAAGAGAAAATAATATTATTTAGCTTCTCCAGCATCATTTAAGGACTGTGTAATGAACCAATGAACAATTGGCACAATCACGAAAGAATTCCAGAAATATTAGTAGACTGAGGAAAAGAGGAGAGATAGAAGTAGTAGAGAGAATTCAGAGAGGAATAGACTCAGATCAGAGGGAGAGAAGAATATTTCAGATGTATCGATTGTTTATTTTCAAAAGGATGCTTTATTGTTACAAGTGTTGACTATTTATACAATTGGCTATTTAGTCTACTAGAATGTTTGAAACTGTTACCATAGATTAACAACCTAAACCATTTCCTGATTCAGTAACATTCCTCCAGCTGTTTTTCCCACCTGCTATTGAAGCTTCTGAATTCTATTATGCTCTGCTGTTCTGTTGTGTGAAGTGGATCCTCTATGGCTTGTGTTCATCTGTGCATTATACCTGTCCTGTTATTGTTCCATTGTCATGGATATAAATATCGGTATCGGTATCTATGTTGGTCACGCTGTATTGATATGTATTGATATCGGACGTATTTGATGAAATTTTTTTAACCATATTAAAATTGAGCTTTATGCTAAAATTTAACCCTATTTGATCATAATTTGCATATTGTTTTAAACAATTTTACTTATTTGAATCAACACCTTAATACTAAAAATACACTAGCAAATAATAAAATGGCAGAAGTAACACCATATAAAGATAATGAAATGTCACTTACTACCAAATGGCATGTATATTATTAACAAGACAGGATCAGTTGGCATACTTACTAGTTTGTTACACATTCTTAAAATTAGCATTGCCAAGCTTGAAGGTAAAGTTGCACTCCAACTCATTCTTAAACCACACAATCTATAGAAAAAAAATGCAATTTGAGATTTATTTCACACTCAAGTTATTATCAGCAAGTAGTAATAACCACTAAGCAATAAGAATCAAAATTTCCATAAGGAAATATGATTATATCATTAAAAGTTGAAGTTAGACAATTATTGCTGGCAGGTCACCATTATGTTGATCTTTGTCTGAGAGTATATCCCTTGCTTCATTGCTCTAATTGGATGATTGATTCTGATATCCTTCTTGCCTTGGCTATTGGTTATTAGAAAATACCCTAATAGGTCACTGGCCTCATGATTAACAAAACTTGTGCTGTTCCCTAAATGGTATTGGCTAGACTCTTACAGTGGAAATTGAGATAAGGCTACTCCCTAATAATTAGGCTGTGCATGGTATTGGTAATAGGGATGTATGTATCTATAAGTTGAGAAATCCTGGGCTTAAGGGTAGTTTCTAGTGTTAGAATTACTGCTGGCATTAGGGATTCAGAGATCCAAAAACCTCAACAACTATTCATCAGCCGTTGGGATTATTAACCTCTAGCTCCTTGGCTGTCTTTCCCTCTTTTTCTGTAAGTTTGCACCTACGATAATTTGATACCCATCTCATCATCTCGTAGTGTGGCATAAAAACGATCTCTTAGACAAGGGGAAAGAGGATGACCAATTGATCCGATAATCAGAGCTACGAGCTCAGCATCATATTCATCATCATCATGGCCCAATGGGACAATATCATCTCCTTCGCCACCTCTACTCCATGCATCATTATTACTCGATCTAAGTTCTGGGGAAGTAGAGCTATGGTCATTTTCCCTTCGCTCAGCCTTGTAGTAGTTACATCAATTCCACCACTTTGTCTACTTCAAAGTCTGCAGCAAGCCAGTTTGAATTGCCTTGGCTATCAAGTAATGGTCTCTTCTCTTGCTTCTTCAACCATGAACCAAGGGATCTTCATAAATCTATATAATCCCAATTGATTGGATCAAATTGACTTTCTAATTTATCTTGAATTTTTCTTATGGCATTTCTTATTTTTAGACTTAAGTTGTAGTGGACATAGATTAATTTATTCAATTTCTCATACTTCAATATATTTCTCGTCTTTGTGTGTATAAGACTAAAAGTAATCAAGTTTCTTTCAACATTTGGTGGAAGAAATGGTTTGACTTAAAATCCGAACAACAATCTTCTAAAGCTTGGGAGCACAAAATCTATGATGTATGACATTAAGTTGCATAATTTCCAATATCAAAATTAGCAAAACTGAAACGATTATTATAGCTTATTATAGTTTTTATATGCTGATAACATTGTCAAAGTTAAAAGAATAAACAAAACAACAAATGAAATTACTATTTGTTAGGATTTGTTGATCAAAATGCTTTTTGTGTGACATGGGTTCGAAATGGTTTTTGTTAATTCAGATAGATCAACAACTAAGAAAGTTTGAAAATTCGCCAAAAATGGTTACGTGAATATTGTTAATATGAGTATTGAATTATCTATTGAAAAATTAAGTGCGTACAAATAAAGTTACTTGATTCATTGTTCTAATTTGATTATCAAAATCGGGTTCTAGTTTAAATTACTTTTTTGACCATTGTTCATCACTCCAAATGGTTGGTCCCACCATATTGATATTGTGTTTAACTAAACCTGACAATAACACAATATTAAGAAAAAAATTTTAAATAATAATTTCATGATATAAATTGAGCAATAAATATTTTTAAATTTGATTCCATTGCATATCCTCTACATATAGCTCATGTTATTGTTAAAAATTCCACCTCGAGTCAATCGTTTTGCAAATTTTTGCATACGAATAACAACTGTTCTTAATGACTATCTTTGCTGGCTCCATGGTTTTATAAACAAACCTTATTGTCAATTTCTCATCATTATCAACCAATCTTAGCACTTCAATCACGGGTTTTTGCATTTTGTTAACATTGTTAGCCCTTCTCAAAAAAAAAAAAAAAAAACACTTATAAAATGAGGTTCCTCACTTCTTTTTTCAGGGTACATTTTGTTTTTTCAAATATGGAGGACTATAATTGTCTCATTTAAACATATTTCAAAGTCCCTCTTTATAAAGATAAATGAACATCATCGCATGTGATAACAGAGTGCAATAACTCTTGGCCATTAGTGAGCATCTTCATATAATCAATCTACATTTTCGAGCTATAGATTTAACTTGCTATTTTCTTTACATCTGTCAACACATCCTCAACATCATGGTTGTTCCCAATCTCTTCTAAATAAGATCTAGACAATGTGCTACATAGTTAGTCCAGTAAAGATGCCTGCTCTTTTGCATGAAGAGTTGTCCAATCGCTCCCATTGTTCTCTCATTATCTGTAGCAATTTAGACAAATTTATCTTTGCCAATTTCTTCAACTACCTTGTCTATCAACTTTAAGTAGTATTTTATTTCTAATATGGACATTTGTGGTATCAATGGACACTTAAAAAATTGTTTCATGGGGGCTATATACTAGGAAATCAATTAAGAGTTTATGTGTTGCACTTGTCCATCTATCAAATATAATGATAACACCTTGTTCATCCCTATTTGACTGAAGCGATCAATTCACTACTTGAACTGCCTATACTTGTCCTTCGAATGGAAATTCATCGCCTCATAACGAGTAGGGCTTTAACCCCTAAACCACATTAATCCTTTGTATCTAACAAAGGCCGGTGAAAAGGGGTTGTTTGCAACAACATTAGATCGAATGTTCACCACAAAAATCAACCAACAATATGTTCCAACCTTTTTCGCAAACTCTTTATCAAGAACTCTTTGATCTTAAGGTTGATTTGAGCTCTTACTCTAGTGTAGAGCTGGGATAATATCCACCAAACAAGCATGTGTGCTCTTGGGATCAATTGACTATCGTGCCTTGCCAGCAGCATATGTGTCTCACTCAGATGGTAAAAGGTTGAGGCATCCTCAAGCACCACTTCCACTCATCCTCCCTTCACCCCTACTGCCAGCTTTCTCAAAATAAGATGACCGAGTTTTGAATTTTTGGCTTTTCTCCCATAGATTCTGGTCCTTGAAGCTCTTGTCTTACCACCTCAAACTAAAAGCTCTCAAATGAACAAAGAAATATAGGTGTTGAAGGAAAATGTCCCAAGCATTCTCCTCCTCACCATCCCCTGAATCCGCAATGTGCTACCCATTATGTTAGGGCTTGCTATCCATTATATCACATGCAAGTCCCTCTGAGGCTCTGAGTCCTCTTCTTTTCTATTCTTTGATTTTTTTGGTTCATTTAGATGAGTATACGTGAGTTGCCTAACTTACTTCAAAACTTGGATATAAGAAGTAACATTGCCCTAATATGGTCCAAATGTTCTTTTAGCTTAGTGATCTTTTTACTAAAACTGTCACAAAATTTGCATTTAAGTTTTCTCCCACCCCCAGCATGGGATGACCAAATGTGAGCTTGCATCACCCCGATTATCCCATCCTACTATTGCTCCACCACTACTGCCCCTGCCTCCTTTCTTTGATGTTGGAAAAAATAAATTCAGCATAAATCAATAATTAACAACAATAAAATTCAAGAACAATTAAGTAGTGCACATCAGTCACAACCTGATCTAATAGATAATGTCAAAATGATTTTTTTCAGAAAAAAAAATAAATTTGAAGAAAATAGTTCTTGAAAAATTCAATTAATTCAACCTATTAATAAAAAAATCAATTATAAATTTAGAAACAAAAATCAGATTTTTTTAAAAACAGAATTTAAAAAAACATAAAAAATGGGGGGGGGGAATGCAACATAAAAGCATGCGAATTATAATTTTATAACACATATCTACAAATCTTAAGTATTTGAGTGATGTGTCCTTGGGTCAAGGTTATTGTACAGATTAGGAAGTTGTGGTCCAAATCTCTGCGTTGGGTCGATTTGAAACGGGACTGGTCTCCATAGCCTTGAACCTGGATTCTCCGCAACACAACAAACAAATAAGATGTCAAATGATTAGCGGAACTTATTTTTCGATACATCTTTCGACGCTCAAGTCTTTCCAAGAAAATAAAGAGATATAAGGAGGATGTGAAAGAGATATTTGGGTACATGTAATGGGGATTAAGTGTTATGTACTTAATGGGAAGTGCCTTTTAGAAAGAGAAATACATTCAAAGGGGAGCTTCTTTTTTGTATTTTTTGTGGTCTACCTTTTTTCTGTATCCTCCCTTCTATGCTGTAGTGAAGGAATATTTATAGTGTTGGCTGGCGCTTTGATCTCCCCTGCCTGGTGACAGCTGTCCGTTAAACTTGTGACGACCCGAACCCTAAACTTCAAATATGGCTCAGACCGCTCATGCTGAAAAACTTCAAAATGCAAAATCATACATAATTCATGATAATTGCAATACAATTCAATTAAGTTGCTACCAAATTTATTAATACATAATGTAGATATCCCCAAATAAAAACTACTAAAGATCACGGAGGATATCCAGAGTTACATCAATAACATATCTTGTCTGTCTCTGGAGAATAACACCTAGCCTCCACAATCCTCTTTACCTGAAAGTCCTGCAGCTAAGAGTAGGATCTCTCGGCCGCATTGTGTAATCAATCTCAGTCTGAAGCCAATAAAATTCAAGGGTAAGCGAAAACCTAACAAGTGATAATAATAATAAACGTTTAATAAACAATAAATATCTCGGATATCAAAAATATAAAAGTCACAACATTAATGTAACAATTTAACGATATCCAATAAACCACAACACGTCGTAAACACTACTTAAAACAAGACAGTCGCACCTTGACCCATGTATCACAAAGATAATAAGAGTGCCAATAAATTAGCGGAAACTCCTCTAGAGTCTGATATCAAAAGATAAATAGGGATTTTCTGGTTTGAATATCAGCGTGAACGATCCGAACATTAAATAATAATAAATAATATGGATTCCTCCGAATCTGGATATCATAGAATCCAACACATCGATTTTATTGAAATATAACTCATGGATTCCACTGAATTCAAAACACATGAGATATCACCGATAACAAGATATCAAAAAGAAACTCCTAGATCTTATTCCGCTATTGTGAACCAAAGACTGCATATACCCCCCGCCAGCTAGGGCAATTTCACGGCCAAATTGATACTTCGTAAGTTTGACCTTCAACCAAAATCCATGGTCCACGGAAACTCTGCCAAACCAAGTGTAGACGTCTCACCGGTATGCTCATCCTCCAACTTTACTAGGTACAGAAGATCTCACTCGCTCGCTTATTATCCGACTCGACCAAGTACGGATAATGTCACTCGCACGCTTATCATTCGACTCAATCGGGTACAGATGATTTCATCAACATGCTTATCTTTCAACTCGACATGGTTCAGAAGGCATCTCTATATGTCAAACCCAGTACCTCCCGCCATGATATCCTCGATATTATGCTCTACAACGGTCACATGGCCATAAGCATCCCGCCACGCTAGGCAATAAACCTCATCATCACCATGATACGGAAATCAGTATCAGATAAGCGTAGACCACACTAAGGTACCATAGCCTCCCATTCGACTAGGTACGCTAATGTTTTTATACGCTCTCCTCAGCCTTAACTGTAGGAGGTCAATAATCCAAATGCTCACGCAATCAAGCATAACTCAAAGAAAGCTTTTCAATCACAATGATAGAAATGTTGTTCGGTGCTGACAAGAACCGTATTCATGCAATCAAGACTACGCAAAGAAATTAATCGCGGAACGAAGAAAGGACAAAAACAAACCAAGATATAATTTATTTTAATTATTTTATCTATTCAATTATTCTCCCATTCCGTTTCAATATACGAAACCCATTACTAAGGCCAAAATTTAATGATCACTTACAGACAAGCCTACAAAAATCAACTGATCCTAAACTTATATAATACCTTTTTTAATTTAACATACTACCCACGAAATTGGATCGTGTCCTCAACCTCACTCTCTAAAGTTAAACATTCACGGTCACATCACGTGGTTCTACCACATGCAATCCATTCATAATAATCTACACCTACCCTCCTAGCACACACACCCATACTATCAACACTTACACCCACACTGCCAACACACACTGCACGCACTTAAATACGCATATGCACACACAACGGCACATCCCTACATCTACACACACGACTACACACACCCAGCACATAGCTACACACACACACACACACACTACACACACACCAGCACACCCCCACATCTATACACGACTATACACAGCACACAGCTGCACACACACACACACACACGGCTTCACACACACAGCAGCACACGCACACACTGCTCACACACACACTGCCAATTTACATTCCCCACCTCTGCTGATTTAATTCTGCCATTTCACATATGCATACACATAATATAATTATATATATACAAACACAACTACAATCTAGATCTATATGTATATATATATATATATATATACACACCCCTACAGAACCACATGAAAGATATACTGTTATAAACATATATAAATGCTCATAAGGCTGACTGTGCACGTGTAATGCTCTCATCACTTTCATATAGTAAGCATACACTATACACTAGTATATATATATATATATGCACTCAACCAACACATTATTTATATTCACCGTACAACTACGTGCATTTATACCCACAAACATTATTCTTGTTACCCATTTACGCCACCAACTTTTAACAAAAAATTTCATCATTTCAATTTCCTGATATGGCTGAACACATAAATAGAGAACGGATACTCTAATTTTGATTCCACCTTTTAATTGATTTAAACAAGGCTCTCAACAAACATTACTGATAGCATAATCAGGAAGAAATACGATGAAATTTGAGATAGGAGGAGCAGATCGTTTGCAAAGTATCGGAGGATTTACTTGC
Source organism: Nepenthes gracilis (assembly GCA_033239525.1). Classification (NCBI taxonomy): domain Eukaryota; kingdom Viridiplantae; phylum Streptophyta; class Magnoliopsida; order Caryophyllales; family Nepenthaceae; genus Nepenthes; species Nepenthes gracilis. Next base: position 454,123 of record BSYO01000010.1, read on the forward strand.
AATTAGAGGAAAAGTGAAAAAGGGGGATTCACTTGCCTGATTTGCGACGACACTGCAACAACGGAGAGGGTTAGCGATGGTGGCAGCTTTGAACAGTCTTGGCGACACTCCCTCCGGCACTGATTAACAATGGTGACAGCAACAATAATTGAAGTGCGGCCTTAACTTTTTCTTTTCTGCTGATGGAGCCTCGGCAGCAAAATCAAGCCATAAGAAGGAGGAGGGCACCTTGGTGGCAGCTTATGGACACTTGGCAGCAGAACCCTTTCTGCTCTCTCTCTCGGCTTTACTCCACTCTCCAGCGCTTCTATTCTCACTAGGTTGGTACTTAAATAGACTCATGCAATAGAAATTTTGGAAGGAAAGAGGGAATCAGACGGTTGAGACGGATTGCAATTTGTTGGGGTTTTTGTTAGGGAAGATTCGAACGGAATAATGGGACGGCCAGATTGTTAGATGATGTAGAGAGAAGAAGAGAGAAGAGGAAGACGGCGAACCAGCTAAGGAAGCTTCGAGAGGCAATGGCGAGCGAGTAGGCACGAGGGTGAGAGTGAAGGTGGAGAGAGAGTTGCTAGACGGGGAAGAGGGAAAGACTGGTGAGGAAGAATCGAGAAGGAGGGTGAGGTGGCACAAGAGTTAATAATAATATTATTATTATTTCCATTATTATTATTCTAGTATTATTATTTTCTTATTATTATATTATTATTATTAATGCAGGGGGTTATCTGAATATAATCCGATAGCTAATTCGTTCAGAGAAAGGTTTTACTTCAAAAATATATCTCGATTTTCTGAAAATCAGTTTGACTCAATTATGCAATATTGATTTTAAAACATGACCACAATTAATAATTTTCATTGATGTAGCCTGAAACATTTATGGTAAGTTTCTTCAGTGTATGGGAAGTGGATCGTGGGCTATTCTAATTGGGCTAATGAGCTCACCCGTTTGCTTCGGCCATTTGGGTTGATCGGGATGTTGTTTGGTTCTCAGCTGATCTTTTTGATGGGCCCTCTTCCTAAGCCGGGCTATCCGAACCCATCATTGAGTTTTAAAATTTTACCTCGGTTTTAACTTTTAAGGTTTTAAATATCACAAATAAACTTTTATTTTTGGCCTGAAATTTATAAGATGTGTTAGAAACACTTTATTGTAGCTAAACCAAGCAACAAATAAGAAGGAAATGGATTTAAAATAATAATTGTATCTTTGTTTTTGTTTTCAAGCAATTTGGAGAAAAATGTCGGATTGTAGGATTAAACTATAGGTTTGATTAATTTATTTTTGATTTGAAGAAATAAACAAATGAGTGAATTAGGTGAATGGACTGGGGAACCGTTTATGGCTCGTGTGATAAAGACGTAGGTGAGAGGGGTCCCAGGTGAAATGAGGTGTGAGGAGTGTATGTCTCAGCGGTTGACTTTAAGTAAATATTAAAAAGAAAAAGAAGACGAAAGGATTGGCTTGATATATTTTGTATCGAACGATTTATCACAATATGTCATCAATATGGTGACATATGTTGATTTTTTTCCCAGAACTTGGAAATCTCGGCATTGTGGAGGTGCAACTGTGAGATGTATTAGCTGATATTTGATGTATTAGCTAATATTTTCATCACTGACAACTGTGCATAACAACTTCCCCTGCAGCAGAAATCAGGCTAGTCCTCACGACTGGAAGTTGGGAAATACCTTTGTAATGAACTCAATGTCTTCCAGGTTGTATCTTCCGCGGCCAAATCAGTCCCGTGTATGATATTTCTTCACTGGTGTGCCATTCTGAAAAAAAAAAATTCTTGTATTTAACACTGCAGCAGGCCCATTAACGAATTCATTAGTAGAAGTGAGACATGGCAATGATTGTTAAGCTGCATGTGAACTGCCTAAATGCTTATTTAATGAAGGCACATGGAAAATAGGATGAATACGACTGTCGGAGGGTAATTGTAATTTGTAGCAACATGGTGAATTTTGGCCTCTATCCTGAATGACCATTCAAGTGACAATGGACACTGGAATGCCATGCAATTTGGCGACTTGGCCCAGAAATAGTTGGGCAATGACTGATGCAGATCAGGGATTTGTCAAGGTTATGAAATGTGCATATTTGGTAGATTTATTTACCACTATGGCATCCTTCCCTTTGATTTCGGAAGGTGTTCTATAAAATCTATAGATATATGACTCCAGGGATGCTTAGGGATGGGCAAGGGCTGCAAAAGGCCTGGATATGGTTGCCTATCAAATTTGTTCCGCTGGTATCCATCACATGAGACAAAATTCCAAACTTCCTGTTTGAGTCCTGGCCAATAAAAAAACTGACTGAACGTGTTTGTATGTCCCTAATATACCTAAATGACCACTAACTGGAGAATTATGCAATGTCTGCAGAATTTTATTTCAATGATCAGTTGAAGATCCCACATAAAATTTTTTGTTCAAGTTTATGAATTCCATTGGAGTATTCGAACGGAGATTTAACCATTGAATCAACAACAAGGGCTGCAATGATTGAATTAGCCAATGAGTCCCAAGTATGATTGTAAACAGATCCTGAAGCCAAGTAGGGACAACTGCAGTAATGGCATTGTACTGAGATGGCGTGTCAATTCGTCTGGACAAAGCATCTGCAACAATATAGTCTTGACCTTTCTTATATTGGGTTGTGTACTGAAGGCCAGATAGTCTAGTCAAACTTCTATGCTGTAACATGGTGGTTACTCGTTGCTCTAACAAATATTTTAAGTTTGGTGATCAATCTTAATAATGAAATTCTTGCCCTATAAATAAAGTCACCATTTCTGTGCAGCTAGAAGAATTTTCATCATTTTCTTCCCATAAATGGAGATATTTTGTTTCTTGGATCAAAAGATTTACCAAAAAGGCTATTGGTATGTTGTTTTGTATAGCTCCCATACTCATTGAAAGCATCGGTTTCTAGGACAAATGTTGTGAGAAGTTTAGTAGGGCTAAAACAGGAGCAGTAGCCATTGCTTCTATGAGCTTCTCAAATGCTGTTGCAACTTTAGTATTCCACACAAATGCATCTTTCTTGAGCAAATCAGTTAAAGGTTTTCCATGGTACCATGATGGGTAAACTCCGCTAGATAACTGGTTGAGCTTGCTAATCCTCAAAATGTCTTTGCAGATTTGGGAGCTGGGCTCTATTTGATTTCTGAGATTTCAGAAGGATCTGTTGCCACTTCTGCATTTGAGATAATATGACTGACGTGTTCTATTTGGAATTGGTCAAAAAAACATTAGATTGTTTGGCAAAGAGTTGGTGATATCTTAGTATGAGAAACACCATTTAAAGATGTAAGAGGTGATCATCCTTGGGAGGGCTATAATATCATCAAAGAGAACTAAAACAAATTTTGTCAAATAGGGAGCAAAAATTGGAGCTAGATCGTTGGTTAGACCAAATGGCATGACTTTAAATACAAAATGGCCTGATGTACATGGAAAAGATGTTTTAGGAATATCTTTCGGCTGCATTTGAATTTGATAATATCCAGCTTGAAGATCAAGTTTAGAAATATAAGATGCTCCATAGAGTTCATCGAATATTGGAATGTGAAATTTGTTTTGAATTGCGATGTGGTCAAGTTGGTGATAACCAATGATATCTCTATGAATCATCCCTCTTGTTGACTGGAGCAACTGGAGATGCAAAAGAGCTGGATCTTGGTTTAATCAAAGAAGTGTGAAGCAGATCAGATACTACATTCAATCTCATTATTTTTGAAAATGGTTCTATCCATAAGGCCAGATATGGGAATGAAGGGTGATTCTGTGATCATGTGGTTGGTTTGGCAAATATATCCTGAAATTCAGAAAAGGAGGTATTGGATGGCTGGAGCAGTAGATAGCTGGTCTGAATTGGTGGTAATGGCGAGGAAATAAGCAACAAGTTGTTGTTGAATAATTTGGATAGGTTAGCACTAGAGACGCTAGCGAGATGCCCCTGCTCCTTGATATCATTCAATTGAATTTGTTTGTCCATCTTTCTAAAAGAGACCTGCAGTTGTTTGAAATCAAAGACAATTTGGCTATAAGATCGCATCCAGTCCACTCCAACGACCGTATCACAATTGCATAATTGAAGCAATCTCAAATCAAGCTGTAAATTATGGCCCTGCATTTGCCAAAAGAAATCCCGGAAGATAGTGGTGCTCAGCATTTTGGTGGCTTTAGCCTGAATAAATGTCAATGGTACAACGTCTATGATAGAAGCATGAACTGCAAACCATTAGGAGTCCGAAAAACTGCATGTGCTCCTACTATCAACAATAATAGTGAGCAATTGGCCTTGTAGTTGCCGTTTTGTTCTGATTGTGTTATGTAAAGGGCTGTCAGATGTATCATGTAGTGAAAACTCAACATGTTCTTGTCCTTAGAAGTACAAATTCCTCTTCAAAGGTATGTTCTTCTGCTTGCAATGCATTTAGTTGTTTATCTTTGAATCTAGGGCTATATACAAATTTCTCATTGTGTTTATGACATAAGCCAAAGCTCATTTCTGATCTATTGAATAGGTGGGAGTGAGTTGGGCAGTGGTTGTTGGAAATAAAGATTTTGGTTGGTTGAGTACAGAACTAGAATTGGTTTTTTCAAAATTCGAGGTGTTGGTTTAGGAAAGATTAGGGATTGTGTTTGAATTGTGGTTTAGTTCTTTTCGTCATTGCTTTTAAAGTCGGCATTTTGAGTTTGGCAGTGTAGAAGGAATGGGTGACGGTGAAGGTTGATGAACTTTTACCATTGGTCTAAGTTCATCTTTCAGTGCACTAATGAAACTTGATACACTTTACTGGAAAAAAAAAATGAAACTTGACACAAAAAAGCTTCAGTAAGGGAAGAGTTGGTACTCACCATGTTGGTGGAAGTATCTCAAATTGCTCCAGGTAATCAGTGACAGAAGCATGTTGGAGTAATTTATTAAAGTCTTCCACTATATCAGAAAGTGCCTAGTTACTAAATCTTCAGAACACATCACCCTTGAAAATATCCCAATCATTGTACCACGTGGATTGCATATCCCTGGTACCAGACATCTGCTTTTCCTTTGAAAACATGGATGCCATATCCATTTTTTGGCTGTCAGGAATATAATATAAGAGAAAGTATTGAGTATGATTCTGACTCCGATTTAGAGGATCGTCACCCTTAAGGATAGGAAATTCCAAGGTGGAGAGAGAACTATGGCCAGATGTCTCCCCAAATTCAGGAACTCAAGCGATTAAAGAATGGATCCTGGTTCTGGCATTTGTGGATCAGATTCTGGCCTCGAATACTAGAATCTGAATTCAGGTCTTTGTTGGGAGTACTACCTAAATTCTTTATGGTAGCTTCCTGCATTCTTTTATCCATTTGATCGATTCTATTGCAAAATGCCTTGATTACTGCCAATGATCCATTTCAGTGCTGCAATCTAAGTATCTATTCAATGAGTGTCAATTATTTGTACAATTAGTGCTTAGTAGTCCTAGATTGCTGAATCTGTTACTGAAGAGTAACAACTTAAACCATTACCTGATTTAGTTACATTTCTCAAATTGATTTTCCTACCTGCTGTTGCAGCTTTTAATTTCTATTATGCTCTGCTGTTTTGCCGTGTGAAGTTTCTCCTCTACAGCTTCTGTCCAGCTGTGCGCCAGGATAGAAAACTAGTTGGGGAATTCAAACTCTTGTCCTCATGCTTGGTTGGATGATTTTGTCCCAAGTTACATGATAACTATCTGGAACACAGTAATCTTTTCTTGTTTCTTTTATTCTTACTATTGTGTCTCTGTGTTAATAGAGAAAAATTTTCCAAACCAAGTCTTTTACCTCAATTGCCTCCACATTCAATAGCTGAAGATAGAATGCTCCGCTTGACAATTGAAATTTAAAGGAAGCTCTTCAACCACTCAAAAGAAAGTAGTTGATTATATTATTTAGCTTCTCCAGCACAATTCAAGGGATGAGAGGAAGGAGAGAGAAAATAAGCTGGAAGGCAAAAGATGGCTAAAGTACGAAAGCTTGTACGAATGCTCTTTTTGAAAATGTTTTGTCCCTTGAACTGGTCGATTTACAAGCTTGACCATCACTAGTTGCCAGATGCTTCTTTCGGCTGAATTTTGTACCTACAGGAAACTGCAGATAGAATTTTAGAAAATTTTGGAACCTAAAATAGAAGCCTACCTTGTAATGGCGTCAATAGTCTTCGTTGGTAGAAGTTCCGATTCGCTTAACTTTTCCAACCAAAAACTGAGAGTTTCTGAAACAGCACTCAGAATAGGTTGTTACAGTGGCTTGCAGTCAATGATGCCTGGCCTAAGAATGCTTTGTCAACATTGAAGGATGACATTGGAGGGGACTCAGTTTGATAAGTTTTGGCAATAGGATTTGAATCGAGGTAATATTTAACTGAAGGTTGTGCAGATGGATGAAACTTCTGCTTTGGCGAAGGTTGATTATCAGATCTAGGAAATGATATAGAATTTGGGTTGATTGGTAGTTGTGTGAGCGAAAAGGTCAAAACTAGTCCAAGAATGTCTTCATATGCTTCTCACAGGAGCAATGATAAAACTGCTAAATTTAAATTTCAATCTGGTGAAGTGATTTTTCTGGAGCTGAGGACAGCTAGTAGAATGATTATGGTTCTAAAAAATAGGCTTGTAAGAATCTTTTTTTTTACCATAAAAAAGATTCTAACAATGTGGGGATAATACAAGAGTAGGACACTTTTTTGACTGACTTTCTAATGTTTTTAGATACACCTACTATTGATTGGAATGTGCTTGTACTTCAAGGATGTAGTACCACATAAAGGAGATGGGTGCTGGAGACAAGGGGTGAATATGACCAAATAAGGGTGGACTGACAACCAAATTAACTAAACTAACTTTTCCCTCTAAGCAGGGTCAACTATATTTTTTGCTACCATTCTGCTATATTGGAAGTTATTTCCTCTGCTAACTTAAAATATGCAGGATCATGCTAGATGACTTCCTTCGAACTTTTATTCAGTCTTCATCGTTACATCTCCTCACATGTGCAGTAGAGGGCCCTTGCTTCACATGACTAAACCGCCTCAAGTGTGTTGCTTGAATACATCAAATTCTTTTACTGTCAAATTATAAAATTGAAAAATGATACTAGTAAATTGTTAAAAGATACTCAACTTTCTGTGGTATAATATTTTTACAAATCCAATCCTTGTGTGACCACATGCTATCTTAACGTCATCATTCAACCATTGCCATTTTATGATCATGTTGGTACTCAATTACCTAGCAATCCACTCAAAACACCCATGGCTAGCCTAATAGCGACCTTGTAGTGTTTGCCTTTAAGTTTGACTATACTCAAGGATTTTATAGATTTTTGACTCAATTTTCTAATTCATCTGACCTGCTTTAATTTGGTAAGTGTAAGTGATATCCTCATTAATTAACTGGTCTTTCTAGACCTTTCACCCAAGCTATTTGAAATAGCCCCTCAATGTCAGATTCATCAATACCCTTTCCTCCCCACCATATGTCACAGTGCTTGTTCTAAACTTGCATTCCATGCACTCAACTTCCGTTATATCAATTCTTAAACATTTTGCTTCGCCTTCCTCCAAACTTCAAACTTAGTTTTAACGTACTCCATTGTCTACCACGAACTTTTGTATTGGCAGATAGCATGAAACAAGGTATATTGTCTTGTATGTGTGAGGTTAATTCATCCATGATATAACCCTAAACCTGACCCTTGATGTAAGCTATGTATCCTAATGTACTTTCACTGCTCGTTCATATATGTTATTTTAACCTTGATGTATGCAAGAGAAATTCCCTTTTTTCCTCAAATTCTTTTGAGCACTTCTCTTAGAATTGCATCTTATCTATTAACCAAATAAAGGTGGACTTACTGACGAAAAGGTGGATTTTTATGTAGCCCATAAATGGTGAAGTTAATAGTGCTCAAAAGCTTTTAGTTAAGATTGGCGAAGATGGTTTCTTCTATAGCGCAAGAAATCAGAATCAACAGTTTGGGGCTTTCCCTTCTGTGTGGGAGCATGATCTCTCCAAGGACTTCGACCGAGGGAGTTAGAATGTTTACAGAATACTGTAATAGAGTTGGGGGAGGGGTGAGATAGGGATTTCCAATTATACAGGCTGGATAGAGTTTTATTATTCTTTAAAAAATATCTGTTAAATTTTCCTTTTATGAGGAAATAGTGTGTAATTTTTTTCTCTTTCCGCTTTATGTTGCTTTTCTGGAATGTTATAAAGAAAGTGAAGGGGTGATATTTTATATCTTGCTTAATTTTCAAATGTCTTTTTGGGCAAATATTGCTGGACCTCCTTTTAACTATGTGGTCTTTTTATCTTATAGGTTTTGGGGGCTGAATTAGCTATACTGGATGAAATTGACTCTGGGTTAGATGTTGATGCTCTCCAAGATGTTGCCAAAGCAGTGAATGGCCTATTGTCTCCACAAAATTCTGTGCTGATAATCACACATTATCAACGCCTTCTGGAATACATAAAGCCCTCATATATCCATATTATGGTAAGTCAAACATCATGATAAAATTTTCATGCTTTTGTGCATTTGTTGTAAGCTGAGCTTTTCATTCTTACTAGCAACATTGAATGGTCCATAACTGCATGAATTTTTTCAATTTTGAGAATTTTGTGAATTTCATTACAAAATTCTGTGCTGATGATCACACATTATCAACGCCTTCTGGAATACCTAAAGCCCTCATATATCCATATTATGGTAAGTCAGGCATCATGATAAAATTTTCATGCTTTTGTGCATTTGTTGTAAGCTGAGCTTTTCATTCTTACTAGCAACATTGAATGGTCCATAACTGCATGAATTATTTCAATTTTGAGGATTTTGTGAATTTCATTGTTTGAAGGCTTGGACACAGGACGTGTTAAAGCACCCCCCAACGAAAAGAAGCCAAGGACTTGATCTATAGGAAGTGTCTGCAGCTTGAATTTTCTATGCCTGCTGTATGATATGCTATCCTACAATGCTCTCTCATGCTGACATAGAGCAAACCTTAATATGAGCTGAATTCCCCAAACTGTACTCAAAACTTTAGGAAAATATAGAAGTGGATTGGTTGTAGAAAGGGCTGACATTCTTGTGGATAGTCAAATGAAATGAATGGGTTAACAGCAATGTTCGATGACATTAAAAGCAAGAAAGTGGGGACTATCTTAGCCAAAATAATTAGAAAAAGAAAAGGTCAGAGTTGGGAATGACTCAAAGGGTTGTAGTGATGGTGTCTCCCCATGTCAGTGGAGGTGCATGGAGTGGGGCCAAAGTTTGTGCACTTTCCTAAATTATTGCGGGGGAAAGCCTGTGGATCTCCATGTGGTTGCTAGAAATCAATTGTCAGAGGTAGGGTCCATATGATGAATAGATTATGATGGTTTCCATTTGCTGAATTTCTTGGAGAGGTTAGCCACTTGATGTGGGTACAATCCTGACACCATGAGACACTGCTGATAATGAATCAAAATTGCATTCAACCTGAAAATTAACATAGACTACAATGGAATTGATAAGGAACTTCTAGCCTAATCTCTTACATAAACTAAAAGCAAAGCAAAGATGAGTAAATAAAAGAAATCTCTTAATCCAACTTCCCTAATCCTAAATAACAATAATTATATCAAAACATCCTGGTAATAAAATCTGAAATACTCAAACATATAATAAATAAATGCAATAATTTATTAACCCCTAAAGATTTCCTGTTATGACGATTTTGGATCATTCTCACCCTTGTGAAACTTTCAAATATCTCTTTGATAGGTTTTGGCATGCCAGTGGGGTGAATGGAAGGTGGATAACATACACATATGGTCATTGGGCTGCATGAGTGAAGATTGCATTGGTGTGGTTATTACATTCTGCTTGTCAATGTGGTCTACTCTGTGTCATGACCAATTTGAATGTCAAGTTAATTTCGTCTGGCCACTGTTTGTTATCCTCACATTGGTGGATTTGCCAAACTGGCTTGAACTTCCTACTCTCATGATTTACCAGAGCTATGTATCGTACCCATAGTTTGTCAGCTAGTATCGTGTGAATGTTTTGTGCATCTTTGGATGTTTAGACCTCTTTAGGTGACTCATAACAAGCGGCCTTACAAATTCCCAACAATAGTCTAGTTATATGGGTAATATGGTTGTGCTTATTTTATCAGCCATGATTGGGTCATTTATCCTTGTGCAGGCTTTTTTTTTCCAGTGGACTGAAAATGGAGGGGGAAAACTGGGCTGCAAATTATAAGGGTCTTGGGATGAAAATAATGGGCAGAAGAAAGAGAACAATAAATGTGAGGAAAATAATAAAAAGAGCTGTGATTTTACTTAATGGTTGGGTCAAGGTCTGTTTGACCTAAACCTTGGTTCGAGCTCTCTGTTTGGAAAGAAAGAGGAAATCAGAACTGAGCTACAGCGAAGTACTGCATGAGAAAGGAAGTGAGGCTTGCAGCGGCTGTGCTGAGAGGCGGTTCAGATGGGTTAATCAGGACTTTTAGGGTGGCTTATGATGGTTCCATCCTGAAAACTAACATATATTATAGTGGAAGTTGATAATAACTCCTAGCCCAATCTCCTTCATTAACTTAACTCTAAGCAAATAAAGTTAATTCTAAATAAATAAGAAATGCCAATGCTAACAATAAATCATAGCATAATACCCTAGTAAAGTAGCATCTAAAATGCAATAATAGTCCGGCATATATACTCCAAATTATGATAGAAAATAACATTAACAGGCTAATTCGAAAGATGAAGATTTCTTGTTGTCATCCTTCAACACCACCACTTACCAAGGCCTCCCCCTTGCCAATGTCCTGGTTTCAATCTTCACCAATTCTTCACATTTCATCTCTTCATATAAAGAAACTCAGGTTGTAATAGAACTGAAGTTTGGACATGAAGGTTTTTTGTTTTATTATTTGGGGGAGCAGATATAGGAAGGGTTGAAACACTGATTTGCCTCGGGCAAGGGGTACCTTCCCAATAGACTGCTTTTTCTATTATCCAATGAGAATTATGGACTGTTTCAATCATGGAAAATTGTACTCTAAATCAATGCCAAAAAATGTCTTGACAAGTAGTAAGTCAGCTTATTGCTTGAAGCATCTGTTTGAATGTTCTTGAGTTCAGGAGGAATCTTCTTTTGCTTGTTGGAATTTTGTTAGCATCATATGAACTCTTGAGTCTAATAAATCTTCTGATCTCAACTATTCTCTTCCACTATGACATGCCCTAACCCTCTGTAAAGAATGAGAAAGGGGGAAAAACGGTTGTGCATCAATGCTTAAAATGCATGCGAAATTGGTATCTAATAAATTAGATACATGATTCTGTTCTGGGTCATGCTTCTGGTAAGTGGTAAGCATTTTGTTATGTTTGCTTTGATTTATTAACTACCCTTGTGATATTTCAGGAAAATGGAAGAATTGTGAAGACAGGAGATATCTCTCTTGTTGAACTTCTTGAGAAGGAAGGCTACAAAGCAATATCAGATGCAAAAATCTAGTTTGATTGGTATTGATTACTCTCTCTGTTCATTTCCTTTCACTAGCTTTTACTAAATTTAAAGAAGAGAAGAAAAATCCTTGCAAAACTTTCTTTGTCCTTCATAATGCCTGGCAGTTAGCTTCACTGTATGTCACTTCTCTCAGTGTGCTATTATAGTAGAAAACAATTCTTGGACGTTCCCATAACAGCTTAAGCTTTTGGGTTCACTGGTTTTTGACAAATGTTGATCATGTTTTTGAGTACGGTGGCATTCTGACGGCCTATAACATTGATGAAGAAATTCGACACCAGTATGGTAAATGGTAATTTGGAGGGCCATGAATGTCAGTAATATCTTATTTTCTTATGCTGAGCATTCTTTATGGTCCAGAAACATCAATATCAATGGCATTGGTTTGAGTTCTCCTCATTACTCGGGGCAACTAAATTGCCTCTCCCCACCTGCTCCAGCCCCTCAAAAAAGGAGTCGAAGTTGATGGGTATATCTATTTATTAGGAAGGTGGGTTTGGGGGCATTGGTAAGGTTCTTTCATTATAGGCTCAAATTATGAAAATATTCTTTGGTGATGTAAGGATAAGGCCGCTTATATCTTACCTTTGTCAAACTGCTGTATGGTTCTTCATGGTATGTATGTATGTTAGATCTAATTGATAAAGAGGAAGCATAGTAAAGATCAATCATGGTTTTGGGCCAATAAATTATGAATTGCTTACTTATTTTATAATATCAAATTGATAAAAGTTTGGAATCCGTTTATGTAATATATTTATATATTAGCCTATTCTTAGAGCATGTTATGATGGCTAAGTGGCATGTGGAAGTTTGACTCTTCTTGATACAGGGTTCACCTTCCAATTCGGACATATTTGTTTAAATTTTTTGTTATTTTGGCTTAGCACGACAGTTCCCTTGCACTCTACAAATCAATCACCACTGCTGCATCTATTTCCCTTACTCCCCCTTCCCTTTTTTTGTTCTCCCTATGTTTTAATAGTTTATTGGCCAAATTGTTTGGAAAATTTAGGAACATGTTAAAAACAATATGCATCATTACGGACCCTCCAGATATTTTGTCCTTCTGCCACTGGTTTCAGCAATAGGTCCAATCTGATGCTGAAAAATCCCACAAGACTACAGAGCACAGCAATGATAGTTTTGGATTGAAGATGAAACATTTGAACACTCGTTTGATTAACAGCCAAACTTTCATCTTTTTGTGTTTTCTCAGCAAATTGGGCCGTGTACAGCAGCTGACTCTGAGACGGTATCTGTTGCAGAAATTCACAATGCCAGTGGGAAGAATAACTTCGACAAATGGGTTTCATGTCTTGCTTAAATGAAACAATAATATCAAGGCATGACAGATGGAAAGAAGAGCTACAAAAGAAACATTAAGTTGCTCATGGTAAAATATCAATTGTCCTACTTGGCCCAAAATGATTGAGCTCATACTACTTGAGGATCATACTTTGATCCTTGTATTTACATATCTGAAGTCCGGTTCAATCTTGGGACTTCTTGGTACATCTTAATCTCTCCTTGTTTTAGGAACAACTTCCACTTTCCATGTCACCATGCCAAATGGGACTCTAGCGTTGGCTTCAGGCCGGCTCCTACCATGCTCCATGTGGGTGGTGTAGCACATGTAATACCTTATTCCTCGCTCGTTTGGTTGACAGCTTTGGCTCTTGTCACTAATATACCTTATGTAATCAACTAATTTCCTCATCCGGCAGAAACTTCATTAGGCTGACTCAGTCCAAAGTGATTGAGCATTTTTTTTTTTTTTTATCGTGGTGGAGAGTTCACATATTAGATTCCTTTTTCTTTTTCTTTTTTTTTTTGGAACTGGATTGTGCTCTTTTAGTTATTGGTAATACCAGTCCTTATATTTACCACAAGCTCTGAAGTTAATCTTAGTAGATGGTGAGATTTAACACAATGGTAAATTTTCTCCCTAATAATTAAAAAGTCACTGGTTTTAAACACGGAAATAACTTTTCTATGATATAGGAGTGAGATTGTGTATATCTAACTATCCCAATATCCTACAATATGGAAGCTCTGTGTACCTAGCTGCATTTTAAAGTTCATGTAGATAGTGGACCTTCTTCTCGTGAAGTAATTATTATCATTTTTTGAAGTTGTTAGTAGGAAAATGTCTAAAATAAAGTTGATTGGTGGTGTGTATTAGCCAATCCAAGATGTCGAGATTTGTTTTGGTTTCTTTCATGTCGTTGCTACTGGAACTTTTCTTTGATGTGTTTGCTTCTTTTCTTGGGTAAATTTAGATATATCCCTTGACATAAGTTGAAGGTAGGATTGCATGAACTTGCAAGTTCTGCCATGTGTGAAGAGCCAAAGCCTAAGGCTACCTACCTAAGGAAAAATAAAAAAAATAAAAATAATGGAAAGAAATAGAAGGCCCAGTGAGGATAACTTGGCAGGACGTCATTAGCAGGGTTGAAAGAGTAGAAAACACAGAAGGAACTTGATATTCCCCATCAATGAAGTAAGCCACATTCCAAGGCTATCTCATGAAAGTACTTCACACACCCAAATTAGAATACTTGATGCACAGTTTTACGTAGTTCCTATAAAATGCCACAGACGCACACCCCATCAAAACCCATTCAAAACATACACAGCCACAGACTGCACAAAAGAAAACAAAATATATGTACATATAAAAGGACTAAAATGGCCATGAGGATGGGGTCACCGGGCAGCGATAAGTAGGCCCCGAGCTGGTGTCCGTCCGGTGTTCGAGGATTTTAAGCCTGGGTTCGAATGGAAGGATGAAGGAGGATCTGATATTCTGATCCTTAATCTCCCCGGTTAGTCTGGATTTCTTCACCTCATGCCCTAAAATGACCTCCCGTGAAACCAAACGGTGGCAACTACATCTCATCACGTCATACGTATTTGCCCTGTAAACTGTGTCGGCCTTCGGCTCTGACCTTATCAAGAGAGAACACCGTCCGTCCATCATCTCCGGGCTGTTACAATTTCGTCCCGCATGCTCATCATATTCACGATATGAAAACGTATTTTTTTTTAATGATGCGAGTCTATGAGTTGTCGTATATTGTTTAATTGAATTTGTCGGCTCACGTTTAATTTAAATTCTGAAAGCAAGAGGCCGTGGCCTCCGGAAAAATCCTACCCTTTCAAAGCCAAAAATCAATCTATCCGTCTATCTATTATTATTTTTATGATTATTTAGATTTATTAATATTAATGCTTAGGTGAAATATTATCTTACTTGACGGTGCTTTAAAAAATAATGTTAAGTAGCTCCATTCAGGATAATTTTTAATCACCAAATTTAATACGACAATTAGTATATATATATATATATATATTTATAAATGTCTAGTAAAACAGATAGATGAATTAAATGACATAATATGCATGTACAAAGAGGCGAGGCCAGGCCACAGGTAGTAAACTTGTCGACACATTACTTTTTGCAGGCTTTGTGAAACAGCAGATAAGGGTCGTAGCGGATGGCAGCAGGAGAACACTGACACTTCGTGGAGAGCGTTTGGTTGCGGGCAACAAATGGAGTCGCTTCCATGAAGAAATCCCCGTTCCGGAAGACGCCAGCATGGGCGATATCCGCGCCAAGTTCGAACGGGGAGTTCTTCGCATCACAGTTCCAAAGAAGACCCCGCAATCACCTGCGCCAACCCCTTCGGAACCAAACGAAAAGGGCTCCATCCCAAACGCCTCCGTACCACCTCCGCCGTCGAAAGCCACGATCGATGGAGCGAAGTCCCCAAATGTACAACAAAACTTGCCCCAAAACGCACAAAACTACCTTCAAGCAGCCACCGATGAACCTGCCTTGAAAGCCGGCTCTGAAAAGCGAATCCGGGCAAATATTGTTGAAGAGGGAAAGGAAGGGAAGGCTGAAGTTGGCCAGCAGAAAGAGGGAAATACGGAGGTGGAGGAGAGGGAAAGAAAAGGCGGCGCTGGCGAAGAGAAGCAAACTACGAAGGAGAATTTCATCAATGGAGAAATGAATGGGAAAGGAAGGATTGACGAGGAGTTGCAGAAGAAAGGGTGGGCTTGGGAGAAGATAACTACTGCAAAAAGGAGGCTGAATGAAGAGAGAGAGGTGATGGTGAACGTGGGCGTAGCTGTTCTGGTGATAGTAGCGCTTGGGGCTTACATCTCCTACTCTTTTGGTTCCTCTTCCAAATCACGAACTTGATTTCTTCTTCTCTCATTCAATTTCCTCAAAATTAATTCAATTCGTAACTCTATCGATTACAAAATTGTACTATAATTACTTCATGTTTATTCTCTATTTGGGTTTGGGTTTTAGTGACGATCTTATTGCTAAATTTTAAATCAAATGATATGCACATAGTACAGAAACTTAAAGTATTAAAATAATGAATATCATCTATACTCTTAAAAAAAAAAAAAAAGAATAAAATCTGTTTTAGTCTTTTCATGTGTTCTGTGTCGAAATTAATATGAAAATTGAAGAGTTGTAAAATTACGTAAAAGTGAAACTATAAAATCTGTTTATTTGGTTTAACATAAGAAAGTCGTATCAAATTTTAAAATAAATAATTTTTACTTATTTGGTCTAATGTTAGCAAAATCATGAAAAATAAAAGCATGATATAATTTGTAAAATATTTTACCTTCCTCAATTTAAAAAATCTCTTCACATATATGGGAATACAATTGGTTTTACACGCTCTAAGTTAAATGAAGAGAACTATTTGTTATGGAGTAGGTTTATGGCCTTGGCCTTGACTGCCAAGAATAAAATAGTTTTTTGCAGATGGAACCATCAAACCGCCTGCTGATCTTCAAATTCCGTATATGGCTCTTGGAAGATGTTCAATGATACAGTCCCTTCTTGGATCATTGATTTTTTTTATTTTTTTTTTCTCAAAAGAGCTGGCCAATAATGTGATATAAATGGGGTCAGCCTATGTCATGTGGATAGATTTAAAAAAAGAAATAATTTAATTAATAAAATGGATCAAGAGTTTATCGGCTACAAAAAGTGATTTTTTTTTTTTTGTCTCAAAATGGTAAATCTGTTAGGATCTTTTATAACAAAATTGACTTTGGAAGGAATGAACAAATTATAGACCATACCCTACTTATGCATATGGCTCTTCTAAAATTGATACAGAAAATCAATCTCAAGACTGTACCCTATAGTTTTTGATTGGGTTTGATGACATATAGTATCATATTCAGATGTTAGATCTTGTTGATGGATCATATGGTATCTATGAATAATGTATTTTCTTTGATTTTTCAAATAAAAAGGTAAAGAAAAATTATTTATTAGAATAATATGAAAGTAACAGTATTAGTCAGTAGAGCCTTTCACCACAATACACAACTCCTTTGAAGCCAAATATGGACAAAAAATATCCATAATTAAGGAGGTAGGAGAGAGAAATTAATTTATGCTCATTGCAGAATCGTGAAACATACGAGGGATAAGTGTTACAAATTTCATAGCTATTTTTTTGTTTTTCGTTTTGGTAGAGGAAACAATGTCATAACAAATAAGTCTCATTTACAAAAAAAAAAAAAAAAAAGGCATGATTTGCTTCTATTTCTATTATATATCTTGTTAAACTAAATCATGTCATGTTAAGTAATTATTTAGATTCAAACCCCATAACTCTCAAACCCGCACCTAGAAGTTAGAAGATTTTTTTTTTTTTAGATAACATAATCCTTAAAGAGTATTCCAATGTAGTGCTTTTTTAGGAGATCTTTTTCTTCCCACACTTCTCCACTTTGCGGTCTAGATAGTCCAATGTAATATTAATTTAAATATTGGATGGCGAATTTGAAAAGTCTCATACTTTTAATATTATTTTAGTTTGTGATATATAAGATATAGATTATAGGTTCCAAAAATTCGAATCAAAATCTCTCAAAGTCAAATTATGATTTATCATATCAATCATTTTAATTTATGAAGGAAATATCTATTCCATTTGAGAATACAATTTTAATAATAAAATGTAATCTTGAGTATTTCATATGATAAAAAATAGTAACAATGGACAGGAGAGGTGACCACATCGAATGGGTTGGGTTGTGGTGGTTGGCAGCCCAATGAGATTGCAATTTTCTAAATTTTAAAAATAAATATTTCATAATTTTTATTTTAATTTTTTTAATATGATAAGTAAAAATACAAAGTTTGTCTCATAATACTAAATGTGCCATGCTGATCCGTCATGGCTTATTTATTTAGGCCATTGACATAGCACGGGATAAAAACATTCCAGCTTAGCAAGCACATGGCTCGTCTGTGCTGGGTTGTGCGTGCTTCAAGCGATACCATGTCAAACATTGCCTTAATATATATATATATAAAGTATTATAAAAAATATATCATATTTTATTTATTTTATTAAATACTTTTAATGCTATAATTTATAAAAGTAGAACAAGATACATCTAATAATAACTTACTTTTCATAAATCTCATTTATATTTCTGCTATCGCTGTTTCTAAATTTACTATCTTCATTGAAACTTAAATTGATCAAAATTTTAATACAATCTTTTATATCTGACTAATCATTAAAAATGATACACATTTCTATTGTCTTTAGTGTTTTCCTTTTTATAGTCAACTACTTAACCTTCGAATATTAAAAGCTAATTTTCATGATACTATACTTACTAATAAGGTTAAAAGATTTCATACTATTGATGTAGATATGAAAAATAAGTACACATTCTCTTCCCACCAATTCAAACTATTGAACTCTAATTTGTTACTTATAAAGTTAGAAACATACTCAGATTACAAGCAGTAAATAAGTTCAACCAAAGTTATTTACTTAAAATTATTTCTTTAAATTTTATATTTACCCTTGACATTGATAATATGTGTTAGAAATCATCGTCATCGCAATAAAATGTAAAGTTATTAGCAAATGAAAATAATTACCCCAGTAGGATATTTTAAATTATATAATAAATATTTGTAAGTTTATTAGTAATAAAATAAAATATTTTAAAAAAATTTAATCATTTCAACAATAATTCATTTAATATTCGTATTTGACTTAATTGTTAGAATATTTTTATTGTAAAAGATGTTTAAAATGAAACAAAAAAGATATGCAATTTCTAATATCTTATAGGTTAAATTTTATAATATTGGATAGTCGATCTTTATTTTCTTATAATTAAGTTTGTTCTGTTGGTATAATTTCTTAAACTGCTATTTTTAAAAAGAAGATGCCCGGATAAATAGAATAATATTTTTTACTTTTTTTCCCATGGAAAAATCAAATTATAAAATATTCTTGATACAAATGTTAATGTTGTGACATATATATTTGATAAAATATAATATATCATTTAAAATAAATCATAATTTAAATAAAAAATAATAAAATTATTATTTAAAATATTATCAAAAGTAAGAAAAAAAATATTAAATATTTTAAATTTATATGTCAGAAACAATAGAGAGATGCAATCAATGCATATGAATGGAAGATCTTGTGTATATATCCGTAGATATTGCACTTGTTATGCATATGATAGATATTTAGTTCAACATTCTTAATTCGAAGGTTATTTACTAATTTAAATGTCGAAGTGTTTATAGTGAGATAATCTTTCGCCGTCACCTGACCTCTCGTTCACAGTTGTGGTGTTCAAGATTCAGATTTAGTGGATGGAGTCGGACTCAGATAACCGACCTGACCCGAATTTGTTCAAAATTTGGTTATCGAACACATGAGTAACTAAAACCAATGAATTTCATGGTCTAAAATTGAAATTCTTGACATTTATCTAATATCCAGTCTGCCTACGATCTTAAAAATTATTATTATTATTATTATTATTATTATTATTATTATTAGCAACTAATTTGTATAAACTTGAAATAAAAAATATACAATCAAAGATTTCTACAACTTAAAAAACAATCCTATGATATAATAAAGCTAGTAAACCATCTGAAGCTAATCATCATGCCTTATTCATTATTAAGATAAGAAATTTTATGTATAACTCATGAGTCCAATTAACTGGAATTCCACTAAAGAGCCCAAAAGATGTTGAAGTAGTTATAAGTCTATAAATTTAAAGAAAATATTAGATAGTTACATGTTCAAGATAAGTTAGTTAGATAATCTAGTTGTCTATTTGTCGATTTGTAAGTGAATCTTTTCAATTAGTGAATTTAAAAATTTGAAGTATTTTTTCAGTAAATAAGTTGTTCAAGAGTCTTTATTTGCTATTAAAATATTGTATTCTCTCTGTTTTTGTATATTATTTATAAGTAAATGATTGATAATTTATATTTAAACATTTAGATACATAAATTTTTTTTATGTATATTAAAATTATAAATCTTTATTTGGTAATTTTACAAAGAAGTAGTCGTTTGCGGATTTAAATGCTGTTTTCACACGTGATGAATAAGAAAAAATATGAAAGTAAACAAATAGGAAGAACTAGAACAAAAAATGAGACGATTTTTAATATACATATATCCCTAAAATCTAAAACTAAAAAAAACCTAATCAATGCAGTGACTTCAACCTATAGATATAAAACATGAAAAGCAAAGCCAAAACAAAATAAAGGCATAACGAAGTGAAGTCATGTCCATAATTGAGTTTTATCAGTTCTCATAAGATTGGTCAGTTGTGGAGGAAGGGAGCAATTCCCATGTGTAAATTAGAGAATTTCCAAATAGCATTTGCAAAAACTATATATAGGGGAAGGCAGTTACTAAATAATGGATACGATCGCAAAACCTAGACTCCCAAGGCTTGCCTGGTGGAAAAGCTACATCTAATACCGGACCAATGATTTGATCAATTCTCCATCGTATTATGGTAACCTAAAATAACCTGCTATAGAATAAAAGTATAAGAGTTTTTTAGACTAACCTATGCTACTCTAATTTATAGTAGTAGCTAGTTGAAAAATCTTCTATACTGATTTATGAATGTATTATTAGATTGAAGAGTTCAGAAGACTAAGTTAGAGATAATATAAGTAGGGGATAGTTTGATTGTTTTTTTTATCTTTTTTTTTTATAAATTATCAAATAATCTATCCAAATTTCTTTACTTGATATTTTTTTATATATTGCAAATACATTTATACCACTTGATATGTTTAACCAAAATATAATGATTGTGGTATTTTTTTTTGTTAAATAATTACTCATTTTTAACTAATAAATCAAACTATAAAATCTGACTAAATTTATTATTAATAACTTAAACATTGTTTACTTTTGAACTAATGTCATTAATAATAATTTTTTATTTATCATCGATAGCTTTCATGCATAAAATCATAAAAGAATTTAGTCTTATTCTTTATTTAAATTTAACTTGTTAATTTGTCTGAGTTTAAAAATAAGATCAAGCACGGGTTTTTCATTTCATAAGTGGAGTTAATCGAAGTAAGTTTAAACTTTTAAACGAGTTGTTGTAAATCATTCAAATGGTTATTTTAATATATATCTAGTGACTTTATATTTAAATGATTTTATTATCTAAACAAGCTAATAAAATAAGTTAGATTAAAGTTATCAAATTTATTTAGTCAGACTCAATCAAGCATTAGCCAATAAATACAAAACAAAATTTAAGTAATTTTACTTAATTACGGAATTCAAAAGTAATGCTTTTATGTTTATTTCATTCTAAGTTCATTCAAACTTGTACAAATATGCAGTGTTTTTGCGATAACATAATGTATTCTAAAAAATTAGAAAAATGAAAACTAAAATCTAAAACATAAAAAAACTTTCCAAAAATAAACGGCTATTGATAGTCGTGTCTTGCTCTCTCTCCCGTGTCTCCATCTCTGCGCTTCTCGCGTAAGCTGCTGCCTCTTTCCCTCCCTGATTTGCTTCCGTCTCCTTTTCACGTCTATCCGTTCCGCCGTGCCTTCGAAGATCTCTCCTCAGGAAGTAACCGGAATAGAGAAGAAGCGAAAACGTTTGAATGAATCGAAGCATCAGCAGTAGCTTGAGGTGAGGAAAACGCGAGGCTCGCGATTTGTCAGATGCCCTAAATTATTAATTTGCACTATTTCGATTTCAAATGCGTTTGTTTTTGTTTAATCTTCTCCCATTATTCCATTTTGATAGAATGCTTAGGTTCGGATTTATGTTATTGATTTGTGTCTGAGAACGATAGAGTGGCTTAGATTAGCGTTTGTTGATTAGGAAGTTCACTAATTAGGGATTGCCCGTTTGATTGTCACTAGAGATCGCTTAGCTCTCATCCTGCGCTCCGACATATTACTTGGTGCAAGAGATGGTTTGGAATTTCCATATTCTTATGTTCCTTCGGGTGGTAAATAGTGGTTGTTTTTCGTTGGGAATAATGGTCCATGGCGTTCTTTACCTTCAAGATTAGGCCATCAATTTAGTTAAAACGTCATATGTTAAAAGTGTTGGGATTTAATGAAAATATACACAACTGGTTCACCAAAATATACCCAAATCTCATGTCAAGCGTGAACCACTAAATTCTTTTCAAACACACATAGTTGCACAATGATGTTTAACACGAGAAATCCTTTTCAATCGAGGAAAAATAATGGGATAAATTTTAAATAAATTTACTATAAAATAGTACTGGTTATAAAGGTAACCCTCTCCAAAATTTTCTCACTGTAACTTGAGTGAATAGCTGGTTAAACACAATTCTAACACAGCTGACAACTCACAAGAGAAAATATAACAAGAATAAGAGTAACCAAATGGTAATACTTCCTAAGAACACACTAGAGTAATATACTTGATATTGGTAAAGAACGGAACTTGAGTTGGACCTTAGCCAAATGCCAAACCCTTCCTCTTTTCTCTTTTCTCCATTCTTTCTCTTGTGCGATGCTCCTTATATTGCAAAATGATTTTGAATTATCTTAAAATCGTTTCAAACAGACTTTATAACAATGCTAGTTCACGTGTGCTTTTCATGTGCATTAGGCGTGACTCATCTAGATAATTTACACATGTGTTCTTCAGGCGCTGGTCCCATTGGAATTGACGCACAAACATCCATTGGCATGCATTAGATTTGCCCATTTTATCCCAAATGTGCATGAACATCTGTTGTATGCTTACTAGGTATAGATACCACTTGTTCATTTGAAATGTTTTTTGCTTGTTCACTCATTGCACGAACCTTGTGTGAATTTCTAATAAACTCCGTTACTCAACCAACCATCAATTGCTCTTACATGAACCTCATGCGACCCTCCAATGAACCCCATTGCTCGGACAATCCTTGACTGTCATTCGGCTGAATGTCTCACAAACTTTGCGCTACACTTGCTTGACATCTCCACCCAAGTGTGCCAGGCAAGAAAATATCACATTCTTTAGATGACCTGTCCATTAGTTGTGGTACCCACAACTAAGTGATCCAAAGCCTAATAAATTTCTCTTCATGACCTTACGGGGAACCCCTCGCTTTCTTGGTGATTGTCATCTATTTTCCTTTGGCAACTTCCCCTTTGCAGGGATCCCAACATCGGTTTTTGCACACTTGAATGGTACCTTTTTCCGCTCCACCAAACCTAGAGTATTCCCACTTTCCTTTGGCTTCTTCTCCACAATAGAGTCGCTTTTCCTTCTACTCCTTCTCGGCCTCCTCTTGCCTTATCTAATCCATCGTTGGTCACCCTAACATTTTTCTTGGCAACCAAAACCTTCATTAAGTATTGGCTTGAACACTTGCTTCTCTTTGCCATAACCAATGTGTCATTGGTGAGCTTCCATTAGCCTTTTCCAAACACCATGCAAAAGACCTTCTCATCAAACTTTCATGTTGAAATCACATTCAACCGGACATTCGGATCATGTTGCATGCCCCATCACACAAATTTTATCCCATTACTTGTCCGCAAGCTAAAGTCCCCGATGTTAACTACCATCAATAAGCCATCATTACTCATATTCAATATTTTATAGTCCCTAGGCTTATAGAAGGTGAAGAGGGACTTTCTCGATGTCGTATAGTGTAGAAAATTGCTATCTATCGCGTAAATTGTCTTGTGGCCCATTAGGCTCCATGTCTTCCCCGCATGGATGACTAAAAGGTTGTTGCAAATAGCGATAAAGACTTGATCATTACTGTTATTATCCCTCTTCTCTTGTCACTTGCTACCACTGCTCCTTTTGTTTTCCTTTAGAATCAATCCTGCTTCATATAGCTTTCTTGCTACAATGGAAGCACTCAATGTTCTGAAGATTGGATAGTTGGTGCTCCTCTGCAACTTGCCCCCTCGATCCCTCGATCTCCCGTGCCCTCAACTGCTAATGGACACCATGATATGGCTCCTCCGAAATTTTATCACTTTTCTTCCATCTATACTCGTTTATAAGTAAGGAAGTATGACCTCATTAAGGCGAAGCTTGTCCTTTCCGAACAATAGTGTCATAACAATATGATCACACAAAATCGGCAAAGAAGCCAACAATACTAACGCCTTATTTTCATTCATGATCTTTTTATCAAGTTTCGCCATTTGCGTTAAAATCCGGTTGAAGTCATTTAGGTGCCTCTCGAAGCTTTTTCTTTTCGACAACCAAAGGTTCTTTACATATGACCTCGTCATCAAGGATTTGGATTTGTACCGATCATCAAGTTTCATCTAGATTTCTTTTGGATCTAACAAACAGTTAACTTCTTGAAGAGAGTTGTCCGTAAGATATAACTTGATTGTGTAATTAGTAAGATTTCTCATATCTTGCTACTCTTCATCTTTCATATTTTCCCACTTGTCCTCATTGTTTCTCATTGCTTTTAACGTTCTTTCTTGAGTTAAAATATTTCCTACTCTTTTTTGTCAAATAATGAAACTATTTTTGCCAATTAAATTGTTCAACGTAAAGTGGCAAGCTCCTTTACATCAACGCCATCAAATCAATCGATACAGCGGAATGTACCCGAATCTCCCACCAAGTCTCTATCTCTAAACACTCGAGCATAAGGAATACAACGCAACTATGCATATAACGTTGCATAATGATATTTAACATGGAACTCTCTTCTTAGCCAAGAAAAAAATTGTGAGACAAATTTCAAATAAATTCATTATAAAATAGTGCTTGTTATGCTTGTTATAAAAGTAACCCCCTCTGAAATCTCTTCACTACAATCCAAGTATATGATTAGTTGAATACGATCCCCAATATATCTAGTAATTCACAAGAGAAAATAAAGCTATAACAAGAGAAATTAAATGATAATACGTCCTAAGAACACACTATAACAACGTAACTAACCTTGAAGAAAAACAAAATTCAAGTCGGATCTCAACTAGATTCTAAACCCTTGCTCTTATCTCTTTTCTCTCTTATGCCGTGTGTCTTGTATTGTAAAATAATTTTGGATTACCGTAAAATCGTATCGACACTCGGATTTATAATAGTGTTGGTACATATGCACTATTCACACGTATTAGGTGCAACTTCTTTGGGTAATCCATGCACATGCTTTTCAAACATTGATCCCATTGAAATGGTGCATAGGAACCCCTCAACGAGCATCATATGCTCCCATTCTATCTTGAATGCACACCAAGCACATATGGTGCACGGTCATCCACCATGTGCCTACCAAGCACAAATATCACTTGTTTACTAAAAATGCCTTTCACTCGACTGGACCTCGCACAAACTTTTAGTAGACTCCGTTGCTCTACTGACTCTAGGTTGACCCTTGCACAAACCTCAAGCGACCCTCTAGTAAACCTCGTTGCTTGATAATTCTTGACCGATCCTCGTACGGACCTTACATGACCCTTTCATGACATCTCCACCTAAGAGTGCCACGTGCAAACGTTGCAAGTTTTCCAGATGACCCATCAATTATTTGTGGTACCTATAATAGAGTGACTCAACCCCCCTTCCCCCAAAGCTCTACTTTTACATTGTAGGACTGTAATGATTATTTGGCTAACTGGACTCTATGCTTGGGGTATTTGAAATTATTTGAACCTTTTAGTTTCCAAAAGTGAATCAAGTCTTCTGTGCTTTCTGAGATTGGGGAGTGTGAAGCTTATCAATTCTTTTTGTTTTAGATTATTGGAGGATGAATTTGTTTGTGGAGAAGGAAGGAGTGGCGTTACATTATTTTTCTGCTGTTCTGAAACAATCATCATCATCATCTTCCCTCACTCTCCTTAACTGGATAACCATATTTGAAACCACATAAGTCATTAGTTAAGTTTATTTATCCTACAACCAAATGTTCTATTAGACATACCCTAAAAGGCATAGGCACTTCTCTTGAGCTAGTATGTCAGGTGTCCGAACTTGGCCAATGTTCTTTGACATGTTTCAGAATACTATTTATCTTTTTGGACATTGGAATTTTTTTGTTTGATTTCTAGAAAATGAGATTCTTATTACAAACCAAAATAAAATAAAAAAATGAAACCATTTGGTATTTTAGAAATAATCAAAAACCTAAGCCCCTATTGTCTTGCTTTTTATTTGCAAGATATGTTGTCAAATAATTTTTTTGTATTGGCTCACTTGTATATTGGGTTTTCTAATTCCTATAAATATTTTTGGATGAAACAAGAGATATGTATCTTGTATTAATAATTTACTATAAAGTAGAGTAGTTGATCAATTATATTTTCATAACTATAAATAAACTATGAATTTTAGGTATTGTGTCTTCATTTTTAGAAAAATAATGTGTCGTCAGTGACATGTCACGTCTTTGCTTAGTATCAATGTACATGCTCTTAAAACATACCATTAGATACCAAGTGAGAGGAATAGATTGAAGAACAACTGAGATAGCTTTACTCACCTTAGAGAAAATGTGTGAGGATTGCAATTCACTTGAAAGTTGTCTAGTTGGGATCATAATACTTGTAAGTATAGTTACACAGAGACAAGAAACTGTCAAAACCATTTTCTAAGAGATCAAATTATCAAACTAAGACTGATCAAATTATCAAACTAAGACTGATCAAATTATCAAACTGTGATAGCTTTACTTACCTTAGAGAAAATGTGTGAGGATGACAATTCACATGAAAGTTGTCTAGTTGGGATCACAACACCTGTAAGTATAGTTACACACAGACAAGAAACTGTCAAAACCATTTTCAAAGAGATCAAATTATCAAACTAAGACTGATGAGTCAGTTAGAGAGGAGTGAGAGGAACGTCTTGAGCACTGGATTTGTAGAAGGAAGCTAGAAGTGGGTTAGCTACGTGGGTTCTTGGGGGAGAATGTGAAGATTGGTGTAACAGGGATAGGAGAATGGAGCTTGGAGGAAAAACCTCGGTTATACTTGAACACTACAAGAAGATGAAGTGCTGAATCTGAACTTTTAACTCTTAAAAAAAGAAGTGAACACTTGCAATTTGAGAGGTGACCAATTTTTAAGTTTCAAAATTTAAGAGGAAATAGAAGATCTGATCTTGTTGTTCCTATACATCAGTTCATATGAATTCATTATTGATTGCTTGGCTTTTAGTCAGTGGAGTTGGGTTTTCTCTTTTTGATGGTTAAGGCTGGTTTAGTATCCAAATGGAGATATTGATTCTGTAAACCGGAAGTCCTTTATGGTTTTACTTCATTGGATTGTATTTCAGTATGCTAGGTCGAGGCCAGTAAGCATATGTCTGATCCCAACACTCCCATATCTACAGTCAAATCCATCCCAAACCGTCACAGTCCTCATTTCACATGATAAACATTTGGCTAGTATGCCACTGTAATGGCTGGGCTTGACTTTCGTCCTAGATCATGAATTGACATAGTTTTCTTCTCAAACACCAAATGCTATGGCATAATTTATTTTGGCCTGACTTTCCAGAATTTGCATACTTGGTGGACTAAGAAACAATATTGATTATACATTGGAGAATGGAAATTACCATTCCTTAAGATTGAAGATTTTAAGCCATCTACATAACCCACATTGTTTGGAAGAGACCATGTGATTCCGCCCACTATCTTTAAAACCATTTCAAGCGTAGTTAACAGGTTTGTTGTTTACCAGCCCACATCGTTACATGTTACCTATGGGGTTTCAGGATCCTTAACTATGATGAAAGATTAAACTTTAAAGTAGTTGATTGCTTTCAAAGTAAGTGATTAAGTAGTAAACATTCTTGGCATATTGTTGAGATGAATTTCCTAGTCAGGCTTTAACAGTGGTCTTCCTCACAGTTGCATTTTATTTTAACATTCCAATCTTTCCAATGCTATGGTGCTGACAATCAGCACTTTGCTGAAATTATTGAATGAGCTTTTAGCAGGTAAATCCAATGCTTTTCTGTAATGATACTGAGTTCTCTGCTTATATTCTGATACTGTATACTTATTTTGATAAGGATATTTGTGCTTGTTATCAACCTATTGTGTTTTGCTATCTTTATGTCATTCACTGGTTTCTCACAATCATTTTCCCTTTCCAGATCATCCTGAGCGGAATGAACCCTTGAAACCAGCCTTTCCCCAATCAAATTCAAGGACAAGGATATCTTGCTGATAGGCAGGGAATGATTTATTGCAAGATCTTCTGATATCTTGCAATGTCGGGATTACTCAATGTATTCCCCCTTATCTAGTTGTGGGATTTTGTGCTTCTCACACTTTATTTATTTGGGGTTCTTATCATGTGTTTTTGCTCTCCTTCTTTGATTAGCAATTTATCTATGAGTGATATATTCGTGTTCTGTGGGCTTGTTTATTTGCCTTTTAGATTTTGGATAATTTTTGCTTGTCGTCTCTATCAGAAAAGAGAGATCTTTTTCTATTTAGACATCTATTCTTATGTATGATTATCATGGGTTTTTTAGAAGGTGTTCACGCATGAGCCATGCAGCATTTATTTGGCTCACAATGCAACATGAACTGACATTGGTGCTTTGAAGTTGATGGGAATGATGTGAGCTTTGCGATTTGTTTTGTTTCAGAGTGTAATATGATGAGGCTAATGAAAGCATAATCATGTACTATCAAATATCATATGCAGAACAGTGCAGTAGAGGTGTTTTGTTGTGTCTAATTCTAACCATTGTTGTTTGTTCTGTCTCTAGAAGAAAAGTGTGCTTGTTTAGATTTATATGCTGTTGTTGTCTGGAGATCCAAGTAATCATGAGACAGAATCAGATCCATGTAATCATGAGACAGAATTGCTCATTTTCTTCTTCTTTCTTATTTTATTGTTTGATGAACTGATGTTTAGAAGTCAAAACCCTCAATGCTAAACTTGTGATTTCAAACAATTGAGTAGCTTTTGATTTGACTGATATATGCCATTAGGAAAATGTTATTGTGCATCCACTTGCACATCATATTCTTCCTAAGCATAAAATCATCTTCCACTTGGACTTTTCCATTGTCTTGGACTTCATGGGTTCAAATTACGATAACAGTCTCTTTGCAATGCAGGGGAAGGTTATGTGCACCTGACTCTTCTCAGAGTTTATAATGTGAAAAGTCTCATGCACTGGGCAACTGTTTTTATTTATTCTTCTTCCACATTGTTCTTCTAATGTGATTTTTGGTGACATTTCATAAGCGAAGCTGATATTTCTTGTTTTGTCATATTCAAGTATTTATTTAGACAATTTATTCTGGAGTTGATTTATTGCTAATGTGCATAGATCTGATGCATATCTTTTATTTTGGTTCTTTGGAAATGTGTTATCTTGAATTTTTCAGTCATCTATAAACGGATCAGCTTCAAATCATCCGGACAGCACTGGCCGACCATTTCCAACCTCTTTTGCTGCTCAATCTGGTTCTGCATCTCCTGTTTTTCATCACTCTGGTGAGTTGAAATCCATTGGGTTCTTATATTTCTCAAACCATGGAAACTGCCTTTTTGCATTGTAGAGGTAAAGCTGGCACATCTACCCCTCTCCAAATCCACATTTTGGAAGCGTCATGAACAGGGTAACCCTATTTTTTTTCAGTGTTAATGGTATTCCATTTCATCCCCTTATAGGGACTATACAGGGACTTCATAATATGCATGGTGGCTTTAATGTTCCCAACATGCCTAGCACACTTCAATCAAGGAATACAACAATGAATTCTGTCCCTTCTGGTGCTGTTCAACAACCTACTGGAAACCTTCCAAGTGGACGATTCACACCAACTAATCTCCCTGTTGCTCTTTCTCAGGTAGTGCATAATTTGTATTTCATGTTTGGATCTGATATATATAACAATGTGATATGAAATGACTGCTTAGTGGCTGGGAGCAGACAATAAATTCTTTGGTTGCATTTCCATTGCTTGTAGTTACTCGTCAATTATCCTTTTCATGTGCAGATGCCACATGGGGGCTCACATGGACATTCGGGAGTGACAAATAGAGGAGGTATGAGTGTTGTAGGAAGCCCTGGATATAGTAGTAGCACAAATGGTGTTGGTGGGTCTATTCCTGGGATTCTTCCAACCTCTGCTGCAATTAGTAACCGTGGTGCTGTTCCAGGCCTTGGTGTATCCCCTATATTGGGAAATGCAGGTCCTCGTATTACGAACTCAATGGGAAGTCTAGTTGGCAGCGGCAACATTGGGAGGAATATAAGTTCTGGCAGTGGGTTATCTATGCCTGGTCTTGCTTCTCGTCTCAATTTGACTGCTACCAGCGGATCTGGAAGTTTAGGTGTCCAAGGACCAAATAGATTAATGAGTGGTGTGCTTCAACAAGGTATATTTCCTTAACCGGGTCATGCTTTGCTATTGTCAAAAACAATCATTACTACTCAGTTATTTGTCCACGTATTGTTTTATTTTAAAATGTTCTTCTTGAGGACAAGGTTGGATCTGGTCATATATAATTTTATTTTAGAGGGTGTTCCTTGGCATAAAGGGAAGGTTGCTGCATATTTAATTTGAAGTTATCGATTCAAAACCAAAGTATAGAAATAAAGGGAAGGTTGCAAGGGTAAGGCTGTACATACATATCTTCCCTAACACCTACAAAAGGAAGCCTTATGCACTTGGTAACTCCGTTATGTATTGTTTGATGTTGAACCTTACCAAGTCTTACTACCATCAGAAGTCTCACTGATTTCTTTTTTCTAAGTCAAGGGTGCCTTATGGTTGCTCTTGAGGCATTGATGACGCTGATAAAGTGTTACGTTTTAGGGCCATCCTGGTCACTGTTGATAACCACCTTCAATGACCTAACCACACCACCACAAATGACCTGCAGAGATGAGACAATCTCCCCTCCCCTCAATTGCATATGGCTCCAAAAGCCATGTCACAAACCCTCTTACTTTTCTTTGGTTGGATGAATATTCCTCTGTTGTTCCAATAAAAGTTAAGCTTACAGAATGTTTGTTCTTCTTTAACCCTGCAACTGGATAGTTGCTTTCTACTGTGCTGGCAGTAGTGTTTCTCAGTTTCATTTTTTGGGGAGGTGTTGCCTTGGCATATTTCTTGGCAAGGGAGTAGTTGAGACCAATTGTTATGGTAGGTGTCATTGGGATTAATCAAGGTGATTGGTGACTGTGCACTAGTGTCTAGTGCTTCAAGGTGGGGCGACCACTGTTGTGTTGACACTATCCACTAACTGGCTGCAGTCGAACAACTGCTACTAGTGACCCTATAATTCAGTTCTGTTGGAACCAAGGCATTGATGCAATGTGGCCAATGTTGGTGACTCTTGGCACTGGTGCATTTATTTGGTGGTGCAAGTGTAAAATAGTTGCTCAATATCTAGGAAGCGTGGGAACCTAATCCAGGGTGGCATACCAGTGCCCATCACTATCGGTCACCAACATGCTTCGGACTTGTGTCTGGATATTTCATTTTTTGTGTCATATGGGACATGTTTAGGGCACATCAAGGACACACTTATGACATGCGAGGGACTTGTTTTATGATATTCTGTGGACATGTTTATGACACTTGAGCTAATTTTTTTCCCCCTTAATTTTCAAAAGAAGAAAACAGGGTATTTGACCAATATTAATCAAATATTGGGCTTTCTAGAAATTAGCAAAGAAGTTCAAAACAAAAGGCTAAGATTAGACATGAACACTGCTAATTTAAATTCACGATTAGTCAAAGGGAGAGTGAAGTGCCTGACAGAAAGAGGTTTAATGGTGAGGTGAGCTTGTGGTGTGGTTAGTTGTTTTGGTGGAGCTTGTGGGTGGCCAGTGACAAAGATTTGGTACTTGCCTAGCTCTGTATTTGTTCTCCAATGATACATCTATCCCATTCTTGTTCAGAACAAAGTACTAGCTCTATTTTTGTTCTTTTTTTTTTCTTCTAATTATTATGGATATTTTTGCATATATTGTTGCCTTGTTGATGTTGAATTATTGCTATTATGTGCATGTCCTAACTTTTTCATCGACTTGTTTGGATATTTTTCCATGCTTGCTTATTTTGAGGGTTTTTGGGTTGATTGGTTCTCCTGTTTTCTAATTTTATTTTTCTATGAGCCATTATAGACCCTAACTATGTGATTGTTCCGTGTCCGTTCCATGCTTCTTAGCCTAATGTGTTGGTGGGTATCCTGAAAAAGTGAGGTGAAAGAAGCAGCTGGAGTGATGAATCAAAGGATTGGAGACAGGTTCTAGCTGATTGCAATTCTTTACTTCATTCTCCCATGTGTAAAGGTGACATGTTATCACCTGGAATGATAGATGAAAATATCGGCCACTAGTTAAGACATCAGCTAATATATTGGATATTTGATTGATATATTGGCTATTGTCCCTGATAATTTTTTTTCTTTTGATGTATACGAT
This sequence comes from Nepenthes gracilis, assembly GCA_033239525.1. Classification (NCBI taxonomy): domain Eukaryota; kingdom Viridiplantae; phylum Streptophyta; class Magnoliopsida; order Caryophyllales; family Nepenthaceae; genus Nepenthes; species Nepenthes gracilis. The sequence goes on from BSYO01000010.1 coordinate 486,440, forward strand.
ACTGATATATATTGTTCAATACTCCAACTCTGATATGGCCACGACCGATACCAATGCCAATATTTTCACCTGTGCCTTGAATAAATCTTAATAGAACTCTCCAAATGTTGATGGATACTTTGGTAACTTGCAAACCTTCATGTTGATAGCAAACTTCCTCTTCAGAGTGTTCCCAGCTTGTCTGTAGCTCCTTTTAGTTTGGTTGGTGTGGCTCTCCTCTAGAGGGGAAATTGAATCCTGGTTGGCCCTCTCCTGCCAAGTGAAGTTATTGGAATTACCAGTATGCCTTTTTGGTTAGTTGAAGGTTTATTGTTTGTGAAATATGCACCAAATAGACAACAATCAATGGGTGGATTTGTTGCTATTTGTCTGATTCTCTGCCTCTGAATGAGAAAGACCATCCTATTTTTTTTTTTTTTTATGACACTTCAGATCTTAGAAGAATGGTTTCTGCATGGATATATTTTGGCTGCTGATCTGATGTACATATAAGGTGCTAAGTCTACTATTCTACTCTTTGCAGCTTGTGAAGTTTGTTTTATGTTGTGAAAATCTTTTTCCATTGATGTTTCATCTTAAACTTGGATACCCATTCATCAGCAATAATGTTTATGCATCATAACGTGAAAATTGCTATGTAAATGACTCTGTCTGGTTTCAGCATCTCCGCAGATAATCTCAATGCTCGGAAACTCCTATCCCTCTGCAGGGGGTCCACTATCTCAAGGCCATGTCCAATCTGTGAATAATCTAAGTTCAATGGGAATGTTAAATGATGTTAATGCCAATGAAAGCTCCCCCTTTGATATAAGTGATTTCCCTCAGTTGACCAGTCGACCCAACTCTTCAGGAGGGCCTCAAGGGCAGTTAGGAGGTTGAAATCCTTGCACGTTTATGTTGTCTTGGAATTTTTCTTCATGAACTTGTGGTTGTACTTCAAGATAACTTATAATGAGGAGTTGCAGGTTCACTCAGAAAACCAGGGCTTGGGGTTAGTTCAGTTCAGCAAAACCAAGAATTCAGCATCCAGAATGAAGATTTTCCTGCCTTACCAGGATTTAAAGGTCAGGATTTGTTTCTTTTTTCTTGTATCTGATTGCTGTTAAACGGGATGAAGTATCTTACTTCTTAATGCTTCATTCAATCCTTGTTAAAGATCGAAGCTGATATCAAGCAGTAGTTTGTTACCATGAAATTGGCCCTAGCTGCACCCTCTAAAGGTTGAACTTTGTTCCAACGTTAAGGTTGCTTCATTTTGACTTTGAGATCGCAAGTCGTAACCCTTGAATGAGAAAAATCCCTATTTGTATTGCTAGAAATACATGCAATTCTCTCTAGATCTTGCAGCTCAGGGGCCGTAGTCACTAGGTTATGTCTTTTATCTGGGGTACTCCTTCCGTCCTATTTTGTTTTGTCACAATCTGTTTGATGTCCAAAAATGCTTGTGTTGACCTTGGAAGTTCAAGTTATTGAATAAAATGTCAAATTTTTGCAGAACAATTCGTTTTCCAGCATTTTATATGAATGGTGGAAGGAAAAGGGATGCTATATGGCAGAGTAATTATTGCTTGTTGGGCCCTAGTAGAAAATGAAATGGTGGTTGATAGATGCCCTTTAGCAGTTAAACCTTACCTGCAAAACTGCTTTTTACCTGTGTATTCTGGTGTAGAAGAAGTGCTTAAGTCAAACAATTTTTTTTTCGAAGCGAAGCATTTTGTCTCAATTAATCATTCCAGACTTACCAAAATCCTTCTTATGCCTTCTTTCTTTTAAAATAATATACTAAGTCCTGTTTTTGGTGCTTTCATCATTGCTTTAGGTTGTTAAGCAATAAGCCCCCACATCTCCTATATCTCTGCTTCATATTGGCCTCTTACAGTTCCTCACACACATGCGCATCCATGCACACAAACACAGAGGAGTAAGATTGAGCCAAATGGTCAATGGAACAACATTGATTAAAGACGGTTCCCGAATTTGCAAAAATAGCCTCGATCAAGGTGCCCGCAGAAGAAACACTCAATCTCAGCTTTCCACATGCCCACTCACATTAACAAATCTTTACATTCTATAATTTGTCTGTGTGGGCGAGAACTGGAACTCAAAACTCAACTGGGAGAGGATTTTTAATCTTTAGGATCCTTGGAGCTGCAATTATCTATTTGGATTTTATGAAACATTTTAGCTACTATTTGTGTGTAACTGTAGCCCATCTTTTGGATATCTTCACTTGCCTTTGAGCTTCGAGTATCTGTTTTGCTTTTATAGTATCTGTTTGACTTTTATCAATGTGTTTAGCTTGCTTGTGTGCACGTGCACACCTGCCCACCCACCAACTTCAGTGCTTCAAGTATCTCTCTGTGCATGTGCATGCGATAATGCTGGGGCAGAATTGGAACTCACTCATCTTTTGGATTTCTTTGCTTTTCTCCAAACCTCAACTATTTATTTTGGTTTTATCAACCTGTTTGTCTTGTGTGAAACAATTATTTATGCTTTTGTTCATATCATCAGTCCTGTTCATGGATTTTGCATTATCTTTTATCAAGTTGAATAATCATGGCTAAAAGAGGCATATGTTATGCAAGTAGAAATAGCAAGTTAAGAAAAAGGGGTTAGTTCATGTTAGGCATTTCAAAGATATCTACAACATCTCCGGGGAGTTCCAATAAAAAGTAGAGTATTTTGATTGCTAAGAAATTTTTAGTATGGGGAAAGGCGAGCTCTCAACCTCCCCTCTTACTCAAAGGGCGAGTAATACCAAATAACCTAGGTGGTGGAATACAGAGGGTTACTTTGTATTAGGAAATCAAAGATATCTGCACCATCATTGGGGAGCTCCATTTATAAGTAGAGTATTTTGATTGTTAAGGAATTTTGAGTATGGGAAAAGGTGAGCTGACAGCCTCCTCTTACTACTGAAGGGCGAGTAATACCAAATAACCTATTGGGTCATGGAATACTGTGTGATTCCTTACATGGTTTTGCAGGTAGTACTCCATGTACTCCTTACATGGAGTACTCCTTCTGTCCTATTTTGTTTTGTCACAATCTGTTTGATGTCCAAAAATGCTTGTGTTGACCTTGGAAGTTCAAGTTATTGAATAAAATGTCAAATTTTTGCAGAACAATTCGTTTTCCGGCATTTTATATGAATGGTGGAAGGAAAAGGGATGTTATATGGCAGAGTAATTATTGCTCGTTGGGCCCAAGTAGAAAATGAAATGGTGGTTGATAGATGCCCTTGAGCAGTTAAACCTTACCTGCAAAACTGCTTTTTACCTGTGTATTCTGGTGCAGAAGAAGTGCTTAAGTCAAACAATTTTTTTTTTTTTTTTTTTAGCGAAGCATTTTGTCTCAATTAATCATTCTAGACTTCCCAAAATCCTTCTTACCTATCATGCCTTCTTTCTTTTAAAATAATATTCTAAGTCCTGTTTTTGGTGCTTTCATCATTGCTTTAGGCTGTTAAGCAATAAGCCCCCACATCTCCTATATCTCTGCTTCATATTGGCCTTTTACAGTTCCTCACACACATGCGCACCCATGCACACAAACACAGAGGAGTAAGATTGAGCCAAATGGTCAATGGAACAACATTGATTAAAGACGGTTCCCGAATTTGCAAAAATAGCTTGATCAAGGTGCCCGCGGAAGAAACACTCAATCTCAGCTTTACACATGCCCACTCACATTAACAAATCTTTACATTCTATAATTTGTCTGTGTGGGCGAGAACCAGAACTCAAAACTCAAAACTGGGAGAGGATTTTTTAATCTTTAGGATCCTCGGAGCTGCAATTATCTATTTGGATTTTATGAAACATTTTAGCTACTATTTGTGTGTAACTGTAGCCCATCTTTGGATATCTTCACTTGCCTTTGAGCTTCGAGTATCTGTTTTGCTTTTATAGTATCTGTTTGAGTTTTATCAATGTGTTTAGCTTGCTTGTGTGCATGCGCACACCTGCCCACCCACCAACTTCAGTGCTTCAAGTATCTCTCTGTGCATGTGCATGCGATAATGCTGGGGCAGAATTGGAACTCACTCATCTTTTGGATTTCTTTGCTTTTCTCCAAGCCTCAACTATTTTTTTTTGGTTTTATCAACCTGTTTGTCTTGTGTGAAACAATTATTTTTGCTTTTGTTCATATCATCAGTCCTGTACATGGATTTTGCATTATCTTTTATAGAGTTGAATAATCATGGCTAAAAGAGGCATACGTTATGCAAGTAGAAATAGCAAGTTAAGAAAAAGGGGTTAGTTCATATTAGGCATTTCAAAGATATCTACAACATCTCCGGGGAGTTACAATAAAAAGTAGAGTATTTTGATTGCTAAGAAATTTTTAGTATGGGAAAAGACCAGCTCTCAACCTCCCCTCTTACTCAAAGGGCGAGTAATACCAAATAACCTAGGTGGTGGAATACAGAGGGTTGGTTTGTATTAGGAAATCAAAGATATCTGCACCATCATTGGGGAGCTCCATTTATAAGTAGAGTATTTTGATTGTTAAGGAATTTTGAGTATGGGAAAAGGTGAGCTGACAGCCTCCCCTCTTACTACTGAAGGGCGAGTAATACCAAATAACCTATTGGGTCATGGAATACTGTGTGATTCCTTACATGGTTTTGCAGGTAGTACTCCATGTACTCCTTACATGGAGTACTCCTTCTGTCCTATTTTGTTTTGTCACAATCTGTTTGATGTCCAAAAATGCTTGTGTTGACCTTGGAAGTTCAAGTTATTGAATAAAATGTCAAATTTTTGCAGAACAATTCGTTTTCCGGCATTTTATATGAATGGTGGAAGGAAAAGGGATGTTATATGGCAGAGTAATTATTGCTCGTTGGGCCCAAGTAGAAAATGAAATGGTGGTTGATAGATGCCCTTGAGCAGTTAAACCTTACCTGCAAAACTGCTTTTTACCTGTGTATTCTGGTGCAGAAGAAGTGCTTAAGTCAAACAATTTTTTTTTTTTTTTCAGGCGAAGCATTTTGTCTCAATTAATCATTCCAGACTTCCCAAAATCCTTCTTACCTATCATGCCTTCTTTCTTTTAAAATAATATTCTAAGTCCTGTTTTTGGTGCTTTCATCATTGCTTTAGGCTGTTAAGCAATAAGCCCCCACATCTCCTATATCTCTGCTTCATATTGGCCTTTACAGTTCCTCACACATGCGCACCCATGCACACAAACACAGAGGAGTAAGATTGAGCCAAATGGTCAATGGAACAACATTGATTAAAGACGGTTCCCGAATTTGCAAAAATAGCTTGATCAAGGTGCCCGAAGAAACACTCAATCTCAGCTTTACACATGCCCACTCACATTAACAAATCTTTACATTCTATAATTTGTCTGTGTGGGCGAGAACCAGAACTCAAAACTCAAAACTGGGAGAGGATTTTTAATCTTTAGGATCCTCGGAGCTGCAATTATCTATTTGGATTTTATGAAACATTTTAGCTACTATTTGTGTGTAACTGTAGCCCATCTTTTGATATCTTCACTTGCCTTTGAGCTTCGAGTATCTGTTTTGCTTTTATAGTATCTGTTTGAGTTTTATCAATGTGTTTAGCTTGCTTGTGTGCATGCGCACACCTGCCCACCCACCAACTTCAGTGCTTCAAGTATCTCTCTGTGCATGTGCATGCGATAATGCTGGGGCAGAATTGGAACTCACTCATCTTTTGGATTTCTTTGCTTTTCTCCAAGCCTCAACTATTTTTTTTGGTTTTATCAACCTGTTTGTCTTGTGTGAAACAATTATTTTTGCTTTTGTTCATATCATCAGTCCTGTACATGGATTTTGCATTATCTTTTATAGAGTTGAATAATCATGGCTAAAAGAGGCATACGTTATGCAAGTAGAAATAGCAAGTTAAGAAAAAGGGGTTAGTTCATATTAGGCATTTCAAAGATATCTACAACATCTCCGGGGAGTTACAATAAAAAGTAGAGTATTTTGATTGCTAAGAAATTTTTAGTATGGGAAAAGACCAGCTCTCAACCTCCCCTCTTACTCAAAGGGCGAGTAATACCAAATAACCTAGGTGGTGGAATACAGAGGGTTGGTTTGTATTAGGAAATCAAAGATATCTGCACCATCATTGGGGAGCTCCATTTATAAGTAGAGTATTTTGATTGTTAAGGAATTTTGAGTATGGGAAAAGGTGAGCTGACAGCCTCCCCTCTTACTACTGAAGGGCGAGTAATACCAAATAACCTATTGGGTCATGGAATACTGTGTGATTCCTTACATGGTTTTGCAGGTAGTACTCCATGTACTCCTTACATGGAGTACTCCTTCTGTCCTATTTTGTTTTGTCACAATCTGTTTGATGTCCAAAAATGCTTGTGTTGACCTTGGAAGTTCAAGTTATTGAATAAAATGTCAAATTTTTGCAGAACAATTCGCTTTTCCGGCATTTTATATGAATGGTGGAAGGAAAAGGGATGTTATATGGCAGAGTAATTATTGCTCGTTGGGCCCAAGTAGAAAATGAAATGGTGGTTGATAGATGCCCTTGAGCAGTTAAACCTTACCTGCAAAACTGCTTTTACCTGTGTATTCTGGTGCAGAAGAAGTGCTTAAGTCAAACAATTTTTTTTTCGAGGCGAAGCATTTTGTCTCAATTAATCATTCCAGACTTCCCAAAATCCTTCTTACCTATCATGCCTTCTTTCTTTTAAAATAATATTCTAAGTCCTGTTTTTGGTGCTTTCATCATTGCTTTAGGCTGTTAAGCAATAAGCCCCCACATCTCCTATATCTCTGCTTCATATTGGCCTTTTACAGTTCCTCACACACATGCGCACCCATGCACACAAACACAGAGGAGTAAGATTGAGCCAAATGGTCAATGGAACAACATTGATTAAAGACGGTTCCCGAATTTGCAAAAATAGCTTGATCAAGGTGCCCGCGGAAGAAACACTCAATCTCAGCTTTACACATGCCCACTCACATTAACAAATCTTTACATTCTATAATTTGTCTGTGTGGGCGAGAACCAGAACTCAAAACTCAAAACTGGGAGAGGATTTTTTAATCTTTAGGATCCTCGGAGCTGCAATTATCTATTTGGATTTTATGAAACATTTTAGCTACTATTTGTGTGTAACTGTAGCCCATCTTTTGGATATCTTCACTTGCCTTTGAGCTTCGAGTATCTGTTTTGCTTTTATAGTATCTGTTTGAGTTTTATCAATGTGTTTAGCTTGCTTGTGTGCATGCGCACACCTGCCCACCCACCAACTTCAGTGCTTCAAGTATCTCTCTGTGCATGTGCATGCGATAATGCTGGGGCAGAATTGGAACTCACTCATCTTTTGGATTTCTTTGCTTTTCTCCAAGCCTCAACTATTTTTTTTGGTTTTATCAACCTGTTTGTCTTGTGTGAAACAATTATTTTTGCTTTTGTTCATATCATCAGTCCTGTACATGGATTTTGCATTATCTTTTATAGAGTTGAATAATCATGGCTAAAAGAGGCATACGTTATGCAAGTAGAAATAGCAAGTTAAGAAAAAGGGGTTAGTTCATATTAGGCATTTCAAAGATATCTACAACATCTCCGGGGAGTTACAATAAAAAGTAGAGTATTTTGATTGCTAAGAAATTTTTAGTATGGGAAAAGACCAGCTCTCAACCTCCCCTCTTACTCAAAGGGCGAGTAATACCAAATAACCTAGGTGGTGGAATACAGAGGGTTGGTTTGTATTAGGAAATCAAAGATATCTGCACCATCATTGGGGAGCTCCATTTATAAGTAGAGTATTTTGATTGTTAAGGAATTTTGAGTATGGGAAAAGGTGAGCTGACAGCCTCCCCTCTTACTACTGAAGGGCGAGTAATACCAAATAACCTATTGGGTCATGGAATACTGTGTGATTCCTTACATGGTTTTGCAGGTAGTACTCCATGTACTCCTTACATGGAGTACTCCTTCTGTCCTATTTTGTTTTGTCACAATCTGTTTGATGTCCAAAAATGCTTGTGTTGACCTTGGAAGTTCAAGTTATTGAATAAAATGTCAAATTTTTGCAGAACAATTCGTTTTCCGGCATTTTATATGAATGGTGGAAGGAAAAGGGATGTTATATGGCAGAGTAATTATTGCTCGTTGGGCCCAAGTAGAAAATGAAATGGTGGTTGATAGATGCCCTTGAGCAGTTAAACCTTACCTGCAAAACTGCTTTTTACCTGTGTATTCTGGTGCAGAAGAAGTGCTTAAGTCAAACAATTTTTTTTTTCGAGGCGAAGCATTTTGTCTCAATTAATCATTCCAGACTTCCCAAAATCCTTCTTACCTATCATGCCTTCTTTCTTTTAAAATAATATTCTAAGTCCTGTTTTTGGTGCTTTCATCATTGCTTTAGGCTGTTAAGCAATAAGCCCCCACATCTCCTATATCTCTGCTTCATATTGGCCTTTTACAGTTCCTCACACACATGCGCACCCATGCACACAAACACAGAGGAGTAAGATTGAGCCAAATGGTCAATGGAACAACATTGATTAAAGACGGTTCCCGAATTTGCAAAAATAGCTTGATCAAGGTGCCCGCGAAGAAACACTCAATCTCAGCTTTACACATGCCCACTCACATTAACAAATCTTTACATTCTATAATTTGTCTGTGTGGGCGAGAACCAGAACTCAAAACTCAAAACTGGGAGAGGATTTTTTTAATCTTTAGGATCCTCGGAGCTGCAATTATCTATTTGGATTTTATGAAACATTTTAGCTACTATTTGTGTGTAACTGTAGCCCATCTTTTGGATATCTTCACTTGCCTTTGAGCTTCGAGTATCTGTTTTGCTTTTATAGTATCTGTTTGAGTTTTATCAATGTGTTTAGCTTGCTTGTGTGCATGCGCACACCTGCCCACCCACCAACTTCAGTGCTTCAAGTATCTCTCTGTGCATGTGCATGCGATAATGCTGGGGCAGAATTGGAACTCACTCATCTTTTGGATTTCTTTGCTTTTCTCCAAGCCTCAACTATTTTTTTTTTGGTTTTATCAACCTGTTTGTCTTGTGTGAAACAATTATTTTTGCTTTTGTTCATATCATCAGTCCTGTACATGGATTTTGCATTATCTTTTATAGAGTTGAATAATCATGGCTAAAAGAGGCATACGTTATGCAAGTAGAAATAGCAAGTTAAGAAAAAGGGGTTAGTTCATATTAGGCATTTCAAAGATATCTACAACATCTCCGGGAGTTACAATAAAAAGTAGAGTATTTTGATTGCTAAGAAATTTTTAGTATGGGAAAAGACCAGCTCTCAACCTCCCTCTTACTCAAAGGGCGAGTAATACCAAATAACCTAGGTGGTGGAATACAGAGGGTTACTTTGTATTAGGAAATCAAAGATATCTGCACCATCATTGGGGAGCTCCATTTATAAGTAGAGTATTTTGATTGTTAAGGAATTTTGAGTATGGGAAAAGATGAGCTTACAGCCTCCCCTCTTACTACTGAAGGGCGAGTAATACCAAATAACCTATTAGGTCGTGGAATACTGTGTGATTCTTTACATGGTTTTGCAGGTAGTGGCATGCAGCATTACCTGTCACTAGGAGCTAACATTATCTTTCCACATTGTCTCTGCCATATTCTTGACTCTATTATTATTATTATTTTTTTGGTTGTCAAAATCTTGCCCAGGTGGAAATGCTGATTATGGTATGGATTTGCATCAGAAAGAACAACTTCATGACAATAGTGTGTCCATGTTGCAACCTCAGCACTTCTCTGTGAGTAATTTGTGAAAAATTTTAGAAAACCTCTGGCATTTGTAGGATCATGCGCTTTTGTCTTTTATTAAGTTCTTACTATCAAAGATAGAATGTGCAGATGGGGAGATCTGCTGGATTCAACTTAGGGGGTGCCTATTCTTCGCATCGTCTGCAGCCACAGCATGCTCCCTCTGTCAGTAGTAGCAGTGTCGCCTTCTCACCTGTAAATAATCTGGACTTGAACATTTGCATGGCGAAAACATTTTTCTATCTTTGCATTCTACTACTTGCAGGTTTGCTATTTGGTGGTACTAAGGATTCCCTGGCAGGTTATTGCACAGGGAAGGCTTAGACAGCGATGCAACTAGATGTCATTGGAATATGTTTGCTAAGATAATATTGTTTTGGATAAGTTGAGGGAATGGGTAGAGACAAACATTTAAGGAGAATTAAAATTGATGGATTTGGGTAGGGTACTTGTTACGTCCGCAGTTGCATTTTATAAATATGACATAAATAAAACTTAACTCAAAATACCAAGATACGAAATTACAACAAATACTATTAAATAAAACCTAATTTTAGAAAGACAAAATCCCAATAATAAATGACACAGTCCAAAAGTAGCCCCAAATCAATCCACCCATTCAATGATAATCCAAAAAAATAACAAAAGGCAATAACTGGTCATAACCAACCTTGGTAATACTACCAATTTAAAATTGAAGGTCCGTGACCATAATACACACAAACCGAAAAGCATTTGGTTGTTTATGATACAACCAAACTAAGTATAATTCCAGTAACAATAGAAATATCTTAAAATAACTCTTTTAGAAATAACCCTTTATTCATAATCCTATCATAGAACTAAGCTTGCTAATGTGAAAAGCTAGAAAATACAACAGTGAGAATAAGACTTTGCAAAGTATGTATAGTTTATATATGTGGATATATATGAATAAAATAGGATGAATGATAATAATAAATAAATGTAGAAATGTCAAAAACAATGATTTATTGATAAAAACATATGAAAAATATGAAAATCAAGGATCCGTGATGATCTCACCGACAATAATTGAATATCGATGATGGGGCTATGATTGCTTCCCCATAGCCCAAGCCATACGTTATTATTCAAGACTCATTGGTGATCTGACTATATATTATTAGCTATAGATGGGGTCAAGTGTAAACCTATGGATATTATATATGATCTTTGATTGCAAATAATATATTAAGATATATTCGAATATATTTTGTCAATTATCTACAATTGTTTTATTTAGTTAAATTAAAAAATTCTACAATTAATAACAAACATATGAATTTTTCTAACTCTGAAAACTAATAATCTTTATAATTCAAAGTAGAGTATTTTGTCAAATAATTGTATAAAATGACATGCAAGTTCAAATATTCAAAAGTTTTAATATTTTTTTGTCAATTTCATCTGTGTCAGTGCAAGCCTTCAAATCTTATAAATGAGAGGAAAATGAATATTCATGTCGAAATATGCATAATGTAAATATCAAATGACAACATGCATGTAAGTATCAAAGAGATAATTGAAAGATTTTAACAAAAATGAAGAATAAGCATAGATATAATTGTTTTAAACCGAATATTACAAAAATTTAGGCAAATTAGTCTCGAAAACAACTTCCTTCACTTTCTCTCTCCTCCTCTCTCTCTTTTCTTCTTTTCTTTCTTTCTTCTCTCTTGAACTCTCTGCCAAAATGACCTGAAACACGAAGGATTGTCTTAAATAGATAGACTGGCTCACGAGCATTGGTTGTGTGCCCATTAGGCACCGAGACAAAACACATGCATATACAAGCACTTGCCTATTCTATTATCCCACATACAAGCGCCGTACCTGCATCGGTCAACTACTGTCCAACTTTCCTCAAATATTTAATTTTTTTTCTGAATAAAAAATTGTTCTCAATACTCGTTTAATTTTCTTTATTACTAATGTCTAAAGCATAAATTAGGGGTCAGATTTTACAGTACTTTCAACTGCTTGTAATAAACCCAAAGTGGTGTGAGCCTTGAGTGGACCTTGCATATAGAGCTACCCCATTCTTTCAAGTGCCCGATGTTTCATTAACTTGAGCGGACCTTGCATATAGTGCTACCCCTTTTCTTTTCAATCGCCTGTGATTCCTGATAATGGGACCTCTAGAAAATTTTTTGCTTTGTTAAAATTTTATTAGGAGCTTGTAGGAACTCCATCTGCTTCACACCTTTCCTCTCCTCTCTATCCCTCCAAACATGTGGTCACCTTATTAATACTGAACCCACTACCAACAAAACCCGTATGTAACACCTTATCCTTCCATTATCCTCCATTTTCTCTGTTTCCTAAATTCCTTGCATATAAGTCTCATCTGTGATTTTTTAGCCATTTTGGTTCTGATGTGAACCTGGGAAAATATTCAATCTGGACCTTTCAAACAACCCAATCCAATTGCAATTTGAGGCGTTGAATTTATTGCCTGCACACTGTAACAGAAGCAAGAGGGGAAGGGACCCAGGACGATTCTCTTGGGGGACCCCTCCGTTCCTTAAGTTAGTAAATTATCCTACTTAATAGATGGAATACTGATAGTGTTCTAATATAGATAAATCATAAGGAGAGAATTTATTGGACTTGAATAGATGTGGCAAGCAAAGGTTGAGGCCTTTTCAGGCTGTATGGTCCCTTTGTGGGGAAGACTAGCTTTTTGCCCAGCTAAGCTGTGACCACAAAAACCTATACATCTCGACACTATGTTTAGTGTGGTGGCAGGTGGGCTGACCAAGAGGAATTAATCTTCTCTCAGAGAGACACACTGGCTAGCCAGTATTTATGAATAATTTGTGGACTTGGACTTGCCTTGGAGGCTCCTTGTGGTGTTCGACTCTTTGGGAGGTCCAACCTCCAGGGCGGTCAGGCTTCCTAGGCCTCGGTCCTTTGGTCTCCCATCCAGGTCTTAAATTAATTCCTAGCTGTCCAACCATCTAGGGCTCGGTTTGACTTTAATTTTTCCAAACACCATCAGGTTCTATTCCATTATTTGATCTCATTGTTCACTCTCTTATTCATCTTCATGGTCCTCTATTTTTGGCAGATGCACAATCTCTTGGTTCATTAATTGGACATTTTTTCCCACATGGCAAAACTATAAATTTTTTTGGAGAATATTTTTTGGCTCCATCCAAGCACCACAGATGACCAGAAGATGAATAATTGTCATCTTCAAACTTCAAACTGGAAAAACAATCATAGCCATCCGCCCATCCATCGCCTAAAACCAGAAGATGAATAATTGTCACCTATTACCATGACCTGTCACCAGGGAACCATATAGAATAAAATAACCATGTGTACCTACAACACCATCTAAAGGAGAAAACAAGAACTTCTAGGCAGTGTTTGTGGGTTCAGTGGGATTTGTTGTTGCTTTTTGGTTTGTTTGAGCCATTGTAGTACCTGGTGGCAGGTTATGGTAAGTGATTAAAGTTCAGCTTGTGATTTTAGGTTTTGGATGGGTTGGTGGAAATGGTTTGATTTAATGGTTTAAGGTTTGGATGTATTGAAGGACATGATGGTGTGTGGTGGAACCAGAAATTTAGCATAGGGTAAAAATATTCTCGTACTTCTCTTTGCAGAGAAAACAATATTGTGTAAATAATGATCTTTCCTAACTAATAATTGTTAGTGTTAATATGTTGCAGTAGAAAGTATAAATTAAAACCTTATTCACTCAAGAATTAACGGAGAAAGGAAGTGTATTCTTTGAGATTGTTGGAAATGCTTTGGAGTAGCCTGTTAATGTAGAGGGTCTATTACTGAAAATAAAAGGTCAATTTTTGTTTAACAAAGCAAAAAAGAGGGTGCTGTGTGTAGTAAGCTTAGATTGGGGACAGGAATTGTATACGGTCAATATGTTATGCAGGTGATATTTTGGGCTGGGGCATCTCCGCCACTGTAGTGTTGAGGGTGGAGGGGGGGTTTCGGGGGGGCCACGGCATGATGGTTGTGGCACATGTGATCTGGCGGTGAGTGTGGTATATGTCCTAAGTTGTGGCTCATCTGTGCTGGTTTGAATCAGTTCTTTTTTTTCTTTTGGGAGGGGGAGGGAGAGAGGGCATGAAGTTGCATTCCAATAAAGGGAATTGAGAGGGGAACATATGCCCATTGAAAGGCATTGGGTTTTGTAGTAGTGTTTCAGAATGCTTTTTCAGGGAAAATGCCTTTTTTTAGTTATTAAAGGTTCAAGATAAGTGGGAATGGGAGGGTCTTTCGAAAAATATGAGTAAAAATAAAAGAAATAGAGGTTGTTGTTTGAAAGGCATTTTCAGTTACTACTGTCAAAAATCAAATTGCAGGACCATTGAAAATATTAAGTTTTACCATTATAGTAAAGCTTTATTGAGACTTCTATCTAATGTGCATTACATCCTCACAAGACTCCATGATGTAGGCGCCATGTGCATTTGGCCACCCTTTACTATTTTATGAATATTTTTGCTGGATAAGGTGGATTATTCAATTTGGTCCACCAAGTTTAATTTTCTTATTGAGTTTTGGTAACTTTTATATTGCTGTTAATCAAGAGTTCGATTTGTTTTCATTTGGTCCAGTAACTATTATGTTGCTAGTAATCAAATCCACCTTATATCCAATTAATCGATTCTGGACTGTATTTGGTATAAGTGAGTCAATGCCATTAATCATACAATAATTTCCAACCGTAAGGGTTTTTGATTTTTTAGGACTTGAAACGTGGGGTGTGGTTTTAAATGCACAAGCCCATATAATTATTCAATTTCTTGAGTCATGTTTTTGACAAAAGAGATGTCTTCTTTTTGAAATATCTTGCTATTTGACTGTTCATAATGCCATAATTATCAAACCTAGTAGGAGTATGTGGTTTTTGATTTTTTAGAACTTGAAACATGGGGTTCGGTTTTAAATGCACAAGCCCATATAATTATTCAATTTTTTGGGTTAAGTTTCTGACAAAAGAGATGTCTTCTTTTTGAAATATCTTGCTATTTGACTGTTCATAATTGCATAATTATTAAACCTAGTAGCAGTATGTAGTTTCATTGAAATAATACAAATTGGGTTAGCTGAATGACTTTGCAATGTAATACAGGTGGACTGAATTGAAACTATTTAAGTAAATTGCTATTGATGTAAATTCTACATGATTTAGTACCAATATATTGGTTAATTAACTTGGATGGTGACATTAAAGATGTTTAGTTTAGACAAGTGTTAGATGTTGTGGTAGTTCTTCAGAAGAGGAAGAGTATAGTTGGATGGTGATGAATTGTCATTGTGCTGGTTAGTTGGGGGGGGGTGTTATATTTGTTGTCAGATCAATGGCTGTTTATGAGTGTTGTGGGATAGTAGAAGAAACTTGATTGAAGATGGCTATAGCAAAAATGGGTATGAGATTTCATCGTGCAAAAGTCATTTTCTATGGGGAAGGTGGTGGTAGCACAGATAGTTTTGATGCCCCTCCTACAATGGAAGAATGCTGCCCACAATTAAGTAGGATGCCCTAAGTAGATTTGTCGAACTAACCCAAAGTGTGCTCAGGCATTCCCAATCATTCAGATGGTGTCACTAATTGAGTGCTAGACAAGAAACAATTCATGAGATAAATTTGGACAATGTAGACAACACAAGAAATCTTTAGTCTCAAATGTCGGGTTGGGTAAATGAATCCTCTCTGTCATTTTGCTGGATTTAGAGATCCATCCTTTAAAAGGGATCATCAGGGTGTTGGTTTAGAGACTCCCATCTCTACACGGTGGGGTTAGGGGCAGATAATATTTTAGGGGTTCACTCAATATTGCAGGAAGCAGGATATTGGGTGCATGTATGTGTTGTATGAAGGTTTGCAAATGCTTGGCTAACTGCTCATACCTTAGGTCTATACCTTCTCTCTCTCAAGGTGGGCTAGGATTTAGGTGATGCCCCGTTTTATTTGGCTATTATCTTTGATGGTCAAATTGGTGATGTGGTTGACCTTTTTGAGGTCTTTGCTCCATCTAAAATTATTTTCCTGTGGATAGGAGAGGTTTTAGTGCTATGTTCCTTTTCTGTGTTCCTTTTCTGCATTGAATATGCCATTGGTCATGGTGATCTGGGTACCACCCCATTGTCTGAGGTTTATGTTCACTTTATCCTTTATAAGATGACTCAGGTATGTTTATGTAATTCTTTGCCTTTTCATTGGGGAATGAGCTCTGGCCCTTTTCACTGGGGCTTTTGGAAAGAAGCTTTGGCATCCATGGATTCGTGGGTTAAGACAGTAGTGGTTAATATGAGAGTATTTTTGAATGAGCTGAGGGCTTAGTTGCCCAAAGCATAGTAAGATTTTGAGTTTGACATAGCTATTCCTTTGGAGGATGCTTGTCCTTTTGTGGTTTGTATAAATTTAGGGAGAGGAGAGTTGTCAGGCATGACGACATCATTTCTGGAAGATCAACTGATGTTTGGGCCAGTACATTAGTTTCGGTTGACATGCACAGTAGTGTGGTTACTTTGATAATTTACATACTATTGGATGGGTTGGAGGCTAATTTGTGTGAAATCTAAAAGAATGATTTTGGACGGTGTGCAGCAAGAAATGATGGATTTTAGCCAGTGTTTGGGTTCATCTTTTGCAGGTAAAGGGGGCTAGGTGATGAAACTATGAGGATGTTCAGGGTAGTAGTCTGGAATAATTTAAAGACTGATAATTGCACTAAATAATATCGGAAAAGTGGAAGTAAAGTTGGGGAATTAAGAGGCTGGAATGGGAAGTGAATTATAGAGAGGATTGATTTGTTTCAATTGTAGACTTTGTTAATTTAGAAAGGTGGCCCTATGCCAGGGGTTTCAACATCGAGGGATTTACGGTAGGTTAGATATACGCTGCCCTACCTCTGCTGTAGATAAATTTTTTCATGTTTTTAATCATTGATCTCCAAGTCATAGTAGGCGAACAACCGTCTTACTGTTGCTGCAGGATCCACTGTATCTTCACTTTTTATTTTGATTTGTTTTAAGTTCGGTTCTGTGACTGGGTCATGGATAGTGATTGCTTGATCTATGCCACTTCCTACTAAGACACTGGTGGTCTAATATAAAGCACAAAAGTATTATTATGTTGATGCTATCTGAAGAGTTCATTCTGCTGCATACTGATTATTGTATTTTGCGGTTACAGAAAGGTGAAGATATTTGAAGGGGAAGGTGCAATAATAATGAAATGGAGATTCTTTTGTACATTTAGGAGACAAGAAATAGCTGTTATGGGAGTTTCTCTCTCTTCTCTACCATTATGTACTTAAAATTTAGTCAATGTTTACAGTTACAGATAGTTAACATGCAGCTAACTTTTACTGCAAAGAGAACTGCTAATGAGATATTGCTTTGTTATTTTTCTTGGTCTTGGAAGATGAATAGGTGGGAGGAAAAAAGTTAACAAAGAGAGGAAAATTATAACAGCGCTTTGAAATATCTCCAAGTCTCAGAGAACTTATTTGGAATCTGTAGTAACAGTAGACCGGAGATTAGGGGTGATGGTAGTGGTGGTGATCCACCTCATATAGCCATGGCCTGCCTCCATTCTATTGCCTCATTTAGATAAAATTAGTGGCTTAATTCTATTTCTGAATGACTAAAATAATTGTCAGTATATCCCTTATTTTTGTATCCCTGCCAAACTTTTGTTCCTGCTTTTAGAATCTTTACTATTCTTGTAATGTTGTTGAAAGAAAAATGTTCTTTGCTGTTGAAAAAAAAAAACAAAAAAAAAAAAAAAAAGTTTGTTGACTGGACTAGTCCACCATAGTGCCCTATTATTTCCATTGCATTACCAAACTTCAGTACATATGCCATCTATTATTACACCTTCCTTTTTGAAAAATTATTGCTCCCACCTCTTATACTTGGAACTTCCAAATATAGGTAAAAAGGATCTCCGTTTGCTTATCAATCTATCCTAGATTTAATTGTCTGCTTATCTTCTCTATTAAAATTATGCATCAAATTTTCTAAAATTAAGATCAAAATTTTCTGTCAAAGAGTTCGGTATTGAACTAATATAAGTTCCTAAAATAATAAAATAATCATAAATCCATCTTATCAAATACCAAAGAAAATCCAGAAAATATATTTTCTGCCGATTAGGAGTGCAAACTTACCTTCCATTCAGTCCATAACCACATATCTAGAAATATAAATCCACAAACAACCCACATGAATCCAAAGTAATAATGTCTTCAAATTGAGACTCTGAATGTATGCCTTTTTCATTGAGAATTAATGATATAATGATTTTTTTTTCTATTGGGGGAGTAGATTATGGCAAGTAAGGGACAAGACAGTTCAGGCCTCCCTCCATTCCAGTATTACCATGTGTCTCACTCACTATTACCCATCTATCCACTTTCTATCATTCCAATTAAATCCGGATAAGACATCATGCAGTGGATCTCTTCCGAAATTGAAAACAATTGCCATTCCTAGGCAGTTCATCCTACAGTTCGGCGGCTTTTTTCTGGCTTTTTCTTGTCATGAATCTTCAGTTTACCAAATATCTTTGGTGAACAACGCTACCTGGCTTTTATCTCTCTTGAAGACTTCGATGAAATGTAACCTTCTGCCAACATATTTGAAAGGAGCTGAGTGTAACCTCCAAATATGTACCTAACATCAGAGTAACATAGCTACTTTCTTCTATTGCGATCCTATAGATGCCTTTCACATTTATACATTAATATAACCGGTACCTTCACACCACAAATTATTTCTATACCCCACAGTTCCCAACTTATTCTTCAAAAAAAATTGGTGGAAGACCTATCAGGCCTTGGGATACCGAATATGGAGTATCCCTCCCCTATACATAAACCTCCACCTTCCCTCAGCAACAGAATTTGACCTTGTGATATCTCAGGTGCAATCTGAAGCTCAAACTCTTGATCTGTTTCTATTGGGACATTCTTGTCCTTTCACCCTTTCCTTCATGTTCTCACTTTCTTTTTCTCTAGATATAATCCACTTTTACTCATTGCCTGGTAAATCCTCTTACATTTTCAACTTTTGAATTTGCCCATGTCAGTAATTATGTAGCTCACTAACACCACACTCCACCGACGTAGCCATTTTCTATGAAATTAATGGAGAAAAGATAATTGTTTAGATGTAATCACACAGATACACAATGCACATATGGGAACCACGATTGAGAAATTGATTTTTCCTGCTAGATGAAATATGTAATGAAGGGTAAAACTCTATGGGATTGAAAATGTATGGGTGGTTGTTTCATTGTGGTGTCATACACGTATATGTAAACCAAACAACATAATTACCCTTTCTTCTAAATTCAGATCTTGCATGCCATGGATGATCTTGTCGTTTGAAGATATGGGAATAAGGAATTTCTAAGTTGAAATTATTGAAAATCGTAAGTGGTGAAATTTCTAAATGATGTGGGAGGGAGGATGTTTGGGAAGGACCAAAGAATTGAGGGATGTGCTGCTGGAGAGAGAAGGTCAAAGTTATAGAAGCATGGAAGGGGGAAGCTGTCTTACAGACAGTTCATGTTATCAGGTTCTGTGGAAGGAGTTTATGGAAGTTTATGGAATTTTTCCTAAAATTATATCCTTTCTGCTGACCCACTCCTTTTTACGTGTCTTCATTTTTTCTCCCCAGAGTGAGGTGTATTTGTCCCACTTTCCTGGCAAAATAATTTATTTGATAAAAATGTAAAGACAGGGAACGAAACGTCTGATTTGGCCTTTAGATTGAATTGTTCTCCCTCTTCTTTGCCTATACAGTATGAAACTGTCATCGAATAAGAGAGATTTTAACGGGTGTAGCTTATAAGTAAAATTTCTACAGCATTAAATGTGTTGGCTGTAAATAGTTCCACGGGTTAAATAGTTCTACAGCATTTGTTAATAGCGATTCACACCATCTGGAAACAAAATAAATATTTAAGCTTCGCATCTTGGATACAACTTGCTTACGGTATCATGAGAAGTAGGACAGACATGTATCTAATGGAGTGCAAAGGTCCCTCCCGTCTTCTACATTTCTTTTGGCTTTCCAAACGAGGAAATAATTCCTCAGCGCCCCTTTACTAGATATGCCATTTACTTTGCTGATTGATGGGTGCTCCGGAAAAGTTGTTCTGGTTGAGGAACCTCATTTTTAGAGAGTATAAATGGTCTTAACACTACTGTAGTAACCCAATATTTCAATTAAAAAAAAAAAAAAAGAACCATTTAGTTTGAGGACGGACCTTTTGTTTTTTTGTTTCTTTTGGGGGGGGGGGATTATAAGCAAATTTTTTTTTAAAGAAAAATCTCATATTTTTCCTCTTTCTTCAGAGCAACGGAGCACCTGGTATTGGCCTAAGGCCTTTGAATTCTCCAAACACTGCTGCTGGCATGGGTTCTTATGACCAGCTTATGCAGCAGTACCAACAGCACCAGAGCCAGTCGCAGTTCCGTCTCCAACAGATGTCAGCTGTCAACCCATCATTGAGAGATCAAGGCATTAAATCCTTGCAGGCTTCACAAGCTGCTCCTGATCCATTTGGATTACTTGGTTTGCTAAGTGTAATAAGAATGAGTGATCCTGATCTGACATCCTTGGCCCTAGGGATTGATCTGACAACTCTTGGTTTGAATCTCAACTCTTCGGACAATCTCCACAGAAATTTTGCTTCTCCCTGGTCTGATGAGCCCGCCAAGGGTGATCCTGAGTTTGTTGTACCACAATGTTACTTTGCAAAACAACCTCCTCCCCTTCACGTGAGCTGCTTACTTTGCAGGCCTTTGTTTTTTCGGCCTTTTAAAAGTTTTAAATGTTTTATTTATTGTTCTCAATTGATGGCTGCAGCAAGGTTACTTCTTGAAGTTTCATCTGGAAACTTTGTTCTACATATTCTACAGGTAATCTTCTTACCATCAGATATCGTTTTACTTGATTTACTATTTGCATCACAAACGCAAATGCCATCGTATTTTTCAAAATAAAATAAATTTTCCTCGTGATGCAGCATGCCCAAAGACGAGGCGCAGCTATATGCAGCAAATGAACTGTATGCTCTTTGCCGACTTTCATAATACGCTCAATTATTCGATTTGTGCGCCCTCTCTCTCCCCGTCTTCTTACAAACAAGTACTGTTAAGGCCTTCTCATATTATTAGGCTCCCTGTGAACCAATGGTCTGGATAAGAAATTAGATGGATGAATAATGGCAATTTTGATTAGAGGTTGGATGGATGGATAGATAGTGGAGATTTTGATATAATCTCTACAATTTATTCATCCAACTTCTAATCTCAATTGTTGAGTTCACAAGTAGTCCAAAAATGTGAGAGGACATTAATAGCTTTCGCTACAAACATGTGGTTCCGTTTGTAACATCATAACTGTGTGATCCATCCATACCTGAATTTTTTAATAGAGGGGTGAATTCATTGAGAGGTATTTCATCTGTGTGTGCAGCTACAACAGAGGTTGGTTTTATCATAGGGAGCATCGGCTATGGTTCACGAGGGTTACCAACATGGAGCCTCTTGTGAAGACCAGCACATATGAAAGAGGATCTTATCACTGTTTTGATCCTAATGCATGGGAAATGTCGATTAAGGTTCGGGAATCTGAAGTTTTTTAGATTTCATATGCAATCCACGCGTTCTTCGACCCCCGCTTATGAGTTTGTCTTTTTTAAAAAAAAAAAAAAAAAATCTGCAGGATAATTTTGTTCTCCAGTATGAGCATTTGGAGAAAAGACCAGCAGTGCATCAGCATCAGATTTTCTAGTAGTGTAAATAACTCAGGCTATGGATGATGATATTCGTTAGAAATGCAATTCAGCTGGTTGCTGCAATTAATCCTTGTATTTGGCAATTGAAAGTAGTCGTAGCAAAAATGAAAAAAAGGGACGTGCCTCACATTCATCTCATTTTATAAGTATTAACACTCCGCAACTCCCTTGAGAAACTGATGTTTTTCAACTGGGGCCTTCATGGGGAATCATTCACCGAAACTGAATTTCATATTTTGATTAGTTTGGCAATTTGTAAGTCCCTCGAGGCTCAGTTGAACTGGAAGTAGTTTTGTCGTCAGTGGTTGATGGAGTGCTTTCAATCTGTCTTGTCTAATATTTTGGACATTGGTGCCGTAATCGAGGAAGGAATACCGGAGCAATCGAGTGACTCGAGATTACTGGTTTGTGCTTCCCTATGGCCTCAGGATTAGTCGTAGTTTGATCTTGGAATGACTTGAGAATAATATATATGGCTGGGGTGGTTTAGTTTTAGGCGAAATTTTAGTGCGTTCCAGCTTCTGCAAGCATGATCAAGACAGCCTTGTTGTATTGTCATTCATGTGTTCCTTTTTTTTTTTTTTAGTTCTTTCTTTTCTAAGGGAATTTAAGCTGTCTGGGTTGACACCTTGTTTTATGTTTGATTGGTAGAAATATAATTTTTATTTTCTATCTTATTTTTACAAAAATATTTATTCCACTATTTAGTTATATTTTGATAAGGAATGAATATTTTCAAAATAATAGTTATTTTTGGATTTTAGAGAATAATTATTATCACCTTTCTATTGATATTAGCTGTTCCTGGATAATTGGAAATAACTATTTTTATAGCAATTTTTTATATTTTGAAAATACCCTTGTATGTATATTCATATGTATGGTATGGAATTATTTGATATATAATTATTTAATAATTATATTTAATAAATATTTATTATATACACATAATATATATATATATATATATATATATATCTTATTTTTATACTATTTTATAAATTAAAAATTAAAATATTAATTCTTAACTTATTTTATTTTAATAATTAAATATATAAATAATAATTATTTTATTTTTTTAAAATAATTGTTTTATTTTTAAAAAATAATTGTTTTAATTTTATTTATTTTATTTTAATAACAAAACGTGACTTGAAAGTTAAATTCTCCTTGGGATCATGGCTTCCGTAAAAGTAAAGATAAACGACAGAAAATAAGGAATACCAAAGAATTTGCAAAATGAGTATTCATTGATGTATGTATAGCTTTAGAATGAGTACGTATTGATGGATGAGACTGAGACTGTGTTTCGCAATGAAGCCTCTACGGGTAGGATCTTTCGTCATTTTAAATATTCAGATTGACTCAATGGTGCTAATTGGATTGGGTTATGTTGGTAAAGCCCAATGTTTTGGGCTGCCCACTGCCTCACGTTTTGTACCGTGCATGGCATGGCATGTTTAAGTGCCGACCTAACTCTAACACGGCACGTGGCTTGCCTATTTTAGCAAATTGTTTGGTCTTGGCCCAATCAATTTTTTTCATAAATAAAAACATAATATAAAAAATAAAATGTATAAAGTATTATTAAACAAATATATATATATATATATATATATATTATCTTTTATTTATTCTATTAAATATTTAATATTATAGTTTATAGAAAAAATTATTTTCAACTTTCTTCACTTTTTATTTATTCAGCTATTGTCACTTATAATAATATTATTACTATTAGAATTTAAAATGATCAAATTTCTTATATAATCTTTTACATCTAATAAAACATTAAAGAGGATATACCTTTTTATTATCTTTAATATTATTTTTTCTTTTTTAGTCAACTCCTTGATTTTGGGCATTAAAGGCTAACTTGAATGGCATTATATAGCTGATGGGGCTAGCAAATTCCTTACCATTGATACAAGTAGACAAAATATATGCTAATTAGTTTTTCATCAATTTAAAATTTTGAACTCTAATCAACTACCTGTAAAGTAGAAAATATGGTTAAATTACATATAGTTAAAAAGTTTAGTCAATATTATATTTTCAATAATTGACTATAAATATTCACTAAAAATATTTTTTTAATTTTATATTTACCTCTATTATCTATATAATATGGTGTAAATTATAATTATATCAATAAAGTATAAAGTTAACAGTGAATCATAATAATTTACTTAAAATGCTATAGAATGGGTATCTATAAATTCACTAATAATAAGATAGAATATTCTTAAAAAATGTTTAACCAGTTTTAAAAAAATATTATGTAATGGGATATTTTTTTTATGAAAAATAGTAAAATTGGATGAAAAGAATTTGCGATGTCTAATATCTAGAATTTTCAGTATAATTTTCAATATTTATTGATAGTCTAGAAGGTTTATAGTTATTTCTAGAATTTTCATATTCAGAACTAATTGACGGAGGTTTTTTATTATAATAACTTAATGATCTAGGTAAATAATATTGTAGTTGACTAAAATTTAAAATAATATTACCTTCAGGTGTTTCAATAATATTAGTAAATTCTCTTCTTGTTATATGTCTAGTTGGTTGGGAAAGATTTACTTGCCAGTCTTGTGGTAAAGTGATTTCATCACATTTTAATAATTTTGGAGTAAAAGTAGCAGCATGTTCAGCTTTTACTTGCAATACAATTGTCAAACCAGGTAGAGTCTGAATGAGACATTTTGGATTAAATTGACTAATGAGCAATTTAAAATAAATTCGATAAATGATTAAAAATCCTCTTCTGTTTTCCTGTTGAGCTAAGCCAGGAAGATGAACATTAAGAACTAACGTGTTAAGTATGATTTGGTCATTTAAATCAACTGAAAAGTTGGGTGTACAATTAAAGTAGATTGGTCCGTTACATAAATTAGATTGAACAATTGTCAATATAGAGTCTTTATATTTTAATAACGTTTGATCTCTTAAACATAATAAAACTGGTGTATCGATTCCTAATTTGGTTAAAAATTTAATTGGTATTTGAATTAATCCATAGTAAATATAATTATAACATTATTGTTTAAATCTTTCAATAGATAAAGATGACAACAATTTAATTTCTTTGTATTCGTTTTTAATTGAAATCGTTTGTTCATGATCCTTAATCGCTGAGGCAATTTTAAAATTAAAAGTTCATATTTGATAGATTTCTTCAATGTTTTGGGTGGGTAAAGTCCAACCAGAATAATTTTGACTATTATTCGATATAATTAGTGATTTTCTAGTGTTTGTCGTTGTACTATGATTCGAATTACTATCCCTGAACATTCGTCATAGTCTCGAAACCATTTTCAAGATTTTCTACAAATAATGCATTAAACTAAATTTTCTACAGATGACGCATAAAGTTAAATGTCCTACAGATGACGCATAAAACTAAATTTCCTACAGATTATGCATAACAGTTACTTGCAAACTTAATGAAACAGGAATACCCCCAACAAAACACACCCTTTTATCATTACAACGGGCAAACACATCGGTTCGTAGGCTTAACATTCCCTATCGTTTCCAAAGCTATCATGCAAGTGATTATGCCTTACTCAAATGTAGAAAAAATAGTGTATATGCCTTACTCAAATGCAGAAAAAATAGCGTATATGCCTTACTCAACTGCAGAAAAAGTAGCGTATATACCTTATACCATGCAGAAAAAATGAACATGTCTCTGATACCAAATCTATATGCAAGATTATATTTCAGAAATCATAAGTACAAAATAACACCTAAACTAGATAAGAACAGAATTAGACCAGAATAATACTAAATTAAATTATTGGACTTTGATTGATGAAGTTGATTACATATTTCGAAAGTTGGTACAAAGAAGGTTAATACAAGGTTGATATAAAGAAAAGAAAATTTATACAAAGAAAGGAAATAAAAATGTACAAGGAAAGAAAATAAGAAAGGCTTTAGAAAGGATTGGCTTCTGCTAAGCTTTTTAAGCTCTCGTTCCAATTCTAGCTTCAACTGATTCAAGCAATGCTTTAAATAGATGTGCTTGAATAATTTGCACCGTTGATTGTTGAAATTATTGAGTAGAATCTGAACCGTTGATCATCAACCCATAATTGCCATGAATCAATTCTATTTTGCGTCATGTCATTATAATTGTAAATTTTTCTTCAGATGTGATTCGAAATCGTCCTTTGATTATGACCATTCTATTATTTATCTTCGGTCATATGAATGAATAGTACTGCATAGTGATTGCATAGTATCTACATCGTGTCTGGATAGTGAATGCTTTGACATTTGGCTTCTTTTGCATAGTTTTGCTTTATAATTGCCTGGCAAACGTCTTCTCATCTTCTGTGTGCATAATTGGAGGTTGTCTGCTTACAATAATGTGTTGTTTTTTTTTTTTCTAATTTGGTTAAGGGTTTAATTGCTATCTGAATTAATCCATAATGAATATAATTATAACATTATTATTTATACCTTTCAATAGACAAGGATGACAATAATTTTATTTCTTCGTATTCGTTTTTAATTGAAATTGGTTGTTCATAATCCTTAATCGCTAAAGCAATTTTAAAATCAAAAGTGCCTATCTGATAGATTTCTTTCATATTTTGGGTGGGCAAAGTCCAACTAGAATAATTCTGACCATTATTCGGTATAATCAATGATTCTCTAGTGTTTGTCGTTGTACTATGATTCGAATTATTACCCCTAAACATTTGTCTTAATCTCGAAGCAATTTCAAGATTTTCTACAAATAATGTATAAAACTAAATTTCCTACAGATGACGCATAAAACTAAATTTTCTATAAATGATACATAACCAATACTTGCAAACTTAATGAAACAGGAACACCCCCGACAAAACACGCCCTTTTATCACCTCGACGGGCAAACATATCGATTCACAGGTTTAACATTCCCTATCGTTTCCAAAGCAATCATGCAAGTGATTATGCCTTACTCAAATGTAGAAAAAAATAGCGTATATGCCTTACTCAACTGCAGAAAAAGTAGTGTATATGCCTTATACCATACAGAAAAAATGAACGTGACTCTGATACAAAATCTGTATGCAGGATCGTATTTTAGAAATTATAAGTACAAAATAACACGTAAACTAGAGAAGAACAGAATTATACCAGAATAAGGCTGAATTAAACTGCTGGACTTTGATTGATGAAATTGATTACATACTTCGAAAGTTGGTACAAAGAAGGTTGATATAAGGTTGATATAAAGAAAAAAAATTTATACAAAGAAAGGAAATGAAAATGTACAAGGAAAGAAAATAAGAAAGGCTTTAGAAAGGATTGGCTTCGCTAAGCTCTTTAAGCTCTCATTCCAGTTCTACCTTCAACTGATTCAAGCAATGCTTTAAATAGATGTGCTTGAATAATCTGCACCGTTGATTGTTGAAATTATTGAGTAGAATCTGAACCGTTGATCATCAGCCCCATAATTGTTAGGAATCAATTCTGTTTTGCGTCATGTCACCATAATTGTGAATTTTTCTTCAGATGTGATCCGAAATCGTCCTTTGATTATGATCATTCTGTTATTTATCTTCGGTCATATAGATAAATAGTACTGCATAGTGTCTGCATAGTGAATGCTTTGACATTTGATTTCTTTTGCATAGTTTTGCTTTATAATTGCCTGGCAAACGTCTTCTCATCTTCTGTGTGCATAATTGGAGGTTGTCTGCTTACAATAATGAGTTGTTGGTTTTTTTTTTTCCTAATTTGGTTAAAGGTTTAATTGCTATCTGAATTAATCCATAATGAATATAATTATAACCTTATTATTTAAACCTTTCAATAGACAAAGATGACAATAATTTTATTTTTTCGTATGTGTTTTTAATTAAAATCGTTTGTTCATGATCTTTAATCGCTAAAGCAGTTTTAAAATCAAAAGTACCTATCTGATAGATTTCTTCTATATTTTGGGTGGACAAAGTCCAACCAGAATAATTCTGACCATTATTCGGTATAATCAGTGTTTCTCTAGTGTTTGTCATTGTACTATGATTCTAATTACTACCCTTGAACATTCGTCTTAATCTCGAAGCCATTCCAAGATTTTCTACAAATGATACATAAAATTAAATTTCCTACAGATGACGTATAAAACTAAATTTCCTATAGATGATGTATAACCGTTACTTACAAAGTTAATGAAACAGGAACATCCCCGACAAAACATGCCTTTTTATCACCTCGATGGGCAAACATATCGATTCACAGGCTTAAAATTCCCTATCGTTTCCAAAGCAATCATGCAAGTGATTATGCCTTACTCAAATACAGAAAAAATAGCGCATATGCCTTACTCAACTGCAGAAAAAGTAGCGAATATGCCTTATACCATACAGAAAAAAATGAACGTGGCTCTGATACCAAATCTGTATGTAGGATCGTATTTCAGAAATCATAAGTACAAAATAACACATAAACCAGAGAAGAACAGAATTATACCAGAATAAAGCTAAATTAAATTGTTGGACTTTGATTGATGAAGTTGATTACATGCTTCAGAAGTTGGTACAAAGAATGTTGATACAAAGAAAAAAAATTTGTACAAGGAAAGGAAAGAAAAGGAAAATTTACAAAGAAAGAAAATAAGAAAGGCTTTCAGAAAGGATTGGCTTATGCTAAGCTCTTTAAGCTCTCGTTGAAGTTCTGCCTTCAACTGACTGAAGGAATTTTTTAAATAGACAGTTCTGAATCATCTGTACCGTTGATTGTTGAGTCGAATCTGAGCCGTTGATCAGGAACATCATTATTGCTAGGAATCAATTCTGTTTTGAGTCGTTATTAGAATCAATTCTGTTTTGCATCGTTGTCAGAATCAATTCTGTTTTGCATCGTTGTCAGTATAATTGTCAGGAATCAATTCTGTTTTGCGTCATCTTCATCATAATTGCTAATTTGTCCTTATTCATTGATGAAGACCATTCTATTATTGGTCAATTTGATGAATAGTACTGCACAGTGCCTGCATAGTACTTGCATAGTATTTGTATAGTACTGACATAATGTGAACGCTTTGATAATCTGTCCGCCTAGTACGCTGCATCTTGTACGAACATTTCCTTTGCTTTTTGTCGTTGGTGCTTCTTTATAATTGCAAGATATATATTTTACTGCATAGTATTTAATAGTGCATAGTAATATATTCCTTTTGATAAAGGAATAATGGAATATTTGTGTAGAGTCTATTTGTCCTTCTGATGAGCCCTTCTATCCAGGAAGTAGTAGGAATACCATAAAATATTTATTAATTTGGCTTTGGCTGTTGATATTAAAATGGTGTAAATCTAAGCTGCTTTTTGCGAATCTTGGTTTGTTTTTCTTGACACATAAACTGCCAGATTGCTGATGATAAATTTGGACAGTAACTCGTATTTGTAATTTAACACAAATGTTAGGATTTTTTTTATGAGTCCATTCAGAGACTGAATGGATCTTGGGTATAACCGGCTATATATGGCGGTTGTGAACTAGCCGTACGTGATGGTGGTTGCGTAAATGAATCTGATATTGGATCATTATCTGAAATATCAACCCATTGAATATTAAAGTCTTGTACTTGCTTAGAGAGTTGTTGATGCATTTGGACCATCTGGACTATCATTGTATCTAATTGGCATTCTGGGCTTCCATTTGCTTCTTAACTTTAGTAGATCGTTCAGATTGTTTGGAGGAGACAGATAAAGTTGGAGATTCAATAACTTGGAAACTTCGTGGTTTAGGCTTTGAGGTACTTGGTCCAATTGGGTGTTCTGAAATATAATATGTTGGTGTAGTTGATAAGATTTTTGAGGCAATTTTTATAGTCTGGGTTAAAGTTTGGTTCTTTTTATAATCAGTATCAATCTGAGTGTAGTTAATCATGACATAATCGAACTTATCCCACCATTTGATTCTGAATTTTCGAACAATAGAGAGAAGAATATCTTGAATAACTAATGGTAGATCTTCATAATGTTGATGACAAATGAAGTGCCATGACATAATCCATGGAACTTCATAGTCAATATAGAAACTGATTATTCTGTGAGGTAAGAACATATCTTTGTGTAATTCTTCATAATGCATCCTTGCATTTTCAGAAATAAATATTATCAAATTCTAAAGAATAACATAGAAATAAATATTCAATATAATTATCAGAAATACTATAAGATAATACTTCATAATGACATATTATCCGATAATAAATTATCTAATTCATTTACAAAATATTATTTTATTTCTCAAAAAGATTTAGCAATACAGAATTATAAATTAGCAAGACAGAGATATAAAACTAATATTTTAACACTTACAAATCAATCAGAGATCTCAAATAAATTACAAATAACTAATAATATGTTAAACCAATTCAATAATAAAGACAGCTAATTATTGAATAAATAAATTTACAATAATAAAAATTTAATTACATTATTTCGTGATCCAGAAATTAAAAAAACAATCATAAAATAATTTATTAAATCATATTAAGAAAATACAACTATCTGTCTAATCAAAATAAAAATTAAATATATCATAAGCTTAACAAAAATAATGATATAGAAAAAATTAAGATATTTTTTAAAATATAATAAAAAATTAAGATATTGGCAAAATAATAAAAAATAATATTATGAAAGGCAGACTTTAGCCAAATAAATAATAAACCAAATAAATAACCAACTAAGTAAAAATTACAGACAAAGTATTTCTAAACCTAAGTTATTTATAAAATTAATTAGATTTTTAAAATATCTTTAAAAATCAATCATGACTAAATATTCGAATCAAATATCAAGTAATTTTCACTTATAAAAATATTTACTAAATAAGAAAGATTTTAGAAAACTTTTTATCTTAAATCTTAAGCCAGCAAAGGTAATTATGAAAAATTAGAAACATATTAAAATTAAGCTAATACATAAAGAGAATAAATATCTTAAGCCAGAATTTAGTACTAAAAGCTTAGAATCAATTATACAAGCCCATAGATGTAAAAATAATACAGATTCACATGTAGACATACAATACATTCGACCATATGCTAATTTTCCGGTCTCTAGGTATTCTATCTCTAGAACATTACCATTACACTCATCCAATTATTTTTCATACCTTAACAAAAGAATGTTTTGCATACCAAAAAGTTAAAATAATTTTGTTCATCATCTTGTTCATCAAAATATGCATATTATTTTACGTAAAGATATAAAAGATTTTATTTCTGTACGATGGAAAACGTATTTTGACATAGGACAAGTTATTACATCACATATTTTTGATATTTTAATAAACGAATTTTTACAGGAAGTTATGCCTCCTAAAGAAAAAGAGAATGACATTCCATCTCCTTATACTCCAGTAAAGTAAACACCAAAACAATCCATATATGATTATGCAATGTCTAAACCACAGATTATACTAACCTCCAACAGATACACAACCTTACGTGAATTTCCACCTCTTAGTTTCAAGGAAGCTGTTACTCCTACTCCTCGTCTACTCAACCAGTCCATATTTTTAATGATAACCATTATATCACCAAACTACTCAAACTCCATGTTGCTCTTACCTCTTACTATCAAAAACTATTATTGAATGAGCTCATTACATTGACAAATAAAATATTTTATCCTAATTATTTATATCAAACTACGGATGTTTTCAAAACCCAACAGTATTATGAATTAATATTAATTGATTCTGGTTCTATTGAGATCAAACATCACCGCAATCCTCGAGACAATACCATCACCTTTTCTATTAACAAAATTAAACATGTCAAACTTTTTCAAGATGTTGGACTTAACATTTGGGATACTAAATCTTTTTCTGTTCATTATCAACCAAAAGGATACAATTACTAAAATTACAAAGAAGCATGGTTTAATGCTTTTTACCATCAATCATACACTTATTCCTGGCTTATCCAATTTGACAAAACCTATCCAAAGCCATTACCAATATGGTTTACAGAATGGTCGATTTACTTTGGAGCATTACCAGTCCTTTATCCAAGTTGTGTAAACAATGTAAGGATGCATCATGAAGAATTACACAAAGATATATTCTTACAACACAAAATAATCAGTTTTCATATTGATTATGAAGTTCCATAGATTATGTCATGACACTTCACTTGTCATCAACATTATGAAGATCTACCATTAGCTATTCAAGATATTCCTCTCTCTATTGTTCGGAAATTCAGAATCAAATGGTGGGATAAGTTCGATTATGGCATGATTAACTACACTCAGATTGATACTAATTACAAAAAGAACCAAGCTTTAACCCAGACTATAAAAATTACCTCAAAAATCTTGTCAACTACACCAACATATTATATTTCAGAACACCCAATTGGACCAAGTACCTCAAAGCCTAAACCACAAAGTTCCCAAGTTATTGAATCTCCAACTTTATCTGTCTCCTCCAAACAATCTAGACGATCTACTAAAGTTAAGAAGCAAATGGAAGCCCAGAATGCCAATTAGATACAATGATGGTCCAGATGGTCCAAATGTATCAACAACTCTCTAAGCAAGTACAAGACTTTAAGATTCAATGGGTTGATATTTCAGATGATGATCCAATATCAGATTCATTTACGCAACCACCATCACGTACGACTAGTCCACAACCGCCATATATAGCCGGTTATACCCAAGATCCATTCAGTCTCTGAATGGACTCATAAAAAAAATCCTAACATTTGTGTTAAATTACAAATACGAGTTACTCTCCAAATTTATTATCAGCAATCTGGCAGTTTATGTGTCAAGAAAAACAAACCAAGATTCGTAAAAAGCAGCTTAGATTTACACCATTTTAATATCAACAGCCAGAGCCAAATTTATAATACTTTACAGAAAAAGATTCCTACTACTTCAAAAGGACTCATCAGAAGGATAGATGGACTCTACAAAATATTCAATTATTAAAAGAATCAAAATAAAGTACGGAGATGACAAAATACGGAGATGACACTCTACAAAATATTTCTGAAGGACCGTATGCAGACAATACATTCAAAGAAGAAGATGTTTCTACGTTCAGAATGACGTTTAGAACTCTTTGACATGCAATTATGAAGTTCACTGTGCGTGAAGATCAGAATTACAAAACATTCAGGCAATCACTATGTATGTACTATGTAAATACTATGCAGTACTATTCATCAAATTGACCAATAACAGAATTGCCTTCATCAACAAATAAGGACAAATTTGTAATTATTTTTATGACGATGTAAAACAGAATTGATTCTGACAACTATTCTAATAACGACTCAAAACAGAATTGATTCCTGACAATTATGCTGACAATGACGCATAACAGAATTGATTCCTCACCATTATGATGATGATTATCAACGGTTTATATTCTACTAAACAATCAACGATATAGATGATTCAAGAACATCTATTTAAAGTCTTGTTTGTCTCAGTAGAAGACAGAGGTTGGAAGAATTGGAACGAGAGCTTAAAGAGCTTAGCAGAAGCCAATCCTTTCTAAAGCCTTTCTTATTTTCTTTCCTTGTACATTTTCATTTCCTTTCTTTGTATAAATTTTTTTTTCTTTGTATCAACCTTCTTTGTACCAACTTTCAAAGTATATAATCAACTTCATCAATCAAAGTCTAGCAGTTTAATTCAGCCTTATTCTGGTATAATTATGTTTTTCTCTAGTTTACGTGCTATTTTGTACTTACGATTTCTGAAATATGATCATCCATACAGATTTAAGCCTTTTAAATAATGGTTCACAAATTTGTCTGAATTTTGGGACAAAATCAGAAATATAATTTAAGCATCCTAAAAATCTTTGTAATTGAGTTTTATCTTTTATTTTATCAGAAAATTTATTAGCAAATTCAATTAATCTTTGAATAGGTGTTATTGTATGTTGATAAATATTAAATCCTAAAAATCTAATTTTAGTTTAAAATAATTTAATTTTAGGGGAAGAAACCACTAATCCATTATACTTAATAATATTTAAAAATTGATATAAATATTTAAAATGTTGATCAATTGTGTTAGAAAAAAGTAAGACATCATCAATATAAACTATAACAAATTGGGTATAGGGATTAAATATGTGATTCATAATATTTTAAAATTCTGATGGAGCATTTTTTAAACCAAATAGCATGATATTCCATTCATAATGTCCAAAAGGGACAGTGAATGCCGTTTTATATCTATCTTTTTTATTTATTTGGATTTGCTGAAATTCTGATTTCATGTCAAATTTAGAAAAAATATTGGCATTATATAATCGATTAATTAAATCTCTTTTATTGGGTATTGGATATCGAATCCATTGGAGAGCTTTATTAAGTGGTTTATAATTAATTACTAATCTAGAAACACCTCTTTCAATTTCAGCAATTTTCATAACAAAAAAGCAGAATAATTTCAAGGTAATTTTGATGGTCTAATTAATTTTTTATCAAGAAGATCTTAAATTTTTTTTACAATATTTTAATAATTCTTGATTCATTTGGATAGGTCTGGCTTTAATGGGAATTTGGATTTCTGTAAAGTCTTTTTCATATGGTAATTCTACTTGTTGTTTTCTATTCCAGAATACATTTGGTAAATTTGAACATACTTTATTTTTAAAAATTTGTTATAATTTTTTTATTTTTGTTTGTAACAATAGATTATTTAATTGTTGTTTTATATTAACAATTTGTATTTCTTCTTGTAAATAATTGATTTATTTTTTTTTTATTTGTTATTAAATTAATTTGTCGATATACTGATGTTGTTTGTAATTTCTAATTTTTTTTTTGTTTAATGGGATGAATAAAAGGAAAAAGAAGTTTATTTCCTAATACTTGTATAGATAAACCTTCTGCAGTGGCTTTAAAAGGATAAATTTATGTAAAGAAATGTGTACCCAATATAATATCTTGATGCAAAACTTTGACTAGAATAAACGTTGATTTAAAATAATATCATTGATTACATATAGCAATATTTGTTAATTTATATTGAATATTTAATCTAGTTCCACTAGCAGTATGTTACTTTTCAGCAATTTTTTTTATAATACTTAGTTGGTATTAATCTTTTTTTAGTACAATTTTGATCTACTCCTGTGTCAAGTAAAGTAATTAATTTTGAATGAGCTCATTACCTGGACAAATAAAATATTTTATCCTAATTATTTATACCAAACTGCGAATGTTTCCAAAACCCAGTAGTATTATGAATTAATATTAATTAATTCCAGTTCTATTGAGATCAAATATTACCGCAATCCTCGAGACAATACAATCACCTTTTCTACTATCAAAATTAAACATGTCAAACTTTTTCAAGATGTTGGACTTAATATTTGGGATACTAAACCTTTTTCTGTTCATTATCAACCAAAAGGATACAATTGTCAAGATTATAAAGAAGTATGATTTAATACTTTTTACCTCCGATCATACACTCATTCCTGGTTTATCCAATTCGATAAAACCTGTCTAAAATCATTACCAATATGGTTTACAGAATGGTGAATTTACTTTGGAGTATTATCAATCCTTTATCCAAGTGGTGTAAACAATACAAGGATGCATTATGAAAAATTACACAGAGATATGTTCTTACCACACAGAATAATCAGTTTTTATATTGATTATGAAATTCCATAGATTATGTCATGGCACTTCACTTGTCATCATCATTATGAAGATCTACCATTAGTTATTTAAGACATTCCTCTCTCTATTGTTCGAAAATTTAAAATCAAATGGTGGGATAAGTTCGACTATATCATAATCAACTACACTCAGATTGATACTGATTACAAAAAGAATCAAGCTTTAGCCCATACTATAAAAATTGGCTCAAAAATCCTGTCAACTACACCAACACATTATATTCCAGAACACTCAATTGGACCAAGTACCTCAAAGCCTAAATCACGAAGTCCCCAAGTTATTGGATCTCTAACTTTATTTGTTTCCTCCAAGCGATCTGGACGTTCTATTAAAGCTAAGAAACAAATGGAAGCCCAGAAGGCCCAATTAGATATAATGATGGTTCAGATGGCCCAAATGTATCAACAACTTTCAAAACAAGTCCAAAACTTTAAAACCCAATGGGTTGATATTTCGGATAATGATCAAGCATCGGATTCATCTACGTAACCACCATCACGTACGGCTAGTCCGCAACTGCCATATGTAGCCGGATATGCCTAAGATCCATTCAATCTCCGAATGGACTAATTAAAAAAAAAACCCTAACATTTGTGTTAAATTGCAGGCACTAAATATCATCAACATTTATCCTCAACAATTTGGCAATATTTATGTCAAGAAAAACGAAGCAAGATTCAGAAAATGCATCTTCAATTTACACCCTTTTAACATCAACAACCAAAACCAAATTTATAATACTTTATGGAGAAAGATTCCTACTATTTCAAAAGGATTCATCAGAAGGACAGATGGACTCCACAAAATGTTCTATTATTAAAAGAATTAAAATAAAGTACGAAGATGACAAAATACGGAGATGACATTCTACAAAATATTTATGAAGGACTGTATGCAGACAATACATTCAAAGAAGAAAATGTTTCTACGGTTCGAACTCTTTGACATACAATTATAAAGTTCACTGTGCGTGAAGATCAGAATTACAAAACATTCAGGCAATCACTATGTAAATACTATGCAAATACTATGCAGCGTTACGCATCTTATTTGTAATGACCCGATAACTTGAATTATTTTCATCAACAAATAAGGACAAATTTACAATTATGATGATGACGATGTAAAAACGAAATTGATTCCAGCAATTATTCTGATTTAACGACTCAAAAAATTGATTCTGACAATTATCTTTGACAACGATGCATAACGAAATTGATTATCACCATTATGATGATGATTATCAACGATTGATTTCTACTAAACAATTAATCACAGATGATTGAGAACTTCTATTTAAAGTTTTGTTCGTCTCAGTTGAAGGCAGAGGTTGGAAGAATTGGAACGAGAGCTTGAAGAGCTTAACAGAAGCCAATCCTTTCTAAAGCCTTTCTTATTTTCTTTCATTGTACATTTTCATTTCCTTTCTTTGTATAAATTTTTTTTTTGTATCAACCTTCTTTGTACCAACTTTCGAAGTATGTAATCAATTTCATCAATCAAAGTTCAGCAGTTTAATTCAGCCTTATTTAGGTATAATTCTATTCTTCTCTAGTTTACGTGTTATTTTATACTTATAATTTCTGAAATACGATCATGTATACAGATTTAAATCTTTTAAATAATGGTTCACAAATTTGTCTGAGTTTTGGGATAAAATCAGAAATATAATTTAAGCATCCTAAAAATCTTTGTAATTAAATTTTATCTTTTATTTCATCAGAAAATTTATTAGCAAATTTAATTGATTTTTGAATATGTGTTATTATATGTTGATAACTATTAAATCTTAAAAATCTATTTTTAGTTTGAAATAATTTGATTTTAGGGGAAGAAACCACTAATCCATTATACTTAATAATATTTAAAAATTGATATAAATATTTAAAATGTTGTTTAATTGTGTTAGAAAAAATTAAGACATCATCAATATAAAGTATAATAAATTGGGTATAGGGATTAAATATGTGATTCATAATATTTTAAAATTCTGATGGAGTATTTTTTAAACCAAACGGCATGACATTCCATTCATAATGTCCAAAGGACAGAGTGAATGCCATTTTATATCTATCCTTTTTATTTATCTGAATTTGTCAAAATTCTGATTTCATGTAAAATTAAAAAAAAAGCATTGGCATTATATAATCGATTAATTAAATCTTTTTTATTGGGTATTGGATATCGAATTCATTGGAGAGCTTTATTAAATGGTTTATAATTAATTATTAATCTAGGAACACCTCTTTCAATTTCAGCATTTTTCATAATATAAAAAACAGAACAACTCTAAGGTGATTTTGATGTTTAATTAATTTTTTATCAAGAAGATCTTATATTTTTTTTTTACAATATTCTAATAATTCTTGATTCACTTGGATAGGTCTGGCTTTATGGTAATTCTACTTGATGTTATTTTCTATTTTAGAATGCATTTGATAAATTTGAACATACTTCATTTTTAAAAATTTGTTGTAATTTTTTAATTTTTGTTTGTAATAATGGATTATTTAATTATTATTTTATATTAACAATTTGTATTTATTCTTGTAAATAATTGATTTATTTTTTCTTATTTGTTATTAAATTAATTTGTCGATATACTGATATTGCTTGTAATTTCTGAATTTCTTTTTGTTTAATAGGATGAATAAAAGAAAAAAGAAGTTCATTTCCTAATACTCGTGTAGATAAACCTTCTACAGTAACTTTAAAAGGATAAATTTGTATAAAATACGGTGTACCCAGTATAATATCTTGATGCAAATCTTTGACTAAAATAAACGTTGATTTAAAATAATGTTGTTGATTACATATAACAACATTTGTTAATTTATATTGAATATTTAATTTAGATGCATTAGCAGTATGTAACTTTTCAATAGTTTTTTGATAATACTTAGTTAGTATTAATCTTTCTTGAATATAATTTTGATTTGCTCCTATGTCAAGTAAAGTAATTAATTTTAAATGATATTCATTATTAATGGCTAAAATAATTTACATATACCATTTTTAAAAATTAATTTTGATTATTAATTATAAAAATTGATCACCAGGTTATTTTGGTTGTGAGGATGATGGGTCAGTTGGTATAAAAGGTTCACAATTTTATTTATTTTCTAATATTGCTATTCTTCTATCTAAGTGAAGTTCATTAAATTTTATTTATTGCAATTGACCTTTTAAGATTTTTACTTCATCTTTAAGTTGTTTTATTTCTTTTTTGTAAATCGTCGATTGTAACTTGATAAAAGAGAGAGTGAGTTGTATATTTTTTAAATATTTTTGTTAGGCTAAAGGGTTCAATATTTTCATTGGTTTATTTTTGTGTTAATAATTCTTTTAATTTTAAAAAATATTATTTTTTAATATCGAGATATTCTATTTTATCAATAATTTCACGTAAAAATTCTTTATCATATTGTGTTCATAACATATTAATTTGTAATTTACAATTGCATAAATTTTGTTCTAAATCCAAAATTTTATTTTCTGAATTATCTGTGGATTTGGAAGAACTTGATTGTATATATATTTAAATTATTTTTTTCTTGACTTGTATTTTCATTAGATTCTTCATTATTAAGTAATAAGGTGGTTAGATTATTACATAATTGTTTATTATCTTTAAAAATTTTATAAATCTTTTTCTTTAATTTATATTGATTAGATGTATGACCTGGTCGTTTACATTTTCAACATATAAGTTTAGATGAATAGTTTTGATATGAATTTTTTTGATTCTTTATGTGATTTAACTGTAGGTTTAGATTTAAAATGTGAAGTTTTTACATTAGATTTGTAATATGTATTTTGAGATTTATAATTTTTATTCTTTGATTATTTAAAAGCTTTAGATTTTTATTGTGATGGTGCTTTTAATTTTTTCATTCCATATTAATAACAGAATGAGCCAAATTATGATTTAAATTATTTACTATCTTTAGTGAGTTTATTGTGTTCTTTATAATATTGACATAATTATAATCATTCTTTTTTAATGAATGCAAATAATTGTCCATAACTAATATTAGCCTATTATATTCTACCTTTATCGAAGTCTGTAAGTTTGGTTAAAATTCGTTCGACAAAAATAGTAGGAAGTCCAGCAACAAATCTTTCTTTTCAGAAAGGTTTATTGCAGTCTCTTCTACAAAAAATATGAGTAGTAAAAAGAACTTTATACCATCTAAAATCTTGAAGTGTTGGACATTTAAGATTTGTTAATATGATTTTAAAACTAATTAATTCATCTTGAGAATTTTCTAAAAATGTTTGACTAAGAGTGACTATAAAGATTTCTAAAGAGTTTTCTTGTTGAATAAATTAAATTTTGCCATTAGGTCCTTCTTATTGAATAGTTTCTACATGGTTCATAATATGATTTCATTCATGTGGAGTTAATGTATTATCCCACCAAAATCTAAGGGTACCAGTGAAACTAATTAAAATATATTTTATAGTTAGATGTTTTGACATATTATTGATGGCTCTATAAGCTACCGATAATATTCCCATTTTATAAAATATACATGTGATTTCATATTCATATTTGCCTTCAATATTTCATTCATGTATTGCATGTAGAACATAAGTCTTTGCAAAATATTGATTTCTTTCTTCATATTGAAGATCAGGTGGTATTGGTCTTGAATAATAATTTTTTGTTAACGAAGTTTGTATAGGTTGAATTTTATTTGGATCTTCACTTTCAAAAGTTAAATCAGGTATTTGATCTATTATTTGGACTGTAGAGAATATTTTAGGTGTTGATGTAGAAGATGATAGTAAATTATTGATTTTATTTGTTAATTTTTCTAATAAAAGTTTTGTACGAGTTGAAGGAAATTCTAATGTTCCTACCGTAGGTAAGGGAGATTTTTGTAATTGTGTAATAGTATATAAAAATTGATAATTATTATTAATCGATTTATTTTGAATTGTATGTTCAATTTTATCAACTTGTTTAATAATTGTGTGTAATATTTAAGAGTGATACTTATTTTGTTCATAGACCTTTTTAATATTTTCTAATTGTGTATTACGATTATTATTACGATTATCTCCAATTTTAAATGGAGTAGCCTGAATAGTTAAATTATCTTTGATTATTTTTAAACCAGTTAATAGAGGATGAATAGATATAATCTGTTATCCATTAATGATTTTCCATGTGAAAGTAATCCTTTCATTAGTATTTATTTGTTACGTATTTAATTTTAATTTATTTTTGATATATGGAATAAACTATATAAAAAAGGGTAAATTTTCTCTGAGTAAAAACATTGTTTGTTTCTATGTACTTCTATATTCTTTTGTTTGTTCTTTAGTAAATGTAGAAAAGGACCAATTTCTAAGATTATTATTTTTTTCTAACATAAATTCTTTTCGAAGGGAATTTAAATTAGGAATAAAAATATTTTCAAAATCCATTACAGAAGAAAATATTTTCATGTTTTGATTGGTCAAAGTCCAAGCAGGATAATTCTGACCATTATTCGGTATAATATAATTCTCTAGTGTTCTAGTGTTTGTTATTGTACTCGAATTCGAATTACTACCCCTGAATATTCGTTTTAGTTTCGAAGCCATTTCAATCTACAAATGATGCATAAAACTAGATTTCCTACAAATGACGTATAAAACTAGATTTCTTACAGATGATACATAACCGTTACTTGCAAACTTAATGAAATAGGAACACTCCCGACAAACAACACCCTTTTATCGAATATCTAATAGGTTGAGTTTTACCGTATTGTGTGGTTAATATTTATATTCTTATAACTAAATTTATTCTGTCTATATAATATCTTTAATTACTACTTTAGAAAGAAAAATATGTTTATAAATAGAATAATATATTTTTTAAAATTTTTATATAATGAAAAAAAATTATAAAATATCATTGATATAAAAATTAATAATATGTCCTGTATATTTTTAATAAAAAAATTTATCATTTAAAATTTAAAAATTACGATTTAAGTAAAAAAATAGTAATATTATTATTTAAAGTATTGTTAAAAATAATAAATAAAATATAACTAAATATTTTATATTCATTTATAATAGTAATTATTTAAAAATTATGAAAGTAATGTGTAGGTATCCAAAAGTTTTAAACTAGTAATATTTTATAATTCTTAATTTTTAAAAATCAAATGTGTGATAATATAAATATAAAATATATTATTATGCAAAAATCATATATTATTATTCAAAGAAATATGATATTTTATTTGTATTGATTCTAAAATAAATTTTGATTTAAATTATAAAAAAAGGTGAATAGTATTATTTTAATAATATATTGAAATATTTTTATATACCTTAACTATAAGTATTTTTGCACAAATATTTCAAACTTGTAATATTCTGTCATAAAAAAAGGGATCTCTAAATAAATGATATATTATGTAAATCTTTCTCAATTTAGCTTTTAATATATTGAAAAACTTTTAACTTTATACTACATAAAAATATTAATTCAAGTTGAGTTGATAATGATCATTGTCTCTCATATTTTTTCATACGTCTATATAGATATTGGATACCTTTAAAATTTGTACAAGTATAATTTTTTATATATAATTTTTGTAAATTGTCTATTTAAAACTATTAACTAATTTTAAAAAGGTACTATATATTACTAAGACGGCCATAATTAAAACAAGTAATTATATCTGCAAGATGTTGATATTCTAATATTTAAAAGTACTATTAGTATATGATATAGTTGGTATGGGTGTATTAGAATAATTTTTTTAATCCTTTCATTATTAAAAAATTATATACCATAATTAATAATTAAATTTTAAAATAATAATATTAATATATAAATTACATATAAAAATTAACAATAAAAAAATTATATTAATAATTTAGTATCACTTGTTGTAAAATAATAATGAGATAATAGAGAGTGCAGAAAATTATGTTAATGTGATGAGGGGAGTATAAGATAGTATTTATAATTTTTTTTGGTTAGCTTTTTTAATTTTTAAATTAAAATATATCGGTAATAGTTACATGACTATTATATATATATATATAGGTCATATTAGGTATGGCTCAATTGATTTATAGGTCTACATGGCACGCAAGCTTATCACTTTTTGGTTTAGCATGATTTGCCATGTTATGTCATGCTTGTGTTCACATCTGGGTATGTAATGGGCAGCACAGACCATTTATTACCACTATTAATTGGCAAAAGAAAAAAAAGGCAAATATTAAAATAAACTATTAAAATATAGAATGAGTTATTTATTTATTTATTTTGGTTTGGAGATCATAGACACACACATTTAGGGACCTGTGTTATTTCCTGCTTTAATAGTTAAATATATTTTTATATCTTTCTATTGATAATTATACTGAAGTTTATATATCTCCGCTTTTTAAATGATGAAAATTAAGTATTAGATGATTTTAAAATCTATAAAATTTAAGTAGAGAAATATAAGAAAAAGAAAATCAAGATAGTAAGATTTGATAGTGGTAGGCGTACAACAATAGGTAGATTGAAAACGAGCTAACAAAGCATCCATTTATGAAACTTTTAAGACAATATTATTATTATCGAGTATATAATATTTGATATATCACAACAAATGGTCTAATAAAAAGAAAAAATGCATACTTATGTACATGGTGAGGGTTATAATTTATAATTTTAATCTAGTAATATTCTTGACAAGTCTAG
This sequence comes from Nepenthes gracilis, assembly GCA_033239525.1. NCBI lineage: Eukaryota > Viridiplantae > Streptophyta > Magnoliopsida > Caryophyllales > Nepenthaceae > Nepenthes > Nepenthes gracilis. Next base: position 529,427 of record BSYO01000010.1, read on the forward strand.
TGGCATAATGGGTTAGTCCAACCCCAAGCCTAATCATCAACAAAAAGATTTACCCGGCCTAATCTATAAGTCATAATATGACCAGAATGAGGTTCAGGGCGTGATGCGTCAAAGAAGACAAGCGTCAACGGTTTAACCAACAGTATAGTTAGACAGACCAATTTGGAGGGTCCTCAGGCAAGCAATCTACAGGATGTTCAAAACACGTACATGCAGAGCGTCGCTAGAAACTACCTAACAGTTAGATTGGGAGACCACTCATGGCCTCATCGTCACAGCAAAGTAATGCCTAATAAAGGTGACTCCCGTCAGCGCGAAGGACTACACTATAGGTATTAAATGTAGTTCCGTCCAATGATATCTATAAGATGCCTTTTAAATTTTAAATTATAAAATAAGTAAAATTTGATTTTAAATCAAATATATATATATGGGCGTTCTGTTAAAATAAAAATTTATAATTATCTCCTAAGGGAATCAGACTTAAATACAATTAGCTGTTTTGTATTAGTTTTGCACGTAATTCTAAATATCTAAATTTTATTATCCTTCTCGTAATACTAAAATTTTGGAATCAATAAATGGTAGGTTTCTTAAATATATTAAACTTGGTTATCCTCCAAAAATAGAATTTCAGGAAGTATATAAATTGACTAAAACTTCTTACATTGGATGGTCCAAATACATTTTGTACGGGCAATAAATTAAGTTTTGGATTTGGTCAAGTCATGGGCTTCAATTGGGTTTAAAGAACCAAAAAGAATGCCTCAGGTAACACCAAGTGTTATAACACTAAACTTACAGCCACGGGATTTACCAAAAATAGAAAGCAATAAATTTCATTAAATATTATCTTTGATTTTAAAGAATAATTCATTGAGAATAATCATAATTTTACTAACTCATTTTGATTTAGAATTACGTTAGATGGACGTAAAAATGATCTTCCTAAATAGGATCTTGCTAAAAAGGTATATATACCTTTATTCGAAAGGTTTTAAAAATAATATTCAATTGATTTTAAATTAAGAAAATCTATATATAAAATAAAAATAAACCTCCCATTAGTAGTATATACAATCTCATTAGGTTATTTCCTCATCAATATTTATTCAGAGTTTTAAATATATACACTTTAAAATCAGAGAGAATAAATTCATTCTTCTGCCTTATATGCAAATGAAAATGCCAAAATTATAAAAAAGATGAATTTCTTGATTATATCAATTTATCCTATAGAGTGAAAAGTCATTTCATTAAAAATTAATTTTACTTGCAGGTTGTGATTTGGGTTTACTGTGTTAAAATAAGCAACTTTCCTCACAAAATTTTAAGATAAAAGAATTGTGTAAAACCTCCTATATTATTGGTATAAATATTTATAAAGACAGATAAGAATAAATATACTTAAAAATTTTTGAAAAATTTGAAATGAAATATTATTATTCTTTAGAAGCACTCATTAAGGGGTAAAATTTTAATAAATCTCAGTGTTTTGAAATTATCTTAGAAGAAAAATATTTTAAAAATATACCTTATACATCTGTATATGAAGTCTAATATATGCATAAGTTTGTGTCAGACTTGACATTGTCTGCAGTATAATTGTTGGATTGATATTAAAGTAACCCATGGTCATTAGAAGGTTAAAAAAAAAATTACATGGCATTTGTAAGGAACTAACAGCTACATATTGACTTATAAGCACAGCAATCTTTTAGAGATAATAGGTTATTTAGATTAAAATTTTAACAGTTGTATAGATATCTAATAATCTACATTAAGATGTATAATTTTACTTATTGGTAGAATAATACCCTGATAAAGATATAAGTAAATTTTTTATAATACATTTACTGTAGAGATATGATTCATGACCTGCAATGAAAGCTGCTACAAAGGCTTTACAATTGAATAATGTTCTTAATGGTATCAAGGTTGACAATTCACTTGAAAGACTGATATAGATATCTGCAATAACACTACTATAACCCTTTTTAAATAATAAAAGTAATAGCAAAAGTAAGTATATCAATATTTGCATTTCAACATTGAGAGCATCTGATCCAATGACCAAAGGCTCAAAGGTGCTCAATCTATAGACATGTGGAACATATGAGGCTGATAAATTCCTTTTATGTTTGTTGTCTATCTATTTAATCCATAGACATACTATTTAATTTTATAGGAAGAATATATTCATTTGTGCATATTATTTTTCTCAACGGTGCATATATATATATATATATAAATTTTAACCTAAATAACTTATTAAAAATTTATTTACAAAGTTTATTCATTAATTTAGTTCTTAGTCAAAGGATATCATACATGAGATAAATGAAATGGACGATTTAGTTTTATATATACTTCACAGTTATGATTCAGGTATAATATTTTATAAAAAGAATGTTCCATAACTATGAAATAAATTATATATGACTACATTTATTTTACTATTACCCTATAGAATTTGAGCACGATGAGAGTCTAGTGGGAGAATGTTATTAAGGTAACCCTTTATATTCCCAAAATAAAGGAGGACCAAATCTTATTTCATTAAGAATAATTAGTATATAGCTTATTTTGATTTATGATAGAAGTTATAATTTGTTAATGGGATTAATGTGTCTCTAGATTCGAGTTACTATTTGTATTAAAGAGTCATTTAATTTTTCACGGCGGGTCGAACTGAAGCGGGTCCAATCTTCGTTATTTTAAACCTGAATCCTACATAACACAACGAATAAATAAGATGTCAAAGTATTAGCGAAATTCGCTCTCCAATTTATCTTCTAATACTCAAGTTAGAAAATTTTTTTGCTAGATAGAAAGATGTGTGGATATGAGATAAATGCTTGAATGTATGTTATAGGGAATTGAGTATTAGTGGAGGATTAAACTTCGATGGATACGCTTGATTGGGGATGGCTTAGAGGTGGAGGATTTAGTTTTGCTGGATACGCCCTACCAGGGGGCGACTTTGAAATGAAAGATTGGCTCCGATAAGTGTGCCCGATGAGAGAGCGGCTTAGAGAAATAGAGTCTTGGACTCGATAAATATACTCGATTAGGAGGTAGCTTGGAAATGATGGCTCTTGCAAAGGAGCAATAGCCAAGAAGAGAGTATCGATGCACTCACTAAGGAGTGACTGACTGTCGAGTGCACCTGCGAATGGATGACTAACCGGATGACGAAGAGACTCATGGACGTTGATGGTGAAGAGAAAGGTTGTCATCGGTCCTTTCCCAACTGCAGATGGAGGGGGCTTTCTGTGCCTCGCTCCACAAATCGTCTTCGCTGGTCGTGCAATGTGAGAACTCGGAGTTGGTGAGAGGCCTGCATGACAGCCAGTGGGGATCGGTAATTGGCAAGGAAGAATGGTTTGCCTCCGGTGAGAGGTAACTCTGAGACTAGTTGTCGCATGCCCTTGGTCACTTCCCTTATTCTCCATTTTCGTGAACTTGGAGAGAATTCTCCTTGTGCGATCCTTCTCCCTCTCCTCTCTTCTTGCGAGAGAGTATCTTTTAGGATGAGTCTTACACTCGTGAGAGAGTGGTTGAAAGAAGGTGCACTCGTTGAAGAATGGTTAGCGAGTTGCCCTTGGGACGTTTGGATGTCCTAACTTTGCGACGATGGGTTGATCCTTTAATGGCCGAATCCCCTCTCCCCATTCCTGTGGAGGGAGGGACATATTATAGAGTGAGTGTAGGTTAGTTATCATTAGGTTTCATGATCGGTGACAGTTATCTGTGTATATTAGTTGAACTGTCTTCAACAATTGTTGAGAGTGGTCTCGGCAACTTGCCGGTTGGAAAGATATAGCGATCTGTAATTGCCATTATGGGACAATAGGCGATCATGGGGCCGCCCTTGCGAGTATTGAGTTGAAGGGCCTTCTGCTAGAGCTGCATCTACCGCAACCCTAACGACTAGTTTCCTGCTAGGCGGTGTCAGACTAACCTGCCTAGACCATCCACTTGCCCACTTGGGCCTTTTGCTTGAAGGAATTTTTACTGGGCTGTCGCTTCCCCTACGGGTCAAGTTTTGAACTGAGTTGCGTAGACTTCTCGATGGTCCTTTGAGACCTTACGCTAGGCTTTGGAAGACACCTTATTGAGTTGTCGATCTGCTAGACTTTGGATTTTGAATTGGCCTGCAATATTAGTCCTATCAAGGATGAACATAAAGAATAATAATATGAAATATGAACATTTCCTTGCCTAACATATTATGATATGTGTATTTATCATCATTGTTACAAAAGCGATAAGGATAATATTCTTAAAAAATCCATGACAACTTACTAAAATATTTTTAATTTCAGGCTGAAATAGTGCTTAAATAAACATGGCTAAGGTTTATTAACCTATTTTTGCTACACATAACATACATATATATTTTGAGTATGCGTGCAATAATTCTAATAGTATTTACTTTTTATGGTTTTTATTATTTTATATTTCCCTTTCAATTTAGATCGAGTATTAGGTCCCTCTACTGTACTCTTATTTTTATTTATAGATAAACAAATAAATTATAATCCTTTTAAATATTTTTCTATTTTTGTAATTTATGTAATTTTATTGTGTCAATTGAATTATAAATATCAAGATAGCATTTTCAACTCAACCCTATTTTCAGTACGTAAGGAATATGGTAGTATATTGTTTAACCACATTTAAAACTTTTAGCATTCTTTTAAAAAATAATAAATCAATAAAATAAAATTTAAGATATTATTATTGGTTATTTATCGATTTATCATTAATGGCTAATAACAATCCAACAAAATATTGTTATTATATTAAAAATAATAGTAATAGCAATATCTTAATAGTCAATAATCAACGGTACAAATAAATTCTCTGCAGCCTAATTTGTTTTGTGATTTTAATTTTGAGTTATGTTTATTTTGTATTACTCAATATTTTTAATCAAATTGATTCATTTTAACCGCAATAATAATAATAATAATAATAATAATAATAATAATAATAATAATATCTTATATTTTTAATAGGTGAGTCGGCTATATAAATATAATTTTATCATTATATTTAATTTATTATAATATCTTTTTAGGTACTATCATTCTGAAATTATTTGTTAGGATATCAATTAATAATTTTTATAAATATTTTTTATTTAACAATAATTAATTCATCCCTCTTTATAATTACTTCATTTCATTACATTTTAAAAACATGTACACCTTGAACTTCAAACCCACATTTTACCATCAACAGTTTACACTTCTAAATATTTATAAAATATCATTATTTTTATTATCATTTGGTGTGATTGTTCATATTTATCTTATCAACGTTCAACAAGCCATTTAAATTAAATTTAGCATTTTATATATATTTAATGCACCTTTAGATTTGAATTATCAGACGGATCAAGGCTGCCAATAAGGGCGGTCAAACCTTCCAATCCGACTTAACGCCAACGTTGGGTCAAATTTAGGCCCATCTTCTTGTTCGATCTCCATCTCTCGGACTTCCGTTGACTTTCTTTCGATAATGTATCCCATCGCTTAGGATATCAATTAATAATTTTTATAAATATTTTTATTTAACAATAATTAATTCATCCCTATAATTACTTCATTTCAACATTTTAAAAACATGTATAAATAAACCCACATTTTACCATCAACAGACACTTTTAAATATTTATAAAATATTATTACTTTTATTATCATTTGGTGTGATTGTTGATATTTATCATCTAATATTTAAATTAAATCATTTTATATATATTTAATGAATATTTGAAGATGATCGAGCCTTTCAATCTTACTATGGGTTCGAAAATGTTCTACCACAATAGATAAATAAGATATTATGGATTACTCCTAATTTATTATCTAACATTCAAGTGAAATCATTTTTAGAAGGCTTGACTTTGGGGCAAAGTAAGTGATATTGGAAGGCTTGACTTTGGCGGGTACGTTCGATAGGGAGTGACTTTAAGGTACACTTAATTAAGGGGCATTTTAGAAGTGCACCCGATTGAATGGCGGTTTAGAGGTGTGCCTGATTGAAAGGCAACTTAGAGAGGTATCTGATTGAGGTGCGACTTATGAGACGGAGGGTAGGGCTCTGGACAAGCCATGGTCCCTGGATGGAGAGTGGACGTTTTGGGCGGCGAATGGGCCTCCAGGATAGAGAGTGGGAGTCTTGGAGGGAGATTAGACATCCCGGGTGAATAACCGACTTCTTGGATGGAGGACAAGTCTCCTGAAAGGAGGGTGATTTCTAGATGAAGGGAGGGTCTTCTGAAAGGAGAGGTTCCTGGATGGAGGGTAGTCCCTAGCCGGAAGGAAAGCCTCTTGAATGGAGTATGGTTGCTGGATAGAGAGGAGGCCTCCTGAATGGAGGGTGGCTACTAGATGGATGGTAAAATTCTTCAAATGAGGGTGACTCTTGAATGGATGACAACTCCTGGATAAAATGAAGGCCTCCTGGAAGAAAGGTGGCTCCTAATTCGAGGCGACTCTTGGATAGAAAGTAGCTCCTAAAAGGAGGAAAGACCTCCTTGAGGGAGGGCGACTCTTGAATGAAGGAAAAGCCTTGGGAAGCAAGGCAAGCCTGTACTAGTAAGAAAGTGGCTAGCGGTGATTGCGGATTTTGCTGAGTCCATTGGAGTTTCTTGAGCTGTCTCCCCATTGTGGGAGCCTATTACAACAACTGCTTTTATAGTATGACCCATGGAGTAGTATCTACCTATTTGGACAATGTGAGATTTTAGGTAGAATGCCTCAAGAAGATTTGTTAGGTTGGAGCATTTGGGTTGCACAAGACTCCTCTGAGCTAAGCAATTTTTCTCGTGGGCCTCGAATTAGGCCAACTCAATTGTTATTGGACCCATCAATATAACTGGCCTCTGTTATATATATAATAAAGTTAATTTAATTAGTTATAACTTTTTTTAATATTTTTTTGTAGTAATATATTCAATTCTTAGTTTTCATAATTTTACTCCCAATTTTATCATAATACAAATTTCACATTATGTTAAAAAAGTTAACAAATTTATTATTTTAAAATCACTAAGTAATCAGGTGATTAAAAAGTAGATAATAGATGTGTTTTTTATTTCTAAGACAAAATTAGATCCTCCATAAAAGTCATTTTTTATTTTCTCATGAAGGTTTCAACTCCTTTGGCTTTGGCAAATCCACCTGACCGGAGGCAATTTTTCTAATTTACATGCACAGTTTGCCTAACCGGCTACTGAGCATTGAAGGAGGATCTGCAAAGATGTATCGACCATATGCCTTCTTGCTTACTTTATGATGTGCTTAGATTTGTAATTCTTCAATCCAAAGTTTATTTCATAGCTCATAAAATCAATTCTATTTAAAGGTACACACACAAAAAAAAAAAAAAAAATGTTAACAATTCCTATAAAATAAAATGTAAGAATAACATAAAATTCAAGATAACATAGCAAAACATTTCAAGTATAATTTTTTTAATTCTGCACCGAAATTTTGAACGGCACGCAAATTCTCAAACCAGCAAAAATAATTCTTTTTACTTTTAAATTTTTAAGAAAAAGAGAATCCAAAAGAGCATGCGAGGGAGCTCCCTCCAACGTTCTGTCTACCGTCTCTCCACTCCCTCTTTCCTCTCTGTGCAAAAACCCTAGCGGGTTTTGTCAGGTAGATTACTCTTCAGTTCGTGAGCCATTTTTCAATCTTGTGGATAATGTTCCTTTTTGCTCGTTGTTTTTATGTTCGACTTACGGGGGCCATCTTCAAAACATTTGACTTAAAAGAACATTCAGATCTCTAAAATTATTCAGCTTATCGATCTGAGCTGGAACAGCCTAAATTTGACGCCCATCCTTTTTGCCTCTCGAGCTTCAGTTTCATGCGCTCTCTTTTCTTTTTGCTGATGTCGTTCTTTTTGATAATTTTTAACTTGATTAGCTCTAATATATGGTGTTTTTTTTTTTGCCTTGATTTACAGGGACTCTGTTTTCTGGGCGAATCTCATAGATGCTTTTCATAAGTTAAGAATCCCGTTTCGTGAAGATGCTTTGCCTTTTTTGATTTGGTATATATGTGCACTCTTTGGATGCATGCACTTTGTGCTAAGGTGGAGTTGTTCAGGTGGCGAAGTATTTTGTGAAGGGTTTTATGTTGATTGTTAACTTTGAAGGACAAACATGTTTTGGTGATCTTTGCTATGCGGATATATCATTTTTCATGCAGGAAGGCATAAGTGCTACTGCTTGTTGCTTGTTGGTTTGGTTCGAAAAGAGCATTGTTTGGTTATTTATTGGTGCTTGTAGTTCGTGTAGTGAGATTTCTAGGAGTAGGGTTTGAGATGGAAAGGGCTTCTGGTCAAACCTCCGTTCCTCCGGCAAGTTCGTTTGATAAATCAAGGATTTTGGATGTCAAGCCTTTGAGAACCCTTGTACCCATGTTCCCAAATCCTCCTCAAGCTCCTCCATTTGTATGTTCTTCCCCTTTTGGTCCTTTCCCATCTGGTTTCTCTCCGTTTTATCCTTTCAGTGCAGCGCAGGGGGCTCAGACCTCAACAGAGCCACAAGAACAACAGGATGGAGAGCCTCCTTTCAGGGCTTCCAACCAAGATGGGGGTTTTGTGACTCCTGCTGCAGCTGTTCCCTTACGGTCTTTTGGGACTCCGCAAATAAGGGCTGGGCAGCATTTTTCTGGGGAGTCTAATGGTGATATAGGGTCGTCATTTGGGATCAGTGATGATGGGTTTACTGTGCACAGCAGTAAACGGCCAGCCCATCTGCTCAGCTCTAAGTCATCTCAGAATAAGGCAAAGAAGAGTCGAGCTTTATCTTCAGCTGATGCTGCCAAAAGATCTATGCAAAATTCTGCATTGAGCTTAAACCCGGCTCAAAAAGACGATGGTGATAGAGAATCAGTTAACTATGTATTGATGAAATTTGATGCGGTTCGGAGAAGGCTTAGCCAGCTAGAAGATGCCAAGGAATCACCATCAGGGCTAATAAGGCGTGCTGATTTAAAATCAGGTAACCTAATGATGACTACAGGTATTCGGACAAATGCGAGAAAGAGAATAGGTGTGGTTCCTGGTATTGAAATTGGAGACATTTTCTTCTTCCGGATGGAGATGTGCATTGTAGGATTACATTCTCCTTCTATGGCTGGGATCGACTACATGGCTGTCAGCGGTGAAATGGGAGAAGAGCCTCTTGCAGTTAGCATTGTGTCTTCTGGAGGGTATGATGATGATGCTGAGGATAAGGATGTTTTGATCTACACTGGCCAGGGTGGCAATCTGGGAGGTGGAAGTAGGAGGGATAAAGCAGTGTCTGATCAAAAGCTTGAGAGGGGTAACCTTGCTCTGGACAGAAGCTCTCGGCGGGCAAATGAGATCAGGGTTATCCGAGGGATAAAAGATATAGTCAATCCCTTGTCAAAAGTGTATGTCTATGACGGCCTTTACAGCATCCAGGAGGCATGGGTTGAGAAATCAAAATCTGGTGCCAATTCGTTCAAATACAAATTGGTCAGAATTGCTGGACAGCCTTCAGCTTTTGTTGTCTGGCAATCAGTTCAGAGGTGGAAGGCAGGCAACTCATCTAGGGCCGGACTTATTCTTCCTGATCTCACTTCTGGAGCTGAAAGTATTCCAGTTTCCCTTGTAAATGACATTGATGATGAAAAAGGACCTTCTTACTTTACCTATTTTCGTACTGTTAGGTATTCGAAGTCATTCAACTTAACTCAACCTTCCTTTGGCTGTAGCTGCAGTAAAGAATGCTCTGCTGGTGATCTTAATTGCTCTTGCATCCGACAAAATGGAGGTGATTTCCCTTATACCTCCAATGGAATCTTGGTGGGCCGAAAGCCAGTGGTGTATGAGTGTGGGCAGACATGTCCCTGCTTTCCTAACTGCAAGAACCGAGTGTCCCAGACTGGTTTAAAAGTTCGCTTGGAAGTCTTTAAGACAAAGGATAGGGGCTGGGGCTTAAGATCTTGGGATCCTATTCGATGTGGAACTTTTATTTGTGAGTATGCAGGAGAAGTAATGGACAAAGCCAAATTTGATGGAGATGAAGGTGAGAACAATGCGTATGTTTTTGATACAAGCCGTGCTTTTGACAGTTCATTCAAATGGAATTATGATCCTGAATTAATAGATGAGGAGACAACTGGGGACTCAAATGAAGAATACGACATACCTGTCCCATTAGTTATCAGTTCAAAGGACATAGGAAATATCGCTCGATTTATGAATCACAGTTGCTCCCCTAATGTCTTTTGGCAGCCAATTTTATATGAGGACAACACAGAATCTTATATCCATATTGCATTTTTTGCAATGCGACATATATCCCCCATGACCGAGCTCACGTATGATTATGGTATATCCCAGTCTCAACATAGGAGGAAGCAGTGTCTATGCGGATATCCAAAATGCAAAGGTTATTTTGGTTGAAGCTTCAGGCACTGTATCAGTGGATAGGAATGATGTGGCAAATGTAGTTCTACAAAAGGTATGGGATGCAACTATCGCATTCTTTCCACTCTTCTGCTCAGCATGTGTGATAAGTTCTTTCAATGCCTTCTTTAACAATGCTTGAGCACATTTTTATTCTATTTTCTGTACAATGTTTGTGAACTTTGTCATGTGATTGTAGTCTGATTCATCTACACTTTGAAATATAGGATGGTGTGTGTTGCCTAAGTACCACGTTTAAAATGTTTGCTTATGGGATGAAATGTAATTTTGGATTTAACTATCTGCCTTAGGAAATGTTTTGAATTTAAAAACCTTATTGAACTGCTGGTGAAGTACGGATGATATTACCTTTTTCCTTATTGGACATATGAAGTTAGAGTAGTTTTAGACATGCCATCAATTCATGTTTTTTGAGACTGGAGTTATCCAATGTTGTCTTAAAATGACTACTTATTACTGTTACGTGAGGTGCATATAATATGGTGAGAGTGATTATGTTTTTTTTTTCCCCAAAAAAATCAAGTATTGATAATACATATGGGATTAATGTTAGTTGTGAGCTACTAAAAGTGAATTTACAGGGAAAGAGGATTTTGTTAGAAAAAGGATTTTGTTATCTGTCATTTTCATAAAATTGCTTATGGCTTGTGCTTGATGGCATTGCCTTGCAAAGGGAAATAGGTTAACCCACACAGGTCATCTCCCTCATTGCTTTGTCCCTTTTTACCGGGCCTTCTTGTTGTGAGAATTATATTCAAGTGATTGGAGGCCTCTCTCATAGTATTACAACCCTTATAGACTAATTGCATCCCAAACCAGGAACTGCTGGGTGACAAGGAAATTCTTATTATGCTAGTATGAATGAGATCATCAAATAAGTATATAAATTTTCAGATGGAAAAGGAATTAAAATAAGTGTGACAAATGGATTTACTTTTAAATTGACCTACTGTGAAATATAGAAAGAAGGCACATACACCAGTGTGTCTGTCTACATTGGGATGGAGAACTTCATGAGAAAGATACTTCTTTGTAGGTTAAGATGATGGGTCTTCATCATTGTTTTTGAAGGTGCACCCATTGGATTTGGCTGTTACTTTTAATGCTAACTTGATATTTGTGAAATTGGCATTGATGAACATAATGAGTAATTGATTAAAAGAATTGATGGAGAATGTGGTGAGGATAATGAATTTGTAATTTAGAATGATTCTTTGACATGAGGTTCTGTAGTTAAAATTGTAGTTAAAATTGTTGGAATAAGGTACTAAATTGAGAAGTTTTATGCAATAAATGCCTTTAGGACTACTCATTTGGATTCTGTGAATGAGAATAAACATAGACATATCTATTCAAGCTTCTTAGGAAGGAGAAGTTGTTGAATTTTTTTTATTTTTGATGATGATAAATATCTATATATATTTTGATAAGTTATGATGATGATAAACATTAGTCCTTGTTATGAATAGCTTGAGAACCATATTTCAAGCTGATTAATGAGTTTTAGGGTTCTTTTGTGGTGAACTAATGATTATTTTCATATATGTGTGTGTGTGTGCATGTATATATATATATGTATTGTTGTGTTTTCTTATTATATTATTAGCTTGAATAATTGAAATTTATTATAAAAGTATCACACATACATGTTTCATGAATATACATCTCACTTTCATGCGCTTGGCCCATGCCATTAACAACTTTGGCCTTCATAAAACATGGATGTGGATTTAACAGGTGAACTAAGTTTTAAAAGCCATATGTGTGTGTGTGTGTGTGTGTGTGTGTGTGTTGATACTGAATATTACTTGACATTCTCTTCTAGTTTTGTATTTAAGAGGGTATGCGTGTATTCATTCCCATTATAATTTATGGGTGGTGCTGGCTGCAGAAGAATCCTTCGTTCACCCCCCCCCCCCCCTCATATGAGGTTTTATTGTTCATTTTGCTGTATCTTAATGAGGACATGCTGAAGGAAATTAGATTCTTAATATTAATAACATTGAGTTAATATTGCTATAAAGTTGTTTCATTTATAGTCATTTTTATTGCTTACACCTAGTTCTGTAATAGATTATGCAAAAATCATGCACATACTGAATTTTGTTTGCTATTTGTAACAGGATAGCAAGGAAAGCATCTGTGTTGGAGTAGTTTTCATCTTTCAGAATCACCTGGGTAGGCAGCATTTGGAATTTTTGGCACCTGGCTAAGTTAGCTGTAACATAATATATATATTGTTATCATAGTTAACTAAAACCTGGACCTGCAGATGCTCAGGATATCCTTCATGGCTGCTAACTTCCTTACATAAAAAACTGGGATGTTGATAGTTGTTATGATGGTAGTGTTCTACTATTTTTGCAACTTGAAGCTTGTATTGAAGATGATGTATTTCATGTCAGTTTATTGCTTGTAGTTGCTTGTTGTTACACCAAAGTAGAGGGGTAGATTGGTCAATCACTTTCATGGATGAAATATCTGTTTTGGTATGGGCGGATTCGTATCACCAATGGACATGTTCGACATAAAAATTCATTTTGTAAATCTGAACCTGGGAAGGAAATAAATATTAGCCAGTATTTTACAATTTTGTCGCGGTATTAAAAGGCTCTGTAACAATATACATTGGCTGATGTTTTGTATATCAGTCTATATTTTATTTCATGGTTTCATTCCGTGGTCTTCAGGCATGGAAGTAAGCCATCAGATGACAAGATTTAAAATCACTTTTGTCTACTGCTGCTGCTGCTTCTGCTGCTTCCACAACTATTTGATCATCCTTTTGTTGAGTGCTTCATCTGAAAGATGAATTTTACCTCCCCTTGCAGTGTTACCTTACGAAGCCGAGCTAGCTTGAATGTTGGAGTTTGATTAGAAATGCCCCTCTTTCAGCCCTAGATTAGTGTTGGAATTTGGTAATTATGCTTTTTGGGAATCATTGTATTTTCAGGCAGAATTCCGGATTTCTTACTGAATGCAGAGCAAATGTGGGTTCGGGTGCGAGTGATTCAAGGGACTTGCATTGGCGTTCACCCAACATCGGTTGCCTTGTGTCATTGTCCATGCTTGTTTTCTACTGCATTGATGTTAGACTGACGCGTGCAGCTGATTCTGGGAAGGAAGAATATGGCGTCTGAGTTCTCTGTTTTTGTTGTTTTTTAATTTTGAGGGAGAGGGGTATACAATTTTGTAACTGATATTTGACAGAGGTCATGTTTATAAATTATGAAATCACCTGACGTGCTTTGGACTGACCAACGGGCTTAATCACTCACTAATCTAACATGGTGGCTTCTTGGACAGGTTGGGTCTGCCCATGGTGGGCTAATCCTATCCTACTCGTAATCTATTGCAAGTGTATGGAAGTCTCTTTGTTGTAAATTTTTGTAGATCACAAGCCTTCCACTCCACGTTGACTGATTCTCCAAAGTTGTAATCTTTCTCTCAATCTTTAATGGCAGTAACAGCTCCATGGATTGATTGTCTTCCTTTTGCGTTTTGTAATCATTAGGATTTACTGCAGACAAAAAGAAGAATCTAGCGCTTTTCTTGTAGGACTTGTGCTGAATATACCGGTAACCATTACAATAGATATTGCCTTTTGAGAGGGCGCGAAACCAGGGGAGAGGACCGTTGCTGGTTAAGGACAGAAATGTGGGCCATGCTGGACTTGGCCCACTGGAGACTTGCTATTAGGCTGGTATACTAGTGATGCCTCTGGTCAATAGAAGAGTTGACCACATCGTGAGTTAGTCGTTCGTCCTGTTATCGAGTTTTGTCGGTCTACTTGGCCTTTCGTCTGGTTAATAGTTTGCGTTGACCGTCTAGGTACATATGAGCATTTGTGAATTTGGGCCGTTTCTCCTTCTTGGGCTAACCCACTATGGGTGTACCCATCACTAGCCCCCCATGTTGGTGGTCTGAACTCTGACTTCCAGTATGTTCATGATGGAACATTCTTGATTGGGAAACCTTGATGAAGAAGTCGGCCGTAACTCTAGGTTTGTTGGTCATATGATTTAGTGTCCATCAAGATTTGCTGAACTGGTGAAAGAAGTGTTGACCGGAATCGTTGACCGTTCAGACCAAAGTCTAGAGAATTTCTAAGGGAAGAGTTGACCAGATTCGTTGACCGTCTAAGCCAAAATCCAGAGAACTTATAGGGGGATAGTTGATTGAATTTGTTGACTGTTTAGGTCAAGATCTGAAGAACTTATGAAGGAAGAGTGGGCTGGATTTGTTGACCGTCCAAAATAGAAATCTGGAGAACTTGTAGGAGTTGAAACGACGCGCCATCATTAGCCGGTTTGTTAGTCGAAAAGGTGGCCATGTGTCTGTACACTGAATTTAGGATCCCGGTAATTAATGTGTCAGAGGATCTGATTCGACCGCACCCGTTCAGAAAACGACACGTGGTAGTAATGATGGCGCACGTTTACGAAACAGTTATCTTGTTCGGTGTTCACACTGTCCCTTAAGTAGTCCGTCTGTTTTATTTTTAAATTTTTCATGCTTTTCTCTCATCTTCCCTTAAAAAAGTTCTAAGTGTTTTGCAACTTTTCCTTACTTCTATGGCGTCCTCTGTTGTTGACATTGCTTCGATCCTCAGAGAGAGTGGTGTGAAGGCGTTGTACGTTGCGTACAATATCCCAATGGAGATCATCTTCCGAGTTCCTAACAAGGAGGACAGGGCGTGCTTGCAACATGAGGAATTCATTATCATTTACGAGGCCCACTTGAGAAGTGGCTTGCGCATTCCAGTCCCAGATGAGCTGTTGGGCATCTTCATAGCTCTCTAGATTCCTATCGCACAATTCCACGCTAATGTTGTGCAGTACCTATGTACGTTCTGTATTTTTCTTCATCAGCATACGAAGCGGTTATCTATGGAGATGGTGAGGGTCCTATTCAAGTTCAACCAGGGAGCGGAGTGGATCTCCTTTGCCCCACGTGGAGGACTCCATGTTAGTACCTCCATTTACGACTCCTTAAATAATTGGAAGAACCGGTTCTTTTTTATTCATATGGACGAGTCTTGGCCGTTAGCCAGGTAGTGGGGTAAGGTACTCGGGATTTACACTAAGACTCCTTTTGATGAGGAGCTAGAGTCCCTGGAGTCGCTATTTGATTTGGTGGAGGGCGACCTTGACGACTTCCGGAGAGACCATCTGGTCTCTCGTGCTGAGGCTAAGTGGGGGCCTCCTTTTCCCAAGCAGAAAATGAAGAAGCCTTCTAGGAAGAGGAAGACTGGAGTCATTATGATCGGAGCACCACCCAGCGAGGAGTCTCCCAAAAGTACAGGGGTGAAGAAGAAAACGACGGCGGCGGCAGTAATGCCTTCTTCTTCCTCCTCCACCAAGCCAGGAAATGTTCTTGCTAGTCAACTTGTCGGAGTAGGAGATAGCTCCGGCGTAGGTGGTAAGGAATCTGCCGTTGAGGCTTGTAGGGCCAGGTTGTGCTTTGCCACCAGCAGTGCTGTTCTGGCCCTACTGCGACCAGAGCGCCTTGTGCCTTCTGAGGCACCTGCGGAGCCCTTAGTAGAGTGGACCACTGAGTTGTCGACGGAGACGCCTACCGGAGAGCTCATGGAGGCACTTGCAAAGCCTCCTGTTGCGCAGATCGCTACACTATTTAAGGAGCCTGTTGCTGGTGAGCCTGGCGAGGTGCTTGGGGTACCCATCGTCGATGCGTCCTGGATCCAAGTTTGAACAAATTCGGGTCAATTTGATCGTTTGAATCCGATATCGTTCACTCAATTTAGATTCAGCACACCACTACAACAAACAAGAGGTCAGGTGACAGTAGGAGGTTGTTCCACCGAAAATACTCCAACGCTTAAGTCAGTAAATATCATTCGAATCAAGAAGGTAAAGGAAATGAATGCAATGAGAATGCTAAAAAAGTGTTTGGAACGGTGGGCTACTCTCGTTGGGAGAGGCTTTTGCGGGCTCATGAGGAGCGCTGGCTCTTAGCACCGTGTTCGCGGAGAACGTGGTGGTAAAGAGTGAATTGTTTACTGAAAGCGTGAGAGCTTTGCAGTAGAGAGAGCGTGATGATGACGGCGGCTATCTGCAAGTATTAAGAGCGTTTTTGTCTGAGATTGAATGCGTGCCTTGGATTGAGAACTCCATGGGTTTTTATAGCTGAGATGCGGGGCGGCCGTCCTTAGGCAGGAAGGCTTGATTCCTGCGCTCTATTGGGATTGCTTCCTTTCCTGGCGTGGGGCTTTAATGCCGGTAACGGTTCCATGGATTGATTGCCTTCCTTTTACGTTTTATAATTGTTAGGATTTAATACAGACAGAAAAAGGAATCTGGCGCTTTCCTTGTGGGATATGCGCTGAATATGTTGGTGATCGTCACGATGAAGACTTCCTTCTGGGAGAACGCGAAATCAGGGGAGAGGGCCAAGCATTAGTTAAGGACAAATGTGGGCCATATTGGGCTCGCCCACCGGAGACTTCCTATTAGGGCCGGCCTACCGGTGACGCCTCCTATTAACGTAAGAGCCGACCGCCTCACGAGCCGGGCCGTCCGTCCCGTTATCGAGCTTTACTCTGCCTATTTGGCATTTCGCTCGCTTAACTAAGCGCCGACCATCCGTATACATATCGGTCTTTGTGGATTTGGATCGTTCCTCCTTCTTAGGCTAACCCACTATGGGTGTACCCATCACTGGTCTCCCATGTTGGTGGTCTGGATTCTGATATCTAATATGTTCATAATGGGATGTGCTTAACTGGAAAACCTTGATGAAGAATCCGGCCGCAACTCTAGGTTTGTTGGTCACATGACTTGGTGTCCGTCAATATCTGTTGAACTAGTGAAGGAAGTGTTGATCGGATTCGTTGACCATTAATGCCAAAGTCCGGTGAACTTCTGAGGGAAGAGTTGACCGAATTTGTTGACCGTCTAAATCTAAATCCAAAAAACTTATAAGGGGATAGTTGATCGATTCGTTGACCGTCTAGGTCAAGATCCGAAAAACTTTTGAAGGAAGAGTGGACCAGATTCGTTGACTGTCCAAACTAGAAATCTAGAAAACTTGTGGGAGTTGGAACGACACGCTATCATCAGTCAGCCTGTCAGTCGAAAAGGTGGCCACGTGTCTGTACACGGTAAATTTAGGATTTCGATAATTAACGTGTCAGAGAATCTGATTCAACCGCACCCGTTCAGAAAATGACACGTGGCAACAATGATGGCACACATTTACGTAATGGTTAACTTATCTGGTGTTCACACTGTCCCTTAAGTAGTCCGTTTGTTTCATTTTCAAATTTCCCATACTTTTCCTTCATCTTCCCTGAAAGAAGTTCTAAGTGTTCTGCAACTTTTCCTTGCTTTCATGGCGTCCTCTGTTGTTGATATGGCTTTGATCCTCGGAGAAAGTGATATGAAGGCGTTGTACGTTGAGTATAACATTCCTATGGAGATCGTCTTCCGAGTTCCTGAAAAGGAGGATAGGGGTGCTCGCCCGCCTGAGGGATTCATTATCATCTATGATGCCCACTTGAGAAGTGGCTTACGCATTATAGTCTCAGATGAGCTATTGGGCATCTTTACAGCTCTCCAAGTTCTTATTGCACAGTTCTATGCTAATATTGTGCAATACCTATGTACGTCTGTATTTTTCTTCATCAGCATAGGAAGCGGTTATCTATGGAGATGGTGAGGGTCCTATTCAAGTTCAACCAGGGAGTGGAGTGGATCTCCTTAGCCCCACGTGGCGGACTCCAAGTTAGCACTGCCATTTATGACTTTTTAAAGAATTGGAAGAATTGGTTCTTTTTTATTCATATGGACGAGTCCTGACCGTAGGCCAAGTAGTGGGGCAAGGTGCTCGGGATTTACACTGGGACTCCTTCTGATGAGGAGACAGAGTCCCTGGAGTCGCTGTTTGATTTGGTGGAGGGCCACTTTAATGACTTTCAAAAAGACCATCTGGTTTCTCATGCTAAGGCCAAGAAGGCCAAGTGGGGGCTTCCTTCTCCCAAGCAGAAAATGAGGAAGCCTTCCAGGAAGAGGAAGGCTAGCGCCACTGTGATCGGAGCGCCACCCAACAAGGAGTCTCCCAAAAGTCCAGGGGTGAAGAAGACAACGACGGTGGCGGCAGTAATGCCTTCTTCTTCCATCTCCACAGAGCTAGGGAATGTTCTGGATGGTCAACTTGTCGGAGTAGGAGATAACTCTGGCGTAGGTGGTGAGGAATATGCCGTTGAGGCTTATAGGGCCAAATTATGCTATGCCACTGGCAGTGCTGTTCTGGTCCTATCGCGACCGAAGCGCCTTGTGCCTTCTGAGGCACCCGCTGAGCCCTCAGTGGAGCGAGCCACTGAGTTGCCGGCAGAGATGCCTACCGAAGAGCTCATGGAGGCGTTTGCAGAGCCTCCTGTTGCGCAGACTAGTACACTATCTGAGGAGCCTGCTGTTGGTGAGTCTCACAAGGTGCTTGGGGTGCCCATTGCCGATGCGTTCTGGATCCAAATTTCGAACAATTTTGGGTTAACTTAATCGTCTGAATTCAGCTCTGTTCATTGAGTTTGAATCCTACATACCACTACAATAAATAAGAGGTCAGGTGATGGTGGGAGGTTGTTCCACCGAAAATATTTCGACGTACAAATCAATAAATAGCCTTCGAATCAATAAGGTAAAGGAAATGAATGCAATGAAAATGTTGGAAAGGTGTTTGGGACGGTGGGCTACTCTTGTTGAGAGAGGTTTTTGCGAGCTCGTGAGGAGCGCTGGCTATTAGTACCGTGTTTGTGGGGAACATGGTGGTAAAGAGTGAATTATTCACTGAAAGCGTGAGAGCTTTGCAATAGAGAGAGAGCATGATGATGAGGGCGGTTGCATGCAAGTATTAAGAGCGTTTTTGTCTGATATTGAATATATGCCCTGGAGTGAGAACTCTATGGGCTTTTATAACTGAGATGCTGGGAGGCCTTTCTTGGGCAGGAAGTTTTAATTCCTGTGCTCTATTGGGATTGTTTCATTTCCTGATGTGGAGTTTTAATGGCGGTAACGGCTCCATGAATTGATTGTCTTTCTTCTACATTTTATAACCGTTAGGTTTTACTGCTGACAGAAAGAGAGATCTAACGTTTTCCTTATGGGACGTGCGCAGAATATGCTGGTGACTATTACAACAAATATTGCCTTCTGGGAGAGCGCGAAACTAGGGGAGATGATCGTCACTAGTTGAGGACGGAAGTGTGGGCCATATTGGGCTTGGTCCACTGGAGACTTGCTATTAGGCCGGCCTACTGGTGACGCCTTCGATGAATAGAAGAGTTGACCGCCTCGTGAGTCAATCGTCCGTCCTGTTATCAAGCTTTGCCGGTCTACTTAATCTTTCGTCCGGTCAATGGTTAGCGTTGACCGTCGAGGCATATATGAGCATTTATAGATTTGGGTCGTTCATTCTTCTTGGGTTAGCCCACTATGGACGTACCCATTAAGAAGAGATAAAAGTTTTTCCAAATTCATTCTATAATATGCCACAGTAGTGGCAGCGCACAACTGTGTGAGCAGGCATGGGAGAACTCTGTGTGGGCATAATTATTTTCTCCTTCATTACTCATAACTTTAATATTTTTCACTGGTAATTACATGTTGAACTTGAAGGGAGCCGTTGTCAGTTATTCAATAAATTTTGGTATTTTAACTTTCATTTGAGTCATAAACAGATCACAATAACTTTTAATTTTTTATATTTTTATGATATGTAATTGTCTTTATTGGTCTCAGAGACTTAGTGATAGTTTTTCGACATATTTTTTTAGAAGCCACAACTTCTTGCACATTATTTTTTTTATGTCATGAAATTTAGATATAGATATAGCGCTTATTTTGCTAGTTTTCCACCAGTATATTGCACGGATTTATGAAGGTTATAAGTTTCAGACATTTTTTGTTAAAATATCGATTTTTGGAGAAGAGAATTGAAGATTTAATTGAGACGAAGTATTTTATATTTTGTACATGTCAAGTCCCATTCTCTGAACTCCACTTTTGATTGTTTGTTCTTTGGACAACTTTGACTACATTATCAGACCCCCCTCCCTCCCTCCCCCCGTAGTTAAAATAGATTTGAAAGCTCAAACTTGCCTGATAAAAAATGAGTGAATTATCTAGGAAGAAGAAAGCTATGAAACCATACTTACTAATTGGCCTAGCCTATCCGATTGAACAAAATATACCATTAAGATACTAAATTTAAAGCTTAATAACAAAGATCACATTCCTATTGTTAATATAAAGGCAAAAGCAGTGGCTTAACTTAACAGTACCCAAAGGTTTAGCTGCAAACACATTACGAAAAGACAGCATGTGTGACCAGGGTTGGATTCTGCTATAGCCAGCCAGAGCCACGCCCATGCACACTGTTGTGCATACTATAATATACCATAATAGATATATTACTGGCAATGCAAAACTGTTAAAGGGCATGGGAGAATTTTGTGTAGTCGTAATTGATTTCTCTTCCATTATTCAAAATTTACTGACGTTTGGTTCTTAATGTAATTGCTTTTAATGTAATAGCTATTCCGCGAAATAAAAATGGATGAGAATAGAGAATAATCATTATTCTTATGTTTGGTTGTTTAATAGAATAATGTTTTAATTAAGATTCCATCGTTTGGTTCATATCAGTATTTATAATAAGGTGGGAATAGTAATAATAATAATAATAATAATGATAATAGTAATAATAATAAACATAATAATAATAAGTAATAATAATAATAATATCTTATAAATAATAATAATAATAAATATAATAATAATAATAATATGTAATAATAATACCTAATAATAATAATAGTAATAATAATAATAATAAATAAATAATAATACCTAATAATTAATAATAATAATAATAAATATAATAATAAAAAATAATAATAATAATAACAATATGTAATAATATAATAATACCTAATAAATAATAATAATAAATATAATCATAACAATAATAATAATATCTAATAATAATAATAATAAATAAATAATAATACCTAATAATTAATAATAATAATAATAAATATAATAATAATAATAATAATAATAATAATAATAAAATAATAATAATAATAGCAATATGTAATAATATAATAATACCTAATAAATAATAATAATAATAAATATAATCACAACAATAATAATAATATCTAATAATAATAATAGTAATAATAATAATAATAAATAAATAATAATACCTAATAATTAATAATAATAATAATAAATATAATAATAATAATAATAATAATAATAATAATAATAACAATATGTAATAATATAATAATACCTAATAAATAATAATAATAATAAATATAATCATAACAATAATAATAATATCTAATAATAATAATAATATGTAATAATAATAATAATAATATCTAATAATAATAATAATACAAAAAAAATAATAATAATAATACCTAATAATAATAATGATACAAAATAATAATAATAATAATAATAATAATAATAATAAACAAAATAATAATAATAATAACAATATGTAGTAATAATAATAATAATAATAATATGTAATAATACCTAATAATAATAATAATAATAATAATATAAAATAATAAAAATAAAATAAAATAATAATAATAATAATAATATGTAATAATAATAATACCTAATAAATAATAATAATAATAAATATAATAATAATAATAATAATAAATATAATAATAACAATAATAATAATAATATCTAATAATAATAATATGTAATAATAATACCTAATAATAATAATATAAAATAATAATAATAATAATAAATATAATAATAAAAATAAAAATAAAAAAATAATATATAATAATAATTTACAATAATAAAAATAATACAAAATAATAATAATAATAATAATAAAATAAAAAAATATGGAAATTGCAATTCCCACCTCATTGCCAACCAAACGGAGGAATTACAATTTTCGTGAGAATTACAATTCTATTCCCCCTCAATTCTTACAACCAAACATGGTATTAGTGTAATAGGGTCGTAAAATGTGGGTAGTTTTTGTTAATAATTGTACCCAGATGTAAAGCAAGCCACCGTCGACAAGCCACCGTCGATAATTGAATCAATCACGGTGATTTTGTTGTTATTTAGGTCATAAACAGGTCAATCTAATTTTCTCCTTTTGTATTATTTATTACCCATATTTATCTTCGTAACATGTGCCCATAAAAAACCATTATTATTAGTATTTTTTACCAACACTCATAGGCAATGACATAGAAAAAGATATTCAATTTATATTATATATATATTATTTCAATAATTTAAATACTTTTTAAGTATAAACATGCATTTTGTAAATTCGTGATATACCTAAATATAAGATCATACATTAAGAAAGCTGTATTTTTTCATCATAGGTATCCGATCATGAAGAGTTCTGTGAAATCTTCAAGATAGACGCTTGTTCCTTCCTTCCTTCCACTTGCATGAATGCTCTCATGATGTATTTATTTCCGTCTCATCTTGCATTGCCTTCTTTTGCACATTTGCCACGCTCAATATGCGGCTTAAATGATGCAATCCAAATTACATTCTACAATCTTATATATAATGTGTATATATCTTCTCTTGGACTAAGCCTATAATAGTATACATTATCATTTTATGTTGAGCTAAGTAAATTGTTTCTAATAGCAGTCTTATTGTCAAACCACTTACAAACCATAGATCGCATGTGTTGATTGATGATGAAATGAGCCTAGAAGGGATCCATAACACTACTAACCCAATCAAATTATAAACTGCAAGTAAAAGTAACCAATTTGGTCCAGTTGAGCTCAGATTATATATTTATTTTAAATAAACATAAATTTTTAAAAGATTATTTTAATAATTTTTAAAACATTTTATATGTACTTTTATGTAAATATGATTTAAAAAAAATCAAGACTAAAAAAATATAATAGAAGCGATTTAAACCATCCTGATTTGAATTATGAATGGACACGATTATAAATTTTGGCTCAAATAGCTGGATATTGTCCAATCTAACTCAATCTAACAATTATAAATTTTTATGTGAATTCAATCTATATCTTATTCGAACTAGTTTTAATTGGGTATATTTTCATCAATACTTTAATACTTCAATCAATCAACATCAACGTTCGAAATAAACTTTAAAAGTATGTTTTTACTCGTAAAAAGATCGTTAATCTAGTAAAAATTGGCACCTAATAGCAAGAACTAAACTCTTCATCGCATGTCCAACCATGATATAGTTTTAAATATAGCGAAATTATATTATGAACTGATATATAATTTGCATTTACTTTTAAGTAAATGATTTAGTCGAGCGGCTTCAATTTGTCTTTCAATGAAATGGGTTTGTATCAACAATTTTTCATATGTTAATAAGAGGCATTTATTCAAATAAATTCACCAAAGTAACTGTTGAGGAGATAATTTCATAGTGAATAGGTGCCGGACTTCCATAACCTATGGGTCGTTCAAATCGTCATGGTTGTTTCCTATTATTATTATTTTTTTAAAAAAAGCTGAAATATGACTCCCAAAAGGCTTTATTTTATGCACAAACACTATAACATCAATACCAATTAAAAAAAGAAAAATTCAGGGAGGATAAGAAAACAAATTAAATTGGCTATGATAAAAACGATCGATGCGGCCACTCAAATTAAACACTAACCTTCTTTTTTTTTTTTTCACATTTCATAATATAAATCTGTCGTAGCACTTGATTTTTTTTTTTTTTAAGATTATTGACATTATGTTGAGATTTATATATCGTTCATAATTTCTTCGTCTTAAAAAAAAAGCCAACAATTTTGCTTTCAAGGGGATAATTCCTTTCCGGGCCTTTCAACTTCATTAATCTGGTTTATAATTTCCCCTTTATTTCTAAAATTATCAAAAATAAACTAAGAATTTGTTACTATTTTATACTTCTCTGTTCTTCTTCTTCTTTTTCAAATTTTAGTTTGATCTTTTCTCTTCCGTAGCTGAACGGACCTCTGTGATTATCACCTCCTGTCAACAATGTTTGAATAGCTATGTCTATGCTCGAACGAATCAGTGCGACTAACCCCACTTGGCATGACTAAATCTGATTGCTGACCGCTTTGAACTTCAATAGGCGAAAAAACACCCGGCAGCAAAAGGGGGATCGAATGGCAGCAAAATGATACTGGCATGTTATTCAGATATGACATTGCCATGGCCATAGGCTGTAGAAATCCTACTAACCTGCATTTTTCTTGTTTCTGAAGTTCTTGAGCGACGTAAATCTCTTCTTGCATTGGTTTATAGTTTTTCCAGGCGCAGCAGCTGCTACCCGTTCCCAGCGCTGTGGGGTATCCTTTGGGAAGGCTTTTAAAGCCTGAACAAGAGCTCTCTCTAGAACAGCAGACCATGTATCCTTCTCTAAAGCAGAAGACGCTGCCGAATCTGCGGCAGTAGCGGTAATATGAGGCTGGTGGATGAGACCACCAGTTGAAGCGGCTTTTGAATCATCTTCCTTAGCCGCACTGCTGCTTTCAGGAACCTGCATTTGAAACCCTTCTTTTTCCTCTCAGGTCGAAAGCAGGAAGCAATGGACATTCTCGGCTTTCTTTTCTCGAGGAACGAGTCAAATGCTTTGGAAGAGTCTGGCTTCCGGAGCAGCACTGTTTTAGTTGTCTTCAAAAGTTCTTCAACTGATCTTCCGGTACCAATATATTCAGAAATCACCTCCCACTTCTGTGATGTTGATACGAGCTCCATGGCCGTATCGTGGTAATGGTGGGCATGAGGATGAGATTGATGCGGAGAGGGAAGCTCTGGCAGGGGAGATAAGGGAAAGAGGCCTGGAGAGTGACAAAGCTGGAGAAGTAGAAGGGAGAAACAGAGAGCACGAGGGAAAAGGAAGGAAACAAACAGGGATGACCGAAGTAAAAAATGGCCGAGATGTTTAAGGCCGAGTTGCAGGGAGAAGCAAAGAGGCAAAACCGAGATGCAGGAAAAGAGAGGGAGAAGCATGGAGAGACGAGTCTGGGACAGGCAAAGAAGAGAGAGACGGAGGAAGAGATTACGCAGAGGAAAATTAGAGAGAATAAGTAGGAAAGAGAAGTCGTGAAAGTGAGGCAATAATTTCTTGATTCCTTTCATCCCTGTACCATTATATTTATAGCAAATTGAGCACTAAAAGCAACTGAATCAATTGGGAGATGTCCAAAAGGGGCAAAGGCAGCTTAACAACTAACGGAATGAATAAAAAACCAAACCAAGAAGAAAATGAGAAATGAAAAAAATGAAAGGCTCGTAACATTGTCCGCTCCATCAGAATAATTTTGTCCTCAAGGTTGAATAAGAGGGGATTCGGACTAGATTCAGTGTCGATCTCCCAAGTGGCTTCTAATTTTTTGTCCGTCCAATCCTTAGTCTCATACACTAACCTTGAAATGGAATTGCAAAGCAGAAGGGATGCAATTACTGCCCAAGACAATGCACTGGTTCTCTGGTACGTGTTTGATTCTGCAGCATCGGCATCAAATGATAGAGGAGCAGGCCGTGATTCAAACCTTTGGAACTTGCTTGCTGAATTAATGAGCATCTCAACATATTTATTCCAACTCCTGGGCCTATTGACACAACCCTCTAAGGAAATAGCAACATTCCTTAAGCGCTAGACCTCCACGTTGTGCGATTCCTTACCAGCCCAGCTTTGGAGAGTGCATTGGTTTATCCCTACGCCAGCACCGACAAGCAGTGCAATAACTAAAAATCTAGTGGCAGCTGTATGGATGATTTCCTTGAAAGCACTAATTGATACACACTGCACTGCTGCTGAGTGAGTCAACTTGATGAAATAAAACTTCAATAACAACACCCGAAACCCATACTTATAATGCAATAGTGCAGGATAGAGCTTCAGATATGTAGCACAAAAAAATCCAATGAAACATAAAGCGGCGGAAGTGAACTTAGCAGATTTATCAATATCCACATCCTTAAACACAACTTTGCCTTCGAGCTCTAAGTTCACCAGATTGCTGGTGGCAGCTAACCAACATGACTTTTCCTATCACCGTTGATTCCTTGCAAGCAACCTTGTCCACCTTCATGATCGGCACATCCATATGGACCCTTGTAGCTGCTGAATTGGTGCCAGAAAGTAGTCTTATTATTGAGGGGTCAAACGACTGCTATGTCGCATTAGAACAAGAGGAACTGTCGGGCCGAATGTTTATGGTTGTGATGAGGGTATGATGCAGTAATGGAATAACAAAGATCTCGATAGAAAAGAAACATCTCGGGAGAACATGGGTTATCGCAGTAATGCAGATCTCGGAGAACAAGCATCTCGGCAAAACAAAAGCAAGTGTAATCTTAATTGTGCACATATGTGTGAAACTAACAGAAAATATATGAGAAAGATATATGAACGCCAAATCAGCAATTCAAACGTAAATTCAAATGTAATTTGCAAGTCGGCCAAGTGGTTGTATCGTCCAGTTGCTTTGTCCAGGGCCTCGACCCAAACCACAAGATTTTTCCAAGAAGTGTCATAAAATAGTTTTGCCATCTCCAGGCGTGCCCCTTTTGGAAAAGCTTCATTATGAAGCCGCGGGTTGATAGACAAGGCAGCTGTAAGAGCGGCTAGTAATCTTGCTTGTCCAATTTTTCAAACATGGAGGTGAAATTGCCGGCTAATAGGACTTTGCTCGAGCACTCTTACATTCGGAAGTTGTTCCAACGGCTTGGATCCAAAAACAAAAAAAGAGATGTCTAGTTCTTACAACGAAGTAAGAGCACAAGTTCGAGACTGCGGGTATAGATTGCTAGGTATAGCACTTTCATCCATACAAACATTTGTAACATATTGGCCGTTCCAATAACTCAAACTCAAATTTCTCTCCGTAGCCACAACTATCAAAGAATGAAAATAATAAAGGCAACAATGATTATACCATTGTCTGTTCTTCCCACACAAGCCTATTTGTCCCGAAGAGTCTAGCATACTTTTCACAGACTACTACCGCCTCCAAGAGTCTAGCATACTTTTCACAGGACTACTGCCGCTCCTCAAATCTTTGGTCACACAATAATACTCAACCTTCGCTTTATTATACGACTCGATCAGATCCATGGAAGCTAACTCGCTTTACACCTTGAACTCGATTGACCGCTCACAATTAAGTCAGCAGAAGTAATGAAGTATTTCCTCGAGGGAACTACACCACTTATCAAGTCGATAGCGTATCGATGATGCCGCAACACGCCCTGTTAAGAAACCTCGATTCTCCGATGGTGCTACAAAGTAGTTTCCACAATTTTCTGCTACAGTATGGTCGAGAGGTATTTGATCGAGGTGATGAAAGCACGAGGCTGTGAAGAGCAGGTTGAAGTAGGGTATAGGGGTACCTCCAGGGGGTGTATATGCTTGAAGTGCAGCAGGTAGTGGAAATGTGATCCTTCAGTGTTATTGGTGCAGAAATTTTCAGAAGGTTGGGGCAAAATTTTGAAAGTGGAAGTCGTAATCGGTGATGATGCTGAAGACAAAGAGGAATTTGTAGTTGGCAAGGGTAATCAGGCGATGCGGTTTGGGCAGGACAAGGAGGAATTTGTAGTTGGTAAGGGTAGTCGGGCGATGTGGTGTGGGCAGAAATGAGTACAAGAGCTTTGTTCTGGTCTTTATCCGTCAGGAAGAAATCGTCGAACAAGTCCCCAGAGTCCATAATTTCTTCAACATTTGGACAATTACAAGTGAAAATTTTGGCAAGAAGTGAAGTCATGATCTGTGAAGGAGTTGGGAGGCTGTGTGATGAAGGAAAATTTCACAGAGTTGTGGCGGCATGTAGTTTTGCAATTTTGAAATCAGGGGTTGCAGGCGGAGGTTCAAGGAACGAAGTAAGGTACGGAAACAATGATGGATTAACATCGTGTAGCGGTTGTTTCTCATCGTGAGACAAGGAATAACAAATTTCAGTGGGAGATTTTGGAAATTGCTCAATGATGGGAGTTTTAGAGGCAATACCTGATGCGTGTTGCTGGATGGTCGCTGCCGACGCCTTGAACGCCTCCGAACTTGTTGGTAAGCTAGGGATTGTACAGAAAGGTGGAGTTGTTGTGGAAGCTAGATGAAGATGTGAGGATGGGAATATAATCGAAGAGGGTGGATGCGATGGGAAATTGTCGAACGGCAAAGGATGTTGTTCATTTCGTTGTCGTTTGATTGGGGCTAGAGGTAAATGGATTTCAGCCATGAAAGACGGGATCTGTGCAGTGGTGGAAAAGGTGGTGGTGATTCGGGCCGCAGGTGGTAGTACTGACGCCACAAGTGTAGCAATTTTTGGTTGAGGTAAAGGAAGATGAAGAGTGGTGGAGTTCAATGCCGCGATTCATGCTGTATTTTGCCATATACGTGCTGTTACGTCTTTCATCTCATTGGATAGCTTTGCGATGGCATTTTCCAGCGATGCGAGGGCTAGCTCTTCGGCCAACGTCTCCTCTGCTTTTCTCTCAACGAGAGCACTATTTGATACGAGCTCCATGGCCGTATCGTGGTAATGGTGGGCATAAGGGTGAGATTGATGCAAAAAGGGGAGCTCTAGTAGGGAAGATAAGGAAAAGAGAGCTGGAGAGTGACAAAGCAGGAGAAGTAGAAGGAGGAAACAAAGAGCACGGGGGAGAAGGAAGGAAACAAAGAGGAATGACCGAAGTGAAAAACGGCCGAAATGTTCAAGGTCGAGTTGCAAGGAGAAGCAGAGAGGAAAAACCAAGATGCAGGAAAAGAGAGGGAGAAGCAGGGAGAGACGAGTCTGGGATGGGCAGAGAAGAGAGAGAGAGGGAGAGATTACGCAGAGGGAAATTAGAGAGAATAGGAGGGAAAGAGAAGTCGTGAGAGTTAGGTAATAAGTTCTTGATTTTTTTTATCCCTGTACCATTATATTTATAACAAATTGAGCACTAAAAGCAATTGAATCAGTTGGGAGGTGTCTAAAAGGGACAAAGACAGCTTAACAACTAACGGAATGAATAAAAAACCAAGTAAAAATTAGAAAAAAAAAATGCGAAATGGAAAAAATGAAAGGCCCGTAACACATGTCCCTTTAGGATATTTCTTCATTCCCTCTCTGAGGAGTTCAATTTCTTCTTTTCCCCAAGGTTTTTCTCCCTTCTCAGTGCTACCCACTGGGATATTCCCATTAGTATCTACCGAATCATTTTGTTGAGGGATCTTCTTCTGAGATATCGTCCTAGCCTCCGAGTTACTATGATGTCGAAGCGCATTTTTAAGAAGTTTTCCTTGTTCTTCTCTTGGCCTTCCGTCAATCTTGTCACACAGATATCTGAGCTGCCCCATATCAAGTGACATGCAAAGACTTTCGACGTCATCTTCAGATAGATCCAACAAATGCTGCGAAAGAAATGGTGTAGCAAGTATTCTAAGACGGCTCCGCTCCTTCCGCAAGAGCTTTTTTTCTCTCTCTTTGACCTTCTTCTGATGCAGCACAGCTTCAGCCGCCTTTTTTTCTTCTTCCTGTTTCCGGGGTCTCTCTTCCTCAGCGGCCCTTGCTGCCTCTTCTTCCCGTAACTTCTTTGCCGAATACTTGGCCTGCTTTTTCCTTTGCTTCTCAACCCTCTCCTGTTCTTTTCTCTTGAGAATTCTAGGATCTCTTTTATATGCATCGATCAGAGCGCACATGCATGTATGTGTTGGGGTTCAATTCGAACACACACAACCCAGCACAGCAGAATAAATTCGAACTCTCTTGCAAATATTAATTACCAAACTAGTGAGCACAATGAATGTAATAATGTACAATGTTTTTAATATGGAATTTTTTTTTTAACTAAGGAAAAATTATTGGACAAATTTCAAACAAATCTATTATAATTATAGTACCGGTTATGAATAACTCATTCCGAAATCTTTTTATTATAATCCTGAGTAAAGAATTGTTGATTACAAACTCTTTAATATGTTGAACAACCTTCAATAGAAAGTATAATAAGAAATAAGAATAACCAAATAAAATACGTTACAGAAATCCACTCTAGAACAACATATTTGACCTTGGCAAAGGATGAAACTCAAATTCAATATCAATCGGATGCCGAACCTCTTTATATGGCTCTCCTTGTGTGATAAATATTTTGGAATTACCCTAAAATCATATAAGTGCGACTTTATACTGTGACTGGCATTTGAGCGCCCCTCGGGAGCACCTCGAGCGCAGGCGCCATTGTCTTCGGCCCTTGGGCGCCCCTCGGGTGTGCCGCGAGTGCATGGGTTCCGAAATCGGCTTTTTGGGCACTGGTCGCGTGCGCAAACACTATAATTCTTACATGAACATTACGCAATCCTCCGATAATTATTCATTTGTTGTAATACCCGCAAGGATATGACCAAAATCCCCAACAGAGATGACACTCAATGTTCTTGAATATAATAAATATCCAAATTATTTTTACAGTCAATACCCAGACTTTTCAGTTAGGCCACACAACAGTCAAATTATAGATCTGCTCATTGTTTGAACAACCAAGAGACAAGGAAGCTTGGCTGGATGAATCTAAGCGGCTATATCATCCATTTTACTTTTCCTATGCAACGGGGATTTCCAGGCTCTAATTTCAACCCATGCAAAAAGCATAACAAATTTCAACTCTAGCAGAAACTGATACCATAGACCTGGTTAGAGTAGAAACACCTTGCATATGTAGAAAAAGTACCAAATGATGAGAACTTTTGGAATAAAACGAACAAGTATATAAAGTTAGTATAACAAATTGCTTTAAAGTTACGAGTTTTCTACAATCCTATAAGCTTGCTTCGTGCGAAAAGTTTTACAATTACCATGTCAGATAATTGAGTTGTAATATCGGCAGCCCAGAATCAAGTCATTTTTTTGGTAATTACAGAAAAAAAGAAGAAAGAGTAGAATGAGATGAATGAGAATCACGCTTTTGACGTAGGCATCCTGCACCATGGCCAAGTGCGAGTTGTATGCCTCAAAGTTCCCGTTAATTTGGTTGACGACTAGCTTAGAGTCGTTGTAGACGGTTAGTTGCCTGGCTGAACACTCTCTGGCCAGTCGTAACCCGGCTAATAGGTTTCACATTGGTAATGTTGTTGGTAGCCTGAAAGTCAAGTCTAAGAGAATACTTTACCTTAAACTTGTTAGAGGTCCTTAGGACCACTCTGGCACCATTGCCTGAGTCCATAGACGATCTGTCTACGTTGAGGACCCATTTCGGCTCTCCTCCGTGCTGTTTAGTGACCTTAGTGGGTTGTTCATCGGAGATTGGTGTTGTAGTCTCAACGATAAAGTCGGCTAGAGCCTAACTTTCGATGGCCGGTTTGGTTCAAAATTCGATATCAAACTCCCTCAATTCGATCGCCCACTTTACTAGCCGTTAAAAAATAGTAGGCTTCCGGAGAATGCCCTTCAGAGGGTGGTCGATTAGAATAATCATGTGATGAGTCTGGAAGAAAGGTCTCAATTTTCGGGCTGAGAAGACCAACACTAAGGCTAACTTTTCTGCGCATGGGTAGCGCATTTTTGGGCCAGTTAATGTCTTGCTTATATAGTAGATCGGCCGCTAAAAGTCAAAATCCTAGCGTATAAGGACAGAACTAAGAGCCACTCTGACCTTGCCAGGTAGAGGTATAACTCCTCTCCGTCCTTGGGTGACGCCAATAACGATGGACTAACTAGGTACTAACTTTAACTCGTCGAAGGCTGCCTGGCACTATACTGTCCATTGGAACTCATTTGCTTTCGTCCCCCTAAGAGCCTTAAAGAAAGGTTGGTACTTGTCCCCCAACTTAGCCAAGAAGCGGGACAAGGATGCCACTGCTGATTAGTCCGGACGCCTTTGACACATCACACGGAGCTGCGTCTCAGAGGGTCTGATCTTCTCCGGGTTCACCTTGATTCTTCATTAAGAAACAATGAACCCTGAGAGTTTTTCAGATGATACTCCGAAGACGTACTTAGTTGGGTTTAGCTTCATTTGGTATGTACGAAGTACCTCAAAGGACTCATCCAGATTGCAAATATGGTCGATGGTGGTCTTGCTTTTAACGAGCATATCGTTGACGTGCACCTCCATATTGCGGCGGATCTACTTTTCGAACATTTTGTTCACGAGTCGTTGGTAAGTGACTCCTACATTTTTCAGACCAAAAGGCATTACTTTATGACAATAAGTGCCATGATCCGTCATGAACGATGTGTGCTCCTCGTCCTCTGGGCTCATCTGAATCTGGTTATAACCCGAGTACATATCCATAAAACTCAACAACTCCTGCCTAGATGTGGAGTCCATCAACAGATCGATCAGAGGTAAAGGAAACTTGTCTTTCGAGTAGGTTTTTTTAACGTCTGTGAAGTTGACGCACATTTGTCACTTCCCGTTGCTTTTCTTTACCAAGTCGATGTTGGAGAGCCAGTCCGGGTATTGAACTTTTCTGATAAAGCCAACGTTCAGCAGCTTCTTCACTTCTTCATGGATGGCAATCAACTTTTTTACGGAGTGGTTCCTCCGCTTCTGACTAATGAACTTGTGGTCAGGATCGAGGTTCAACTTGTGGACCATTATTCGGTAAGAATCCCAAGCATATCAAAGGGGGTTCACGCGAAAATGTCCGCATTCCGCCGCAAGAACGTGATCCGCCTGCCGCCATTGTCCCGGGGGTGAGCCCCGATTTGACGCACTTCTTCTAGTCCCCTCGGGTTCAAAGGGATTAGACTGGCCGCTTCTCCGATCATACTTTTGCCGGGGGTTATTTCATCTCGATGGTCAAGTTCTCTTGCCGCCTTGGTGCTGCCACATGGGGTGATCTGGGACATGAAGCATATCTGCCCAGTAATTTGATCACCTAACACTTCTACACCGTAGGCTGTCTAGAACTTCATCTTAAGATGCGGTATCGAAGTAAGGGCTCCGAACCCTGTTAGGTACGAGGGGTCTAGAATAGTGTTGTAGACGGAGGGTAGGTCAACGACCAAGAAGGTAAGTATTTGACTTGCCGATCTTGGGTATGTGCCTAGGGTGACCTCCAACTGGATTATTCCTTGGACGGGTACCAATTTGTTGTCAAGGTCATAAAGCGGGCATTCGGTAGGTTTTAACTGATTCTTTTTTAAACCAAGTTTAAAAAATGTATCGAGGTAGAGCAAATTACAAGAATTTTCATTATCAATGAAAACTTGTTTCAGTTGGTAGTCAATACTACCATTTGAAATGAGTGCGGATATAACAAGGAGATCTGCATGGGGGGAGATTACATATTCCATGTCATTGTCGCTAATGCTAGTGACATTGTCTTCAATGCACTGCTTTTTCCTCCCAATCTGTTGCTCCTTGCGATCCACCGGGGTCTTGGCCGACTGTGTTGTGATCATATTAACCATTCCTACCACGATCCGATTTCGTAGAGGGGAAGGCTCTTGTCCTTCTCTGCCTGTAGTGCCAGAGCTTCGGCTAGGGTTCTTGATGAACCTGGTGAGGTGGTCCCTCCTGATCAGCTCCTCGATCTTCCGTCGAAGAGTCTTGCAATCTTTTATAGAGTATCTGGGAGATCGGTAGAAATCACAGTACTTGATTGGATTTCCTCCCTCTGCTTTCTTAAGTGGTTTTGGCTACTTAAGAAACTTTTCCTCATGAATTTGTATGAGGATGTTCAAATGCGTGTTGGACAGGGGCATTAGGTTGATTGGCTGTAGTCCCTTCGCTCTGGTGGTCTGGTCCTATGGTGTTTTCTGCGGGAGTGGTTGCCGCCGTTGTGCATTCTCTTTCCCTCAGTTGGGAAAGAGTGAGGCTATTCAGTCTGCTTGGGATGTTTAATCTCGTTGGCCTCCTCTGCCGCGTAGACCTGGTGATAGATTCCATTTTTCAGAAGGTCTGTAAATTCTTCTACGTCAGGTGCTTAAAAAAATCTTCGTATGCTAGTGTAGTAA
Organism: Nepenthes gracilis; assembly: GCA_033239525.1. Lineage (NCBI taxonomy): Eukaryota > Viridiplantae > Streptophyta > Magnoliopsida > Caryophyllales > Nepenthaceae > Nepenthes > Nepenthes gracilis. Next base: position 563,871 of record BSYO01000010.1, read on the forward strand.
TGAAACTGCCAAACTTAATCTCCTCCGTAAGCCCGGAGATCTTTCTGGCTTCTACCACAAAGTGATCCAGAAACTTTCGTGGATTCTCTCCCTACTTCTGCTTGATGTGGAAGAGGTACCAAGGCTGCTTCTCTTCTCGACGACTGGATACGTATTGCACCAAGAAGAGATCAGTTAGCTCCCTGACGATCCGGATTGAATCTAAGGGAGGTGATGGAATCAAATGCGAGTATACCCCTTCAACGTAAGTAGAAAATAGCAAGACATTGATGCGTCCTCCAACTCTTATAGACTCATATGGGAGAAAAAATGATCGAGGTAATCATTTCCCCAGAAGTCATGCTGCCCAATCGTTCTTCGAGCCTTGGACAACTTTGGGCATGTGAGGTCTCCAGAGCCTGAGTGTTGGTCGGCCTCTTAGACCCTTTGGCCGACTTCTTCTTCTTCTATCCTTCTCTCTTGGAGGGCAGAGTAGGGACTGCTGCAGGTGAAGCCCCATGCTATGCATTCTCCTGGCGGGAGCAAAGAATATGGAGCATTTTGTTCATGTTATTCATGTACTCCACCAGGTTCTGGAAAAATATGGCGGGTACCCTATTGACCACCCCGTTGACCATAGTACCAGCAGCGTGGTCATAGTCGGACGAGGTCACGTCTCTAGCGGCTCACTAGCTTGCGCTATTGTGTTTACCATCTTATTTGATGATGCCGACTTAGAAGGTGAAGCTGAGAAAGGTTGTGGAGGAAAGTGGTTGGCTTTTTGTAAGTTTTTCACAGACGGTACTAATGATGCGTCATGGATTCATGTTTTGAACAGGTTTAGGTCAAATCGATCATCTGACTCTGGTTCTGTTCACCGAGTCTAGATCCTACACACCGCAACAACAAACAAGAGGTTAGGTGACAGTAGGATGTTGTTTCACCAGAAACACTTCAGCACTCAAATTAGAAATCTGCCTTCAAATCAAGAAGGTAAAAGAAAATGAAAGCGAATGAAGATGTAGGGAGAGTGTTTGTGATGGGGGTTTGCTTTGGTCAAGGAGGTTTTGCGGTCGCGTGAGCGTCGTTCTCCGCACCGTATTCACACCTAACGATCGAGGAAAAAACCTTAGTATTTAGAAAGCGAAGCTTATATCGAGAGTTTTGGTAGGATTAAGAGGGCGTTGTTAGTTTTAAGAGCTTGTTTGAACTGGGCGATAAAATACGAAGGCGGTTTCACACGAACAAAGACACACAAACAAGAAAGACGAGATTTTACGTGAAAACTCCCTAAGAAACGAGGGAGAAAAACCACTGGACACGGAGTCCAAAGTTTCCACTACGCAGAGTTGATCGGGTTACACAAACCCGGTTACACAAACCCCAAATCACCCAAAATCAATATCAACTAATGTGGACAGCCCGTATAAGAAGTATAAAGAATAAGAGAAGAGATGGAACTCGGTAGATAATCTTCACGGTAGCAAGAGTCACGATGTGGATCACCAAGACTGGAAATTGATTGAAAACCCGAACGAGGCTCAAATCTTCCTCTTCTTCTTCTTCTCTTTTCTCTTTTTCTCTCGAACGGGCGCAAAGTGGTTGCATAACCCTAAAACGAAAGTCCTGTTTTTTATATCACCGACGCCACTGAAAGGGCCAAGCAGCATCTATCGAGCGGCCCTCATTCTCGACTATCCGCCGAGCGCCTATCGAAAGCATATATCGAGCGGCCTCATTCCTGAATACGAGCTCGAGCGCCATTCGAGCGGCCCTCATTCTCGAATATGAGCTCGAGATCCAACAGCACAAGGCGAGCAACCGACACACGAAAGCTTTCTCCATGCGGTGAGATACGGACCTCCACCCGCCTCATCAATTGGGTATGGGCCCACACGGAGTGACCCATAACTCAACAAACTTCCCTCACGATCAAAGTGGCCATACGCCGTCATCCTCCCTACGATAGATAAAGAAGTTGCAAACTTCCTTTTGTAATGTTTCGTCATCATATCTCGATCCATTTTCCGGTCCCGATCTTTCCAACACCAACGAACCCGTGTCAATAACATTCCGCACCCATTGCTACCTCACATCAATGTGTTTGATTTGGCATGAAAAGATGAGTTCTTGCTAAGATGGATTGCACTTTGATCACAGCAAACAACACATACGGCTCCGCTGAGACCAAGTTCCCGAATGAACTTCTTCATCCATAGCATCTCCTTGCTTCGCCTCCGTAATAGCAATGAATTCCGCCTCAAAGAGAGAGAGCAACACATTGCAATCTCGATTGCCAGAAATGCAGCTCCTCCCTGCAAACATAACTAAGTATCCCAAGTAGACTTCCGTGAGTCGACATCACCCGCCATATCCGCATCAAGATATCCAACCAGCAGAGGCTCATTGCTTCTAAAGCACAAACACCTTGGAAGTTCCTCAAGATACTTCAATCCATTTTACAATGTACTCAATGCTCCTTTACCGGGATTTGATAAAAACCGACTAACAACTCCCACAAAGATAGGCTATATCCGGGTCCAGATACTACCATGGCATACATTAGGCTACCTACACCAAGAATAAGGTATACCTTTCATGCGTGGCTTTTCATCTTCAAGAGAGGGACATCGATTTAGTACTTGCTTGAAGTGATTGGCCGGCCGTGTGCTTACCGATTTTCGCTTTTCCATGTCAAGAAGCACTTTCTCCACGTAGCCTCATGACATCCATAGCTTTCTGATTTGCGGGTCGCGAAAATTTAATTTAATTTGCTTTCACGTCCCAAATCCTTCATAGCAAAGGATTTCCCAAGTTGTCGCCTAACTCCGTAATCCGAGAGGTATTACGCCCAACAATCAACATATCATCCACATAGAGCAAAAGAACAACAAAATCATCCTCTGAGAAAGTCTGAACAAAGACACACAATGATCCGAGGTCGCTTTCCGATAGCCCCGACTGATCATGACAGACTCAAACTTCCCGTACTATTGCCTTGGTGCTTGCTTCCAAGCCATACAGACTCTTCTCGAGATGACACACCAAATTCCTCCTTCCCTGACAAGGAATCCCTCCTGTTGGGTCCATGTAGATTTCTTCTTCAAGGTCACCATGAAGAAACGCCGTCAAGCACATCCATCCTCCGTTCACCTGTGTCAAGAATGAAGAAATTCCAACCCGAGCACCACTCGAATGGAAGACATCTTTACCACGGTGCAAAGATCTCACAAGTCAATACCCTTCCGCCGATCAAGCCCTTCACAACTAATCTTGCTTTGTACCTGGCCGAGAGTCATGTTTTCATCTGTCTTCAATCAAGACCCACGTGTTCTTCAATGCTCTTCTTCCTTCTTGCACCTCTTGTCAACTCAAAAGTGTGATTCTCATGCAAAACATGCCATTTCTTCTTGCATTGCTTCCATCCACTCCGCCTTGTGTTCATCCTCTATAGCTTCCTCGAAGCATTCGGCTCTCCTCCGTCTCGTGAGTAATACATACTCCTACCGATAGACGAGCAGGGGTCTTCGATCTCTCGTGGATCGCTGGGAGTGGAACAGCCTCACAGACTCTGCAGTGTCAGGAGGAATGGCCTCATCCTCATCACTATCGGCATTGCAGCCTCGTGATCTTCTTCATCTTCAACATTGCTCGACTTTCATTCTCGCCGACTAATGTGTGTCGGCGTAAGATCCGATCTACGTGTCTTACCGTCATCATCCTTGAGACAAACTCAACCTTTGCCGATATCCTCTATAGTCTCGTTCCTCAACAAATACAACATCCCTGGATCGAACCGGGGCTTTCCTCAATTGATCATACAACGATACCCAAATTCATCTTTCCCATAACCGAGAAATATGCACCGGTCCGGGTCTTCGACTTAGCTTGGTCCTTTCATCTTTGGGAACGTGAACAAAAGCCTTGCATCCGAATACACGCAAGTGATCGGGGATACATCTTTCCGGTCCATATCTTTCGAACTTCACCATTCAAGGTACCGTGTGGTGACAAGTCGACGACATGAGCCACGGCCCCCAAGGCTTCCCCAAACGATCCAGGAGCTTCATCCGAAAGCACACATCTGGACTTCCTCCATCAAAGTCCCATTCATCCTTTCTTGCCACCCCATTCAAATGGTGTCTTGGTGGAGTCTTTGATGACGAATTCCATGAGATCGACAGTACTCATCAAAAGCTTCGATGTACTCCCCACCATTATCACTGATACATTTACTTCTTCCCGCATTGCCTCAACCAAAGCATGAAAGTGCTTCAAGAACATAAGAGCTTGATCCTTCGATTTTAGCGATACACCCCATAATTTTTCGAGAGCAAATATCAATAAATATGATGAAATAGAGTGCACATCCAAGAGTCTTCACCAATGGACCACATATGTCAAGTGGACCAATTCAAGGAGATCCGTCTTCCTTGTAGATGAGCCGCTGAATGAAACTGGCCGTTGCTTTCCAGCCATGCAATGAGAACAAGTCTTCAACCGAAATACCACACACCGAAGACAGCTTTTTCTCGCCAAACAAACAGCCCTTCACCCATGTGACTCAACCGACGGTGCCACAACCAAAGCTCTTATCTCTAGCAATATGCACATTTTCCAACTGTAATCGAAGCTTGCAACATATACAAATTAGAAACTTTTCTCTGCCCCTAGCCACAACTAGAGACCCTCTAGTCAACTCCATGCCCCCGCCGCTAAGGTGCCAAAACCTCATCATCAAGCTTACCACCGAGATTAGATTCAATAACATCCGAACATGTCTAACGTCCTCAACAAAGAATCTTGTTCCATTACTTGTGGTGAACACACATCACCATAGCCAGCAATACGGACATAGCTTCATTGCCCATTTTCAACACTCCGAAATCGCCAGAGTGTATGATGCGAAAACTCTTTCTCGACGTGGACGTGAAGTGAAGCACCACCGTCCCACCACCCAACTAGTCTCAAGATCTCGCCGATTCACCACTCATCCTCTTGGCACACTAGCCAAAGATCGACTCCTGCAATGAGCTCTTTCTTCCTCCCAGTCTGCACGGGGCCTTTTTTTCTCACTACCTTCAAATTCTCACGCTTCCATTTGTAGCAAAGGCTTCGATGTGGCCCTTTTTGCCACAAAGGATGGCACTCCAAATTTTGATATCTGGACCGTGACTTGCTGCGTCCTTTTTCTCCCCGATTTGATGGCGACTTTTACTTCTTCCCCGGATTCCGGGCTACTAGCACCTCGTAATGAGAAGACGATGATATCCTTTGTGATCGCCCTGGGACTCGCTCATAAGCAAAGAGGCAATAACTTCATCTAACTTTAAGGTATCCTTACCGAACAGCAAGGTCGTGATTTATGTGATCATAGGTGGCCAGAGAGAAGCCAAGAGAAACCTGCCTTGTCCTCCTCCTTGATTTTTTCTCATCAAGAGCGCAGATCCGGCAATATCCAGCTTGAATTCATCCAAGTGCTTCAAAGCCTCCTTCTCGATAACCGCAAGCATGGAAAACCGCTTCTTCACATGCAACTGTCACAAAGATTTCACTTGTAACGGCTCTCCAATTTCTCCCATCTCCGGATTAGTTAGGCCAATAATCTTCAAGAAGTGTCAGTCCGCAGCACAACTTAATAAGGTAATTTGTAAGATCTCTTGTCTTGCCAGCCTTCGCTTGTCATCTTTCCCGCTTTTCATCTTTCTTCTTCAAAGCCTTCACTGTCCCTTCTCTCGTCAAAATATTCTTCACCCTCTCTTGCCAGAGAATGAAATTCCCCTGTCCGTTCAACTGCTCAATGCCAAAATGTAGATTCTTCGACGAAGAAATGTCATCGATTCAAACAACTCACAATACCCAACACGAACCAATATCTCTGATACCACTTGTTAGTTTTAAGAGCTTGTTTGAACCACGATAAAATACGTAATAGGCGAAGTCAAGCACACGAACAAAGACACACAAACAAGAAAGACGAGATTTTTACGTGGAAAACTCCCTAAGAAACGAGGGAGAAAACCACGGACACGGAGTCCAAAGTTTCCACTATCAGTCGAGTTGATCGGGTTACAAAAACCCTTACACAAACCCCAAATCACCCAAAATCAATATCAACTAATGTGGACAGCCCGTACAAGAAGTATAAAGAATAAGAGAAGAGATGGAACCTGAGACAATCTTCACGGTAGCAAGAGTCACGACGTGGATCACCAAGACTCGGAAATTGATCAAAACCCGAACGGAGGCTCAAATCTTCCTCTTCTTCTTCTTCTTCTCTCTTTTCTCTTTTTCTTCTCCGAACGGCCAAAGTGGTTGCCGTATAACCCTAAAAACGAAAGTCCCGCGGTTTTATATCACCGACGCCACTGAGCGGCCGGCGAGCATCTATCGAGCGCCCTCATTCGACTATCCGCCGAGCGCCTATCGAGCATATATCGAGCGGCCCTCATTCGAATACGAGCTCGAGCGCCTCATCGAGCGGCCCTCATTCCGAATATGAGCTTGAGCATCCAAATGAGCACAAGGCGAGCAACCGACACACTGAAAGCTTTCCATGCGCGAGGATATGGACCTCCACTCCGCTCATCAATCATGGGCCACACGGAGTGACCCATAACCCAACAAACTTCCCCACACGATCGTGGGGCCATACGCATTATCCCGGCGATAGCAACAAGTTGCAAACTTCCTTTTGTAATGTTTTGTCATCATATCCATCCATTTTCCTCATCCCGATCTTTTCCAACACCAACGAACCCGTGTCAATAACATTCCGCACCCATTGCTACCTCACATCAATGTGCTTTGATTTGGCATGAAAAGATGAGTTCTTGCTAAGATGGATTGCACTTTGACTACAAAAACAACACATACCGGCTCTGCTGAGACCAAGTTCCCGAATGAACTTCTTCATCCATAGCATCTCCTTGCTTGCCTCCGTAATAGCAATGAATTCCGCTTCGCAGTAGAGAGCAACACATTTCGCAATCTCGATTGCCAGAAACAGCTCCTCCTCCGCAAACATAACTAAGTATCCCGGCAGACTTCCGTGAGTCGACATCACCCGCCATATCCGCATCAAGATATCCAACCAAACCAGAGGCTCATTGCTTCTAAAGCACAAACACCGCTTGAAGTTCCTCGAAGATACTTCAATCCATTTTACAACACTCAATGCTCCTTACCGGATTTGATAAAAACCGACTAACAACTCCCACAAGATAGGCTATATCCGGTCCTCGTACATACCATGGCATACATTAGGCTACCTACAAACAAGAATAAGGTATACCTTTCATGCGTGGCTTTTCATCTTCAAGAGGGACATCGATTTGTACTAAGCTCAAGTGATTGGCCAATGGTGCTTACCGATTTTGCCTTTTCCATGTTGAAGCTGCCACACTTTCTCCACGTAGCTTCTCAGGACATCCATAGCTTTCTTGATTTGGCGGTCGCGAAAAAATTCTAATTCCTGCACTTGCTTCCACGTCCCAAATCCTTCATAGCAAAGGATTTCCCAAGTTGCCGCCTAACTCCGTAATCCGAGAGGTATTACGCCCAACAATCAACATATCATCCACATAGAGCAAAAGAACAACAAAATCATCCTCCGAGAAAGTCCGAACAAAGACACAATGATCCGAGGTCGCTTTTCCGATAGCCCCGATCGATCATGACAGACTCAAACTTCCCGTACCATTGCCTTGTGCTTGTTTCCAAGCCATGCACTCTCTTCTCGAGATGACACACCAAATTCTCCTTCCCTTGACAAGGAATCCTCCTGTTGCTCCATGTAGATTTCTTCAAGGTCACCATGAAGAAACGCTGTCCGCACATCCATCTGCTTCTACCTCCAGTCAAGAATAAAGCACCCAACCCGAGCACCACTAATGGAAGACATCTTTACTACGGGTGCAAAGATCTCGCTGGTCAATACCCTTCCGCTGATCAAGCCCTTCACAACCAATCTTGCTTTGTACTTCTGCCGTGAGTCAGCTTTCATCTCTGCCTTCAATCAAGACCCACGTGTTCTTCAATGCTCTTCTCTTCCTTCGGCACTTGTCAACTCAAAAGTGTGATTCTCATGCAAATGATGCCATTTCTTCGCATTGCTTCCATCCACTCCGCCTTGTGTTCATCCTCTATAGCTTCCTCGAAGCATTCGGCCTCTCCGTCTCGTGAGTAACACATACTCCCTCGGCCGATAGACGAGTAGGGGGTCTTCGATCTCTCGTGGATCGGGCCGGAGGGAACAGCTCAATAGACTCGCAGCGTTCGAGGAATGGCCTCATCCTCATCACTATCGGCATTGCGCCTCGTGATCTTCTTCATCTTCAACATTGCTTGACTTTCATTCTCGCCGACTAACAAAAAGTCGGCGTAAGATCTGATTCACGTGCCTACCGTCATCATCCTTGGAGACAAACTCGAACCTTTGATATCCTCTATAGTCTCGTTCTCAACAAATACAACATCCCTAGATCGAACCGCTTTCTTCTCAATTGATCATACAAACGATACCCAAATTCATCTTTCCCATAACTGAGAAATATGCACTGTCTGGGTCTTTGACTCTAGCTTGGTCCTTTCATCTTTGGGAACGTGAACAAAAGCCTTGCATCCGAATACACGCAATGCTGATCGTAGATACATCTTTTCCGGGTCCATATCTTTCAGAACTTCACCATTCAAGGTACCGTGTGGTGACAAGTCGACGACATGAGCCACGGCCCTCAAGGCTTCCCCCAAAACGATCCAGGAGCTTCGCCTCCAAAGCACACATCGACCCTCTCCATCAAAGTCCCATTCATCCTTTCTCGCTACCCCATTCGGGCCAAGTGTGTCTTTGGTGGAGTCTTTGATGACGAATTCCATGAGATCGACAAGACTCATCAAAAGCTTCGATGTACTCCCCACCATTATCACTGATACATTTCGCTTTCTTCCGCTTGCCTCTCAACCAAAGCATGAAAGTGCTTGAAGAACATAAGAGCTTGATCCTTCGATTTTAATGGATACACCCATAATTTTCGAGAGCAATATCAATAAATATGATGAAATAGAGTGCACATCCAAGAGTTCTTCACCTTGAATGGACCACATATGTCGGCGGGACCAATTCAAGGAGATCCGCCTTCCTTGTAGATGAGTTGCCGTTGAATGAAATCCGCCGTTGCTTTCCACCATGCAATGAGAACAAGTCTTCAACTGAGCCGCTCACACCCCGAAGACAGCTTTTCTTCGCCAAACAGTTGTGCCCTTCTCACCCATGTGACTCAACCGACGGTGCCACAAATCTGAAAGCTCCTTATCTCTAGCAACATGCACATTTTCCGCTGTAATCAAGCTTGCAACATATACAAATTAGAAACTTTTCTCATCTAGCCACAACTAGAGACCTCTTAGTCAACTTCCATGCTCCCGCCAGAAGGTGCTACGTAAAACCTCATCATCAAGCTTACTAAAATGAGATTAGATTCAGTCTAACATCCGAAATACGTCTAACGTCCTCAACAAAGAACTTGGTTCCATTACTTGTGGTGAACACACATCACCATAGCCAAGAATACGGACATAGCTTCATTGCTCATTTTCAACACTCCGAAATCGCCAGAGTGTATGATGTGAAAACTCTTTCTCGACGTGACGTGAAGTGAAGCACCACCGCCCACCACCCAACTAGTCTCAAGATCCGCCGATTCACCACCTCATCCTCTGGCACACTAGCCAAAGATCGACCCTCCCAGAATAACAGAGCTCTTTCTTCCTCCCGAGTCTTGTCAGCCTTTTTTCACTACCTTCAAGATTCTCACGCTTCCATTTGTAGCAAAGGTTTTGATGTGGCCCTTTTGCCCACAAAGATGGCACTCCAAATTTTGATATCTCGGACCGTGACTTGCCGCGCCCTTTTTCTCCCCGATTTGATGGCGACTTTTACTTCTTCCCGGATTCCGCTCACTAGCACCTCGTAATGAGAAGACGATGATATCCCTTGTGATCGTCTCGACTCGCTCATAAGCAAAGAGGCAATAACTTCATCTAACTTTAAGGTATCCTCACCGAACAAAGAAGGTCGTGACGATGTGATCATAGGTGGCCGGAGAGAAGCCAAGAGAACTAGCCTTGTCCTCCTCCTTGATTTTCTCATCAAGAGCAGATATCCGCGGCAATATCCAGCTTGAATTCATCCAAGTGCTTCTCAAAGCTCCTCCTTCCGATAACCGCAAGCCATAAAACCGCTTCTTCACATGCAATCTGGTTGTCAAAGATTTTGACTTGTAACGGCTCTCCAATTTCTCCTGCATCTCCGCCGGATTAGTTAGGCCAATAACTTCTCAAGAGTGTCATTCCCGCTGTGCACAACTTAATAGTGTAATTGTAAGATCTCTCTTGTCTCTGCTACCGTTTGGTCATCTTTTCCGCTTTTCATCTTTCTTCTTCAAAGCCTTCACTGCCCCTTCTCTCCAAAATATTCTTTCACCTTTCTCTTGCCGAGAATGAAATTCCCCGTCCGCTTCAACCGCCAATGCCAAAATGTAGATTCTTCGACGAAGAAATGTCATCGATTCAAACAACTCACAATACCCAACACGAACCAATATCTCGATACTACTTGTTAGTTTTAAGAGCTTGCTCAAACCACGATAAAATACGACAGGCGAAGTCAAGCACACGAACAAAGACACACAAACAAGAAAGACGAGATTTTTACGTGAAAACTCTCTAAGAAACGAGGAGAAAAACCACTGACACGGAGTCCAAAGTTTTCATTATCGCAGTTGATCGGGTTACACAAACCCTGCTACACAAACCCCAAATCACCCAAAATCAATATCAACTAATGTGGACAGCCTGCATAAGAAGTATAAAGAATAAGAGAAGAGATGGAACCCTGTGAGACAATCTTCACTTGAGCAAGAGTCACGTACGTGGGATCACCGAAGACCGGAAATTGATTGAAAACTAACGGAGGCTCAAATCTTCCTCTTCTTCTTCTTCTTTCTCTCTTTTCTCTTCTCCTCGAACGGGCGCAAAAGTGTTTGCATAACCCTAAAACGAAAGTCCCGCTTTATATCACCGGCGGCCGAAAGCGTCAACAAGCGAGCATCTATCGAGCGCCCTCATTCTCATTCGACTATCCGCCGAGCGCCTATCGAGCATATATCGAGCGGCCCTCATTCGAATATGAGCTCGAGCGCCTATCGAGCGCCCATTCATTCGAATATGAGCTCGAGCATCCAACCGAGCACAAGGCGAGCAAATTGACACACTGGAAAGCTTTCTCCATGCGGTGAGGATATGGACCTCCACCTGCCTCATCAATTGGGTATGGGCCCACACGGGAGTGACCCATAACCCAACAGTTTTGTGAGCCAATTAGAATGTGAGAGCTTTTGCTACTGAAGACTTTTGCCAATCAATGAAAGCGTCCCTTGAAGTGAGAACTTCATGGCCTTTTTATGGTTGTTGTATTGGGTTGCTTTTCTTAGGTAGAAAGGCTTGATTTTTACACTCTATTGGAATTGCTGTCTTTTCTGACGTGGAGCTTTAATGGTTATAACGACCGTCTAAGTTGATTGCCTTTCTTCTGCGTTTTGTAACCGTTGAGATTTACTACAGACAGGAGGAGGATTCTGGTGTTTTCTTTCAGGAATGCACATTGATTCTAGATGTAGCTATTGTAATGGAGGTTTTATTTTGTGGGATGCGTAAAATCAGGGGGGAAGACCATTGAGGCTGGAAGACAGATGCTTGGACCATTGTGGGCTTGGGCCGTTATGACTTTCGGTCTACTGGTCCTGATTCTGGTCTATGGAAGTATTGACCATCTTGAATCCAAGTGGGCCATCTTGCTCTTGAGCATTTATGCTGGCTTACTAACCATTTATCCGGTCAATAGTTGGCGTTAACCGTCCAGATGCAAGTGGGCCTTTATAGTTTTGGGTCATTCTTCTTTCCTGGATTGGCCAAGTATTGATGTACCCATCATATTCTAAATTTTTTAAATAACTAAAAATATATATAGTAAAAATATATAATATTATTATATAAATTATATAAAAATATTAGATAATGGCAAATAAATAAATAAATATAAAAGAAAGCATAATAATTTACGCGATTATAGATAATGTAGTCTGAGTGGGTCAGTTTTGCGTTTCGGAGTTTGACAACGTAGGACTTTGGGTCAAATCCAAGGTTCGAATATATCGGCTGATTACAAATCTCACTTTATCTTGTTGGGACCCATGCCTTGAAGGCTGAATTTGGGTTTTAACGTTGTGAGTCCTGCTCCAACTTTTTGGTTCCTTTTGAAGAACGTTACGTCTGTTTCCTTTCAATGCCATGGGATTTTTTTATTTTTCAAATAAATAAATTTCCAAATAAAGGTTGTTTTAAAACGTATTGCCACTGGGGGTTGTCTGTTTTGTTTTTTTGTTTTTAGGTATAGCATGAGAGAGAAATCGTCTTTCTAATAGCAACAGTTGGCCAACTAATAAATAGGGTTGTTAATTTTATATTTTTTATCATTTTCTTGTGAATATCCCAATAAATAGAAGATTATCGAAAGTTCATGTGGAAATTTGAGTGTTCGTGCGCGTGGTGAGCAACCAAGAAGTAAGGGTCGAGTCGGGTGCTCGACACTCGTTTGAGCAATGAAGTGGCAAAAATTTCAGAAGGTGGGTGTCTAATCCATGCTTGATTGACACTTAAATGTCGATTTCAAAGGCTTAGTGCGCTTGAGTGGTATTTGACGGGGGTCCGAGCGCACCCGGTGTTTGTAAAATCACGTAAACATGATTTTAGGATTGGTTCTAAGATTTTTGAGATTTTTTTCACAAAGGGTGCCACACAATAAAAGAGGAAAGAAGAAGAGAGAAGAATAGATTTGGAGTCCGATTGAAGCCTGATTTAAGTTTCGTTTTTCACAAAAGTTGAGTATGTTATTCTAAAGGTAATTTCTAGAAACGTATTTTTGTTTCATTGCTCTTTTTTTCATTGTATTTCTCTTGCGGGTTATTAGGTGTATTGAGATAAAGTTGTATTCAACTATTCTTCACTCGGGTTTGGAGTGAAGGAATTTCAAAAGAGGTTCTTATAACCAGCACTATTTATAATGGATTTATTTAAAATTTATCTCGTGATTTTTTTCTTGATTAAAAATAGTTTTTCACATTAAAAATTGTTATGCATTATTTATTTTTTGTACTTACAAATTAGATAGCTGACGGTTAACGGGAGGTTCGAGTTGTCTTACTGTTTGATCGGCCATTCTTTCTTTTGCGCCAATAAGTGTATCAGAGACATTAGTTCTTTGTACAGTGACATTGTTGAACGCTATTGTGGAGATTGGGAGCAAGATGGTTTGTCTGAATGGCACCAACTATGACACTTGCCAAAGCAAACTATCAAACTTACTGTTTGTTAAATCCATGCACAATCCGATGTTCGCCACTCAAAAGCCGGAGGCAAAATCGGACGAGTAATGGGCACTAGAGCACAAGCAGGTATGCGGCTAGATATTGCAGTTCGTAAACGATAATGTGTATAACTACGTTAAGAGCAAAATAAATATCAAGATGCTGTGGGAGAAGTTGGAGAAGCTGTATGCCTCCAAGACTGGCAACAACAAAATCTACCATCTGATGAAGTTGATGCAGATTAGGTATAAGGATGGCTCGTCCGTTGCCGATCACCTGAATGAGTTTCATGGTTGTGTGGACCGGTTGAGTGGTTTGGATATTAAGTTTGAGGACGATGTGCTAAGTTTGTAGCTCCTGGCAACCCTGCCAAACTCATAGAAGGTGATGAGAATCACTATTGCCAACACAGCTCCCAGAGGGATCGTGACTCTGGAGATGGCCAAAGGAACTGTGCTGAATGAGAAAATGAGACAACGGTCTCAAGGGATCTCGAACTCTCAATCCTCTGAGGTACTCGTGACAGAATCACGGAGAAGGAGTAGAGACCCGGGTAGAAACCTGGAGAAAATGGTTGGAGTAAGTCTCAGTCAAAGTACTAAAATATGAAATGTCATCACTGTGGAAAGAAATGCTACATTAAAAGATTTTGCTATGAGTGGAAGCGTGAAAATGCTGGAAAAGAGAAAGTTGAGAAATGATGATGTGGGGAAACGTCCTCGGTATTTGTTGTTATTGGAGCTGATCTCCTCTTAACTTGTGAAGTGGACGATATTGTAAACTTGGCTAAGTAGGAGACCGACTGGGTGGTAAATTCTGATGCATCCATCCACGTCACTTTTAGAAAAGAGCTCTTTATTTCTTACACTCTGGGTGATTTTTGAGTGTTAAAGATGAAAAATATGGAGACATCCAGAGTGGTTGACCATGGTGACACATCTCTTGTTACTAACAATGGAGCCCGAATGACCCTAAATGACGTCCGACACATCCCTGACATTTGGATCAATATCATCTCAGCTGGAAGATTGGATGATGCTGACTTCTATATTGTCTTCTGTGACGGAGGATATAAACTGACCAGAGGGTCTCTTGTAGTTACCCGAGGAAAGAATGTGCTTGGCCTTTATGTGTTGCAGGCAACTATTGAGGTCGAAGAAGTCAATGCTACCAGCAGTGTGAAGTCGTTGACTTATGGCACAAGAGATTGGGTCACATGAGTGAGGGAGGAATGAGTCATCTGGCAAGGAAGGGTCTCAACCCCAAAATGAATGAGGACAGATTGAAGACTTGCTCTCATTGTATGGTTGGGAAACAAAAGAGAGTCTCCTTTCAAGGAGACTCGTCTTCAAAAAGTCTGAGATCCTTGAGCTTTTTACACTAATACCTGTGGACCATTTAAGGAAAAGTCCTTTGGAAGAGTACAATACTTTGTCTCCTATATTGATAATTGGTCGAGGAAGCTGTGGGCATTCCCACTTAAATCCAAGGATCAGGTCTCTGGACTGTTTGACCAATTCCATGCTCTTGTTGAACGAAAAACAAGAAAGAAGTTAACGGTCGTCCGGAGCAACAATGGTGAAGAATATACTGGGACCTTTAATACCTATTGTAGGTCACATGGCATTAGACATCAAAGGATACCTTCAAATACGCCGCAGTTAAATAGCATGCCTGAGCAAATGAACCACACATTGAAGAAAATGGTCAAGTGTCTACTGTCCAAGGCTAAACTCCTAGGATCCTCTTGGGCCGAGGCCCTGAAGACGGTGACCTATGTGATCAAGAGGTTGCCCAGTAAGCCTCTGAATGGCAAGGTGCCAGCGAACATTTAGACTAGAAGGGAGCCAACTTATAATCATTTTCGGACTTTTGGCTGTAAGGCTTTTGTTCATATCCCGAGATATAAGGGGAGTAAGCTTGAGTCGAAGACAAAGTAATGCGTCTTTTTGGGCTATGGTGAAGATGAACTTAGGTACAGATTTTATGACTAAGTAGAGAAGAAACTTGTCTGATCACGTGATGTGGTCTTTGTTGAAGATGAGGCCATTGAAGATACTGGAAAAGAAAAGAAGGTATTGTCTAATACTGGCCGAATGGAAAATATAAGTGTTAAAATCGTTCATCTGATACCTCTGGAGTCCGAGGATAATGGCCCAGGAATGGCCAAGGAGGACAATGAAGTAGGCACGGTGCCAAATGAAAATGAGGATGATGTTACTCATCAATAGGCCGAGGAGGTTCCTGTGTGACAATCTTCAAGAGAAAGACGTCCGTCCGTCCGTTTGCCATCTGGTGTGTACGTTCTACTCATTGATGCAAGTGAACTCGAAGACCTTGATGAGGTTGTGAAGGGGGCACACAAGGAGAAATGGTTGGAAGTAATGAAGGATGAGATAGCTTTGTTGCATGAGAACCATAATTTCAAGTTGGTTAAGCTACCCAAGGGAAAGATAGCCCATAAGAATAAGTGGGTCTTTCGGTTGAAGACGTTCGAGGACACCAAACAGCCGAGGTACAAGGCACGTCTTGTTATAAAGGGTTTTAATCAGTGCAAAGGTGCAGATTTTGATGAAATTTTTGCGCTCATGGTAAAAATGTCTTCGGTCCGTATTGTGTTTGGTTTGGCAGCGGTTCTGGACTTGGAGATAGAGCAACTGGACGTTCGGACAACATTCATCTACGGTGATCTTAAAGAGAAAACCTATATTGACCAATTGAAAGGATTCAAGGTCAAGAGGAAGGAAGATTTAATATGTTATCTGAAGAAGAGCCTGTACGGACCAAAATAGGCTCCCAAACTATGGTATAGGAAGTTTGAGTTTGTCATGGTCGGACAATGGTACCATAAGACTACTTTTGACTACTGTGTTTTTGGCAGAGATTTTTTGAGAACGACTTTGTCATCCTTCTCCTTTATGTGGACAACATACTGATTGTCGGACAAAATAATATTGGGATAAAGGAGCTGAAGGAGTAATTGGGACAATCATTTGCTATGAAAAATCTCGGAACGGTAAAATAAATTTTGGGGATCATAATCTTTTGTGACCGGAAGAACAAGAAGCTCTGGTTGTCCCAGGAGAGTTATGTTAAAAAGGTACTACAACGCTTTAACATGGACAGATCTAATCCAGTGAGCACCCCATTGGCCAACCACTTTAGATTGAGTAGGAAGCAGCGTCTGTCCTCGGACATGGAGAAGGCTAGCATGAGATGTGTACCTTATTTCTCCGCCGTTGGTAGTTTGATATAAGCAGCTGTGTGCATCACACTGAACATTGCTCATGTGGTCGGTGTTGTCAGCAGATTTATCTCAAATCAAGGGGTGGAGTATTGATTTGCTGTGAAGCGGATTCTTAGATATCTCCGAGGGACTTCAAAGATATCTCTACAATTTGAAGGAGAAAAGTTTTAGTTGGTCAGCTACACAAATGCAGACATGGTCGGAGATATTGATACTTGGAAATCCACTTCAGGGTATTTGGTCAAATTTGCCGGAGGGGTAGTTTCTTTGCAATCTAAGCTGCAACAGTGTGTCGTCCTTTTTACTATAGAGGTCGAGTTCATTGCTGTGACCGAGACCAGCAATGAGATGTTATAGATGAAAAAGTTCATTCAAGAGTTGGGTCTAAAGTAAATATATATATATATGGTACTCTGTGACAGTCAAAGTATCATACATTTGTGTAGGAACTCTTCATTCCATTCAAGATCAAAGCACATTGACTTTCGATATCATTAGGTGAGAGACGTTATTGATGAAGGGTGGTTATCAATTGAAAATGTCCAGTCGGATAAAAATGGATCAGACATAATAACCAAAATTTTATTAAAGGGAAAGTTAGAAGCTTGTTATGACATAACTGGACTAACTAATTTTATTCCCACTCGGTCGTGATGGGAAGCTTGTTGGGGTCACTCCCTTTATGGGAATGTGGTCACGGATTATTACACAAATATGGCACGAAAACTTATACGCTTATATTGTCCACAAACTTAGGAGTAAATCGTCATGGAAATGTGCCTGCAGATATTATGTAATGTTTGAGAACCTTTTACTGTTGGAATCCTAGGTCCGAGATCATGGAGGCCTGAGGACCTAGATGCAGAATATACACATGGAGGCCAACTCAAAAGATCTTCTGAGCATGCGAGATCTGTGGAGAATGAGCACTCTATCCTTGCAGAGTGGTGGGCCTTTTCTGTAGAGCCGACAATCTGTAAAGTTGCCGCAGATTTGCAGGCTATCAGGCGGCCACCTGTATGGGTGTTTTTCACGTTGGCATGGCTGTTATTTTCAACGGCCCTTGTATATATTTGTTGAGATGATTAAACAGAGAAAAAAAGAAGAAAGCACAGAATGTGCGAGTGTGTGAGATTTTTCAGTAGAGAAAAAGAGTGAAATGTAATAGAGAACAGTTGGAGAACTGTGTGTGTTCTTGTGCTCTATTATTCATCTTCTTCTTGAAAAGGCTTGAGTAGCCAAGGAAATTTTTGTAACTAACTCTGACACATAGTGAATTTATTTGTGAACTGAAATCTCGTAATTTTTTTCTTATTTTTGAAAGGATTTTCTACGTAAAATTTGGTTGTATTCATCTTCTCCACTTTATCTCTCCTTATTGCTAGTTCTATCCGAGTGTCTGTGTGTATGTGGGCGTGAATGTTATCTTACTGTTCGACCTGTCACTCTTCATTTTACGCCAACAACTGCTTGTTCAATAGGCTAAGCTTGTGTCAGGCGCTATATTTGCTTACGAATTGTGTGCATTCCCAAGATTTTGACAATATAGTTCATGGCCATTTCAATGAGCATGTGGTCTTTGTGTGAGACCAACACTTGGAGAAAAAAATATTAATATCTCAGATGAATAGATAAGTACTTCAATTGTCGACGAAACCGCTTAGATGGTAAGCGTCACTACTGATTATACTTTTTCCATGTAAATGTCACTGCAGGTTCGGAAAATAAGATTTCTGCTCAATGATCTTAACTTGCGCTCCATTTGAGAGGACAATGGTTACTAAAAACAATTCTTTCCAAATTTGAGATAATTTGAATTTGTCCCAGTGGGGCAATAACTTGTTCATTGTTATTATTTACTATTGGCATACATAATCATAAATCCCTGTTCTCTTTTTTTAAGGCAAAGTTAATGGCCCCTTTGATTATTTTAGTTTATTAGCATGAGTAATGTCATTACAATCTCTATGATATTATGGCTGTAATGATTGATTTCCATTGCAAATGTGTGTTTTCGAAAATTGTGGCTTAATTAGGGAACTCAGTAAATGTAATATATTAGTATATCAACTTGATATGTACTTGACATTCGAAATCGTGCCTGAGATATTTTTGAGTGAATTTTTTAGATTTTTAAATTTTGATTGTGTGTATCATAAATTTAAATAAAAGTTTAAGATTGACTTCTTAATTTATTATTTAACATTAAAGTTAAAAATTAAGCGTTTAACTCATAAATTTAAAAGAGAAATGAGAGAGTAAAATTATTTGAAGGATTATGCATCAAGAAAGTTTTAGGGATGAAATATTTTAGAAGATAAGTTTCTAACTTTTTTGATACATATTTAAGTATTTTAAAATTTATGTTTTTCACAAATGTAAAAGAGAGAGATGCAAGAGTTCTCTAAATTATAAAGACCAACGAATGTCAAAATTTAAATATTAAGTTGTCAAAAAATGTGAAGATTGAGAGATGCTTTGATTAGTAGATCATAAAATGCCCTAATGTGTTGAAGAGACTTTGAATTTATTGGAATGTAGAATCCACTTTTCTAAAAAGTCATTGGGAATTCTTCATAGAAGTTTTTTTTTGGGTAAATAATTAATTATATTAAAATAAATATAAAAATTATAGAAACTAATGTTCTATATTAAAGTATTTTGTCAACTTAAATTTAGAACAAAAATATTGGGGTAGACCCTAAGCACTAGATAACATACCAGGAACTAACATAAAATACCACCGAAAATAATCAGAGATACCTAAACTAGTACTGAATCGGCAAAAACCTCCAAATCGAGCAGAATTGCCCCAAACAAACTAGGATATTGTGAAATTTCAAAGGAAGGAAAGAGAGCAACAGGACCTCTCTCACTTCTTCTTCTTCTTCTTGTTCTTTTTCATTCGAGCAAAGCACCAAAACTGGATACGGCAAAAACCTAAGTCGAAAAGGCACTAACTAGGCAATATGGCAAGCAACCAAGACAATTCGAGCGTGTAACATCAGCCAAATTCTTCATAGAAGTTATGGACCATTCTCCTAAAAAGAAGTTTTTAGTTATTTTGGCTAATACTAGGCTTGACCGTTGAAACACATACTTATGATAGTTGATATTGATGAACCACTTCATATTGTAAAATTATGACAATTGTGACTATCATGTTCACAAATGAATCATGCTTATTGATAAGTTAGTATTGAGAGATCTAGAAAAATAGTTAACTATGGATGGTTAGCTATGAGCTTAACAATTTTTCAACTCATTCATTCTGATTTATTTTTATTGGTCTTTTCTTAAAGTAATTATACTCTAACTTTTTTTAATTCTTTGATAGCTCAATTATCCGATCATCCTATCATTTGACTTAACATTGAAGCCTTTGAGTCCTCCTCAATTGATGGCTGATGGCTGCCTTGTTTTCGGGACCGAACAATTGGCAGCATAGTTTTTGATAACCAAAATCCTTTGCTTTGATCTCAATTTAGGCTAATAGATTCGAGTTATTTCATAGTTTTGACTAGATTGATTATAATCTATAAAATTAATTAGTTACTAAAAAATATATTAATTATATATTTTACATGTTAAAGATATTTAATATATAACTTTGTGACTCTCAATTCAATAATTAATAAAATTATGAGAATTCTTCTCTTCGGGCTCAACCCAGCGCTGCCTTCGAATTTGATTGAACTTTGCAGGGCACAAATGAGGCCAGCAAGAGCAAGGAGTGTGGTGTCCTGGAATGACACTTTTCCTATTCGGTGGTACACTCCAAATGACAAAAGGCAAGTCAGTATACTTTCAACATTCTCATTTCAAATATATACACTTTTTTAATTCAAAATGAGAAAGAAGATGATGCATTCAAATCGTATTATTAAGTGCTTGCCAAAAATCCTATTTATACAATTGGTAAGTCATTGGATTATTTAAATTATTCATATTTCTATAGTTTTTATAAAAAATAATTTCTTTACTAATTCTGTTCATTCATAATAAATTTGTTAAACATTTTATTAGGGTGCCTGGTCTCGATTCTTTTATATAATATTCATTCTCATTCGGCTCTTGGAATCACATCTAGCAATTGTTGGAATGACTTGCAAAATTCAGCTACTCTATTGTATTCACTCGTTTTTTGCAGCTTATAAGACTTTTTTTTTTTTTTGAAAAATGTACGCTTTGCTATAAAAATTAAAAGCCTAAAAAATATGAAACATTTGTTCAACACTCAATACTTATAAATTTTCTACTAAAATTTTAAATATTGATCACTCTCTTACTTATACTACTATTTTATTTTACTTCACTTAGTTGAACTTGTCTGACTTATTTAAATTTTTCTAAGTTTATTCTAAATTAAATACTATCGTTTCTTTTATAAAGAAATATCTCTTCCTCATTTTACGGTCAAGATTCCTCCATTATTCACTAAAAATAATTAATATTCATGTTCTATAATATTCATTACAAATGTCCCACACGAATATTTCAAAATTATCATCTTTTATATATAGTTATATTTATAAACTTATAAGATAATATTTGACACCCACAAAATCTTATAATAATAGTTATAATTAGGATTTAAAAAAATATAAAAAAACATATTCTTCATCGTCTTTGGAAGCATATTCTTCAATAAAAAAAAATCCGATAAAATTGTTAGATTTTATCATAATATAATTTTCCAATTTTTCTTAATTTAGGACACTATAATAAAACCCCAAATATATTATATCTCTCATAAATTAAATATTAAATAAGGATAATTTATCATATAGAAAAACTAATTAAAATATATTTTTTCCAAAAATTTTTATAGTTTTACTCTACCTATTTTTATATAATTTTAGTATTTTTTTTTTCCCGTTTTCCTCGGTTAAAATTGAATCAAACACAGAATCTAATTCAATTACAGGCGACGATAGCGAGCCAAGAAGGACTAGCAGAAGCCCTAATTTGTGAAACCAGGGGGTTCTTCGTTCCTCGACCACCCTCCATTCGAATCTACGCGAAGGTCTACTTCTTTATCTTCTGCAATTATTCATCGTCATTTTTGTTTAATTTTGTCCATGTTTCTATACGTGGATCGTTGATTTCATTCGTTTTGTTCTGAGATGGCTAATGTCGCGTTCAAAAGGTTAGCTTGCTTACTGCAAAACCGTTTTCTGAAAACAACTGCGACAAACCTATGGCCAAAAGCAACCGCGAAAAAAACATCATCTGCAGCAAAGCTAGCAGCTTCTGTTATTCAACAACCGCCTTCGTCCTCATTTACGGTACAATTCTTCATGAATAGTTGTGGTCTCCCTCTAAGAGCTGCCATCTCCACCTCCAAAAAGATTCGACTAAATGAAAACAAAAAGGGGCAAATGGAATCGGTGATAGCCTTTTTGAAATCCCATGGATTCTCTGATGTTCAGATTGCTAAACTTATTCTAGAGTACCCTCAATTCCTGCATTTTAAAATATCCCAGAACCTCGCGCCCAAAATAGAGTACCTTATCGAATGTGGATTTACGGGCTCGCTTCTCCCTGAGATTGTTCTACTATGTCCATATATGTTGAGAAGAAGCTTGGCTGTTCGCCTGAAACCAACGTTCGAGTTTCTTAGGAAATATGTTGGGACCAATGAGAGAGCGCTGGTGGCTATTAAGCGCTCACCCTTGCTGTTACAATTTAATATAGAGAAAAATATGCAATCAAACGTTGAATACTTGATCAAAGAAGGGATGCCTTCTTGTAGTATATCACGATTGATTATTACACAGCCTACGTGTCTGCTTCAAAATATCGATAAAGTGGCTCACAAAGTTGAAACTGTAAAGAAGTTTGGTATACACCCTAGCACTCGTGGATTTGTAGATGCTTTTCGAGTGATGGTATCAATGAGTGAGCTTACTTGGAAGAAGAAAGTGGAGGTCCTCAAGAGCTTGGGTTGGTCTGAAGAAGATGTTATCGATACTTTTGTCCGTTCACCCCTTAGTTTGGCTCGCTCGGAGGAGAAACTCAGGAGTGTAATGGATTTTTATGTTAACACGGTGAAGATTGAACCAAAGTCTATTATTGCTCAGCCCATGTTACTTGGATTTTCATTAAACAGAAGGCTGATTCCTAGATTTAACGTGTTGAAGATATTGGAAGAGAAAAACTTGTTGAACAACAAGAAGCCTGCCTCAATACTTGCAAAATCCGAAAAAGATTTTGTGAACACCTACATATTTAAGAATCTCAAGGAGCTTCCTATTCTTCTAGAAATATACCCTGGTTGCAAGGGGACTGAAAATAAAGCTTTGCATTTGCAGAAAGTAAGTTGTGCCTTCTAACCTTGAGAGTTCATTCGCATTTTCCAGTTCATCTCTTTTTTGAAATCATAAGAGTCATGGTAATTATCACCATTATCATTATCTAAGGTCATGCATTGCAAGTTCTTAATATCCACAGTTTCACGTCTCTTGCTATCATAGCTATGCCATTACTTTTTCTATCTTCGGTGATGCTATGTTTTATTTTGGTCAGTAGTTGCTATTTGTTGACTTTCCTGGTGAGTTTATTATTGATATGCATGATCATTTTGTGTTTCAAGGGTTCAGCTTGCCTTTAAGCACACGAAGAGAATATAGCTGGTCTGCCTGTATTTAGCATGATTAACAGCTTGCCTTTAAGCTCTCATTTTGTTTCTTGTATCAAGGAATACAGTACTTTAAACAAGATGCAGTATCAAGGGTTACGGTTTCAAATAAATGAGCTGAAGTGCCTGATTCACTAAACTATGAAAAAAAAGTGCATTGAAGTCACACTGTTGAGATGCCATTGTAGCAAATACGTGTTCAGATTTTCTGGTTGGATTGTTCAAAAGAGTACTTTGGATTTGAATAAGTGGATAAATGGGACTGGAGGAGGTACCCAAGATGGGGAGAGTATCTTTGAGAGAAGTCATAAGAGATTTTATAAAATAATATTAAATAGTAAAGATAATAGCTAAAATTTATTAAAAGAAATATTGCAAGTTTCTGGGGAGTGATAGATTATTGGATCAACAAACGAATACAATGTGCTAGTTGGGACATGGGATAGGCTTTGAACTGCTTATAGGTTTTACTTATTTAATGGCTGAATCAGAACGAATGAGCTGAAGGTGTTGCCTTTTTTACCTTATTTTTCTCTGTTTTATTTTGCTCCTGTCCTTCGTCCGCTCTGTCCTCCTCTTTGGCTTCCCAATCCCCATTATTCTTTATAGGTCTCTTCCTGTTAGTTTTAATTATTGAGGTTTCTTTGTTTTTCCAACACTGAAGGTATTTGGCTTTTCTCTTTATAATCATTGGGGTTGGCCAGCAGAGTTTTAGAAGTGGATTTCTCTTTAATGCAGGTTAAGTATGTTACTTAGCCATGGGGAATTGCATTTCCTTGTTAGAATTTGTAATGGGATAGCACCTGAAGATTGTATAGAAAATGGTCAAATTGGGCCTAAGGTATTCAGTTTCAGAATCTGATGCCGTTTTGAGTGGCTTTTCAGATTATTTTCATTGTTTGATTTGATAAACATGATCTTTGGAACTGTTGTACAACATAATCATTTATATTTTTGGTTGTCGTACTGGAGAGTTATTAGCCTGGGGGATAATCAATTTATCATCCTGGTAAAAGGTACTTGAGAATTACAGCTGGTCTCATGTACTTGTTGAGCATTCATACGGCTGCCTTGAAGTGTAATTTTTGCTAGTACTTCATCCCAACATTTATTATTATTATTTTTTAGCTTAAAAAATTAAAAATTTGAAATGTATCAAAGTGGAGACAAATTAAAAAAGACTTCTAAATTTACCGATGCTGCTTCTAAGAGTTCTGCATTTCTGAAGAGGAAGCCAGACTCAATTGTCTAGTTGGTATGACATCCCTCCTCATGATGAAAGAGGGCAGATCGAGCCTTGTGGCGTATAGTTGGTAGTTCCTCCCCCACCCTTCATCCCTTGTAATAATTATTTTGAAAAGTAGGAAAATAATGCCAATAGTAGGTGCTCACTTCTTTCATGCC
This sequence comes from Nepenthes gracilis, assembly GCA_033239525.1. Taxonomy (NCBI): domain Eukaryota; kingdom Viridiplantae; phylum Streptophyta; class Magnoliopsida; order Caryophyllales; family Nepenthaceae; genus Nepenthes; species Nepenthes gracilis. The sequence goes on from BSYO01000010.1 coordinate 588,565, forward strand.
ATGTCCCATCTATGTAACTCATCATATTTCCTTCGTTCCTTTCCCCATACTTGCTCTAAATGGATATATTGGTCCTATTTTAGGTTTAAATGAAGTATAAAAGCATAATGATGGTGGTGGTGCTGGAGGCAATCCCCAGTGTCAACAAGGTAGCTGTTCACCGACGTCAGGTAAAGGGACCATGCTGCTGCTGAAGAGACAATCAGAGAGAAGCCTTGTTTGTGATTTTCAGTAAGATATGGAAGAGTTTGGTCCTGACAAACGATTTTTTAACCCAAAAAAAAAAGAGGAGTGATTTGTGGAGCAGTTGGAGATGATCAAGGTTAAAATGAGAGATTAGTTCTGACGGGAGAGAAGTGGTGAAGTCTGAAGACTAACTAGCTTGCTGATTGTCTCAAAACAGATGGGGCAGTCGAAGGTTTCAGATCATGTGATTCTGTACGTTTGCTGTTGTTTTCATCGGCAATGAGCGAGTAGATTAAGCGATGTTTTCACTTCAGGTAATCTTAAAACGTTGGATTTGATTCAGGAGTTTAGGATGCTTTGCATATTTGTAAGTCTTCTCCGGTGTTCACTTACATTATTGCTTGGCATTTGTCTCTTAGGGCACCTTTATCCCGTGGTAGAACATCTTCGGGCTCTGTAACGATAGTTCTGAAAATGCATGGTAAATCTGTAAGTTCTGAATACTTTTTGATGACAAAGATTCCCTCACATTAACCTTAAATCATCTGAGTGCTGCCCTTCCTAATTCTCCAGTGCAAGCAGCACTCAAAAGAATGAAGACAGCCGTTATTAAGCAATTCAATTTTATTCATTTAGCTGTGATCAAATGGGGTCCTATCAAATATTCTTATTGCTACCCATTTTATGCTTATTATTTCTTTCTAGCTGCCTACTGCATTGCAGTTCTATTGATGCATCCAATTTATATTTTTGTTGACTTATTAATGTCTAGTGTCTATTTACGCTAGTAGTAGACATTAGAATATGGAGCTGCTAAGAGCCTTTCCCGTTCAGAACCCTCTTATGCTTCCAGTGGTGGAAATTCTTGGTCATTTGGACGGCTATGACTTTGATGTTTGGAAAGTAATGCCACAGAAACGGTAGCATAATAATTTTTCTGCCTACTTGGATGTTTGGATATTTTCCAATGGTTTCCTCTGTTTTAAGAAGAATAATTTATTGAGAGATAGTTTGCCCTCTTTTTTGGGTATGTAGCAAATATATATGTATATTTACAGAAATTAATTCCTCAAAAATATATTTTCGGCCGATGAATTTTTGAGTTTGTATTTTAGAAAATAATTTTTTTTGAAAACTATTTTTCGAATCCCACTTACAACTAACCATCAGCCGTGAAGCCCTGAACTCGTCATTGGCTGCTGGCTAAAGGTATCACAAAGTTGATAGCCAATCTGTTGTGAACGACGCTATTTTTGTCCAAAAGCACCACTGTTACAAACACCATGTTGTTAATGATAGAAAATACTGGCAGCATTTCCCGTTATTTATTTGCTGTGATAATTAAAATTTTCTTATACCCAATATCATAAAAAGATATTTTCTAAAAAAAAAATATTTTAAATTAAATATACCCATAAATCGATATTGTTGAAACTGAATATTTTACTTTCTCAACATTTATGTGACATCATAGGATGTCAAGGGTAACATTGGATATTGCCTTTCAGATCTTGTACCATTCTTGTAGGATGACTCATTGGCCTTGAGAACTGAAAAAGGTAGAAAGGTGTAGGAAACTTGACAAAAGATTAAACCATTTCGGTTTTATTATATACGATTTTATTTTATATTATGTAAAAACATCGAGCTCAAGCCTTCAGCCTTTGCCTCGCTGAAGACAACATATGTATCTGATGCGGGGCTCTTGAAAACATCGGTTCTTGAGATGCCAAACAGAATCTGCTTCATGTGAAAAGCGTCAACAGTAAATGAATGGCTAATGTGGACTGTAAATGTATTGGCATGAATTAATTAGGAGCTAGCATTCTTGCTCTTTTTCACAGTAATACGGCTAAGTCCAGTTATGAGCTTCATCCCCAGTTTCAACATGGCCTTTTGACTTTTCTTTCCGCTTCTGCTCTGTTTCAATCTGCCACTAGCATCTCCATCTTTTTGCCCTGAAAAGTTAGCATGAGATGGTCGTGAGCACTAGTGTGAACATAAACAGGCTAAACAGCAGTTGCTGCTTGGAATAGTGTCTCCTGCGCGGCTCTCAAGGATATTAGCAGCCCACAAATCAATAGAACAACCTCCGTCTAAAACCAAGAGATGATTCGTGTTTGAATTTGCAGGGAAATAAAGTATTCGGTTTTGTTTACTTCATTATGAGTATCTCAACAAACAGATTATTATTAGAAGATCGCGTGAGGTTCATGCAAAAATTCACGCGTGTGGCAAGCGGCCAAGAGGCATGGCAGAGTTGGTGCACTAGAGTCTCACTCGAGTGCAAAACGAACGCCGATTTTGGATTGCTGCAGATACATCATTGCTCGAGCCTAGCTCGAGTGGAACTCGAGCGCTCTTTATTTTAGAGTCACCCCACGCCAAGGGTAATGAAGAAATTTTGAAAATGGTTCGAGTGGCGCCACTTTTATAGATTATTTTAATTTATTTCGTAATTTTTTTAATTCGTATTAAAAATAATTATAAAATTCCTGTTTTGATGTTTGGCATTCGGCAGCAGCTAACGTGATTTTAGGGTTCATTTTATCCTAAAGTCCATCTCCTACAAAAGCATCATCTTCATCTTTCTCGTCATCCTCATGTTCATCAATCATCCAAAATGGTTCTGATAGAGAAATGATAAGATAATAAAATTGAGAAAAAAATTCTCTGAAAATATTCGAAATCCGATTAAAATTCACTAGGGGCGCTATGACGTCAGTACAACGCTCAAAGGAGGCTGTTAGATTTCATTCAATAGCCCCCATTTTCATTATTTTTTTTAAAAAAATATTAAAATAAAAAGGAGATTTACAGCCTGAAAAAAACGTATCTGGAGGTTGAGGATAAACTTTAAAAAAAGGTTTTTTTAGAAGATATTTCAGTTAATCTTATTTCTTATTTCTTTCTTAATATTTCATCCCCAATCCATTCTATAAGCAACTCTTTCTTCCTGCTCTCATTCATTTTGAGTAGGGTTATAATCACCCCTTCTTCACTTGAGTTTGTTTGAATAAAAGAGGGATTTGAAAAAGACGCATAGCTTCTTTTCTTATAATACACTTACTTTTTTTATAATTAAAATATTATTTTATTTTTGTTAAATTTATTTATTTTGTTATTTTTTTCTTAATTTGAATTTCAAAATTACTTTTATTTATTAAAAATCATTCCTCATGATTTTTATCTATGGGCTTTGGATTTGGGAAGAGACTCATTCTCCACTTTAGAATGTCTCTCATTGATTGGGATGATAAATCTAAATTTTTGTTCCGCTTTAAAATTGACCGATTATAACTATAGAGAAAGCTTGCATTTTTCATCCTAAAGTCCATCTTGCATGAATTATACATTCAGCATCATCTTCATCTTTCTCGTCATCCTCATGTTCATCATCCTCCTCATCACCCTATTCCAAAATAGGTTCCTCTTGCTGCAAATAGAAATGTATAATCCGTACATCAACTATTGGCATCATCGGTTGCTAAATTGGGAGGCGAGCAATAAATTCTCTAGCACAAATATGTGAATTGAAATGATGGTGGAAAAGTAAACTAGGGGCACTATGATGCCAGTACGACGCTCAACGGATGCAGTGGGATTTCATTCAAGAGCCCTTCTTTTCATTATTCTTTTTTAAAAAGAAAATATTAAAATAAAAAAGAGGTACTTGCAGCCATCGTATGAAAAACGCATCCAATGGCTGAGGATAAACTTTAAAAAAAAAGATTTTTTTTAGAAAAATAGGAAGCATATGTAGCTATTGGATGAAAAATGCATCGAACGGGTGTGTGAGAGGTCATGTGTGACTTTTGAGCAACCACTTTGTCTAGAGAAACACTTAGTGAAATAAGAAACCCCGCTCCCCATTTGTTCTGCTCAGCACTTCTCTCTTCCTTATTTCTTCTACCTCTCGCCATCCGAGCCTTTGCTCTGCTTCTGTCCGAAGCATCCGCCTCTCCTTCGTCTTAGAGGTTATTTCATCCCCAATCCATTCCTATAAGCAAACCTCTTTCTTCCTTTCTCTCCTTCATTTTGACGATCGGCGCACAGTGGAGAGGTGTCGTATGAGCCTTTGGAAGAGCTGAAGTAGGCGGCGACAACCTCATACGGTGGCGACCTATTCCTCCTCTCTCATTCATTTTGATGACCGGCACACAGCCGGCCAAGTCGAGGAGCAATAGCGGAGAGGGACAAAGCAGTGGAGGACGACACATAACCTTCCTCTTCCTCTTCTCTCTATCAATACACTTACTTTTTGGTCATAAGAAAATTCTAAAATAATTAAAATATAACAAAAAATTTATTTTTGTTAAATTTAAACGTCACGGAACATATTTTGTTATTTTATAATTTTTTACATAATTTAAATTTCAAAATTACTTTTTCTTTTTATTTTATTTTCATTCCTTGTATGAGCCGTAAAATTGTAATATCTAAGGGCCGTAGGATTTGGAAAGGGAGAGTCCGATTCTCCACTTAGAATGTGTCTCATTGATTGCAGGATGGAAGGCCAACCCATGAACAACGCCAGGCCTCTAACGGTTCAGATCCGAGCGCACCTCATTTGCACAAAAGGGTGGTTGCTGCAGGGAATAATCTCGTTCTTTAAAATTGATTCAACTTTGTACAAAAAGCAGGGAAATTTTTAAAATTAATAAAATTCACATCCTTTATCTTGAAGTTTTTTTATTTTTTTTATTTTAATTTCCGAAGCTCTAACATAACGAAATTAACTATGAATAATTTCCAACAAAAAACTTTGGAAAAAAAATTTATTTAAAACAAATTAAAAAAACAGAAGTGTTTTCGGAAAGTATTTTTTTGCAGTGCATAAGAAACTATAACTAGGTAATATCCACCGGCAATTAACTAGGCAGCTACTTATGCTAATATCCAGCGCACGTTCTAAAACTAACCTCATCACTTAGCACAAATTATCAATAGCTTTGAGCAGAGTTACTGACAGTGCAATCAGAATTAATTTGCATACTTTGAGAGCCAACATAGCTAACTTATCAGATGAATCCTTGTTAACGAAAATTCTTTGCTGGAGTTTGAAGTGTGAACTAAAGGGAAGAAGCAAGTTGGTTTAGGCACAAGATGTTCATGGGAAGCTGGAAACACCAAACATCTTCAACAGGCTCTTCACAAGTATCTTCGAAAACTTGGTTCTTGGTGTTCTTGAATTTCCAAAATCGAAGGAAGAACTTACATTCTGGATTTCATTCACTTGAATCGATTTCACAATGTCATCATTATTACTTAGTTCTTCAATATCTTCATTTGTTACACCTAACTTCTGAAACAATCCTTTTTAGAGAAATACAAAAGAGGCTAATAATTCAAATTGCTTAGAATATAAGGAAGGTGAATAATCCACATCATAAAGATCATCGTTATCATTCAAATTGCTCTTGTAGATCTTGGGGCTCTCAGACATTTAAAGAGATTCATGTCAACAGCTCTGGGATCAGTTGACGGCACTCGAGCAACCTTCATATGAGTACTAGTCCGCAGCACTTCCACCAGAAATTCCCATCATGTCACCCATTTGTTTCATCAATATACTTCTTTTTGCGATAAACAAAGTACATTGAAACATCAAGAGCATAATCCACGTATTGCTCAAACCTGCAACAGTAGAAATACAACAAAACAGTGAACCATTTACAAAAACATTTTAACGTGTAAAATACAACAAAGAGTGGCTTGTCTTATTTAGGAGAATGTGGGTAGACATCAGCAGAGTTTTCATAAAAGGTTGAAATTATGGATTTTCATATCCAGCAAAGGCAAAAAGTTTCGGCTGGCAGTCTCATAAGTTTGAAGGTAGACCATAGGACTTGATGAATGGGCATGGGATAATAACAAACTCAGAAAATAATAATGCATATTTCAGGATAGCTAGTATTGGCTAGGAAACAGGTACTACATCCAAAAGTGATGCCCAAGGTAAAACCACAATGACAGGGTACAACTTTCAGTGCACGACCACAATGATGTATTCCATGATTCCATCAATTGCAAATTCAAACCTTGCAAGCAAAGATCAATATAGGGCCTAATTAGAGCTGAACTAAAACTTTTTTAAATCACACAGAGATTAAGGTATATACTTAATCATATTATAGGCAAAAATACTAACAACTCTTCATTCATCCTAACAAAATCTTATCATGTAGTCAAATATCTTTTTCCAAGATTACATTGCCAAAAAAGAGATGTCACTCACCCAAAACCATCATCAAAAACAGAGATGTCCCATGCCGCCGATCTGCTTCAGCATTTGGGGTGGGAGGATTTTGCTCATGTGCTGGGCATTCAAATTTTGAGACAATGCACTCATTTCTCCCTTCTTTGGAATCTTCAGCCCCTTCATTTCGAGACAAGAACACCATATCTACCAGCCCTTGAAATGCAGGTAAGGAGAAAATGTCAGCATATCATTCTTTGCAATCTTACGAATCGGCTAAGTTTCCTCTGTCATCACCTCGTTCTGCAGGTAAAGACCCATGAAAAAAAAAAAAAAAAATTCAGGACCATAATACAGCTAAGTTTCAGTGAAAATAATTAATCTTCAATATCAGTCCCTCAGCTTAGAATCATGCAGAATACAGTGTGACAAGAATCCATAACAAAGAGATGGCCATTAGAAGTAATCTTCATGCAGAATATAAGAAGGGCCATGGATATAGTGGCGATTGTTGAAACCATGTTTTTCCACAGATTTGTAAAAAATTTGGAAAGATAAGAAAATGCAAATTGTTCTATTCATTTATAAATATGGGAAAAGATTTACAGAACAATCAAGCAATTGCAAACTAACATCTGCTTACCATTGTTTGTCCTGGGTTTTGGCAACATATAAGCCTGATGGTGTTCTGCCATTAGATTCTCAAGGACCTAATTATATTTTGTATGCTATTAATTTGAAGTCTGGTTTATTCATGCTGCACTAACATATCATTTCATAAGAAAGATATAAAAAACAGAAGTTACTAAGGAAATTGATCATACCATGCAAGAAATCTTCCAAGCTGCCCTTGGCTAAGTAATCATAGATAAGGCTTTCAATCTCTGCAACTTTTGCCTCCAACTTTCCTCCCCATTCATAATCACTTGCAACGCGTAGACAACTACCCGTAAACCTTGTCAAAATCCAGCCCGACCAGCTCTGTGGATCTTCTAAATTTGGCAATTCTCTAAATTCATATCTAGAGCATTATCCCTTGTTTTCCGAGTCCACCTCTTCAAAATATATTTATCCGTATGGATTGTAAATCATAGGTTTCATACATTCCACAGTCACATTGCACAATTTGTGTATGGGGATCAAATGAAATACGATACGAAACAGATGGATTCGTATGTAACCCTAAGATATAAATGGGCCCATGCCGAGAAAGTACACATATACTCATTATTTTTAACAATTCCACTTGGACGAGCTTGAAAATTGTCGGATAATATATTTTTGAGGCTTGAATCATCATTGGACAATCAATCATTATTAAATTGGGAATTTTTTGTCTTAATTCGTACTCAGAACACAATTCTTTATATCTCTTTTTTTCCAGTACTCTATCAAAATGATGAAAAAAAAAATCCCTAACATTAAGATCACATTTCAAATGATTCTTTAGATCATTGTTAAGACTTTTACTTAGTTGCGTACTTCTAATTCACAACGTAAAGATATTTTTCATAAAACACGCAGCTCATTCATATCTTAGACAACAGATTCCATCTAAGCACAATCTTGCATAACTGCCTTCCTCCACGGACACCATGGTTGACCAAGCACTCTCAAACTATCTTTCATCCCCGTATCCATACATCAATTTACTAAACTCGGAAAGCGAACCATCATGATTCCCGAGATGTCTAGTGGCATTTTGCATAATATGCCAAGTACACAAACCATGCCATGTTGATGGCATCACTAACGCAAGAGCCTTCGTCATTGCGGCATCTTGATTAGTAAAAATAGTTTCGGGAGCCGGCCCACTGTGACATTTCAAAAAGGTCTCAAATAACAAAACAAAAGAGTCAACCGTTTTATCGTACAATAATGCCACTCCAAAAACAACGGTCAACCTGTGATGGTTAAAACCTATGAAGACACCGAACGACCGCAAACATTTATTCGTCCCATAAATTGTATCAAAAATAATGACATCACCAAATAGTTGATAATCAACAATCGTTTCTGGATCCGCCCAAAATAAATTGGTCATACAATATTTGTTATCCAATAGCATGTCGCTAAAAAATAAAGAGTTCTATAATTTTTTCTTTTGAAAATAAGAAAGTATTGCCCTTGCATCACCAAACTCTATACACCGTTGTCTCCTACCACAGAGAAAAGTTTTTTGGTCATCCGCTGTTTAACCCACATTACTCTTACCACCAACCTCAACTACAATTAGCTCGTGGGCTTGAGAAGGTCTCAAACCGGCGTCTTAGGTCATGTCAATTAAATGACCGTGCGCTTCCGAAACCTCCCTTCGCGATCTAAGCATGTGCCTCGTTTCTGGAGGTTCAAGGTCCTGGTTATGTGATTCGATAAAATTTTTAACACTTATTTTTTCAGTTTCCCTAACAAGTACACAATCCATCCTAACAAGACAACCACAATGTGTTTCCCATCGTTGTTTTGTATTTTCACCCCGTCACTTGTCTGGTAGACGCGTCCCTTCTCTTGAACAACAAAATGTTCTAAATATATCTACCTTATCAATTTTAGATTTCCTAACTAAATATTTTTGTACTGAAAATCCCATTCGAGTACCATGCTGCTTCCAATACTCCCAAGCATCATCCATATTTTCAAAAATCATGCCAATTTTTTGAATATTTTCATCCATTATACAGCTGCAGGAGCAAACAAAACAATGGCTACATTACGTTATTTGCAATAGGAGCAATACATACACAATGCATTTATTAATATATTTATATATGTATATACATATGTACATATACATATGTATATACACTGGACAAATACATGGACAAATACATGCATCCATGGTACAAATAATGTATATATTTATTTATATTATATTTATACATACATATAAATAAATGTATATATTTATTTATGTATTTATATATAAATATCACACAGTTATACATATAAATATACACACAGTTATATATTTATATATTTAGACGTACACAGTTATATATTTATACATATACATATACATATAAATATATATATATATTTATGCATATTTATATATTTACACACGACCCTACTCCTAAATCCGAATATCACAGCAGAACAGAATAATAAGCTCTGTTCTTATACGATTTCTCTTCCGACCCAAATATTCAGCACCCGCAGAGTTTTAAGCAACAAATATTTAAGTTTAAATAATAATAAGGTAGATTTGCAGTTGGTTTTAAGGAATGGAGGAGATTACTTGCCTAATATGCGACGATAAATAGTCCGGCAGCTTCAAACAGTAATAAGGTAGATTCGCCTATTGAAGATAATTAAGAATATTAATTGATCAAAAGTTACATACTACATATTTTTAAACTGAAACAAAAATCATTCCGCATTGAACAAGGCATAATATTACTGAGCTTTTACTTCGTATGTTTTCCATAAGGGCAGCTGCGGAAATCAGTCCGCATTGAACAAGCCATTCTTACTACCCAAACAAGATGGAGATGGTAACAGTATAGTCACATACAAAAAATGAAAAAAAAAAATCAGAAATAATGTTTCAACATCGAAGACCGAAATCCGACTACTGTATCGAGCTCAGCGAAAGTAACTAAATCAATTCATCTCTCGGTTTTCGTGAGGAGAAGAATACAAATTCTAAGCTAAAAGGAATTATTACATCCAGCATAGAATGAAATAATCAAATTTCAGGGAAAAAAAAATCCGAGCAGAACCAGAGGCGATTCCTTCAATTAATTAGAACCGAAAAATAGAAGATCGAAGCTGAGACGTCCGATAACCAGATCCAATACGGAGAGAGAGAGGGAGAGGGAGGGAGTACGTCAATTTTTTGCTGTTCAAGATGAGCAGCAAGAAGCTCTTCGTGTGTCTGGGCAGTCGTTGCTCCTGAGCGCATCGATATCGAGAGATGAAAAGCAGAGACAATGAAAGGAGGACTTCAAACACCCTAAAACCCCGAATTTGGAAGTCATAATAAAGATAATTATTATTTAAGATTAATTCTTATATCACTTGTTATTTTTTTTTCTATTATCAACCGCTTCTTATCAATTATTTTCTTGGTCATCCGAGTGAAATGAGTCCAGGTGACTTTGTATGCTCCATATTTTAGGGGTTTTGGCCATTTTATCAAACTATACCCCCAACGGGTATTGCTTGGCCAATTTTTATATCGCAATTGTTATATTCTTGGTTATTACTGTATGGCTTGGTTTACAACTTTTGATCCTATTCTTGTTTGGACCTTTATTTTAGTTAAATTTTATTTTAAAATTATTTTACTATTTGTTTATTTTGAAATGATAACATATTCCGATATAAAAAATTCATATCTAGTTATATATATGTTTTAGTTAGGGGAACAATCTTGCGCAAAAGTGTGAAATAATCTATGACTATTGTGATAATTATGGAGATGGAATTAATAATGTGCATTGAGACCATGATTCATTCATTAGAAATTGAGATTGCTAACAATATATTATAATCATTTCACAATATTTTTTCTTTTTTTTTTAAATGATAAATATTCAGATAAATATTAAATATATTACCGTTAATAGTAAAAATTATAAACCCATTAATGAAATATGTTGTTAGGGTTTTAAGGATCATATTTATAGTATTATAAATCCTTGTTATAAACCTTGATGAATGCTTGTATTATATTATATCATATCTATTCACATTTAGAATATTTATGTTTTTAAATTTTTAATGTTTTATTTTATTTTTATTATGTTCAGACATTATGTCTGTGGATGAATATCAATAAGACATTTAAAAAATATATATTATTATTAGATCTTAGCATTACAGTTTATTTTAAATTGTGGTCAAATTATATGCTTAATATTGTCATATTTGAACAAAATCATGTCCTTTATGGAATGAAACTACGTGGATTGTTTAATCATAGTATCATAATTACTTAACTATAAATGGATTAAAGTGATGTGTATTTAATATTTACCTAAATTTTTTAATAATTATATTTTTATCATATGAGTCAAATGAAAGAATATTAGAATTATCTCTATATAATATAAAATATATTTAGTAATTTTTTAAAATAACTAAATATTATAATCTTTATAATTTTATTAGATAAACTATTTCTTAATAGGTTTCGTGTTTGATAGAAAAAATATCGTTATAATTAAGAAATTAATCATCTTCATATCCTATCTTATAACTAATAAAATTATCCATTATAATTAAATGATGATTTTTTATTAACCTGATAATGGTTTTCATATTTAAATAAGAGATTTTTTTTTTTCAACTTCTCATTCATCTAGATGTTAAGGTTTTCGTTAATGAAAAACTACATTAATATCTTCCACAGAAGACTTTTTAACTTTCATTAAAACATAGAGATTTATTCAAATTTCTTAAAAGAACTATGCTAAATATGCTCTAATATCCAAGATTCTCTACCCAGAACCCTTAAATCATCTAAGACTAATCTCTCTTTGCACTGTGGTCTACAAATTAACCATCAAGATGACTGCTCCCGAGTGAAACGATCTGTCCCTCGAAAGCAAATTTTCTGCCTGGGAGGACAACAAGTGACACCCTTGCAGTTTAGATAACCGGCCGCATTGGTCCGGTTACCTTCGTCGCCATCGGTTTTTGCAGACATATTAGTAACACAGGAAGCATTTGTTCGGATCGGCGGCGCGTAAGTCCAATGGCTATGGCTTCGAAGATGTAGCTCAACAAATTTATATTTATAGAAAGAGTAAACTTTAGACTGCCTGACATACGAAGGCAACTGGAAGTTCACGTAACCCCAGCTAGAGTCAAACGGGGCAGGCAAATGACGATGGATATGGATTCCGATTATCTTAAATAATAAAAATAAGGATAATTAAATTGTTATGTCTAACTTCTAAAATATAATATTAATGTATAATATTAATTGATAGCAATAATATTTCTGAGTTAGTTTATGATACAAGCCTTCTTCAACTAGATGAACAATGGTATAGTGTAATACCATAAGTGTTTTATTGTATTTTTATATAAGTTATTAAGTGCTTATATTTTACTCTATCTGAAAAATAAAAGTATATATATACATATATATGTATTGTCTATCTATATTTTATACATATACATACTAAGATACTATTTTTAATTTAATATCATTATTTTAGCATGTTAAAATATGTTATTGTATTTATTTAAATTTTTAGGGTTTTTATTTTGAGCCTTTTTTTAAATAAAAAATTATATTTATGTAATAATTTTTTATTTGGTATTTATAAATTTAGAAATAATGACTAACAATATTGTAAAAAAATATTATTTTACATTAACATAGACCTTGACAACACATAATTAAAATAACTAAACAATAAATAATAAAGATAAATGTTCTCTAATGTATCTAAAGAACAGATTCTTATACTATAAAATTTACGTGATTTTTAAAACATATAGCCTTATTTTTAATTTCATGGAGATAATTTTTTTATATATTAAAAAATAATATTATGCCATAATTTTAAATGCTAATATGAAAATCAGGAGGCTCTATTTCTTTCTGTTAATCTATATTATTAATATTTAAATAAGTTATTATAATTTAACTATTTTTTAAATATATAAAATTAATTAAAATTATTTATTAAATTATAATTATATATTTTCAAAAATAATTAAAATATAAAAAAATAAACTCTACCTCTTAAGAAGAGATTGAAGCCACCCCCGACGCTAATACGAGGGGTTTGAAGTGTGACATGCGTGTAAGCGTTCGCTGCATGCAAGTTGCAGACACGGAATGCGAAACAGTTGAGAATTAAGACACGTGGCAAATTCTCAAAGCCTCAAGTTCTTCAAGAAACCATTTTCAAGGACGCACACGCTGCCCCTTCCCTCTCTTTTTCACGACTCAAAAAAATCAAATGATCCAAACAAGGCATTTGCAATGCTTCATATCCAAACAGACGCTTCCCTTATTTATTAACTTGGTCATTTCATTCCATTTCCACCTTCCAAATCACAAATGGCCGCTAACGAGAGAATCCATCCGCTCCCCGACGTCGAGGCACCGCCGCCGCTGCCCCCGGGTGCTCCACTACTACCATCAGACGCCATCAAATCAGAAAAAGGCGATTCAGCAGCGCTACCACCGCCATGCGCATACCTGCCGCCGCCACAACGCACCACCCCACTAGCCTACTCCGGTCCCCCGAAGAGGAGAAGCAGCTGCTTCTGCCGCTGCATGTGCTTCTTGCTCTCCCTCCTCCTCCTCCTCGTCGTTGTCTCCAGCGTCCTCGTCGGAATATTCTTCCTCGTTTGTCACCCCAGGATCCCCAAGTACTCCATAAACAGCGTGAGGATCTCCGACTTTGACCTCGCCGCCGATGCTTCCCTGGCGGCGACGTTCAACGTCAGCATCACAGCCTGGAACCCGAACAAGATGATCGGGATATACTACGAGGGTGGGAGCCATGTAAGCGTGTGGTACGCGGACACGGAGCTCTGCCAGGGATCGCTGCCGACGTTCTATCAGGGCCACCGGAACACGACGGTGATGGAGGTCTCGCTGACGGGGGAGACGCGGAACGCCACCTCTCTTGTGGCAGCAGTCCAGGAGGAGGAGCGGCAGACGGGAATCATACCGTTGGTCATTAAAGGCACGGTGCCAGTTAAGGTTAAGGTTGGGAAGGTTAAGCTGATGAAGATTAATGTAAAGGTTAAGTGCGGATTAGTCGTGGATATCTTGAGTGCTGGCAGTAATGAGATTAGTATTAGTAGTGGCCGCTGTAAAATTAGGCCTCATTTTTAGATTTTCTCTTCTGATTGTGTTTATTCCTACACACAGCCGTTGTTATTTTTTTAAAAAATAAAAAAATAAAAATCCTCTTTTATTCTTTCAAATTACAACGTATATAATAGCATGAGCGGTCAATATGCAAACTTTTAGAATCCGACGGACGAGACGCTTTTATTTTTTTATTTTTATTTTTTGCTTTTAAAGTTTCAATTTTTTTTATTTCTTTACTTTTAAAATTAAAAAAAGAATAACCGTTAAATTTATTTTAAATCCAATCTAACGACCCTCAAAATCAAATTAAAACCTTATGCCTCCCATTGTTTAGCTGTCTCTTTGCTGTGTAGCTTAGTCTTCTTCCTCTATTTCCCTCTTTTTCCTCTTCAACTGCAACTGCATGCACTGTGAGTTTATTTATTTCATCTTTTCTTCCTCTTCGGCTGAGCAATGTTGTTTTCCGTTAGTTATATGGGGTGGATTTTCTACGTTTTTTAGTGGTTAAAATTTAAGAATATTAGGATGAAATATTTTAAAAATTTTACCATTATTATATTCGTATTATTTGTGCAGGTGTGGTAGTTGTAAGAAGATTTGCTGCATTTTTATGCTTTAACAGTTTACATTGTCAGAGTAAAATAGTGAACAGCATTCGAGGATACGCTGGAGAAAGTGTTTGATAGGGAGAGAGTGCAGAGAAATAATAGAAGAAGAAGGGGAGACGACGCACAGCGCTATCTTGCTTTCATCGCTTGTGCTTGTTACTGCTGGGTCACACTGTCAAGGGAGATGTTGTGGCTACCGTTGAAGTTGTTGCCGGGCATGCTGTAAGCTGCCGATTTATTGCTCTTGTCGTTCATTATTGTCGCAACGTTGCTTTGTTTTACTGTATCTCACAATCAGGCAAGTGGCTCCCCATACGTTCACTATTTCCTCTCTCGCAAGTAAACATTCCTATTTTTCTGCAAGTAAATTCCACCTTTCTTCTTGTTGACGTTATTCCCTTACTTGCATGTCTAGATTTGGGAAAAATTGGCACTCATTTATGTGAATCGTAAAATTGGGGAAAAACATAGGTGCATGACATGGAAACCGGAAATTTGAGAGCTGTCGCTGAAATTTGGGCTTGATAATTTGCGGAATTATGTTGCAGTTTCTCTTGATTTACATATTTGAAGGTGAAGGTTGAGATTTTCTGTTACGGGCTTAATTTCTCAGTGCCCAATAGCACAGCCAGTGGAAGATGGGGACACTGATACAGCAACAGCAGCTTCACTTCGCCCAACAGACAACCGTCGCAGCTCCCGCCAAATCCGACTTCCCTCCAGATTTAGGGATTTTATTTAATTTTGCCCTGTTGTTGTTATCGCACACACCACATGTGGATTTCTGTTTTCTCCTTCTGTTTCTGGCCATGTGATTCCGTTATTCCCAATTTCTGTTGCTTACGTGTGATTCGGCGCCCCTTAAATGGGCTTAGGAGGAATACAGAAGGTAAGAAGGAATTATTCTCCTCTCCTGTCTACGCTTCTTCTCTCTCTCAGTCTGATTTTCTTCTTCCTTCGCCCGAACTCCTACTCTGTTCTGCTGCTCTTCTGCTGTGTTCTTGTATTTCACTTAAACAACCGAGGTGATAATCAACACCTCGGTACCTTAAAACTTGGGGGTCCCTGTAGCAACTCACCTCGGCAATCTTGAAGCAACTCACCTCGGCCCAAACAGAGTTCAGCACGCATCATTTTGGTGCTTTCATTGAGAGATGGCTGAAGGAGTGACCACACGATCGAAGGCTCTGGAAGATACAGTCACGCTGCTGGCGAAAGAATTGAAGGAGGTAATGACCACTGTGCAACAGCATTCAGAAGGAATGGAGCAAATGCAACAAACCATATTGGAACTTCTCCAACGGATGAACCCACCTTCACCGACTTCACCACTATTACCTACACCAACCACCCAGTCGTCCCCAACTATTCCTCCTCCGCAAATGCCCTATTCCGTCCTTCCTCCACTATTACCGACACCTACAGATACTCTAAACCATCATCACCTCCGTTTACCCAAGTTGGGAAATCCCCTTCTTCACGGGAGAGAATGTGACGGGTTGGTTGTTCCAGATTGACAGGTTTTTCCTCTATCACCACATTCCAACCGAACAAAAGCTCACCATTGCCTCTTTCTATATGTCCGGCGCAGCCTTGCAATGGTATCAGTGGATGCACGCTACACGGCAATTGGTGACGTGGGAAGACTTCTCTCGCGCTCTGGAGCTCAGGTTTGGGCCTTCATCCTATGTTAATCACGAGGCTGCCTTGTACAAATTGCGACAATCATCTACTCTGCTCGCATATATGAACGACTTTGAAACTCTTTCAACCCGAACCTCTGGACTCACCCCAACCAATTTGCTTAATTGTTTCATCTCGGGATTGCGCGACGATATACGGCGGGAATTGTTCCTGTTGAAACCGGACACTCTAGCCGAAGCAATTGGCCTGGCTAAATTGGTAGAGGAAAAATTCGATTCCGGCAAACCTAGTTTTCCCAGACCATCGCTCCACAAACCTTCCCCTTCCTCCTTCAATACCCTTCCTAGACTTCCTCCACCACCCGCACCTCCTTCTAAATTACCTATCAAAAGGTTAACCCCCGCGGAAATGGCATCCCGACGAGAACGAGGGCTTTGTTACAACTGTGATGAGCGTTTCGTGCCTGGACATCGCTGTAAGCCTCCCCAATTCCTATGTATGTTGGTTGATGAGGAGGTCGTTCCTGTGTACGACACCCCACCTTCTGAGGAGCCCGCACCAGATCAGGAAGTTGAATGTAGCAAACCAGAAGGCATCCAGCATAATCCGCCTGCTCAGGATGCCACCCCAACTATTTCCTTCCATGCATTAGAAGGCCATGCGGCACCAACAGCTCTGAGGCTGCAAGGGACTCTCAATGGGCATTCTGTGGTAATATTGGTGGACAGTGGCTCCACCCATAACTTCCTGCAGACCCGCTTAGCTCGATACTTGGGTCTTACAATCGAGCCCTCGCACCATCTCAGCGTCACGGTGGGCAATGGCGATTCGCTGCAGTGCGAAGGGTTGAGTACCAATATCGCCCTTACAATGGGGGATCACAAGTTTCCGGTAGATTTATATTTGCTGCCCATATATGGAGCTGATGTGGTATTGGGCGTTCAATGGCTTGCTTCCATCGGCCCCGTAATGTTTGACTATCAGGCCTTGTGGATGAGTTTCGAACACAAGGGTTCACGTCTGACCTTACATGGCATCCCAAGAGCTGGAATTGCTACGATGACCCTTCATCAATTACGGCGCAGTGACCTTACCAACTCCACGGTCACTTATTTCCAAATGACAGTGGCCTCTGTTCCAGATAACGCAGCAACAGAAAACCAGAATGCACTCTGGACTACCAGCCAATTTCCACATCTTACTGATTCATCGTTGGCAGAGGCACTTTGCAGCCTTCTACGGTCCTTCGCTGATGTTTTTTCGGTTCCCCATGGGCTACCCCCGCGGCGAGTAACGGACCACCGCATTCCCCTCAAACCCAATGCACTTCCGGTGAATGTTAAACCTTACCGGTATCCTCATTTTCAGAAAGAGGAAATGGACAGACTGATCAGAGACATGCTAGAGGAAGGCATAATTCGACCTAGCCACAGCCCATTCTCCTCTCCGGTCCTCTTAGTCAAGAAAAAAGACGGCAGTTGGCGATTTTGTATAGACTACCGAGCTCTAAATGCAATCACGGTCAGGGACCGATTTCCCATCCCAACGGTAGATGAGCTGCTTGATGAACTACATGGCGCCAAGGTATTCTCCAAATTGGACCTGAGAGCGGGCTACCATCAGCTAAGGGTCCATGAGGCGGACGTGCATAAAACAGCCTTCAGGACTCACGATGGGCACTATGAATTTTTGGTTATGCCCTTCGGGTTAACCAACGCCCCCTCCTCCTTCCAAGCTGAGATGAACACCATTTTCAGGTCTGTCTTAAGGAAGTTCGTGCTTGTTTTCTTTGACGATATCTTGGTGTATAGTTCTTCCTGGGAGCATCACCTCCAACACCTTACCATTGTGTTGCAACTACTCCGGGACAATTCTTTCTATGCCAAGCAGTCCAAATGCGAATTTGGACGAATTTCCATTGGCTATTTAGGTCATATAGTATCCGCTCAAGGGGTATCTGTGGATCCCGACAAAATTGAAGCGGTCCGGTCCTGGCCAACACCCATGAATGTGAAGCAGCTTCGAGGATTCCTGGGGCTCGCAGGATATTATCGACGGTTTGTGGCCCAGTATGCCAGAATTACGGCACCCCTCACTCAGCTGTTGCGTAAAAATGCATTCATTTGGAACCCAGAGGCTGCTACAGCCTTTACTGTTCTCAAACACGCCCTCACTACCACCCCAGTTCTAGCATTGCCTGATTTCACCAAGCCCTTTGTGGTCAATACGGACGCTTCGGGAAACGGCGTGGGTGCAGTGCTGGTGCAAGATGGCCGACCAGTAGCTTACTTCAGCAGGCAAATTAGCCCAAAATTGCAGACATCATCCACGTACGTCCGAGAATTGTATGCCATTACGGAGGCCGTCAAGAAGTGGCGCCAATACCTTTTGGGCGCAAAGTTTGTGATACACACCGATCACCAACCACTCAAAACTCTCATGACTCAAACAGTCCACACCCCTGAACAACAACGCTGGATCACCAAATTAATTGGTTATGATTTCGAGATTGTATACCGCCCGGGGCGAGAAAACGGCCCAGCTGATGCCTTGTCCCGGATGACCGAGGGCTCCTGTTATTCTATCTACTCTGTTTCCAGGCCGGTGGTCGCCTTATTGAGTGCACTGCGACAATATTACACTCGACACCCCGCTTCTGTAGAATTTGTCACTGCCCTGAAGAACCGCCCTGCAGAGTTTGACCACTATGCCTTACGGGACGGATTGGTACTCTACAAGAATCGTATATTCGTCCCTACAGACTCAGCTCTACAGGAGCTGATACTACAAGAATACCACAGCTCCCAATTGGGAGGCCACGCTGGATTTCACAGAACTCTAGCTCGGGTAGCTACCAATTTTTACTGGCCACGCATGCGGGAGGACATCCGCCAGTTTGTCGCGCAGTGTGCAGTTTGTCAACAGGTCAAGCCCTCCAATACGGCCCCACAAGGCCTACTGCAACCCTTACCCATTCCAGGGAAGATTTGGGAATCCATCTCTATGGATTTCATCACACATCTTCCTCCTTCTGCTGGAAGGACTACCATCTTGGTTGTGGTCGATCGGCTATCCAAATATGCACACTTTTCTTCCTTGGCCAGTAAATTCACGGCCTCAGATTTAGCCACCATTTTTATTAAGGACGTTTGTCGCCTCCATGGATTCCCTGTCAACATTATCTCAGACCGGGACCCTATCTTCATGAGTAATTTTTGGCGTGAATTGTTTAGGGCCCAGGGAACGGTCCTCTCTACCAGCAGCGCCTACCACCCCCAAACAGACGGACAAACTGAAGTCGTTAATCGTTGTCTGGAGGATTACTTGCGCTGTTTTGCTGCTGAACAACCTGCAACCTGGGAGAAATTTTTGCCGTGGGCTGAGTGGCATTATAATACCTCCTGGCATTCTGCCATCAAAATGACACCATTCGAAGTAGTGTACGGTAGAGCACCCCCTGCACTACTTGACTATATGCCCGGCGATTCCACCATCGCATCCGTGGATGAATTATTGTTCGAACGCTCAACCATTCTTGACAACCTCAGAACTAACCTACAGCGAGCTCAACTGCGCATGAAGCATCAAGCGGACGCGCACCGCACGGACCGAGAATTCCAGGTAGATGATTGGGTCTACGTCAAACTACAACCATACCGACAACTCACCGTTGCTAATCGCCGTTCCCATAAGCTGGCTAAGCGGTATTACGGGCCTTTTCGCATTCTTGAGCGCATTGGTCCAGTAGCTTACCGCCTACAACTACCGGAGTACTCAAAAATCCATAACGTTTTCCACATTTCCTTGCTCAAGCAGTGCCACGGTGACCCAAATGCCCACTGCGTGGCCCTGCCTTCCGACAGTTTAGGGTCCAAACCATTGATCACCCCTGCCAAACTGCTCGGTTTCCGTAAGATCCTCCACCTTGGCAAGCTGGTTCCACAACTTCTTGTCCAATGGACGGGCCAGACCCCGGAGGAGGCAACCTGGGAATCAATTACTGGGTTTCACCAAGAATTTCCAGATTTCAACCTTGAGGACAAGGTTATTTTTGATGGGGATGGTAATGTTACGGGCTTAATTTCTCAAAGGCCCAATAGCACAAATTTTTGGAAGATGGGGACACCGATACAAGAATGGCCTTAAGCACTTCGCCCAACAGGACAACCGTCATGCCTCCCGCCAAATCCGACTTCCCTCCAGTTTAGGGATTTTATTTAATTTTGCCCTGTTGTTGTTATCGCACACACCACATGTGGATTTCTGTTTTCTCCTTCTGTTTGGCCATGTGATTCCGTTATTCCCAATTTCTGTTGCTTACGTGTGATTCGGCGCCCCTTAAATGGGCTTAGGAGGAATACAGAAGGTAAGAAGGAATTATTCTCCTCTCCTGTCTACGCTTCTTCTCTCTCTCTCTGATTTTCTTCTTCCTTCGCCCGAACTCCTACTGCGTTACCGCTCTTTCCGCTGTGTTCTTGTATTTCACTTAAACAACCGAGGTGATAATCAACACCTCGGTACCTTAAAACTTGGGGGTCCCTATAGCAACTCACCTCGGCAATCTTGAAGCAACTCACCTCGGCCCAAACAGAGTTCAGCACGCATCATTTTCTTTGCCCTGATGAGAATCAGACGAAATGTGAACAAGCAGAGATCTGTGCTTTGTTTGCGAAAATGGTTACGGTGATGGTGGGTATATATGGACGGCGATGGATGCGAGTATATACTGGCAGCATGTATGTAGAGGGTTACTGTACACTATAAGAGAGGAGAGGAGATTCTGCGGAAGAAAATAAAAATCACTGCCCTTTTTGTTGTCTTCCTGTTCAAATTTTAGGGATATTGTACATTAAAATCTCAGCCGTCGGATTGGAACCAACGGACGGCTAAAATCTTTTATGACAAAATTTAATTTTAATCGTCTGATTATATTTACAATCAAACGGTTAAGATTAAATTTAGCCTACTAAACATATGGACCATCTAATTCCGATACGGTGGCCCACGTGGGGCATTGGTTACGGTGATGGAGCCCACCTCCCTCCCCCCTTCATTTTATGGTATTTATTGTTGGGGCGGGTCAGTTCATATGAATCGGATGCCCATGTTTATTTTGATGGAATCCAGGGGAAAAACCGGGTCTTAGTGTTTAAAAAAAAAATTTCCGGACTGACAATTTATATGCAAAATGCTGGAGGCTTTAACTAATGGGAATTTGCCGGAGGTTTAATTAATGAAACTGGGTCCATCCTTTTGTACAAGGCGTGAAGCCTTTTGGGAATCTGCTTGCTTTTCTTATAAGGTTGCTTAAGTTTGCGTGAATTGTGTTTATCTTTATTGATATTTTCTGGATTAATAGTTACTTCACAGTTTGACTCCCAAACTCAAGTAGAAGACTGAAGTTTCATATTCATTATGAAATAATATACGTTCATTTTATATTCCTTCAAAGATCTTTTGTTTTGCATGGGATCATGGTTATTGATTGCCAAATTTGTATGATTTCTATTAAACTTGTCGATCATTTGTTATTGGATTGCCAAAAGATATGCCAATTATATAACTGTCAGACTATTATTATCAATCACCTTGCCTGATACCAGATCATTAATATCTACCATTTAAAATGACTTATATGCAATTACTATAGGTACTTCATTGTATATTTTATCCAACTTGCAATTTTTTTTTTTTTTTGTGAGGCTTAATTGCTTTAGTTATCTTAATTGACTATTTGATTTTATCTAGCTTGCAATTGCTATAAGTAAATGAAGTCGTTCACCAATTTGTTCAAAATATATTATAGAGATTTTTCAAAGGTGACTATATCTTTGAACTCGAGAAAGATAGAGTGATCAAAACCATGGATAAAAATCATCAACATGGAGCGAAGGAATGTAGGTTAAGTATATCCCACATGCTCACAATAAGCGGGTACTAAGAACCCAGGTGGATTAGACATCACATTGTCGAGTTCTAATAGCAGTTCTGTACTAAATATTCTTTGAAAATTCAGAACATCTACCAATACAATCGAATGACGCAAGAAAAGTTTTCCAAATGAACCAAAGTGTTGATAATAAGCTAAATGAATTGAAGAGATTGTTGAGCAACACATGGATGTTAATGAAGCACACTTATTAGAATTACAGGTTATAGATTTATTGTAGTGATATAAAAGTTTATATGAGAGAGATAATACTTTTGCTTTGTTGATTTATTATTCACAAATTTTGTTGATTGTAATGGCACTCCTTTAATTACCTTGTCTCATGTGTATAAATTTATTAATTATTTCCTCGACAGTAAAAATTAATTTTGTCTTAATTGATATTAAGTGAAGAGATTTCTCTTCATTATCTAAGTATTTGCCAATTTATTTTAAGACAAAAATTAATTTCATTTCTTACGTGGATACAATTTGTTCATTTTAATTGTTTATTCTTCTCAAGTCTACCAAACTTAGTACAATGCCTTAAAACTTATATTTATAAAAATGTTGTGTTACTTGGTCATTGCATCAAATTACTAATGATGTTATTATATAATTTAATAAGTAAGCAATACATATTGTTGAAAAAAAAAAAAGATTATATATAAATATATTGTTGTATTCAAAATATTATATAAATAATATTATTATATACAAAATTTAATAACTACATAAATAATAAGGATAATAATGAGTACGCAAAAAGAAGACTAGGAATACCGAAAAATAAGAACATATTTTTAGAATTCATTAAATTTTTTATAACAGTGACAATTATACTTGTTTTCAAATGAATACAATTATATGTCATAATATAGAAGGACACTATCATTTAATTGCTAGATATTCATAACATTGATTATATACTATATATCACTTCTGATAACACTTTCACTCCTCTTCAATGCCTTTGCAAGATTTTTTATTAACAATCAAGGGATAAACAATGCAGGCATACAATTAATTAACAATCAATAATTAAAAATGGGTAATTTGTTACAAAGCTAGCCTAAGGTAGATTTAATAATAATAATATTTTTTAAAATTTAAAATTTTGAACAAATGTAATAACAAACGGGTAATCCCAAATCTGGGTGGGATTAATCAAACATATACAGGACCTAATATGAATAACCCACACAATATTTCATTGGATATAAATTCGAACAATATAAAAGCGACCTACTATTCAAATATCACAACGAAAAATATCCAAACAAAATAACAGCATTTATATGTAATATATCCAAACCAACAAATCTTAATACAAGGTCCAGAGGCTCTCAACCGGCCACACATAGATGTCCAAAATATACCCCCAAAATCCCAACATAATTAACAAAAACATTTATACTCACCAAACAAAAGATGCTGTATCAAATCACATTCAAAGTCACACACGTGCTACTTTTATAAACAGTCCAGCACTTGGGCATACATTAGGTGTGGCTCGAGCACTTACTCTTGGGAAAGAGAGCTCTCGAGCGTGCATTAGACACCACGCTACTAAACTAACAGCCTTTAATATTTCACAATATATAATTATTTTAATATACGTCCATTTAATCCAAAATCCCAATTAATATCCAAATAATCCAAATGGAGATTCGGGGTGTTACACAACTTGTCAGAAAAGACCTAGGTGGTAATTAACAGTCAATGATTCAACTGTTTACAAGGTCTACAATTAATTAATGGTCAAGGGACTTGATATGCGGACAAAGTTAATAGCAATTATTGACTTGATAAATTCGCTGTCCAGGAACTTGTATCAGTTTAACCTCAATGTCTGAAAATATGTATAAGAACAAAATTAACCTCAGCCATAAAAAATAACATATAGAGAAGATTAATTGACAGCAATTAATTAATCTTTTCACAGTCATCGGAATAATCTGGCAATTCACCCGTCAAGGCCATCTGTCCTTTTGTTTGTTCAACCAAAAACCCCACCCCCAGCTCCCAAAGCCATTTGACGCTGCTTCCATTAATCATCTTGAAGGCACAAAAAAGACATAGAATGCCATAGCAAACAGCCAATGAATGAGCCCAAGAAATGTTACCTTTACTGATAATTCTTGAACTAATTCTTCTTTGATAAGAAATATTATGACAATTATCAACTTGATGGATATATCATAATATGGGGTAACCCATAGTCAAAGAAAGCCCAAATAGCCTGTTGGACGGTCAACTCAAATAACGGCCCAACAAGAGGCGAATATCCAAACCCTGAAAGCCCCAAGACGGTAAATGCCAGCGTTGGCCATCGAGACATCCGCAGCGACTAACTTCGCGTACAAACGGTCAACTCGAACGTTGACCGAAAGTACTGTAGCAGCAGGCCCAAAAAGGCGTTAAACCTGTTACGGTCCAGGCCCAAATTGGTAGGCGAACTCGTGCACAAAAAGCAACGATCCTTTCATGATCACACACTTTTCTAAAAGCTGATCTTCTCCAAAAAGGTGGCAATAAACTCAACGCCAACGTTGGAGTCAAAACGGTCATAAAGAGATGAGAAGATTTGAATATCCGTTACATTGTTCAGTAGAAAAAGGATCCATCAAATCACGACTATCAAGCCCATCAACTCAGAGAAGGCCGCCATTGCCAGTCCAGAAGAACACGCTACTTTGCCCATAAAAGATGGCTCTCGTACTGTCCATATAAACTTGAGGTATTTGTTCTAGAAGGGACACGCACACGCATACTCACAACAAACGCAAATACGCACGCTTACACAGAAACAGAAGCTCTCTTTCTCACTTTCTAACTAATCTTCTTGAGAACAAGCTTCCTAAAAGATTTCTTACGGTCTAACCCACGAACGCTTGACAGAGTTTGAACAAAGACTCATCTTCTCCTTCTCTCTGCACAAGCGTTCATCCTCCAAACCCACCAAAGGCCTCCAGATTCCAGGAGACCTTTCCGATTTTCTGAGAATCGTTTCTTAAAACTTTCACCCTTTCAGGATGCCGTTTTCACACGCTCTCTGTGAACAGGAAGCAAGAACTCACATTCTCAACAAGCCAACACTCCCGACCATCCTACTCTCTCTCTCTCCTTTACTTATTAGTTTACCTTCTTTGTTTCGAAGGCTTTTTATTGACTTGAGCGTCAGAGTATTTTCGGTGGGACAACCTCCTGCCGACTCACTGACCTTTTGTTCACTTTAGTGGTGTGCAAGACTTAAACTCAGTGAACGAAGCCGGTCGAAGCAATCCAGACGAATCCGAATTTGTTCGAAGTCGGATCCAGGTACGCATCACAACTCTTTCTCGGCTAATGAAACTGTTAGAGATATTTATCTTATTGGCATATTCCGTGACCATATGTATTATTATATTGATATCGGGTTGTGGGTTGTCGGGTTAAAGTCCGATCGGTCCGCCCTCCACGCACTCGAGCCCGTCCAAAGACCGCCCGCTCGCCTGGAGCCCGCTAGCTGCTCGAGCGCATAAACCAGAATGGGGGCCGCTCGCTTCCTGCTCGATATCCGCTCGAGCCGATAAACCGATATGCCGCCAGCTCATTGCTCGCCCTCCGATCGCTCGGCGGCGGCCCCAACAAGACTTTTTAAACGCATTTTTGGCACCACTATAAATTCATACCTTCTTTTCTTGAAACCCCAAGCATGCCCACCTCTCTACGAAAATCAAAATGACCATTAAGACTTGAGAAGAAAGCTTTACATGCTTGATTGTTTTAGCTTCTCTTGAGAAATCCAAAGACATTACTTTGAGCTTCATAATTTAAAGAGGTTTCTCATTATTTTCTTTCTCTTTTTCCATTCAAACCTTCATCCTTCCACCATTGTTGGAGACTTTGGTTCGTGAAGAAGGAGACTCGTTCATGATTGGAAATTCAAGTGGTTCGAGGAAGATTGACGTGAAGACCGGAAGGTGTCTGGGTTTAGTTGCCACGGGCAAATCCAAGGAATTCCTTGGTAGGGATCACGTGATGGGGAGTAAGTCGGCTAGGTTAGCGCGTCGTTACCACCCGGTCTATAAGTTGATTTTCATAGTGCATTGCTTCCCTGGCCGTTGAAGCCCGGAGTGTTTTTCTCGATACCGTGGTATCGAGTTTTCACTTCGTCACCAAATATCGAGTCTTTATTATTGTTGTTCAATATTATATATATTGTGCATGATTGCTAATCTCGTATGTATCTAATATTAAATATCTTGTACGTGTATTAGATATTTATTATTTATTGTTGCTTCCGCTATATATTTTACGGGGTCGAAACACGTTAGCATGAAACGTGCTTTTTCAGAAACATATGGATTTCCATTGTTTGGATGAAGTTCTCATAACACATTGCAATATGAAATATCATGGAGCTACATTTGCTAAAATGCATAGAAATTACAACTAACTATTTTTAGGTTTTCTATCGGTTATATTGAGGCATTTGATACTCTAGAACAATGACAAATGATTGTTGAATGGTTGTTTGCATACGGCAGGCCATTAAATTTAGGCAAAAATACCTTTCACTTGAACAGTCACAGGGGCTCTGAAATCCTGGCACAAAATTGTTGGGTCTGGTCACTCCCTTGTGGGTAACCCAACAAATTAATTTGTCATCGGAGGATTTGTGGAGAACAAATCCGGAGAACTGTTTCCGGACAACGGGACGTTGACCGGAGGAGAACAGTAGACGGTCAATGGAGATTGGCCGTCGGCGCCAATCAAATCGGTCAGTGGGAGGTTGACCGTGCTGGCCGCTGAGCGGCCTGGCGGCGGGGGCGGAGCAACAGAGAAGACGATCAGCGGAGGTTGACCCGGATGGCCGGCAGAGCACTCTGAGATGGCGGGACCGGGCACCGGGGACGGACAACAGGGAAGTTGGCCGTCGACAATGACCTTGGGAGATCAGGAAGATGGCAGCGCGGTGGGAGATGTCTTTTCGATTGTCGGCAGTGTGGGTTGGGGCACAGTAGAGTTAGTGGGCAAGTCAGCGAGTTAGTGGGCAAGTTGCGAGCTAGTGGGCAAGTTGCAGGGGCTAGTGGGCGGGTTCTGCAGAGTTAGTGGGCAGGGTATGGGCGACAGGTTGTCGGACCATATGTAACCTACCTATTGGTTGAAGGCCTGCGGGGAAGCTCGGGAAGGTGATGGCGTGGCACCTATTATCCGCAGTGGTGACGAGCTGCTGGTCGGATGGGATTAGGTGGAGCCAGGGCGTCATAAATGGGTACCAAGAGCTTACGAGAGAATAGAGGTGGTCAAGTCTAGTGAAGGCCTTGAGAGCACCATGGGCGAGAATCGGGCCGGGGCTTGTGTTGGCAGGCCTTGTCTGCGCAAGGCTGCCTTATGCGGTGGTGGCTACGGCGGGTTGCCGTTTCACCAACACTTGTAAAATGTACAGAGGAGTGCACCCCCAGTAAGAGAGGGAAGAAAGAAAAACAGAGAGAAAAAGAGTGGAGAGTGTTTCCCGTTTACTCCGGTGAGGTTTTTCTTTGTTATTCTCGGGTGTGTAGCGGATACTCCATATTGGAGGTTTGTAACCCATTTTACATAGTGGATTTATTGGTGGACTATGTGTTTCGTGATTTTTTCTCTTCGGTTGGGAAGGGGTTTCCACGTTAAAAATGCTGTGCATATCTTGTTCATTGTTCCTACTAAATGGTGGCGTCGATGGCCAGAGGGTTTTAGGTTTTTTTTCTTCCGGATTTGGTGGATCCGGGTCTTCCGACCCCAACAAGTGGTATCAGAGATGGCTGAGATCGACCCAGGCCCGAAAAGGGCTGCTTGCGAAGGGTGCTGACCGAAAAGGGCTACCTGCGGAGTTGCTTTGATCTACTGTCGGAGTGGAGTGAAGCGTCGCAAGGAAACCGCCGAGTGAAGTGCCGCATGAGAGGTGGAGCCGCCGAGTCTCAGGGCGGTTGAAGTGTATCTGGAGTCATCGTGGAAGAATTTGTCATTTAGTGTGGAAGCTGGATGGAATGGTAAAAGCATAAGCGGAGTTCGGCGCAGGCCAGAGACGGAGCTGTGTAGGGCGAGGTGGAGGGTGGCGGGGCCAACGGCGGATAGCAAGTGGGCCGAGGCGGGACCAACGGCGGAACCCGGCGAGGTCAACGGCGGAGGCGAGTGAAGTCGAGGCGGAGTTGAGCGGGGCGAGGTGGAGGCATGCGGGACCAGGCGGGCCGGCGGGGCTAAGTCTGCGGCCGCGAAGGCATGGGCGGCGGGAGTCAGGCTATGGCGAGGCGGGCCGCCGGGATTCCCAGTTGAGGAAAGGCTGGGAAGGCGAGGATGACGATCAGCCGGGTAAGTGGCGAAGGTGTTCCCACAAGGTCGTGAGGGAAGTTTGTTGGAGTCCAGTCACTCCCTTGTGGGTAACCCAACAAATTGATTTGTCATCGGATGATTTGTGGAGAATAAATATGGAGAATGTTTAGGACAAACGGGGCGTTGACCGAGGAGAACAATGAGCGGTCGTGGAGATTGACCGTCGGCGGCGCCAATCAATCCGGTCAACGGGGAGGTTGGCCAAATGCAGCTGCCGGGAGCGCTGGCAGGCGCGGACGGGCAACAGAGAAGACGATCAACAGGAGGTTGACCGGATGGCTGCAGGAGCACTGCAGGATGGCGGACTGGCAGCTGAGGACGGACAACGGGGAAGTTGGCCGTCTGACAACTGGGCCTTGGAGACTGTGGAAGATGGCAACTGGCAGTGGACAGATGTCTTTCCAGGATTTGTCGACAGGCTGGTAGTTGGGCTGTAGAGTTAGTGGGCAAGTTGCAGAGTTAGTGGGCAAGTTGCAGAGCTAGTGGGCAAGTTGCAGGGCTAGTGGGCAGGTTGCAGAGTTAGTGGGCAAAGTTATGGGCGACAGTTGTCAGACCATATGTAACCTACCTATTGGTTGAAGGCCTGCAGGAAGCTCGGGAAGGTGATGACGTGGCACCTATTATCTGACAGTGGTGACCAGCTCTGGTCAGATGGGATTAGGTGGAGCCAGGACGTCTATAAATGGGCACCAAGAGCTTCTGGAGAGAATAGAGGTGGTCAAGTCCAGTGAAGGCCTTGAGAGCACCATGGGCGAGCATTCGCCGGGGCTTGTGTAGCCAGGGGCGCTGTGCGCCGGCTGCCTTGTGCGGTGGTGAAACGGCGGGTTGCCGTTTCACCAACACTTGTAAAATGTACAGAGGAGTGCACCCCCAGTAAGAGAGGGAAGAAAGAAAAACAGAGAGAAAAAGAGTGGAGAGTGTTTCACGACTCTCACCTTCAAAATTTTACCCAAAATTGCTCAGCCCCATCCCTTACTACTACCAGCATTAACCGATGTCCACATTGTTACTTCCGTTCCATGTCCAATTAATAGAACCGATAGTGTCTTGCTACCCTCCAAGCAGTTTTGTACACACCCTAGAGGTCTCACTACAATCTCTCTCTTCCTTCACCGTCCCTCCAAAAACTCCTAAAGAAATGACAATTCACAATGAGCCCCTATTATTGCCACTTATATTGTTCCCGAATGCCATAAAACTGGGGAGGAAACAATGGATGCGTTGCGGCCTTATCCGTCCCATCCCCCACTTACCCAGCCACCCACTCACATCAACTTGGCTATAGCACCAATCTCTGTCCCCTTTGAACCTGACTTTTCATCTAATTTTCTCCACCCCAACATAATTCAGGCCCTAGGCAATAAATCAATTCCTCCATTGAGGAACAAAAATTGTTAGTGTGCTTGGGATTCAAGAAGGCTGATTTGGGAAGATGAGCAAATAACAGCCCGGAGGCACAAGCTTAATGAGGGGAAAAGATTCACCAATTACAATTGTGGTTTTGACTCATCAAATGTTTGGGTGCTTCTGGAGCATCAGCCGGTGCAATAAAGCTGTGGGATCCACAAGAGGCAAAGATGGCTCGGACTCTCACCGGTCACAGTTCAAATTGTACTGCTTTAGAGTTCTACCTATCTGGCTCTACGCACAAGGGCCATGGTCTTAGGATTAATTCTATTAAGTTCACTCTTGATGGATGCTAAGTTGTTTCTGGTGGGCTCGCTAATGTTGTGAAGGCTCAGCAGACAGGACTATTAAGTTCTGGGATTTGGAAACTTTTGGAAAGGGTTGGGTCTGCGAGAGCTAAGGCTACAGGAGTATGTGCAACAACCTTTAATCCTGCTGGGAGAACCCTCTTTTGTGGGTATGAGGGTAATTTGATGGGTAATTCGTGGGAGCCCATAAGAAGTCATGATACGGTTGACATGGGATGGCCAATACTAGGTGACCGCTGCCTTCATGGAGGACAACTCATAGGTTACTCATATCTTTGAAACTCCATTGGAGTTTGGGTGGCAGAACTCTCGCTTTTGGAGCCATATGGGGCTTGTAGTGTACCCGAGGATAATTGCCCTATTGAGCTAAAACTTTATCCACAAGAAAGGCATTTGACTGACAAAGTGGTCCCAGTAGCCTCACGCACTCCGAGCTCATGTTCCATATCCCCAAATTTTGATATTAAAGAAATTAAGAATATATATGTGGACTATCCAAAGGAAAGGAGTAAACTATCAGCCAAGAGACAATTCCAGACAGTAGCCGGTCCTGTAAAACCTACTGTGCAAGCAAATGTCAAATCTTCTGTTGTGCCAAGTATTGTACCTAGAGAGAGCCCTACTGAAAGAGATGTGGCCACTGTGAGAAGAGAGTCCTTAAATCCTGTTAGGGATGATAATATTGACTCCATCAAGCCATCTTATTTGTGGAGGTCATCAAGCAACAAATTGCGCTCAAAGAGACAGTCGATGGCTGAAACTAGGTATTTGAGCAATGTAGTAGTTCCAAATTTTCCTGACAGGCTAGTAACAGGTGGTGGTGTTAGAGAATTATTTGAAGATGAATATCCTACTGTCAAGACTATTGAAGAAAGAGAGAAAGAAATCTCTCTCCTCATGTACCTTCTACTCTAGGCACTGTTGAATTGAAAACTCCATCTAGTGCAGTTGTAAAACTTTCACTGCACATTGCAAAATTCAAGAACAAATTACAAGTTGAGCGTGACTTGGTTCTATCAGAAAACTCTAGCATGCCACTCACTAGTAGTGGTAGACGTGAAAATTTCGATGACATGAAATCGCCCAGTAGAAGGGGGGTTGTCTGGCCAAGCTAGTGCAATCTCTGGCACTATCTTGATGGCTTACGGATGAGTATGGACTCTTTTGCTGTAGAGCTGTTGCCCTCTATTTCTACTGATGCGCAACTTGTTGGCACTAGCATCCTTTGCAAACGGTTCAGGGATGAAACTCTCCATAAATTGCAAACGGTTACGGACAGACTAGTGGAGCGATCGAGATAGCAAGATCCACCGGAAGGGCCGAACAGGGTAGTAGCAACAGTTTCCAATGCTTTCTCTCGATCAACTTTGAGGACAATGTTCTTTCGATGGAAGCGGCAATATTACGGACCTTATTGCTCAAAATTATCAAACATCGTCAGTTTATCCGACGAGTGTTGAAGCGTCAGAACATGTTACGGGTCCCCGTGAAAATATTGCTCAGAATGCATCATCCGATTATCAGTCCAAACAGAAGAGCAAACGGTGACCTCGGCAGCCCTTCGGGATTGTATTTACCAATCCATATTGTATTATTTTTCATATTCTGTTTTCCCTATTTGTTATGTTTGTTATTTCCTTTTCAATTATTTTATATTACTGTCATTAGGCTATTGTTGATTGGTTATGGGCCACAGCTGCCCACTTCTTATCATTGTAGCCCGATTACTATTGAGGGGAGGAAAAATCTTCCATTCTGTTTTCTTATCTCTCATCTCTCTCTCTCGCCCTTTCTCTGTGTTCTCTCTCTCTCTGCTCTCCCTAATTTCTCTTTGTGCCGAGTTCCCCCTCTGTTTCTCTTTGCCTGAACTCCCCTCTCCCCTCACTCTCCTCATCGTCGACGTCGATTTGGCCGCGACCATCATGAAACACGTATCATATTAATATTTTAAGACAAAACAGTTATAATATTTTTTTATATATGTTAATTTGAAAATCAGCTTTTATTATTTTTGGAAATGTATATTACTAATTTATAAAATTTCACTAAACTCAATCTAATTTCAGACAAAGGTAACAGTTATTGATTCATTGTCTCACTCAGTTGATTAAATGCAAGATATTATTTTGAACAAATCATATACATTTTTATTCACACACGGTCATGCTGGAAATTGTTTATAAATACACACGCACACAGTCAGCGTCCAAACACACACTCATATATATTTTCGTACGGACATCATCCATCTGAAACACTCACATACATTAATATATGTATATACCATTTGATATATATATATATATATACACTCTCACACACACATAATGTTTAGACGTTTACTTCCCCGATACACAAGTAATTACATTTTTTACACAATTACACATTGTCTCATGTATTCATACATATACATTATCACTCGAGTTCACCATTCTCTTCCATTTACCCACCCAATTCCCAATTCATTTCTTACTGTGCAAACGGCCAACCGCCTAGTAAAGCATGAAGCTCTATTTTCTACTATTTTAATTTTGACCCAAAATAATCATGTTTTACAAAATGATCTCGACAACTAACAACCAAATTTTAACATTAATAAGAAAAAGTGTTTGTTGATGTCAAGAGATGGAATAATTTTACTTGCTGATGAAAAGGAATAATTTTACTTACCTAATTCAACGAATAATAGTGGCAACGGTTTCGAACAATGAAGGTGGACAACGACAACAAGAAATTGTCGCAATGTATTGATAGCTTTCTTTCTGACGATATCCAGCGGTGACGATGACGATAATGGCAATGACAGTAGCGAGCGTCCTCTACTCTCTCTCTTTGTTACTCCACACACCTAAATGAAAAGGAAGACATCCACCGGATATGTAAGGATGAAAAAATGGTCGATTAAATGGATGAAGAGGAAGAGGAACAGTCGACAGCAATTAACGGCGGCCGGTTAAATGAAAAATAAGGAGAAAAAGAGGAAGAGGCAACGACAGATACAGAAAGGAAGGAAAAAGAAGAGAAACGCAGCAAATGGAAACGGGGTTACTGTGTAGCCGCCAGAGATTTGGAGCACTGGCCGAAGATAGAGAGGGTAGATTCGAGTGCCAGCCACTAAAGATTTGGAGCGAAGCATGGGAGAACAGATTGAAGCAGGAGAGGAGAGGGAGAGAGGAGACTGCGCCATTATGGTAACTTGAGGAGGGAGAGAGATAGAAATTGACGTTTAAAATTCAGGATTACTATGCACATTAATCCTAGTCGTCGCATTATATGAAACGGACGGCTGAGACCTTATCAAATAACATTTAATCTTAACCATTTAATTAAATTTAAAATCAAACAGTTAAAATTATATTCAGTCTAAAAAACATGTGGGCAATTTGATTCTCGTCGGTGGCAACGGAGGCCCCCGGAGCCCATATGTATGTGCGATTATCTTTACAGCATTTTCTCCTTGGAAATTGTGTTGTAATGTAACTTCATTGTTGTGCCATCAGGATTCAACATTTCAAAAGAATGATGCTCATTTTTCATCGTTTTGTTGCCTTCTTCACCCTATCTGATTACGCACAAAGTCAAGCTAACGAATCGTTCTGACTATTTGGATTTCACCCATCAAATCATATGAAAATAGAGTTCGGCTCCTATATTTGGAGGAGGGAAAAATGGTGACCAACAAGACAACTAAATAGATTCGTCGGGAAAAGAGACGAAGGGATCAATGGGTACACATCTACATGCCACAGCAAGTACAAACTAAATAGACGAATTTACATAAATAAGAAAGTTTTGAGGACCGGTAGAAGGAAATTTAAGACCATTTTATAAATTAGAAAGTATTCTATTCAAGATAATAATTCTAATTAATCAGAATCTACGTAATTGTGATTAGAATTTATATATTTCTGTTTCCTTGTATGAAAGCTAGAACTAAATTATTCTGCACCTTAGAAATAGAACCCCCATACCGTTTAAAGGTGAGCTTTTTAGCGGGATATAAATAAATGTATGCATTTATATCATCACCTAATCAGGCTGTTTCCAATTCCTCTTCAGCATTACTTTCTACAAAAATTACCAACATTGAATGCTCGTAAAATGATAAGCTATCCCGGCAAATAATATTAATGTAATATTGTGTGAGTGGATCCTGGTGTCCTCGTCCCGTGTAAGATGGAAAACATTTTAATATTGTTAAAAGGTTAGAAGAGGTTTAAATCCATTTGCTAGAAAAGCAGTAATTTTATGACATTGCAGTATAAAAATTCCTACTAATAGGCATTTATCAGTATCAGAAACTCCTGCACAGCATTCAAGCGACAGAAATGCAGTGTTTCTAATGAAACACAGGTATAAAGACAAATATAAAATTATTGGATAATTCTAAAGAAAAAGAACAAAGCGCAGGCAATACCAACCGTAAAGTCAAAATAAATTCTCAATATATATATATATATATATATAATAAATATGACTTCCAATTGAAAACCCAATAATTGTAAAAACCAGAAAAATGCAACAAATCTCCTCACAGCTACTACAGCCATGCAAATAATACCAACATAATCATCATAAAACTTTTTGCAATATTTTATCCTAATAATACCTAAAATGTTAAACTATTAAAAAATGTAAAAATTTTACTCAATACAGCTGAAAACAATATTGCTCAGCCAATGACAAAGAGAAAGATGCAAGGAAATAAGCATAATTGCAACATATGAGATTACACTTGCGGAAAAAAAATGAGAAGAATGGGCGCATAAAAGATTGAGGTGGATAGCAAATAGACGACCAAACAATAAAAGGTATAAGGTTTTAATTTGATTTTAGTGAAGTATTGACATCCATTATAGTTGAAACAAATTCAACGTTTGTTCTTTTCTAATTTTAAAAGCAAAAAAAAAAAAAAAAGGGTTTGTTTTTAATTTCAAAATTAAAAAAAATAAAAATGATGCATCTTTTAAATTGAATTCAACGGACACGTTTTTATCCCCCTCGTCCCCGCGTTATTCATCCCATGTCATATGTCAATGATATAAGACATTAGGTTGACTCAAGGGGTTGCAACGCGCAACCCATACGGTATCAACTCAGGGTGGCTTACGTTTTTTTAAAAAAGTAATTATGAAATTTTAAAAATATATATTAAAATTTTTATTTTTTTTAATCAAAAATATAAAAATAAAAAATAGTTAAAAATAATTTTTTTTATATATAAAATAAAAACTATTAAATTTTTTAATCTAATGAATCCCCGTTACATCATAGATGATTGTAACGTTTCGTGCGTCGCTGCCATCTCGAATCCGACATTACGTAGGATATCTCATTGTTACAACCGTTTTTAATCCAAATTAAAAATTAAAAGTCAATGAAAGAAACTTCCACGAAGCAGCGCCGCCACTGGAAGAATGAGAAGCGCCGGCGGCCTTTTCCCATCACAATGCGCCCGCCAAATTGCGTCCGCCACGTTGCGTTGCGCCGTCTTTACAGCGCTCATAACGTCGGTCCGATGGTCATCGAATCTAACCTCCACTCTCTCTCTCTCTCCCTCCCCTACTCGAAAGCATAAAATGCAACTTCGAAGGGAATACATTTTACCTTCGAAATTACAAATGGCCAATAATGACAGAACCCATCTGGTCCCCGACGTCGAGGCACCGTTGCCGCTGCCATCCGGCGCGCCACAACTACCACCAGACGCCATCGAATCAGAAAAAGGCTATCCAGCTGCCCTACCACCACCATACGCATACCCGCCGCCACCGCATGGCACCACCCCGCTAGCCTACACTGGGCCCCCGAAGAGGAGAAGCGGCTGCTTCTGCTGCTGCATGTGCTTCTTGTTCTCCCTCCTCCTCCTCTTCCTCCTTCTCCTCCTCCTCTTCATCCTCCTCCTCCTCCTCATCCTCGCTGTCACCAGCGTCCTTGTCGGAATATTCTTCCTCTTTTTCCACCCCCACATCCCCAAGTACTACATAAACAGCGTGAGGATCCCCCACTTCGACCGCGCCGCCGACGCTTCCCTGGCGACTACCTTCGACGTCAACTTCACGGCCTCGAACCCGAACAAGAAGATCGGAATATACTACGAGGGTGGGAGCCATGTAAGCGTGTGGTACGCGGACTCGGAGCTCTGCCGGGGATCGCTGCCGACGTTCATCCAGGGCCACCGGAACACGACGGTGATGGAGGTCTCGCTGACGGGGAACGCCACCTCTCTTGTGAAGGCAGTCCAGGTGGAGAAGCGGCGGACGGGAGCAAACCTTTGGTCATTAAAGGGACGGTGCCGGTTAGGGTTAAGGTTTGGAAGGTTAAGCTGATGAAGATTAAGTTCAAGGTTAAGTGCGGAATAGAGGTGGATAGCTTGAGTGCTGGCCGTCATGAGAATAGTGTTAGCAGCAGCAGGTGCAAAATTAGGCCTCATTTTTAGGTTTTCTCTTTTGATTGCGTTTATACAAACTACGTCCCATATCCTCCATGAAGCTTCCACTCTTCCGCTTCTCCGCCCATATCCCCCACCCGATTGTCAAGCTTAGAGTTGGGAGAAAGAGAAGAATATATTACAGGCTTTTGTTTTCCCTTCGGTTATTCAAAGATCAGATATGTGGGTTGTAAAAAGCAGATCTTTTTAGTTTGTAAAAAGATCTTTTGACCTTTTTTGATGTCATAACCCTCGTTGATTGTTTTCGGTAAAAATTTTGATACTTCGGTTATAACCTAGTTTGCTAAATTAAATTTTGTGCACACTTTTTTTTTTTTTATAGATATCATAGGTCATTATTTTTAACTTTAACTTTCTTAAATATGATATAATTTTTATGCATTCTTCTTGGATGTCATCTCTCTAAACGAGATGAACTTTGGAGCATGGGACATTTCTATTTCAGATTCTCAAGATCTCTAAGGAAAATTATGATCTTTGGAGCATCCAATTCAAAGTATTGTTATAGTTGCAAGAAATAACCCTATTCACAGTGCATCAAGCCATAGATGAGATGAATTTTGACAAAATTGCAAATGGAAAAACTTCAACTAGGGATTTGTTTATTGATCTGGATGAAAGAGTGAAAAGACATGTAGCCTTCAAAGATAATACGCAATACAAGATTTGTGATTTTGGCAAATTTTTCACTGAACTTAAAGACGATGGACTTCATGAATTTATCTCCAATGTCTATTATGTGCCAAAGTTGAGATGAAAGCTCTCCAGTGTTGAACAAATTTGGAGAAAAACTACAATGGTTGGGCAACTTTTGAAACCTGGTGACTCGTGAGAACATGACAAGAGGGAGGCTTTTTCCACTACCCAGATGCTTTAATGCATTCGTACGTGATGATTCTTGTCTTTGGCATTTTAGGTATAGACATGTCAATAACGGCAGTTTGCAACTTCTTTCAACTAAGAGAAGGTGAAGGGATTGCGCTCTATTACTCATCCAACTCAGCTTTGTGAACGTTGCGTTCCCGGCAAACATCAACGATGAAGATTCTCTCGAACCGTGAATTGGAGAGCATATCATCCATCGGACATTGTGCATATTGATATTTTGTAGACCATTCAAGCCAATATCAAATTCAACACAAGTGTTGGGTTCTAAATTCCTTGTTTGAAAGTTAAAAAGGATGAATTGATAATACACAATAAGATAATGATAATCGCAAATAATAAGACATGCAAAATTTTACGTGGAGAATCTCTTTTCAAATGACAAAAAAAACCGCGAGGCTATACATTTAAAAAATATTCACTAAACGGTATGTCCAGTTACCAAAATCTAAATAATATAAGGATACAATATCCTAAAATAAATAAGCTCGAGTAATAAAAAATATAAGATAAAAGAGAAGAAAATAATCAATAAAATATCCTTCATAATTGATGGGTATGTACATAGTGGGCTGGCCCAATAAGAAAAACGGTCGGGGTCCACGAAGGCCCATATGTGTGCCTGGATGGTCAACGCTAGCGTTGATCGTGTGAGAAGCCAACCGGGCAACCACACGCTCCCGTGAGACGGTTAACGTCTCTGTTGATCGGAAGCATTGTGGTAAGCAAGCCAAAAGGTGAAAAACCTTACATGGGCCAGGCCTAGTTGGGCCCGCACTTCCGTACACGATCAGCAACGGTCTCTTCACCTGATTTTGCGCCTTCCTAGGAGCCGATCTACACTAAAAAGGATATTAACAGATTCAACGCCCTTCCCATGAGAAAGACACCAAATTCTCTCTTTCAGCCTACTGTAGACTCAAATGGTAACAAAATACAGAAGGAAGGCAAGCAATCTTGAGAACCGTTGCCCGCCAAAAAAGGAAGCAATCCCAACAGAATGCATAAGTCAAGCCTTCCTACTAAAGGAAGGTCACCCGATATTGTGCAAGAATCGCTCCTTCTCGACCAAGAAAGGTCGCCCTACCCTCCATCTATATAAGCCCACGAAGTCTCCACTCCAGTGCACGCTCACTTCTAAGTACAAAAACGCTTACTGCAATAATCCCACACTAAGCTTTCAAATTTCAGAGGCACCTCTCTCTAATATCTATCATAATATCTCGATAGTTCTTCAAGCTTCCACGCTTATAAAACTCAGTCTCCCACTCGTTCCCCGTGAATGCAGAGTTGGAAAAACATTGCTCGTCACTGAGTTGGAAAAACACTCAGTCCTTGCCCTCTCATTCTCTCTTTTTTCCTCTCAACTCTCATTTCCATTTTCTTTCTTAAAAGTCAAAGGCCTATTACTGACTTGAGTGTCGGAGTATATCCCGTGGGACAATATCCCGTCGACACCTGACCTCTTGTTTGTTGTTGTGGTGTGTAGGGTCCAAACTCGGTGAAAGGAGTCGGATTCAGACAGTCAAGTAGATCCAAACCTATTTGAAGCTCGGATTCGGGAGCGCATTATTGACGCCGTCTGTGAAAAGCGCTTACGAAAAGCCTACCACACTTTTTCATAAAACTCTATCATCCTCGCCGCCTGAACTAACCAGAATGGTGAACACAATAGTGCAAGCTAGCGAACCAGTTAGAAACGCGACCTCTCCCGGCCAGGACCACACTGCTGGTGCCATAGTCAACGGGACGGTCAACGGGGTGTGAGTACCTTTCTTTCAGCATCTGGTGGAGTATATGCAAAACACCAATAAGATACTCAAGATGCTCTGCTCCTGACAGGAGCATCCACAAGTGAGGGCTCCGCCCGCGGCAGTCACCATACCGGCCTCCAGGAGAGGAGGTCAGAGGAAGAAGAAGCCAGCCAGATCCCTAGATCTTCACATGCTCCAAGTGAGATCAGGCTTGAAGAACGCTCAGGAAGCATGTCTCTGGAGGAAAATCCGGAACGGAGGAGCCCCCAATACTCCTTAGTGGAGATCAGGAGCCCAGTCCAGGATGGAGCCTCCAAGACAGTCAGATCCACTGGAGACAGTAGCTGACCGGCTACTGGCCATTCCAAGAGATCAGCCAACGCTGCTCGGGAAGACCCCAGGTTGGAGAAGATCTGAAATCGCGTGTTCAAGGACAATGAGCACGCCGTTGATCTGGATAAGTCTCCTTTCACAGCGGAGATACTGAACCGTCCAATACCGGTCAAATTCAAAATGCCTCCCCTTAACTCTTACAATGGGAGTACTGATCCGATAGATCATCTCGATTATTTTCGCACCCATCTGAGTCTGCAAGGGTTGGAAGATCTAGCGATGTACTGTTGATTTCCGCTCACGTTGAAGGAAGACGCTCGTATATGGTTCCACCACCTCCTTTCAAACTCGATCGGAGGCTTCAGAAGCTGACTGATCTCTTCAGAAGTCGGGAGGAAAAACAGCCGTGGCACCTCTCCCACATCAAGCAGAAGCAGGGGGAATCCACGGAGGTTTCTGGAACGTTTTGTGGCAGAAGCCAGGCGGATCCCAGGCTCATAGATAAAATGAAGTTAGGCAGCTTCATCTCCGCGCTGACGTACGGGTTTTCTTCAGGCACCTGGCACAGCACAAGAATTTGCAGACCTTCCAAGAGGCAGAATCTATCACCCAGACTTACGCGGCGACGGAAGAGGCCAACGAGACTAAACATCCAAAACGGACCGAACAGCCTTGCTCGTTCCCCGGAGGGGGGAAGAGGAAGTTCAACGGTAGCGATCACTCCCGCCAAAAGTACTACAGGACCAAACCACTAGAGCGCAAGGACTATGGGCCCGTCAGTCTAACGCCCTAGACTGATACACGTTCGAACGTTCTCATGCAGAACCGGCCCAGAGACATGCTACCTGCGCACGGAGAAGTTAGCCTTAGCTCTCGTATTCTCCGCATGAAAACTAAGGCCCTACTTTCAGGCACACCGCGTGATAGTTCCACCGATCAGCCTCTGAAGAGCATTCTTCAGAAACCCGACATTTCTTGGTGACTGGTAAAGTGGGCTATCAAATTGTGCGAGTTTGATATCGAGTTCTGACCCAGAACTGCCATAAAAGCGCAGGTTAGGGCTGACTTCATTATCGAGACCACGACCCAAATTCTCGAAAAACAATCCCTGGACAGCGCGGAGCAGCATGAGGGAGTTCCAGTTACGCATTCTGGGAAGGAAGAATACGTAAAATTTGGTGTTCATTTCTCTTCTCTTGTATCTATTTTATGGTTCTTGTCTTCTTTATCAGTTAGCCGTCCATTCCGACCAACAGAAGAAACTGTTTTTGTATTCTAGTCTGCAGGCCGCCCGTTGCCCACCATGATTAACTATCATAGGACGATGATTAGATTCGACGATACATTATCGTATGATGTGATGCAGATTACTTTGTATAATTTTTTGAGGCATTGTTGAAATACCATGATAAGAAGGTGCCAATTACTATATTTACTAATCAAGATGCTGCTATAGCAAAGTCAATGTGACTAATGATGCCCAATACTTGTCACGATTAGTGCATGTGGTATATATTATAAAATGCTACTAAGTGCCTAGCTAGATATGGCAGCATTTTTTCAGAATTTAAGAGTTGCATGTTCTACTACACCAATAAATACGAGCTTGAATCTGTATGGGCAATGATGATGTCTAACAAAGATGACAGTTGCGCATGATTATGCTTAGATAGTATTTATTGTCTAAAGTATAAATGGGTCACATACTATATAAAAAATATTTTGACATTGTGTATACGTTGTGTACACGGAAGTTTTCTGATGAACAGTTCGGTGTGCCAACTTTTCAGCCAAGAACAACTTTACCCTGTTTCTGAACTGTTTGGAAGCAAATTTTGTAGGTCACGCTCACATCGACAAGAACTTTCCAGTTCCTGTCTCTCTCTTTTCCTTGTCTGGACGAAACTTGGTCTTAATTTGGTACCGAAAAAATGCAAGCGGGAGAAGAAAGATCCTGGTTAAACGAGAGTGTTTTATGTCCCTAGAATTTGAACGAGAAAGTATTAGGCCATGTTGCTATTCTAATTTTCACATTATTTAAGCTAATGACCATTAATTGTTGTGTATGTATTGATTTCACCCGATCCCAGCATTGGACGCATTTTTGTAAATATGAAGGCAAAGCAAGAATCTTCCATCCATTTGTCATGATCCATTTACAACTTATAAGATTGTTATTAGGAGTTCATGTTCTTGTCTTGACTACAGACTGAATTTTTCCTAAATAGACTGCTCTTTTCTGAAATGCCATTTTTGCCCGAAGGCCTTTCATGGAATTTAGCATGGCAGCGTCCTTTGATACATGGGTTGCCAAGTAAGAGTGGTAGCCCAACTCACTATGAATTTAAAAAGCCGTTTCAAATAAATTTATTGATATTATGCCCCTGTATATTGTA
Source organism: Nepenthes gracilis (assembly GCA_033239525.1). Classification (NCBI taxonomy): domain Eukaryota; kingdom Viridiplantae; phylum Streptophyta; class Magnoliopsida; order Caryophyllales; family Nepenthaceae; genus Nepenthes; species Nepenthes gracilis. The sequence goes on from BSYO01000010.1 coordinate 630,808, forward strand.
TTCTTGTTGCTGCCATCAAATATTAAAATAAATAGGCAAATTAATGTCACATTATGCCAATCAAACATATACTCAAAACATTTTTATGTTAGAACTGCCCTCCAGAGTAACATTTTGTTGGGGCCGAAATATATAAACAATTGAACCAGTATGAAGAATTTTTGACATTTTTCATTTCTATAGGGCACAATGATTATACAATCGTGAGATATGAGAAGGGTTAATGTACAGGTGCCATTAGCCTTACAGCATTTGCTCCTTGGAAAATGTGTTTGGCGGTTTAACTTCATTGCCTTTGCCATCAGGATTCAACGTTTCAAAAGAATGATGCTCATTTTTCATTGTTTTGTTGCCTTCTTCACCCTGTCTGATCACTCACAGAGTGAAGCTCACGAATCGTTCTGACTTCCTGGATTTCACCCATCAAATCATATGAAAATAGAGTTAGGCTCCTATATTTGGAGACAGTTGAATCCAACGAACACGTTTTTACGGCTTAAAATATAGTTATTATGACACAAATTATTTATTAACTCTTAAAACTTTATGATATGTATATCAGTATTTTTCTCCGATCATTTTTTTTTTTATATTATCTTCAATCTCTTTTAGTTTTATAAAATAAACTAAATTAAAATCTATCAGTATGAAAAACAAAATTAATTTGAATTATATTTATGAATAAATTTAATTTAAGTCAAAATAATTTTTTTATTAATAAGTGATGCATTCTTGAATTCGAATTGTTATACGGATTAAAGAATCACCTAATATTTCGCGTTGAGTCGAATTGGTGTAGGTTTGGTCATCGTTTCTAAAAATCTGGGTTCTGTACAACACAATTAAAAAAAAAAGGGTTAAAGGATTGGAAGGACTCGCTCTACAATTTATCTTTTGACACTCAAATTAGCAATATCTCTCAATGAATAGAAATATACGAGGATGTGAGAGATGCATGGATGTATGCAAAGGGGGATTGAGTGTTTCGATGCACCCAACTGTAGGGCAGCTTAAAGGTGCACCCGACCAGGGGCGACTTGGAGGAGCGCCCGACCAAGGGATGGCTTTGAGGTATGCTCGATAAAGTCGCGGCTTAGAGGTACACTTAATTAAGGGACAACTTAGATGTGTGTCCAGTTCAGAGGCGGTTTAAAGATACGTTCGACTAAGAGACGATTTAGAAGTGTGCTTGATAAATGGCGATTTTAAGGTATGCTCGGCTGAGAGACGGTATAGAAGTGCGCCCAACCGAATGGTGGCTTAGAAGTGCAACTTATGGGGAGGCGACTTAGAGATACGCCTAACTACGGGACAACTTAAAGTTGCGCTCGGCTGAGGGTGACTTATGAGATTGAGAATTGAACTCATGGGATGGAGGATGGGGGATATGGCACCCAGATGGAGGGCCTTCTGGATGGCAAGCTCCTTGGACAACGGGTTGGCCTCCTCGAATGGGGGTTCCCTTGATGAAGGGCTCCTTGGATAGAGGGCTAGCCATGTGGAGGACTGACTTCCTGAAATGCGGGCTCCCTAGTTGGCCTGCTCCTTGGACGGTGGGCTAGCATCATGGAAAGAGGAAAGGCTCCTCAAAATGAGGGCTCCATGGACTGAGGGTTGCTGGCCTCCAAGAAAGAGAGCAAGCCTCCTGAAAGGGGGCAAGGCTCCCCGGACGATGGGCCATTGGTCTCCTGGAATGAGGGTTGGTGTGGCGCCCTGAGCCCGAGTCAACCAACCCAACCCAGATCGACCACACGAAAACCTAAAATTATAAACAACCACATAAATGCATCATATAATAATTATAATTTTCATAATAAATTTTTTAAAGATAATAAATGTCTACAATATTAATATCTTAAAAACACAGTCTCGATAACATATTTAAATAAAATCTCGATCAATGAAATTAACTCTAGAGCTTCTTTTCATGAGTTTCTATCTTCAAGATTATCTCTATCTTGAAATTCCTCAGCAACAGTATGGTCTCTTTTAACCTGTCATAAACTTGTACTTGGGAGCCAAGAAAATATAACGGTGAGCTAAATGTCCAATAAGCAAATAAATCAATAATAGAATGCAATATAACATCTCAAATAATAGTAACAATATAATTACTTATATTAGCAAAATCAATAATTACCCAAGATTCAATCAAACTACGGTGTTTACAACTCAAAGGCCATATGACAACAAAACTTAGAGATACGAATTGGATTCCACAGAATTCTAGTATCAACAACGATATAGATTCCATCGAACCCATCACAAAAGAGGCCTCATTTATATAAGATGCTATAAAAATCTTCGTGGATCTTATACATTACTGTGAACGAACAATCCATACACCCGCTCCCAACGGCTAGGTAATCTACGAGGTAATGGTGCTCGTAAGTTTGACAAACAATCCCATAGTCACATCATATATACCAGCCATAGTATGCAAGTACCGTTTCCAATTCATATGAACAATATTTCCGTTACCCCATCGAATAACCCGCACGTAAACTGTGATCATCTAATCCACGCCCCTTTGAGAATAGAATACTCATATCATCAACAAGTCAAACCCAACACTACCTCGGTACGATATCTACTGATATCTTACGCAATAGGTTCACAGGATTATAAGTATCCCTCTAAATGACCCCAATCACCGAAATATGACTTCAATATCGGAAAGAGTAGACCATACAAAGGTGCCACAACCTCCCATTCGACTTGATATTTTAATATTTTTATACGCTCTCCTAAAGTTAGCTATAAAATGTCAATAAAATATACACACATAGCTAAGTCAACGCAAAAAATAAATTATCATAAATTCATCAAGAGAATCCATGAATGATTCGATGGCCGAACATAAAATATAGATACACATGCACTACCAGTATACACATACACTGCCAGCTTACAGGATTATATAATATTATATGCACACACTGCTGCACACAAATACTACTATCAGTCTACGGCATATTAGTATAAATACTATCTACTATGCCAAATTTATGTAAGAATATGCATACAATATATATATACATATGTATATATACACACAATATATGTGTACGCACATACACGTACCCATGCACCGCACACTGTACATGCACCTGCACAGCCACATATATATATATACATAAATGTTTGCATATACTTCCACATATACATATAGACGTATACCGGATTTTCAAATCCATCCCTCTCTGCCAATGGCCGAACGCCCCCAACAGAGAATGAAGCTTTGATCTCCCCAATTGCACTTTTACAACGATTTCCTTATAAATCCCACACAACAGAGCATCGGTAGATTTTGAGAGAGAGAAAGAGCAGATTTGTAATAAAGAAAGATTGATTGCAAAGCAATGGGATGTTGGGGAAAAAAACGCTCGGACTGCACGGTGACCGAGCGGACAGAGTTCTCGGACAGCACACAGAGCAGAGTTCTCGGACGGCAAGGAAAGTAAGGATAGAGAACAAAAGAGAACACACAAGTTTTAACGTGGAAAGCCCTTCTGAAACCAAGGAAAAAACCACGAAGAAATGTACTATAAGAGAATTGTTTACAAGTGTTGGCTACTCAAGCTCTAACGAAAGAAAACAATCTCAAGTGTACAACCTTCCTCTCTCAAAGTGTATCTCACTCTATCTTTACAACAAAGCTTGCCCACAGCTCTCTCAAGGCTCTTAGAACTCAAAAATATCCCAACTCTAGCACACATAGCAAGGGCAACAAGCTTCTGTATATATACACAAAAGGTGGCGTGTCCGCCCACCCTATTGGACGTAGGTCTCCAGACCTACGCCCATGGCAGGCGCATGCTTGGCGTGTCAGATGGCAGGCCTGTCATCGGGAAATTACAGCTGCTGCAACATCCAATCAGAGTGGGTGACCAACCCATCTGCAAAAACGGCCACCTGCAGGCCTACGTTGATAGAGTCAACGCCTACGATTCTAGGCTCCTCGTCCTCGTCCTTAGCAACCGCTCGGACATGACACCTCAAAGGAGTCCTCGTCCGTTCTTCCCAATGGAGTCCGCGGACATCATGCCACTCGGGAATGACCCCAACAAACTTCCCCTCACGACCGAGTGGGAGTGAAGTTAGTTAGACCGGCAATGTCACAATAAGCTTCTAGCTTCCCCTTTGGCAAAATCTTGGTCAACATGTCCGAGCCATTTTCTTCTGACCGGACCTTACCAATTGATAGCCGCCCATCATCAAAAACATCTCTCACCAAATGATATCGCACGTCAATATGTTTTGACCGAGAATGGAATGAGGACTTTTTACACAAGTGAATGGCACTTTGACTATCACAAAGGATCTCGTACGTCTCATGCCTTAGACCCAACTCTTGGACGAACCTCTTCATCCAAAGCATCTCTTTACAGGCCTCGGTCACGGCAATAAACTCTGTTTCCGTAGTGGAGAGAGCGACGCACTTCTGCAACTTGGACTGCCTGGAGACCGCCCCTCCCGCAAACTTCACCAAGTATCCAGACGTTGATTTCCGAGAATGAACGTCCCCTGCCATATCAGCGTCCGTGTACGCAATCAGCTGAGACTTTTCATTTCCAAACTGCAAACCCGTCTTGGAGGTCTCGTGAAGATATATGAAGATCCACTTCACCGCTGACCAATGCTCCATACCTGGGTTTGAGAGGAATCTGCTCACAAGTCCAACCGCATGAGCAATGTCCGGCCGCATACACACGGCCGCGTACATAAGGCTGCCAACGGCCGAGGAGTAAGGAATCTTACTCATGCGCGCCTTCTCAGTGTCCGAGGATGGACACTGCTGCTTACTCAGCCTGAAATGGTTGGCCAAAGGGGTGCTGACTGGCTTGGACCCTTCCATGCTGAATCTCTAAAGCACCTTTTCAATATATCCTTCCTGGGACAGCCGAAGCTTCTTGCCCTCTCGGTCGCGAGAAATCCTGATTTCCAGAATATGTTTCGCCGGTCCGAGGTCTTTCATGGCGAAAGACTGTCCCAGTTGCTTCTTCAGCTCCTTGATCCGAGTACTATTCTGTCCGACAACCAGCATGTCATCCACATAAAGGAGAAGGATGACGAAATCATTTTTCGAGAACTTCTGCACAAAGACACAGTGGTCCGAAGAAATCTTATGGTATCCTTGTCCGACCATAACAGACTCAAACTTCCGATACCACTGTCTCGGAGCTTGTTTCAGCCCATACAAGCTCTTCTTCAAACGACAAACCAGTCCCTCCTTTCCTTTGACTTCAAAACCATCTGGTTGCTCCATGTAGATCTCTTCCTCTAGATCTCCATGGAGAAAAGCTGTCCGGACATCCAGTTGCTCAATCTCGAGTCCAAAGTGCTGCCCGATCCGAGCACTACACGGAACGAGGACATCTTCACAACGGGCGTAAAAATTTCACCAAAGTCAACACCCTTTCATTGACCAAATCCCTTGACCACAAGTCGTGCCTTGTGTCTCGGGGCGCTCAGGTCCTCGGTCGCCTTCAGCCGGAAGACCCATTTGTTTTTCAGGGCCTTCTTTCCCTTAGGCAGCTTGGCTAGCTCAAAGGTATGGTTCTCATGAAGTGAGGCCATTTCTTCTTCCATGGCCTCAAGCCATTTATCCTTCTGGGAGCTCCTCATAGCCTCGTCAAAATCCTCTAGTTCTCCAGCATCAGTGAGGAGGACGTACTCACTTGCTGGAAGGTGGACGGACGGTCGTCTCGGCCTGGACGACCGTCTCACAGGGGCCTCCTCATCCACTTGAGGTACCAAATCTTCAACCTGATCCTGAGGAGCTGGAATCGCCCGATCCTGGTTGGTAACAACTCTTGGTCCGCTGACGTCGGACGCAATACGTACAGGACGGACACTATCACTGTCACTTTTGTCCATTTGGGAAGTGTTGGGTAGAGACTTCAACTCTTTCCCAAAGTCCTCTATGGTCTCGTCCTCAACGAAAACCATGTCTCGGGACCGTACCCGACTTCTTTTCCTTTGGGTCATACAATCTGAACCCAAACTCATCCTCGCCATAGCCTTGAAAAAGACACATTGCATGGTCTTTGGCTCAAGCTTGGTTCTCTCATCTCTCGAACACGAACAAAGGCTTTACAGCCAAAAGTCCTGAGATGGTTGTAAGCTGGTTCCCTTCCGGTCCAAATCCGCTCTGAAACTTCCCCATCCAGAGGCTTGCAAGGCGACCGGTTGATCACGTGGGCGGCCACTTTCAAGGCCTTGGCCCAAAAAGATCCCGAAAGCCTGGCCTCGGACAACATGCACCTGACCCTTTCCATCGGGGTGCGATTCATCCTCTCGGCCACGCCATTCAGTTGCGGCGTCGTGGGTGGAGTCTTCTGATGTTTGATGCCAAGAGTCTTGCAATAGGCATCAAACGTTCCAATGAACTCATCGCCGTTGTCGCTCCGTACGGCCTTTAATCTCTTCCCGGTTTCTCGCTCAACGAGCGCATAGAACTGCTCAAAGGTTCCCACAACTTGGTCCTTGGTTTTCAATGGGAACACCCACAGCTTCCTTGAACAGTCGTCAATGAAGGTCACAAAGTATTGTGCACCTCCAAATGACTTCTCCGGTAGAGGCCCACACACGTCTGTGTGGACGAGTTCCAAGACCTCGGACCTCTTGGAAGATGCGTCTCCTGAAAAGGAGACCCTTCGCTGCTTCCCCGCCAAGCAGTGAGGGCAAGTCCTCGGCCTGTCTCCATCCACTTCAGGGATAAGACCCTTCTTGGCCAGATGACTCATGCCATGCTCATTCATGTGTCCGAGTCTCTTGTGCCACAGATCCGAGGACTCCACATTCCCCGTAGCATTCACCTCTGCTACCTCGGCCTGGGCGTTCATAGTGTAAAGGCCTAAAGCCTTTATTCCTCGAGCAACCACCATCAAACCCTTCTTCAGCTTGAAACTGCCGTCACAAAAGACGCTGCAGTAGCCTTCATCGTCGAGCTGTCCTGCTGAAATAATATTCATGCGAATATCGGGGACGTGTCGGATGTCCCTCAAAATCAGTCGGGCACCAGTGTTTGTCAACAAGGAGATGTCTCCTCGTCCAATATTTTTGGACGTCTCCAAATTGCCCATCTTCAATACTCCTGGGGCGTAGGGAGTATAAGTGGAGAATAGCTCTCTCTTGGGAGTGACGTGGATAGATGCGCCAGAATCCACCACCCAGTCAGAGGCTTGCTCAGCCACGCTCACTGAGTCTTCAGACTCGTAAGCCAGAAGGAGGTCACCTCCTGTGACGACAGAGACCGAGGACTCTTCCTCGCCGCGTCTCTTCATGCCCCTATCTCCTCCAGCATTTTCACGCTTCCATTTGTAACAAAATTTCTTGATGTGGCCCTTCTCGCCACAATGATGGCACTCCATATTCTGATACCGAGAACGTGACTTACTCCGCCCTTTGTCTTCAAACTTTGGGCACGTCCTCGGCCTCTTCCCCTTTGCTCAGTGACAAGGACCTCGGATTGCTGAAAGGTCGTCGTTCCCTGAGAACGCCGCCGCACCTCCTCGTTCAGCATAGCTCCTTTGACCATCTCTAAATTCACCATCTTTGTTTGGAGTCAGATTGGCGATGGTGACCCTCATGGTCTCCCATGAGTCCTGGAGGGTTGCTAGGGCCGCAGTCCGAGCACCTCATCCTCGAACTTAATACCCATGCCGGTCACCGGTCCACACCACTGAAATTCGTTCGGGTGGTCCTCGGACAGATGATCCGTCCTTGTAACGGATATGTACCACCTCATCAAGTGATAAATTTTGTTATTCCACGACTTAGAAGCAAAAAGCTTCTCGGCTTTTCCCAAAGCGTCTTGGCATTCGTTTCTCTGCGAACGTGGTTGTGCGTTGTCATCAACGAACTGTCGTATAAAGCCGCACACTTGCTTGTGTTCCAGCGTCCATGCCTCGTCCGTTTTTGTCGCCGGCTTTTCTGTGGCAAAAACCGGATCATGCATGGACTTCACATATAGCAAGTCGACATCTTGCTTTGCCAAGTGTCATAGTTGAATCCGTTCAAGCAAGGCATTTTGCTTAGTAATCCATAGCGGCCGACAAACAATATCACCGTACAAAGAACCTAAATCTCCGATACCACTTGTTGGGAAAAAAAAATACTCGAGTGCACGGTGACCGAGGCGAGACCGAGTTCTCGGACTGACACTGAGCGAGCTCTCGGACGGCAAGGAAAGTAAGGATAGAGAACAAAAGAAAACACACAAGTTTTAACGTGGAAAGCCCTTCAAAACCAAGAAAAAAAACCACGAAGAAATGTACTATAAGAGAATTGTTTACAAGTGTTGGCTACTCAAGCTCTAACGAAAGAAAACAATCTCAAGTGTACAACCTTCCTCTCTCAAAGTGTATCTCACTCTATCTTTACAACAAAGCTTGCCCACAGCTCTCTCAAGGCTCTTAGAACTCAAAAATATCCCAACTCTAGCACACACAGCAAGGGCAACAAGCGTCTGTATATATACACAAAAGGTGGCGTGTCCGCCCACCCTACTGGACGTAGGTCTCTAGACCTACGCCCATGACAGGCGTATACTTGGCGTGTCAGATGGCGAGCTGTCATCGGAAAGTTGCAGCCGCTGCAACATCCAATCAGAGTGGGTGACCAACCCATCTGTAAAAACGGCCACCTGCAGGCCTACGTTGATAGAGTCAACGCCTACGATTCTAGGCTCCTCGTCCTCGTCCTTAGCAACCGCTCGGACATGACGCCTCAAAGGAGTCCTCGTCCGTTCTTCCCAATGGAGTCCGCGGACATCATGCCACTTGGGAGTGACCCCAACATGGGAATGTTACTTGCCTGATTTGCGACGGAATTGAAGCACGGTTAGGGTTTAGTAGCAGCATTGGCTTCGGCATAAACTATCGACAGCTACTTCGACTGCAACGATGGCGGCGGCGGCTTCGAACAGTCACGGCAACGCTCCCTCCGGCACCGACAACGATACTCTCTCTTGCTCAGGTTTGCGACGACGACTACGACTCTAATGATGACAGCAAATCTGGCACAGGCAACTTTATGTACAGAGGCTCATATGACCTACACCACTAACGCAGGCCTCTATTTATAACCCCACAACCACGGTCGACTGAGTAAATGAGCAGGAAACCAAATCATCGGAAACTCCCTCAGGTTTGGCAACGGATAGTGAAACGACTGAGTGTGGCGTCGGTTCAAGCAAATGAAGTGCGAGAAAATGAGAGAGCCGATTAAATGAAAAATAAGGAGAAGAAGGGGGAACGGTGTTGAAGAAACGGTCGTTTAGGTGAAGGGTAAGGGAAAAAGAAGCGGCGAGTGCGCGAGAGAGATAAAAGAGAGAGAAATCTGGAGACGGGAGAGAAAGAGAGAGAGAGCTGAAACGCAGAAAGGGAAAAGTGGGAAGAATCCAGAAGGAAAGGTGAGGTGGCGCATTTATTTTCTTAATTATTATAATTAATATTATTATTATATTGTATATGAATTTTATCATTTATTATTACTTATGTTAGGTATCATACTCGACGACCCAAATAAAAACCCAACACAGCTTCAAACTAAAAGACTAAGTTCAACGGCCCAGAGTGTCTGCACGGTCCATTTCGACAAATATGGCTGATGTCAGTTTAACGGCCTGAGACGATTATTAAACTAATGATATCGGACGTTAGTTACAACCGCTGTCATGATAAAAATAACGGTTAACCGTTCATCAATTCTCTTAACGGTTAACTGTCGCTCACTTTCTATAAATATCAGTTCTCTTCTTCCAAAAGGAGAAACTTGACTTGAGATCTTTCAGATAAAAACATATAAGATGCCAAGAGCGGACTCTCTCTATATAAGACACCACTTAAAGCACACAATTTTTCGGACTTTATACATCTCTTTGCATCCTCTCTCTTTCTTCAAATTTAAGAAATATATTGACTTGAATATCGGATGATATACCAAAAAATAAGTCCCGTCAATCCTTTTACTGTTATTTGTAATTGCACAAGATTTTATTAACGGCATACGGAGACGGAAGACTTTAAACATCCGAAGGATAAATTTCTTCATCGATACAATAATCAAATCCTCGACACAATATCGACGCAGTCTATGAAAAAACGTAACTAAAAGTCTAAAAATCATAATATTGATAACAATATGGTAAACACTAGAGTACAAGCTAGTGCACTAGTCTAGGAGGCCACTTCATGTGGTAATTATCCTCCCATTGTCGATAAAATGGACGACCATCCAGATCCTTGTGTACGAACACTTGTAATGAAAATGGATGATATTTCAAAAGTTGTCCAGACAATTTGTACACGATTGGATGAGTGGCCAAAAGCGGTCCCATCTTCAACCTCCCAAACTGCCATATCCAAAAGGAATAATAGGGGAACAAAACATCCCTCCAAGAAGATTGACCACCAAAATGACCTTGGGACTAAAACAGCCTCAAACGATAATGTCTTGTCACGACTTGAAGGTCCTCAAGTTTTTCAATCCGAGAAAATAGTCATGAGAGATGAAACTATCGATATTCTCGAGACGAGAGGGAGCCCACGTTCCACAGGGAACCCTCTCGTAGTCAACATCCTCCAAAGGCTGAGAACCGTCCAGTTTCACAGTTTGTTCAAAATCTATCTAAATTACAGAACTTCCTCAATAAGAAAATGATGGCAGCTACTCCCCGAATAGAGAAAAAAGTTGAAAGGATTTGGAACCGTGTCTTTAGAGAAGACACTAGAGGAAAAGCCATTGACTTGCAAAGATTTCCATTTAAAATGGAGATCCGTACGCATTCACTTCCACACAAATTTAAAATGCCTGCTCTAGAGTCATATGATGGAAGTTTTGATCCTGTAGATCATTTAGATCACTTCTATATGCTTCTGAACTTTCAAGGTTTGGATGAGGCAACAATGTGCCTCTACTTTTCCCTAACCTTAAAAGGTAATGCCTGAGCATGGTTCAATCACATTCAGACAAATTCTATCATAACTTTTTAAAATTTGTCTAATAATTTTTTATCTCAATTCACCTCCAGTAGGAGTGAAAAGAAGCAACATGGCATTTGGGCCGAATTAATTAAGGACCAAATGAAAGTATAAAGAAGTTCCTGGCCAAATTTATGGCCGTGGCCAGGAAAATTTCGAAACACACTGAGAAGGTGAAGTTTAGTACTTTTGTGTTTGTGTTGGAACCCGACGACTTTTTTAGGGACTTGGCTTACAAGAATCTACAGACATTCAGAGAAGTTGAAGTCATTACTCGAGCTTATATAACAGTTGAAGAAGCCAACGAAATAAAACGGTAGAATGACCAGTTCTTCCACAAGACAACGGAGAGAAAAAAATGGGGACAAAGTGGGTTTTCAAGGATCAAGAAAGCAGTAGAAGTCCGAGCCGACACCAAGAAGGGGTTCAGGCTACAAGATTTGATTCATCTAAATGACTCCCACACTAATATCCTAATATAAATTCTGGGTGAAAAGTTCTTTAAATGGCCGAAGGAATTGAAGAATCCAGATGGGGGTAATCAGTTAAAATACTGTCACCACCATCGATGCAGTGAACATAGTACTGAGGATTATAGGACTCTGTAAAAGAAAATTGAAGAGTTTATCCGAAATAGACATCTCAACCGATTTCTGCAAATACCTGGAAAGACTTCCGTAGAAGCAGACGGAAGTGATATGGAGCAGCCAAGAAATCGAGTGGTAGCTGGCGTTGTAATGATTACTACGCGACCCGCTCGGGATAACATTTTAAAAAGTTCAAGAATGACCATCAGCCATAAAAAACCAAGGATAGAAAATAGGGATGATATTATTAGTTTTAGTGATTAAGATTTAATTCATATAACATCTCCATATTCTGATCTCTTGATTATAACTGCACTCGTTTTCGATGGTAGTATAAACTACCAATTAAAATGATTATTTATTGATAATGAAAATTTAAATGCGTTCTTTAAATTAAGACTAAAAAGAAGTTAATTAAGGATTTCAGAAGGGCATTTGTACGGATTGGATAATGAACCCTTTCCCGTGCAAGGGGTGATCCAGTTAGAAGTAACAATGGCTACATTTCCGATGATAGCCACCAAGATGCTTTCCTTCTTGGTTATAGATCTTCCATCGGTCTATGATGTCATCCTCGGACCACCCTATTTAACAGCATTCGGGACCATGACTTTTATTCCGCATCTAAAGATAAAGTTTTCAAATCTCTTTCACATCGAAGACGTCTTAGGTGATCAAATGACCGAAGCGGACATGGTACTTATCTCAAGTCACCCAGACACCAACAATTCAACTGATCCAAGACCTCGATCACCATGGCGATACCACGTTATTACAAGCCCAATCAGGATAATCAATAGATCAGATTTTGCTGAATTCCAATGATCCTGAAAGGTACATTCAGATCGAGAGTTCTTTGTCCAAACCTTTCCGAAGTCAACTTATTGAATTCCTTAGACAAAATTTCGACGTCTTTGCGTGGATAGCAAGCAACATGTTAATGATACCGATCGAAATAATGGTCCATAAGTTGGGCCTAAATCTTGGTCATAAACCTGTCTGGCAAATACAAATGAACTATTCGGTTGAAAAGTTGATTACTAATCGGGAAGAAGAAAAGAAACTCTTAGATGTTAGATTCATCAGAGAAATTCAATACCCAAATTGGTTGCCAAATGTGATTACGGTGAAAAAAATAATAAGAAAAAGAGAATGTGCATTGATTTTATCGACGTCAATAAAGCCTATCTGAATGACAATTTCCCATTACCAACAATTGATTTACTTATAGACTCTACATTTGGTTACAAATTGCTCAGTTTTATGGATGTATACTCGGGTTATAACAAAATCTGGATGAGATCTGAAGACAAGCAGTATACAACTTTTTCGACCGATACAGGGACATACTGTTATAAAGTTATACCCTTTTGTCTAAAAAATATTAGTACAATTTATCAGTGCCTCGTCAATAAAATGTTCAAAGTAGAGATCGGACGAAATATGAAAGTATACGTGGAGGATATGCTTGTAAAGGGTAAAATGTAAAATGACCATATTCGCAATTTGGACGAAATATTTAATGTCCTAAGGATACACCAGATGAAGTTTAATCCAACCAAATGCACTTTCGAAGTAACCTCGGAAAAATTTTTAGGTTTTATTGTTTCACACAGACGAATAGCAACCAATTCTGAAAAGATTAAAGCTATCTTGGATATAAATCCACCTCGGATAGTATAAGAAGTCTAAAAACTGGTAGAAAGATTGGAGGCACTCTCCCGCTTTTTGGTTAAATTAGCCGAGAAGTACTTACCATTCTTTAAGACATTGAGAGGCACAAAGGCCGCTAGCTTTTAGTGGACTTTGGAATGCGAAGTAGTTTTCCGAGAAGTTAAGGAGTATCTTTCTCACCCGCCACTGTTAACTCTTCCACAACAGGGTGAGGAGTTCTATTTATATTTGGCTGTATCCGAAACTGCCTTAAGTTCAATCCAGATTCGACAAATGTTTGACGAATAACGGCCTGTATATTACGTCAGCAATATAATTTTCGTTCCGAGAAGATTCAACAAATAACTTCTCGTATCGAGAAGATAGCTCTGGCACTTGTATATTCCACCTGAAAACTTTGACCGTATTTTTAAGCGCACAAAATTATTATCCTGATAGACCGACAATTAAAAAAATTCTATAAAAACTAGATGTATAAGGACGATTGGTCAAATAGGTCATTGAATTGAGAGAATTCGAATTAGAATTCCGACTGAGTCAATCCTTGAAAGGTCAGGCTCTCGCGGATTTCAATGTTGAAATGACGACACCAATTCTAGAAACCCTTGATCCTATGAGATCCTATGGATCTCACATTTGAGGTAAAAATCTTACTTTCAAGCATATGAGACAATGATATTATTGGCCCACCAAGAAATACGACGCAATAGATTTCGTCAAAAAATGTGAAAACTGTCAGGTATATGGAAATCTTATCCAACAACTGCATATGGAAGTCAGAGCTCTATAGTCACCATCGCCGTTTGCACAATGAAAAGTCGATATCCTCGGACCACTTTTAGTGGCATCAAGACAGAGAAAATTTATCATTATCGGAATCGACTACTTCACAAAATGGGTCAAAATGTCCCACTCATAAAAATAATCGAACAAAATGTAACCAAATTTGTTTGACGGAATATCATTTGTAGATTTGGTATACCTGAAGTCACTGTGACCAATAACGAAATCCAATTTATCGGTAAACATTTCACGAAGAATTGTGCCAATTTGAAGATTAAGTTGGTTCACACTTTCGTTACTTATCCACAATGTAACAGACAAGTGAGAATTACCAACCGAACAATACTGCCTAGTCTGAAAACGAAAATTGAAAATGCTGGGGGCCCCTGGGTGGACGAACTTCAATATGTCCTTTGGTCATATAGAAGAACACCCAGAGAACCAACCCGTGAGACTCCTTTCAATTTATGCTACAGGACCAATGCCGTTATTTCAATAGAGATCGAGCACGATTGCGGATAAATATTTTGATTCACATCACAATTCACAAAAATTTTAAAAAAATCTTGATCTATTTTACAAAGTCTGAGACGATGCATGATTGAGGACGACGGCATACGAACAAAGGATTGCCAGATATTACAACAAAAAGTTGAAGGCACAATGGTTTAATGTGGGAGATCTAGTGTTACAAAGCATTGAAGCCACAGACAAAAATACCGATCGGAACAAACTCTCACCTAATTGGGAAGTACCATTCATAGTCTCAGCCGTTCTTAAGAATTGGGCGTACAACTTACGAACACAGAATGAAAAATTAGTACCTCGGACTTGAAATGTCTTCCGATTAAAAAAATATTTTTAGTAATTAAGTATACTACAAGATAAGGTTTGTATCAAATGGAGTGCTTGTACTGATATGAAATTTATTAATAAAATTTTAGTTTCTTTTATTTTTCTTTGTAGTTACTTGTCTTTCATTACATTGTATAACCTAGGCTACCCCTATGTCAGGAAAAGTTCATTCATCTGTACCGAGGACCATACTTATCAGTCTAAAAACTCAGTCATGTAATTGAACGACCCAAACAAAATTTTTAGTTAAAACTTGGTCATGTCACCAAGCGGCTCATATGAGGCCGAGGACTAAAAATTTAGGCGGCTTCCTTAGAAGCATACATGCAAAATCCTTCAAGGTAGCATCATTGGCCGAACATGGATTCGAAAAAAAAACTTAAGTTAGACACAGGGCTATTCTGACGTCCTTCGGACCATCTAAGGATAAAAGCCTATGAGTCAGAACTAACTTAATTAATATTTAGAGTCAAACATATAAAATATCCGACCAAAAAAAAAGAGAAAGAGCCAAATTTAATAAGTGAATTTCATTCATTGAAAACATGGATATACAAGTCCGATCGATTACAAAGAAGAACGACACTCAGAAATTTTCAACACATTTTTCCAAGAATCCACATTGTCCCAAGAGAGGTACAACACCTTAGAACAGTAACTAACACTGGCTTTTTTTGAATAAAGCATAGAAATAGGAATGTCAGAACCCAACATATGTTTGCATAAGTTGATACCCTCCCAATAGCTGCGCTCCAACATCTTCATTACATCCTCTGGACGGATTGAAGAATGAAGCTCACTCTCAATCTTGTAGTTCTTGTCTCTAAGCAAGGCATGTCTCTACTTCATATCAGCCAAATCACGCTCAAGTTAAGAGATGTGCTCCTCAGCAATCAAAAGCTTCTCTTTCTCCATGTAGTTATGAGCAAATCCCTTGGTAGCGCCAGTAAGACGATCGATCATTTCTTAGAACTGTAAGGAGAATAATGTTAGTTAATGGACATGAAAAGGATGATTTGGAAGTTCAAGAAGGTTTTAGATAGTAACCTCAGAAACAGGAATCTTCCCATGAGTTATATCGTCCGTATGGGTGTCCGAGATAACTTGGACCTCCGCTCCTTGAGACTTTGAACCAGCCACTTCTACTTCTTCCTCAACTTTCTCAGGCACTACATCAACCTCTACCTCGTCGACCTCTGGCATGAGTGGAACATCTGCCATAACGATTCGACCATTGGTCACAACCTCTAGATGGACCTCAGGGTCTAGAAGTTCTACAGAATGCTCCTTTGCAGTATCAACCAAAGTTTCAATGTGACCACCTCAGTTATGTTAGTCATCCAAATTGAATATCAGTCATCCATGAAGTCCCTCAGCAAAGGTAGTCACAATGTCAAGCAGGGACTCCTCGAGCAATGGTGGTAGAACGGTCGGGACCCCATATGAAGCAAAAAGTGGCACTAGAATTGGCACGACCTCGGTCACTTCCTCAGTCCAAGACCCCACATGCTCGCTTTCTCCAATAGGCCCGACGGCCTCAAGAACTTGGGCCAAGGAAGATGTAGAAGTTTGGTCCAATTTGACCGATGGCTACTTCCTCTTTATTATTTGATCAATGGTGACCTCATCCTTAGAACTGGATTTAACTGAGGCCTCTTTATTTCCAAGTGCTGTGGCCAACGTTTCTTTTATTTGAATGCCCTTTGAGGCCTTTTTATCCTCGGACTTTTTAAATTTGTCCTCGAACTTTTTAGCCGATGACTCTTTTATTCTGAGCTCTTTCGCCTTTCTCTTCTACCTTCTTCTAAGGGAAGCCTTTGCCGTGAAAGCTTCAAACTCTTCAACCACGAGCTCCCACTTAGCTTGTACAAGAAACTTAAGGAATAGCCAGCGGTTCTTTTTGTTCTTATTAAAAATGTCGACCGTTTCACGGATGAAGTCTGTAAGCTTTTGGATGACAACTTTCTTGTGGTCGTAAACGTCAGCCTACATAGCAGCAAAGATCCGACCCCACTCTGTATGAAGCTCCCACGTGGAAAGAACCGCTAAATAAAAAAAATTGGTTATTCCACCTTTTTGTATAGTCTAGATTCCCTCCACTCAAGCCGTATTCAGGTCGGGGAGATACAATGATCCAGTTTAGTCCGTATATAAAACGAAACAAAACTTTTATGACTATGACGTTAAAAACCACACCGTAAATCCGAGCACAAATACATAAAGAAACCATATATCTCACGCCGTTTGGTTGAAGTATGGCGATTGGTACATGAAACTCCACTATTATTCTGTAAAACTCTGAAGCCAAGGCATACGGAGACAGAAGTCTTTAAACATTCGAAGGATAAATTTCTCCATCTTTACAACAATCAAATCCTTGAAAGTAAGAAATTATTATTATTATTTATTATTAATACTGGAGGAGAGACGGAAACAGATGGAAGAGAGTAGAGTTCCACCAATTACAACTTTATATTTATAATTATATTATTAATTATTATTAACATTTATTATTATCTATTGTTATATTATCATTAATAATATCAATTATTATTATTATTTTATCAATAAATGATATTAGTTATTATTAACCTGATAATTAAATAATTTAAACTGAAACACCGGAATGTTATAGCTGGCCTGCATTTGTAAGAGAGTGGATCATGGGGATTGTGTATTTTTTTGAGCCATCTAGAGCTTGTTGAAATTTATTATGGCAACTGTTTTTATAGTATGATCCACAGAATCGTTTCTGCCTATCTCAATGATATAAGACATTAGGTAGGATATTTTGAAAATATTTATTGGGCCAGACTATTGAGCCGATTGGCGGGCCTTGCGCTAAACCATGAGCAGCTTAGGCTATTCTTATGCTGTTTTTTTTTTTTTTTGGTAAATAGGCTGTTCATATGCTGTGATTCAAATTTCAGCTTAACCATTGGACACATCAATAAGATTTTTTTAATCCAAATTAAAAATTAAAAGGCAATGAAAGAAACTTCCACGAAGCAGCGCCGCCTCTGGAAGAATGAGAAGCTCCGGCGCCCTTTCCCCATCACAATACCCCCGCCAAGTTGCGTCCGCCACGCTGCGTTGCGCCTTCTTCACAGCGCTCATGACGATCTCATGACGTCGGTCTGACTTACCAAAAGAAAAACAAAATGCTCATGACGTCATTGTCGTTGAATCTAACTTCCACTCTCTTTCTCTCTCTCCCTACTCGAAAGCATAAAATGAAATTTCGAAGGGAATACATTTTACCTTCCAAATTACAAATGACAGCTAATGACATAGTCCATCTGGTCCCCGACGTCGAGGCACCGTTGCCGCAGCCATCCGGCGCGCCACAACTACCATCAGACGCCATCGAATCAGAAAAAGGCGATCGAGCTGCCCTACCACCACCATACGCATACCCGCCGCCACCGCAAGCCACCACCCCACTAGCCTACTCTGGGCCCCCGAAGAGGAGAAGCAGCTGCTTCTGCTGCTGCATGTGCTTCTTGTTCTCCCTCCTCCTCCTCTTCCTCCTTCTCCTCCTCCTCTTCATCCTCCTCCTCCTCCTCCTCATCGTCGTTGTCACCGTCCTAGTCGGAATATTCTTCCTCTTTTTCCAACCCCAGATCCCCAAGTACTACATAAACAGCGTGAGGATCCCCCACTTCGACCGCGCCGCCGACGCTTCCCTGGCGTCGACCTTCGACGTCAACATCACGGCCTCGAACCCGAACAAGAAGATCGGAATATACTACGAGGGTGGGAGCCATGTAAGCGTGTGGTACGCGGACACGGAGCTCTGCCGGGGATCGCTGCCGGCGTTCATCCAGGGCCACCAGAACACGACGGTGATGGAGGTCTCGCTGACGGGGAACGCCACTTCTCTTTTGAAGGCAGTCCAGGTGGAAAAGCGGTGGACGGGGAGCAAACCGTCTATACAGCAATCAAATCCTTGGAAGTAACAACTTATTATTATTATTATTATTTATTATTAATACTGGAGGAGAGACGGGAAACAGATGGAAGAGAGTGGAGTTCCACCAATTACAACTTTATATTTATAATTATATTATTTATTATTATTAACATTTATTATTATCTATTATTATATTATCATTAATAATATCTATTATTATTATTATTTTATCAATAAATGATATTAGTTATTATTAACCCAATAATTAAATAATTTAAACTGAAACACCGGAATGTTACAATTGGCCTGCATTTGTAAGAGAGTGGGTCATGGGGATTGTGTATTTTTTTGAGCCATCTAGAGCTTGTTGGAATTTATTATGGCAACTATTTTTGTAGTATGATCCACAGAATCGTCTCTGCCTATCTCAATAATATAAGATATTAGGTAGGATAATTTGAAAATATTTATTGAGACGGACTATTGAGCAGATTGGCAGGCCTTGCGCTGAACCATGAGCAGCTTAGGCTATTCATATGCTTTTTTTTTTTTTGGAAAATAGGCTGTTCATATGCTGTGATTCAAATTTCAGTTTGACCATTGGACACATCAATAAGATTTTTTTAATCCAAATTAAAAATTAAAAGGCAATGAAAGAAACTTCCACGAAGCAGCGCCGCCACTGGAAGAATGAGAAGCTCCGGCGCCCTTTCCCCATCACAATGCCCCCGCCAAGTTGCGTCCGTCACGCTGCGTTGCGCCTTCTTTACAGCGCTCATGACGTCGGTCTGAGTTACCAAAAGAAAAACGTTTCACGATCATGACGTCATGGGCGGCGAATCTAACTTACACTCTCTCTCTCTCTCTCACGCGTCGCAGCCCCCTGGTTCCCTACTCGAAAGCATAAAATGAAATTTCGAAGGGAATACATTTTACCTTTGAAATTACAAATGGCCAATAATGGCAGAACCCATCTGGTCTTCGACGTCGAGGCACCGTTGCCGCTGCCAACCGGCGCGCCACAACTACCATCAGACGCCATCGAATCAGAAAAAGGCGATCCAGCTACCCCACCACCACCATACGCATACCCGCCGCCACTGCAACGCACCACCCCACTAGCCTACTCTGTGCCCCCGAAGAGGAGAAGCAGCTGCTTCTGCTGCTGCATGTGCTTCTTGTTCTCCCTCTTCCTCCTCCTCCTCCTCCTCCTCATCCTCCTCCTCTTCCTCCTCGCTGTCACCATCGTCCTTGTCTTAATATTCTTCCTCTTTTTCCACCCCCAGATCCCCAAGTACTACGTAAACAGCGTGAGGATCCCCCACTTCGACCGCGCCACCGACGCTTCCCTGGTGACGACCTTCGACGTTAACTTCACGGCCTCGAACCCAAACAAGAAGATTGGAATATACTACGAGGGTGGGAACCATGTAAGCGTGTGGTACACGGACACGGAGCTCTGCCGGGGATCGCTGCAGACGTTCTACCAGGGCCACCAGAACACGACGGTGATGCAGGCCTCGCTGACGGGGAACGCCACCTCTCTTGTGAAGGCAGTCCAGGTGGAGAAGCTGCGGACGGGGAGCAAACCTTTGGTCATTAAAGGGACGGTGCCAGTTAGGGTTAAGGTTTGGAAGGTTAAGCTGATGAAGATTAAGTTTAAGGTTAAGTGCGGAATAGACGTGGATAGCTTGAGTGCTGGCCTTCATGAGAATAGTATTAGTAGAAGCAGCTGCAAAATTAGGCCTCATTTTTAGGTTTTCTCTTTTGATTGCGTTTATACAAACTACGTCCCATATCCACCGTGAAGTTTCCACTCTTCCGCTTCTCCTCCCATATCCCCCGCCCAATTGTCAAGCTTAGTGTTGGGAGAAAGAGAAGAATATATTACAGGTTTTTCTTTTCCCTTCGGTTATTCAAAGATCAGATATGTGGGTTGTAAAAAGCAGATCTTTTTAGCTTGTGATTATACTTGATATTTACAGCAAGTCGTTGTTGATGATTCAACGTACCGTGTTATCTCTGTTGTTATTTGGATAACGAGCATGTTAGTTTAATTTGTTAATTTCTATAATATTTTATGACCCATATTGATCTTTTTTGGTATCATAACCGTCGTTGATTGTTTTCAGCAAAAATTTTAATGCATTGGTTATAACCTATTTTAGGGAATCAAATTTTGTGCGTTCTTTTTTTTTATAGACATCATAGGTCGTTATTTTCAATTTTAACTTTCATAAATATGATATAATATTTATGCATTTTTTTTGGATGTCGTCTCCCTAAGCGAAATGACCTTTGAAGCATGGGACATTTCCATTTGTTATTCTCGAGCTCTCTAAGGAAAATTATGACCTTTGGAGCATCCAATTCAACAAAGTATTATTGGGGTTGTAAGGAATAACCCTATTCACAGTGCATCAAGCCATAGATGAGTTGAATTATAAAGCAATATTCTATAAAAGATTAGTATAAATACAAACTAGATTTAGAAAAGTGTGAAGCAATATTTTTTGGCCATTGACAAATTATTAAAAATATAAAGAAAAATTATAAAGCAATCAATGGTTTTCTTTTGTATTTTTCCTTCAATATTACTTAGAGTTCAAATTCCAAGTTCATTATAGTTTGTTTCATATGTGTAATTCAAATGGCTGGGGCAACTTCCCGCGAAGCAGCATCGGGATCGCTGCCAACACAAGCAGGTTTGCTGGGGCAACTTCCCGCGAAGCAGCATCCGGGTTGCCGCGCTCTCTCTCTCTCTCTCTCTCTCTCTTTCCGAGTGAGAATAAAATCAAACTTCGAAGGGAACACGTTTTACCTTTGAAATTAAAAATGGCCAATAATGACAGAACCCATCCGGTCTTGTGAAGGCAGTCCAGGTGGAGAAGCGGCGGACGGGGAGCAAACCGTTGGTCATTAAAGGCACGGTGCCAGTTAGGGTTAAGATTTGGAAGGTTAAGCTGATGAAGATTAAGTTTAAGGTTGAGTGCGGAATAGACGTGGATAGCTTGAGTGCTGGCCGTCAAGAGAATAGTATTAGTAGCAGCAGCTGTAAAGTTAGGCCTCATTTTTAGATTTTCTCTTTTGATTGCGTTTCTCCACACTGCCTCCCATATCCTCCGTGAAGTTTCCATGCTTCCGCTTCTCCTCCCAAATCCTCCGCCCTATAGTCAAGCTTAGAGCTGGGAGAAAGAGAAGAATATATTACAGACTTTCGTTTTCCCTTCGGTTATTTAAAGATGAGATATGTGGGTCGTAAAATGCAGATCTTTTTTGATATCATAACCCTCGTTGATTGTTTTCGGCAAAAATTTTGATGCTTTGGTTATAACCTATTTTGGTAAATTAAATTTTGTGCACACTTTTTTTTTTTTTTATAGATATCATAGGTTGTTATTTTCAACTTTAATTTTTTTAAATATGATATAATTTTTATGCATTTTTTTGGGATGTCATGATCTCTCTAAGCCAGATGACCTTTGGAGCATGGGACATTTCCATTTCATATTCTCGAGCTCTCTAAGGGAAATAATGACCTTTGGAGCATCAAATTCAACAAAGTATTATTGGAGTTGCAAGGAATAACCCTATTCACAGTGCATCAAGCCATAGATGAGATGAATTTAGACAAAATTGCAAATGCAAAAACTTCAACTAGGGATTTGTTCATTGATCTGGATGAAAGAGTGAAAAGACATATTGCCTTCAAAGGATAATATGCAATACGAGATTTGTGATTTTGGCAAATTTCGCATTGAACTTAAAAGGGATGGACTTCATGAATTTATCTCCAATGTCTATTATGTGCCAAAGTTGAGATGAAAGCTCTCCAGTGTGGAACAAATTTGGAGAAAAAACTACGAAGGCTGGGCAATTTTTGAAACGTGGTGACTCGCGAGAACGTGACAAGAGGGTGGCTCTTTCCGCCACCCAGATGCTTTAGTGCATCCGTACGTGATGATTATTGTCTTCGGCATTTAAGGTATAGACATGTCAATTACGGTGGTTTGCAACTTCTTTCAACTAAGAGAAGGTTACTCATCCAAATCAAGTTTCTGAACGTTGCGTTCCCGGCAAGCATCAACCATGAAAATTCTCTAGAACCGTGAATTGGGGAGCGTAACATCCATCGGAGATTGTGCATATTGATACTTTGTAGACCATTCAAGCCAATATCAAATTCAACACTGTTGGGTCCAGCGTGAAGGCCCAAGGAAAATTTCAAGCCCAACCCACGTAGCAACAGCCCAAACGATGGATCCAGCCCAACTTCTGAAAATGGCCTACGTGACAGCTCATACTCGCAGCTAATAGGTACTGCCTGCAGAACATTAATCCGGCAGAAGGGCGATAGAGGTGGCGTAGAAGAAATGAGCCAATGAGGAGAAGGTCAGCGTTGCCAACTGCAATTCACGCCGCTGCCTGCAATTCTCCGACTAATCCCAATGTGAGAGGTAGACCAAACGTAACCTGCAATGCTCGACGGTCTACCTGCCACCACAATGCGACAACTGACACACCAGCAATCGTCGTCAATAGTCAGCGGCTAACGAATCCCTGCAGGGGGGATTCTCGTGCCAATGACTCCGAACAAATGAGCCATAAATTCCCTCCTCACTTACAAGAGAGAGGGAGATGAGTCGATTAATTCACCTCCTAGAGAACCAGAGCTTGATATTGGGACGTACGCTCTCATAAGCACCAGCTCTCATAAATACAGCCAGCTCTCTTGCTTCCCTTCGGTCTACTACGGGCCACTGCAGTCAACCACCCGCTGTGGTGCATTTCGGGAGCAAGGCCTCCCATCACCCGCTCACCAATCTCTCATTCCTGCATCCGCACACTCCTACACATTCACAGTATATTCCCACGCACCTCTAAGCTTGCGAACCCCTTTCCATTCATTACGAAGGGTTGCTAATTTGAGCGTTGGAGTGTTTTCAGTGTGAGAAATCCCGCCAAGCCTCTGACCTCCTATTTGTTAGTTATATTGTGTAGGTCCAAAGTTTACAGAGAGGAGACCAGACTTGCTCGTCACTACCTCCAGACGATAAGGAATCCGAAGGCTCCCTAATTCGTACAACAATCGAAAACTCGAGACGCAACGAAGACAAATATTGGGTTCTAAACTCTTTGTTTGAACCTCAAGAAAATGAATTGATAATGCACAATAAGATAATGATAATCGTAAATAATAAAAAATGCAAGATTTTATGTGGAGAATTTCTTTTCAAATAACAAAAAAAAATCACGAAACTATACGTTTAAAATATATCCACTAAGTAGTAGTCCGATTATAAAAATTTTAATAAATATAAAGATATAAACCACCACAGCTGCAGCCCACGGTTGCAAGGCGGAGCTCTCAAACGACCCACCGCCTATAAAAATTACAAGATTATGTTTAAACCCTCTTATTACTGATTACTAATTACTATTATAATGATTATACTTGTTTTATGTTAGGTTGGTATAGTTTGGTACAGAGAGAGAGGATGTGCCACCACGTGTGTGGCCTTGTATTTAGCCCAAATCTCTTAAGGGCCAACTAAGCAATATACTCATTTTCTCACCTCTCTGCTCTCTCCTCATCTCTCTCCTCTCTCTGGAATCTTCTTCCCTTCCCTCTCGATCTGTCAGTTTCGCTTCTCCCCACTCCCTCTGCTGCAACTCCCCTCCCTCTTTCTGCTGTAACGAACGACTTCCTGCTTCTTCCGCATCACACCCCTCAGACTCTTGACCTCCATGGCGACATCAGCTTCAGCCTCCTGGCGTTTAGAAATCTCCTCATCCAAGGCGTCCTTCAATCGTCAGGCCTCCTTGGCGGTGTCCCTCCAGAATATTTCAACCTCCGACCCCAACAACTTACCCTAGCGAATGTCTTGATACTCTCGGGAGACCTGCGAAGCGACAACGTAAAAAGGGGCGACGACGTTGGGCCTCATCCCCCCTCATCCTAGAGCTCGGAATCGTCCTCGGGAGGCAATGGAAAGCTAGGCTCCGAGAAATTGGGATGCCGTCAGGCTATCTCTCACTTAGGCTCCTCGCTAACCCTCTCGAGAGGTTGAACCTCTGGTAGGGCGACGAAGACTCCAGCTTCGGCAACTGTGGACTTGAGGACCTTAGCAGTGCCTTCAGTCCCAGCAACCGCCGCCTTGGCTCCAACGACAGCGTCGGCAGCACGGCCCGAAGGTCCGTCCGCCTCCGCGATCTCTCCACGAGGCCTCTGAGGATGGACTAGTTTCCGTTCCATCGACTTTCTCAAAGGATTTGCCGGCTCCTTCTAGACCGAGCTCATCCCCACCTCCCTTAGCCCCTCTTCTGAGATAAGAATGGTTATCATCTGATGCTCGTCGAGGTTGGTCTTTGTCAGCTTAAGCTCGCACTGAACAGTGGCCAGGAACTCTGGGCAGGCTCACCGACATGGTGGGGATTCACCAAATTGGAAACTGAGGGTGTATTCTATCTATACGAGTTCTTCAAAAATAAAAACAGGGCATTCTAATTCTTAATCAGATTAAGGTTCTTGCCCCAAAACCAAGCGCTCTGGGAAAGACGAAAGACCCCCTAAACAATTAAGATATTTTTTTTTGAATAATTTGTTATTTTTCCAGTTACGAGAAATAGAGTTACACATTGAAAGAAAATTATTAATAAAGATAAAACTATTCAATTTTTATACAAAAATTGAAATTGTGGTTAATTTATAAAACTTGTAATCTTGAATGATCTGATTGACCATAATTTACTTGACTTGATTTGCTTGATTTATTTGATCATGATTGTCTTTTATAATAGTCCCTACCAAGTCAATAAACATTGCAACGGTATTAAACTTTAAACGAAGCAAAGAGGATTGAGAGGACGTTAATATCTTCGTAAGAATATCAACAATTTAAGCTTTGGTGAATAGAAATCGGACATTAAGGATGAAATGGTAAAACTTTTTTCAAATAAAATTATAGTCAATCTTAATATGTTTAATAAATATGTTAAACATATAATTGCTTGTTAGGTATAATATTTTAATATTACCCGTAATATACAATATGAGTTGTAATAAGAAAATTTTCAAGTCAACAAATCAAAGATTGCAACCATAGAACCTCAACAGTGACATTGGCAATGGTGCAATATTTAGCTTTGATACTAATTGTAATACTTTGATATTTTGATTCAAATTTATTGAGTTATTATAAATAAAGCTATTTATTTAATAGTAAAAAAAATAAAATTAATAATTAATAATAATAAGTAAATAATATTATTATCTAATAATAATAATAATAATAATAATAAATAGTAATATTATATGATATTATAACAAAATATTAATAAAATATTAATATAAAATATTAAATTATTTATTTCTGTTAATAATAATAACAATTATAATAATAAAGTTATTTACTCTCTCTCTCTCTCTCTCTCTCTCTCTCTCTCCGTAACTCCCCCACTTCCCTCTTCATTTCTCTCGCCCATTTTCTGAACCTTCTTCCTCTCCTATCTCTCTTTCTTCCTCTCTTTCTTTTGCCACTGCCTCTTCTTCTGTTCTGTCATTAAATTTCTTTTACTATTTCTTCCATTTCTTTTCCTCACCCTTCATCTCTCTCCCTTAAAACGTCGTCGCCACTCAGCCAATTCACCCGTCATTTGCCAAGTAATTCCAGTTTCTCTCATCTAATTGACGGGCTAATATCGTGGGCTATAAATACAGAATTGGGGAACTGGTAAGGGATATTCTAGACTCATGTTGTGGTTGCCGTTATTGGGGTTCGGCATCCGGATCCACCCAATCCGGCGGCAGCTGAAAACCCAAACTCCGTCGTCATCGTTAGCTACCATATAATAGGAATAAAGAATACAAAAAATACACAATATTTTTTTACATGAAAACCTCTTCACCAACTGAAAGGAAAAAATCACGAGATATAAAATCCACCAATAAATTCATTATATAAAATGGTTACACAAACTCAGAGACAAAATACAAGCAATCACCATGGCTACACAAGCCCTAGAGAGGAAAACGAAGAACAGAGTATGAGAATACAAAGACATCACATTTTACGTTTCACTCACTGCTCTCTCTTTCTTTCCCTCTATCTCTCCTTACTATGGTACTCTCTACTCTCTCATTTTACAAGTGTTGGTGAAATAGCGACCGCCATTTCACCCCTGCACTCAGGCGGCCGACGCACAGCGCGCCTTGTGACTTCTCACCCCCTGGCACTTCCATGCTCTCCTTGGTGCCAAGCATACGCACACGGTGGCTTTCCTCTGGCCACCTTTTACCGCCACAGCATGTCCAACATGCGTATATATAATAATCTGTCAGAGACTTTTAATCAATAGGCAGGTTGCGTGTGAACAAACGCCTTTCACCTGTTTTGTAATCTGCTAACAATTTTACCCACAAACTTTGCAACTTGCCACCTACACAAATGACGCACACATCGCAGGTCTGTCATCTACTCTGCAGAGGCAACTGTCCACAATTTGCTGCCAGCTGTCCACGACGTCCTTGGTTATTGCTACAGTCAAGTCCCCAAATCATCTGTGTCCTTTGGCCATTACAAGAGTCCTCCGGCATTCTTTGGTCTCTAGGCATTGACAACGACCTCGAACATCTCATATCCTCGGTCGTCACTGTGCACAGCACATGTATCCGAACGCTACTGTACACTCAGCCATGTCCGTGGGCAATCCATACCAGTAATACCAACTGGTAAATTGACCGACAATCTCTTTTAAAAGGCGCTCCAACATTTTTCACTCCGAAAATCCTCTCCGGATTTCCTTTCTAACCTTATCCAGTCAACCTTCTGTTGACCGTCTTCTATAACCATCCGGTCAATCTTCCCGTTGATCATCTTTTGCTGCCCGTCTACCATCCGGTAGTACTCCCGTAGCCCTCAACCGGTCAACCTCCAGTTGACTGGTTTCTTCACTCATACGGTCAACCTCCTGTTGACCGAATTCTATTCTCCGGATTTATTCTCCACCAAATGAACTCCGTTATTTGCTCTCCACAAATCCCCCGATAATAAACCAGTTTGTTGGGTTACCCACAAGGGAGTGACCAAACCCAACAGCCGTCGCAATTCTAAGCCAAAAAGAGTGTCACCGTCTAACCGAACCTCAATAGGTATAATACTTTTTTAATCTTGTAAGTCCATGAGGATTTAGTATAATTTTTTCAATAAGTCAGGTATTATATTCACCGAAAATTAATTTTTTATACGAAATTAATTTCGTAACTATTTTATATTTCAAAAATATTAATAGAAAATTAAAATATTAAGTCAGCAATGAGTAGGATGGCTGTAACAGCTATTGTTTAGTCACAAAGTTAATTAAAAAATACGAAATATTAAACAATGAATATTTTAACAGCTGAAAATTAAAATATTTTTGGTAATTATACCGTCTAATAGTGACAGAAATTAAAGTACAAAAAATTAAAATGTAAAAATATAAAATTAAAAAAGTGGTAGTGACTCAATAATCTAATACTCAAAATAAAAAAGATAATAAATAAAGTGTGAAAATTAAATAACATAAATATAAAATAGAAAAAAGCAGCGGTTGCTCAATCATTCATTACTTGATGACAAAAAACAAAATATAGAAAATCAAATAACAAAAATATAAAATTTTTAGATGTTTGATTGTTGCGATAGTTAGTCGTAACGTGTTGATTTTTATAATCAAACGTGTTGTGTCCGGTTGACTCGGCCGCGCGTTGAATTGAGCGCGAGCGGATTCTCAAGCACGCGGACGGACAGATCGGAGCAACACAAAGTAAATGTGTCGAAAGAAGAGAAAAGTATGGGGGCAAAAAGGACACGCGCGGTTTACGTGGAAAACCCCTCAATCTGGCGAAGGGTGGTGAAAACTACTAGTGGGACGAAGAAGATTCGAGAAATCTCACTATGATGAAGAGAAAGTACAACAATGGGTGCCTGGGAAACTTTAACGTCCTCAGGATGTTACAACGTAAGAAATATAACTTCTCTCTCTTTTCTCTTTTCTCTGGAGGGTAATTGCTAGAGTATGGGTAGGAGGATCCAGAAGCAAAATGTCCTTCTTCAGCTGCTGAAGTTGGGTATTTATAGAGAACGTGATACCGTAAGGGAGACGACACGTGGCGCTGGCACGTCAGGGTTGCCTGCCACCATCGCCACCACTGTGGATGCGGCTGTGATAGGGACACCTGTCACAGTCTGCAGATACGGCGCTCAGAGGCGCATGGCCTGCAAGTACGGCGTGTCAGGAGCCGTTGGTTGCTCGTGGCAGCATCGCTTGGTGGCATCCCGGTTATTTTGGTCTTCCTGGTGGTCCCCATCTCAAATGGGTCTTAGCGCCCGTCCGGGTGGCCAGGCGCTCGGAAACGAGCCAGCCGTTTGAATTTGATAGGGCTTGTGGGCCTTTTGGGCCAGCCTTTCTGTGTGACTCTTTGGGCCTGCTTCTGCGGTTTTGTGCCCAAGGTTCCAGGACCCATCAAAACGCAACGTAAAATTACAATACTCCGATATCAATTTGAAACTAAGCCACGTTACAAAACTGATAGAATCGAGCTAATGTTGAAATAGACTTTATATTAAGATGTAATTTACATGTATAAAATAATAATATGAATAAAATTTATTATACTGAAATATTAAATTTATGGAATAAAAGTTAACACCCCTAAACATCCATACCTTCCCCCGCTCTGTATTTTTCTCGCACCTTTCGTCTGCCGCGCTCGCTCTCTGTTTTCTCTTCTGCTTCATCCTCTCTCTGCTTCGCTGTTCCCTCTGTTTTTATCTCTCTCTCTCACTCTCTCTTACTCTCTCTGTTTTCACTCCCTCTCATATATTACATTTTTTTTAATATATACATATATTTTAATTCTTTAAAAATTTAACGGTTGCCCCTCTTCTTTGTATTTCTTTAATTAGCTCAATAGATTGATAAAATAAAGACTTTATATGGTTCATTTATATACTTTTATTCCAAAATATTTCAATTAAAAAATCACTCAACATACATTTAAAAGAATTTAAATGTAGGTAGAACATCAGATTCGGCAGTGATCCAAAAAAACCAAGTATATTTGCTAAAATAATCAAAAAAATGAAACATAATATCTATTTTTGTTGGCGCAAAACGCGAAAAGCACTCGGACAGAAGTATGGTGACCGAGCGGACAAGAGTTCTCGGACAGCACACAGAGAAGAGCTCTCGGACGGCAAGGAAAGAAAGAATAGAGAACAAAAGAGAACACACAAATTTTAACGTGGAAAACCCTTCTCAAACAAAGGGAAAAACCACGAAGGAATGTATTATAAGATATTTGTTTACAAGTGTTGACTACTCAAGCTCTAACGAAAGAAAACAATCTCAAGTGTACAACTTTCCTCTTACAAAGTATATCTCACTCTATCTTTACAACAAAGATTGCCCACAGCTCTTTCAAAGCTCAAGGAACTCAACAATGTCCCAGCTCTAGCACACTCAAGCACTGCTCTAGCCACTATCCAGCAAGGACACCAAGCTTCCATATATATACGCAGGGATAGCGTGTCCGCCCACCCTACTGGGCGTAGGTCTCCAGACCTACGCCCTAGGCCTGCCATGACAGGCGCATGCTTGCCGTGTCGGGCAAGAAGCCTATCCTTGGGAAGTTGCGGCCAGCCGCAACATCCAATCAGAGTGGGTGACCAACCCACCTGCAAAAACGGCCACCAGCAGACCTACGTTGATAGAGTCAGCGCCTACGACTCTAGGCTTCTCGTCCTCGTCCTCAGCAACCGCTCGGACATGACGCCTCAAGAAGTCCTCGTCTACAAGTCCTCTCGGACATGACGCTTCAACACAAGTCCTCGTCCATTCTTATAATGGAGTCCGCGGACATCATGCCACTCGGGAGTGACCCCAACAATTTTCAGAAGTGGATCTTATAGGAGATGGACCACAAATGTTAGAAAAGATTAAATTTAAAGGATCTCTTAACTGAGAGTTTAACATAACAAAAGGAAGAGGTTGACTGTTGCCTATTGATAGACATCACATACAAGAGGAATATTATTGTCCAAGATAGGAAGTCAAAATTTGAAAATAATATAACGAGCAATATGGTATGTGGGATGGCCAAGGCGAAAGTGCCAAACGGATCGAGGTGCTTGTTGATAGGACATTGTGTAGAAAGGTTGTTTGGAGTGTGACGGTGAAGGAAAATGGTGGAGGCCATCTTTAATCCTACCTCATCGGAGCTCCTTCCCTATGCGCTCATCCTTCGCAGAAAAGAAATCTAAGTGAAATTCAACAAAAAACTTATTATCAGTATTAAATTTTTGAATAAAAATTAAATTCTTCTTAATCTTAGGAACTTGTAAATTATTATTTAAGAGATTAGAGGTAGTTGTAGAGCGTATGTGAGATTTGCAGATGTGAGCAATCTCTAAACCTGCACCATTGCCAACTTAAATACCACCAATACCGGCATACAAATCAATATGAATATTCAGCATCTAAAAATCATGGCTGATATGATGAGTGGACCCAAAATCTAGACATCAATGTGAATCAAACTGAGATGGTGGTGTGGTGAGGTAAGCATGCATGTTATTGGATTGGACGGGAGCTTGATAAGAACAATCAAACCAATGATAGCAAAAAAGGATTCCGGAGACGTCCAACGCTCCCAGCGTTGCACTGGGGGCGTTGGATGCTGTCCAATGCCGGATTTGGGCCATCAAATTCTCATCCGACAGCCCACGTGTTTTTACGGCGAAATTTAATCTAGGTCATTGGATTTTAAATTTCATCCAACGGTCGAAATTAAATCCCGCATGACAAGATCTTGACTGTCCGTTTTGTCCAATCCGACAACAAAAAAATAAGTATACAGTAACCTAAAATTGGAATTGAAAGACAAGAGAGAGGGGGGAATGACTATGATTTTCATTTTCTTCCTCCTCTCCTCTCCATCTTTCAATCTGTTCTGCGCGCTTGAAAGAGAGAGAGAGCTACTACGAGAGAGAACGACGAGGCCGCTTCCACCCACTTGGTGAAATAGTCGAAACCCGCGATAATAAATTTTCTTTGCCCCATTGTAATGGAAACGGGCCAAGAATATCGAGCCCCCATTGCGCGAATGGCCAAAAAGCTTAGAGAGATCTCAACTCAACAGGCAGTTGATGGTGAATATTACCGTGCAACTAGCAATTTTCACACTTTTTCACAAAGTTGAGGGCATCCTTTTTCATTGTCGGCAAGTAATATCCTTGACGCATGATTTTGAACGCTAAATTTTTGTCGATGATGTGCGACCCGCAGATCCCAATGTGGATTTCGCTCAATGCGTAATCTGCCTCCTCAAGAGTTAAGTACCTGAGGTATGGAATCGAGTAACAACAGGGATATAACGGTCTGTCGACCATGGTATACCGGTCGGCCGTCTTTTTGATCTGTTTAGCTTCATCCGCATTGTCTGGCAGTGTTCCGTCCACTAAGTATCTCTGATAAGGCATCATCCAACTTTCAACATCGGAGATTTGCATTATTTTCTATTCATCCGTGCCGGGAGCGCTTAAGACCTCCGGCATATCCCTTGATACTATTTTGGGCTCTCGGTCGCCGCTACCCTGGCAAGTTGGTTGACCTTCCGGTTCTCAGTTCGGGGAACGTAAATCAGGGCCACCTTGTCAAATCTCCAGTTAGCTTCCTTCACCTTGGCCAAGTATTTCGCCAAGTAAGAGATGCATGTCTCGAAATTTCCGTTGACCTGGTTGACGACCAGCTTAGAGTCGCATAAAACGGTAAGTCATTTGGTTGAGCATTCTTTAACTAATCTTAGTCTAACCAATAGGATTTTGTATTCGGCAACGTTATTGGTGACCGGAAAGTTTAGTCTAAGGGAGTGTCATATCTCGAACCCATCAGGGGTACTCAAGACCACTCCGACTCCGCTACTTGAGTCTGTAGACGATTCGTCTATGTTGAGAACCCACTCCGGCTCTTCTTATTTAAACACTTAATGTGAGGATTTGACTATAACAAATCAGATAAATATAATTATAACAATAATGTAAAATATGTTTGATTAATTTTATAATTTTAACCATATAAATTATTATTAAGGTAAAATCTTTATTAATAGAAGTATAAGAAGACTGTAAAAAGGGTGGAGTTTTTCAGGTGCGTCACACATGCAATGCATTCTTTGGCTTGGAAGTTCAGATTGGGAGCTGACCCTGTGGCCATGGGTGCGTCGGTCTAGATCGTACGTGGGCTGTTTGTGCTTCTGTGCTAAGGAACTTTGTCTCTTTTCCTTGGCTCAAATATTTCAAGCTGTGGGGTTCTCACTTGTCAGATAAAGATGTACGGGCAATCTCTCATAGTTAATATTGCTTCTGCAACCTTTCCTTCCGGTTGGGACGGCGGTGACTCTGAGGCCATTGGAACGTAATTTCTTGATGTACATGCCCATGAGAACACGAATGTTCTTGTGCTTCGGTCAAGATGACCTGATGCCATGAGTAATAGCTTCGAGCAGTGCTAACAAATTGAATCATATTAATGATTTACACGTGGGAGATATTTATTATACCTTCAGGCTATTTGTCTACAGTCTATGGAATCGTGAATCTCATATAGTTCTATATTTAGTCTCACTCAAAAGGTTTCAAGAAACAGTGTTTTCTAGCATAGTAGCTAGCTAGCATTTTACCTGCTAAATAGTTGAATATGAAACGAAACCGTGGGTAGAATTTTTTGTTTGGGTTTTCGTAATTATTGGGATGAATTCATATTTGTTGATGGCATTATCATGTCTTTTCAAGTGATAAATTTCTTTTTGAACTATGTTGTGTTTCAAGATGAGGTAGAATTACAAGATTATCCAATTTGGAGGCAATATATAGTTTATGATAATACTTTTGTGATAATACTTTTAAATTATTAGTTTGTATAGTGTCTCAACAAAATATAATGGTTTATGAGTTGTAGTATCAATGAGTCAGGATATTGAAAATATTGTTGTGGCATGGGTTGCTAAAGAAGTGCTCGGAGGTGGTCATATGACTCAACAAATGTAGCATTGATGTGTCAATAACCTGGGTGACTATGCCATGAACTACGGACATGGGTGTTGGTGTAAATCAATGTCACTGTTAGTTCCCACGATGATGCAATATGAATGAGTTCTTCCAAGTCAATGGAATACTTTTTCTGATCAAGAAGATTGAAGTGAATTCTTCCAAGTCAATGGAAGAGGACTGAAGTGAATCTTAGGTGGAAATATGGCAGTAAAACAAAGTCAGGCTCAAGTGCTTGATTGGTTTACAAAGAGATGTCATGTTGATGGTCAAGCCATTTTAATGTATAATACTGTAAATCTCACAAAAGCCTAATATTCTCTTTAAGGATTAAATTTATATCCAGCATATCACCTCGACATCTTAGTACATTAAGGCCCCAAATATTACTTAAGGAAGTTATCCTGTGATAAGAAATGAGCTTTAGAATATGTCAACTAGACAACCTAAAATCTCCATAAAGTTTGATACCCAGTGGACAATATCCAATGAGAGTCAAAGGGCTCAATAGTAGACCCTTGGTTGTATTTAAGATAAGATAACATATTTCACAATTTAGGGGATGACTTTCCAAGAGAGAGGCAAGTTGGGAGCTTCAATATGAGTGGATGCTTGCAATGTTATAAGCACAAAATAAAATGATAACATGTTACATGAGATACAATCAATATTACTGAGTATATGTCAAGATATAATGATTGGTGTACGCTATCATGCTCGGGTGTCTTAAACGCATTATAAAGTGGGTTTCCTTTACGATTATTTGGACCATTAGTAGACATTTATCAAGATATATGATGATTGGAGCAAGAGTGTTCTATATGATAATGTGATATATAATAACTTTATTTTTAAGTATTGAGTAAAATTTGAGAATAATCGATGGGGTGAGCACCACCATAGTTGTGGATCGAATACCACGAAGCGATTAATATAATGCTAATTATTTGACAAAGAGGTGCGGGAGTCTTGACATTATTATGAAAGATGTGCTACTCATTGAGAGGAGTTTGATTTACTATATTATGTGGTTAGTTATTAAAAACTAAGTTATTAAATCATTGAGTTTAGAAAGACGAGTATTGACTTTTAGAAGTCTCAATATCTATGTTCAATTTTTGTTGCATTAAAGTGAGATTGTGGCATAAAGTGTAATTATCAAACTTAAAGATTAAATTAGAAGACAATCCAATACATAAAACTCCCATATTATAAAGCATGGAAAGGTTCCTAGTGCTGAGTCATTAGGTTAAGAGATTGAATGCCAACCTCTATTCTTTGAAGTCTTATAATACAAGCATGAGCTTAACATTGGGTTCTAGTTATACTACCTGCACTTACTAGCATTTTAGAACCATTAGAGTTTTGTCATATTTCTAATGATATAAGTTTCATCATGTTAATTTAGATAGTTAATATTATAAACCAAATACTGCATATTTTAATTCGTTAGTATGTAGAAGGATCCTTGTAGCACCTGTATTGTTAGCTAAGGATCATGGAATGAGACTTTGCAGCAAATCCACTGGTTGATATTAAAGAAATTGACATTCCTATTGCTACCGCATTTTTGTATTGTTTTGATAAATTTCTTGCTTCCTTTTCTTTTTTAGAAGCATTGTTTTTTTTTTGCTTTGATTTCTAACTTCGGTATTTGTAGTTTGTATATCTGGCAAAGGATCTTAATCGATCCAAACATGATTTGCTTAATGATTATTTCAATTGCTCTTTTTCCTTGCTATAAATCTTTGGAGCCTTGGTGATTAGTTTTAAATCACTGCTATAGGCATGTAGTTATGATCTATACTCTAATCTATCTCATAGCACTTCTTTAATAATGCTTTGCATTAAGTTGTTTTTGGTTATATTATAAGACCATTTTGTGTTCGTTAATCGTTGGAATGAGTTATCTCTTTGAGACTATTATATATTGTATACATATTTATATTATTTGATTCATTGATCGATCGCATGAGTTTTGTAAAAGGCTCAAGAGATTTACATTTTAAAAAAAGAGATTTTTAGCAAGTAAAATATTCACACCTAATATGCAATAAATATGGCGCAAGTGTGCTAACAACAAACTTAGCATGCCTCGTATGTGCTTGAAAGGAACACATCCACAATTGAATAGTAGATCATGCTAGATGTGCATTTAATTTAGTGCACATGTATCAATTCCTAATACTAGTACATCAATTGGGTGCTTGTACCACCTAAAAAACTTGATTTAATTTTAGGTCATAGCACATGAGATTTTTAAGAGCAGGTGGGTGCTGAAATAGAGAAGAAAAAGATAAAAGAAGAGGAAAATTTATAAATTTATTTAAATTTTAAATCGTATTTTATTTTCTACCAACATTTGATATGTTATTTTTGCCTTTAATAAGAACGTTTTCACTTTTTTTCTCATTTATTGTTATATTCTTTATTGTTTGGATTAGTTATTATTGGGAGTTATATCCTTGTGTTGTTGGATATATTTATAATCGATCTTATCACATAGTGAATAGTTTTTAGATATATCATCCCTTAATTTGTTATTGCATGCTTAAAATCACTAAGTAAAGGTTTAGCATGTTCTAAATTTTTATAAATTTGTTTCTACGTATATATTATTTAAAATAAATTGTTAAAATTTTACAATATTGCCAATTTTTACTGATTTTTCTAAAACTTTCTGATAATATGGCATTACATGTTTTAAGTTTAAGTGTGTTCAAGGTTTTACAAAATTTAAAGTATTATATGATAAAAAATTTTAAAAAAGCAAATCTACAATTTGCTAAAAGGAAAAGAACTTTTGCTTCGAATTGAGAAAATACAAGAATTATGTAAATTGATGTAGAATTTTTATTTGTTTAATTATCGGACCATTGTAAAACTATCAATTGTGGTATATTATTACATATCTTAATATATTAGAGTAGTGATCGAGATTCAAACCTATCCTCCATAGGTGAAAACGGCATTTGACTATGTCTATTGAGTTATATGTATGACGACCCACTTACGAGTCTTGAATAGTAATGTAAGGCTTTTGATTAAGTAAAAATAAATATAACTCGAATTTTAATTATCTATTTCTTTAGTAGGCAAAGCCTACTGACCCATGGTCCCCAAAAATTTGTATAATCAAACATTATATGATACAATCTGAATAAGAATAGAAAAAGAAATTTTTAAAAGTTACATAGATTTGTCATGAAAATTTGTAGTATT
Organism: Nepenthes gracilis; assembly: GCA_033239525.1. NCBI lineage: Eukaryota > Viridiplantae > Streptophyta > Magnoliopsida > Caryophyllales > Nepenthaceae > Nepenthes > Nepenthes gracilis. The sequence continues at coordinate 667,919 of BSYO01000010.1, forward strand.
TCATTTGAATTTAATTTATTACTCTTTTCGACGTGTTTTTATGTAAATCATGTATTCAATTATAGAATTATATACCTTACTAAGATTTTGACTCACTTGTATTTTATTTTTTGTTAATCATTTTAGATTGACGCCTCAAATACTTGCAGGTTTAGTAGATTGAAGAAAGAAATATTCGGAGAGAATCGGATTAGAGATATTGGTTATTTGATACTATATTTAGTTTTCGAATAATAGTTTAGTATTTATATTATTCAGACAATAGTTTTGTATTAAAAATAATATAATATCATGAATGTGGATAACTCTAATTTATGATTGATTATATGTATCTCCTTGCGTATAATTTGATATCCTGATATAATCGATATTTCGGAGCTACTTTCGGGTGTTGTATCATTCGAGTCATATAGTTAGATTTATTAATGTATATTTATTTAGTTCAATTGTGTTATCAACGTAAAATTTACGTCTTTCGTTAATTTGGACTTATTATTTATTAATAAAATGACCGCGTTAACTATAATAAGGCAATTGAATATTTGGACGTCTTAGATTGAATGAAGACCTCTATTTTATGAGGTCTTATAACACAAGCATGAACCTAGCATTGGTTCTAGTTATACTACCTACACTTACTAACACTTAAGGGACCATTAGAGTTCTCTCATATTTCAAACAAAATGAGTTTCATCATGTTAATTTAGATGGTCAATATTATAAAACAAATAGAACGTTTTCTAATCCGTTAGTATGCAGGAGCATCCCTGCAACACCTGTATTGTTAGCTAAGGATTATGGAATGAGACTTTGTGACAAATCCACTAGTTGATATTAAAGAAATTGACATTCCTGCTACTACCACATTTTTATGTTGTCCTGATGAATTTCTTGCTTCCTTTTTATTTTCAAAAGCATTATTTTTTTTAGCTAATTTCTAACCTTGGAATCCATTCTAGATTTGGTGACTACGGTTTGTACTCCTAGTCAAGGTTCTTAATTAGTCCAAACATGATTTGCTTAATGATTTTTGAATTTCTCCTTTTTCTTGCTAGAAAACTTTATAACCCTAATGGTTAGTTTTAAATTACTATCGTAGGCGCATGGCCATGATCTTTGCTCTAGTATATCTTATGGCACTTCTTTAATAATGTACTATTTTTACTTGCTTCTAATTTTATTATATGATCATTCTGTGTGGGTTAACTGTTGGGATGGATTATCTCTTTGAAATTATTATATCCTGTATATATTTTTATATTGTTTGATTCATTGGCCGGTCGCATAAGTTTCATAAAATGCTCAAAAGATTCATATTTCAGCGTATGAGATTTTTAGCAAGTGAAGTAGTCACGCCTAATATATATCTAATATAACGCAAGTGTGCTAATAATAAAATTAGCATGCATTATCTACGCTTGAGAGGAGCACATACACAGTTGAATAGTAAATTATGCCAAATGTGCGTCTAATTTGGTGTTATGCATCAATGCCTAATACAAGCACGCCTATCGGGCACTCGTATACCACAACCTCCTATAAAAACTTGATTTAATTTCAGTTCATAAAATATGGGATTTTTAAAAGCAGTTGAATGTCGAAATAGAAAAAATAAAGAATAAAAAAAAACGAGAAAGATTTACTAATTTATTTATGTCTTGAATTGTGTTTCATTCTCCAACCTTTGTTATGTTATTCTTACTATTAAAAAGAATACTTTTACTTTTTTTTCATTTGCTCTTATACTATTTATTATTCATGTCGGTCATTGTTAGATATTATATCATTGTATTGTTAGAGATCTTTGTAATCGGTCTTATCACATATTAGATATTTTTCAAACATACCGTCTCTTGATTTTTTTTCTCATTCTCAAATAGATTTTTTGCATAAAATCTTATATCTCATTATTATAATTATTAGATTATATTATGCTTAATCTTATTACCTCTTCATAGGTTAAAAAAAATGGGTCACTAACAATCTTTGTAAAGATTAGTTCTTGGTCATGTGAAAATAGCTTAGTGGCCAAAATCTAACAAGTAGTATTAGAGTGTTTGGATTATTTTGTTAATTTTTGTTTAGAATGATAGATGACGATAACAAAATAATTTACTTGAATGGCATGAACTTTGATATTTAAATGAGCAATATAAAAAATTTGTTATTCGTTAAATAATACATCTTTTGATATTTACTGAAAATTTATAATCAAAATCCAAAAAAGATTGTGCTTTTAAATATAATCATATTTATGGGCATATTTAGTAATTTGTTGATAATAATATTTATATACATATCCGCAATGAGAGGGATTCAATGCCATGTGAAAGAAATTCGAAATACTTTATACTTTGAAAATAGGTAATAATAAATTACATGAAGTTGAAACAAATAAAATATCAAGAATGAAATTTTATAGCCGATCATCTTAATGAATTTCAAGATGGCAATAATTAATTGAGTAATAGAAGTATAAAATCAAATGATGAATTGTAAAACTTGCAACTGTTAAGCACTCTACCATATTTTATGATAAGTCATTCGGATTACTATTATGACAATACTCCTAATAGTGTAATGATCCAAAAGATTATAAAGTGTACGGCGCTTAATGAGGAGGAGATTGTAAGATTCTATGTCCATACATTTTAAAACATTAGTCTCATAGTCATTGGGAAAGAACTTAATATTTTTATGCAATTTCATGTGCTGGTTGAAAAATAACCAAAAAAAAGGTTAAAGTGCATCCATAGAGATAACGGAGTAGAGTACACTGCGCTAATTGACACATATTTTCATTCATATGGAATCTGACACCAAAAGACCTTATAAAAACACCATAACTAAATAGTATAACGGAGTGGATGAATTATACATTAATTGATGGGTTTGATGTGTATTTTCATAGTCAAAACTTCCTAGCTTGATTTCAAGAGAAGCCTCGAATGTCATGACTAATATTATCAACATCTTTCCTAGTGGTCCCCTAGATGACAATAAGCCCAACATGGTATGGTTTGGAAAGGAGGTAGTTTACGATCATTTAAACATATTAGAATGTAAGTTCTTTGCCTATATTCCAATGGACAAAATATACGCTTGATATTGTGTCAAGTTTTATTCAAGTGAAGATATTTTCAGGAAACACATAAATGTACATCTATACTAGTACGAGTAAGATTTCAATACTTGATACACCTATGAAGGGTATAGGTGCATGGATTCCTGTACCATTTATGTCTAATGAGTACTTAAAAGGTCTATGTACATTGCTTACCAATCGGGGCCAAGCCCAATGGGCACATGACTATTGCATGTGTATCAAAACGAGTATAAAAATATCTGTTACGATTTTATAGCAAATTTTTTGAGGAAAAAAAATGCAATGGTTAAACAGTGAAGAGATAAGAGAAAAAAGAGAAGAATGAGAAGATTTCAGTATCCGATTGAAACTCAACTCGAGTTTCATCTTTCACCAAATTTGAATATATTATTCTACCGTAATTGCGGGACATATTGCTGATTAGTTTTTTGGTTCTATTGTTGTATTTTACTCTTATTAGTTGTCACGTGTGTTGAGGTTATTTTTAACCAAATATTCAAATAAATTATTGTGAAAGACTTTCAAATTTGGTTATTTACAATCAATCACTTATAATAGATATTGTTTTGAGTTTTTTTGTTTGATTTTCCCTTATTGAGAATGGTTTTACAAGCTAAATTTATTGTGTAATTCATGTGTATTTAGTTACACGTGTATTCCTTATGTTCAACCGGAAAAGAACCATAGTTGATATATGAGGGATTCAAATTTTCATTGAATCCCCAACAAATTTTACCATCACTAAAGATTCCACATTTTCAGTTTCCTCAAAATAAATACAAAAAGGAAGAAAGAAAATAAGCATTTGCATCACTTATGGTACAAGGATCCATTGTTTTCGATTGGCATAGTCGAAAGACAGGAATGCAGTTGCTCTGGGTTGGGATGACTCGAAAAAAGTGATAGATGCAGTTGTTAGAAATATAATTTAATCCATGGTAAAAATTAAATAGATTTTAGACTATTTTATCTAATTAAAATCTTAATATTATCAGTTTATTTTATAAAATATTGAATATTTTTCTTCTCGACAGTGAAATATTTTTGACGAAAAATGCCCACCAAAAATCCACGTAAATGAATAAAAAATAAATAAAGAGAAATTATTTCTTAGAAAAATTGTAGGAGATATATTACAAATGGAAGATGAATGAATGGATGGCCTATCTAAATTATTAACTTTTAGTCAGGTTAAGGAGCTCGACCATTACAGGGCCTTGGAAGTGGCAATGAAGTAAGTCATTTCCCCTACAAATAACCTTTTACCTTCAAATTTTATAACAGTAGTTATTCTTTTTTTTAAAAAAAAAAATTGTTTCTTGTCGTGGCTGTGGTGGGCTTGTTATGGTTGCTCAAGGGTTGATTTCACTTTGTTTAAAGAAGTACTAATGACGTGAACAGGTGTTTGTCCGTTTCCCATCCCTGCTTAATTGCAATGATTATGTGCTTCAAACTTTGACAACTTGGGAAGTGATTAGGGCTATCTTTTGTTGCTCCAGGTTATTTAAGCACAATCCTTAAAAGAGTGCAACATCATAATCATCTTTCTTATGATGGCTGGCTCCCATTACCCCTGCCATATCAGGGAACACAAAACATCCATCTATTCTTTTTTAATATAATTCATTTTTAAAATTTTATGCTTAATTTTATTGATTATTTGAACAGTATATACCTCAGATCTACACGAGATGGCGACAAGGTCGGGGCACCACTTAAGATGCAGTCGACTCATGAGAGTCCGGACCCAAAGGAAATTGTTTGCCTGGTTTGTGGCTTCACTATGTTAAATCGATCGTACCGTCGGCTACGTAACAAATCTAAAAATTTCAAATGTGAGTCTTTGATAGATAGAATGACATGACGGTATTATCTAATAGACTATAGGTACACCGTACCTGACTATTGGCAAAAAATTACCAAGTTAGAGAAATTGCTTGCACATCCGAAAAGGTGAGCTCTGAATGGATGGTGATTGAACAAAATAGCGGTACTCGATATGGATCACAAAATAAGTACACCAATCACTGACGATCGAATACTCAACCCGACATCAACCAGTTACATGACCCAGCAACTCTTTAGCTCAACAATTCTTTTGTCCTGCCTATAAATATAACCATTCACCTTATTTGAAGGGCTCCCGGCTTATGAAAATGGCAAGAGGTCATCACTTTGCCAAAGCTCATTATCAAACAACACTTTCCTTATAAGTTTGAAATAGAATATTTATCTCAATCAGTGTAATATGCTCTTTTGAAATGTTTTACTTCACCATAATATCTAATATTATGACCAAAATCATGTATTTGCTATCACTAATATTACATGGGATATGTGTTATCACTCAGTCGTAAAGAGATCATTATGCACATGCTAAGTTTTTTGATCGAGTCTCCTTGGCCCCTTTATCATTGCTTAAAATTGTAGTTTTGTCATTCGGTTTAAATAAGTAACTAACTCTCAATTCATTCTTTATCAACTCCGGCCAAAATTGGTTTAGATATCAAATGGGGTTTCCTTGATAACAAAATCCGAGGCCCTTTATTAATATCATTTATGGTGCACAGAATAAAAAAAAATGAGATTACCTGTATTGAGCCCATCGGATTGAAAATAATGATTTCTCTAATTTTAGTAATAAATAATACAGTGTTAGTTTTTTTTATTTTTTGAAAATAATTTAATAAAATTAAAATATAATCATGTTTACTCCAAATATTTTTCTATTAAGTAAAGCAATAAGAATTCTCGAAATAATAATATCGGCTCTTTTTGTCTTCTACAGTTTTAAGCAAATATGGAAGTGGGTGTGTGATGAATTTGATTTTAAAGTTCATTTAAATATTTTATATAATAAACTCAAAAATAAAATGAAAATCAAAATTTTTAAAAAAAATATTGAATTTTTAAAAAAATAATAATTTTTTAATATATATATATATATATTTTTACAAAAATAATATTGTATCACATGGACAATAATAGCACAGGTTTTGGCAGCTCTAGTCGTCGGTAAGGAAGTCAACACACGAAAGAAGTCGTACGGAACATGTGATTTGTATTCTTTTTCCTTAAATTAACCGTTATTAACTCGCCGACGCAATTCATTGAATACCAAATTCTATATCAAGTAGCGGTTTTTCGTCATTGCTGTGTGAAAAAATTTAGATTTTATTATTTAAATTTTTATATTTTAATTTTGTTTTATTATACATTTTTGTTGGGCCCTAATATAAGAGCCCATAGAAACACGGCCTAAAAGGCCCACGCGAAAGGCCTAGAAAGGCGCCCACAAGCCAGAAAGGCTGGACGGCCAGAGAAGCCCAAAACAGAGGCCATTGACCCAAAGACCAATACCACGGCAGAAATCCAAGAGGTCCCGTCCGCTCATCAGGAAGCTCGAGGATATCGCTAACGACATCCAAATACACGGGCAGGAAAAAAACCGAGAACCCTAGAAGTTCCGTCGAGTCTCAGAACCGTCCGAGAAGTCAAGAAGAGACTCCAAGACTTTCTCCAGAGGATCCTCCGAGAGCTGCCTCCTCTTACTAGTCCGCGAACTCACAAGGAGCTCCACCCAAGGACGAGGACTGCCCTATGTACGGCAAGGGATGCCAGCTAAGCGACTTCGCCAATTTCCAATGAAACCTGCAACCACCGCGGGGCCGTCGCCTAAACAGCAGACGCCCCCAAATCAAGACGACGCTGTTAGACCCCGTGATGTCGACACGCCTAAAGCTACTAATGGCCTACCACGTGCCATCCCGCACACGCGGCGATTAAATGAGGCTAGTGGGACACTGCACAACTTATCGGCCACTCGATGACTGCCACGTGTCTTCTCCCCAACAGCATGATCTTTTCTATAAATACCCAATGAGGTCCCTTTTCAAATGACCGTATTTTTTTCCCCCAAACTTGCTCCAGAAAAAAGGAAAAATGCCCACTATTTCTCGGCCACTCAATCCCTCTCTTCCCAGCAAAACGGAACAAAAAAGAGTGAAAAAGCTTCCCAACGAGGGTGGTAAAGCCTTCCAGTGAGCGATATCCCTTTGGAGAGAGATACAAAACAAGAGACAACGGGATTAACCCTAACACTGATTAGAAAGACTTCCACCTAAATAAGAAGTATTTCTAAGCGCCTCCCAGCCCGTGGTTTCCTCCCAATTAAGAAAGATTTTTCACATAAAAATTCCTGCCTTAATCTCCTCTCGTACTCCAAAGATCTCAAAACATTTGTGTTCTTGAAAATCACGGATCCGACTGGATCCCGCGGATCCAGAACGCAACAATTTGTTTTGTATTTATATGTGTATATATATATTTATTTATTTATTTAAAGGTTAGTGTAAAAATCAAAAAAAATATTATTTGTTTTTAGATTTTTTTGGTTTTTTTGATTTTCATATCATATGTATATCAGAGTATACTTCAGATTTTTATAGTCAAGTTAACATAACATTTCCCATAAAATAAATTATATACTAAAATTTTAAATAATAAAAGCAGGGAAAAAAAAAGTTGGAGAATTTTCTACCTCTTTTTGTTAGTACAAATAAGAGAAGTACTATTTATTAGAATCTATCTATAACCCATCTTTTTTATTTCTGAAAAAACCATAGTTGTCATAAATAAAAAATTTAAAGTAATATTTATGAAAGGGAGAGTGAAACAAATATATATATTTTTCTCTTTTTTTTTAATATACAAATTGTATGGTCCATCTAATTTATTATTCTTAAGCTGGAGAATTATATATATATTTGAATTTTTTGCTTTTTAAATTTAATTTAAGTTTTATGTTTGTTTAAATATTAAAAAGGATTCAGTTGCGGATACGTTAATGAGTTTATCGAATTTTTATAGACAATGAAAGGAAAATTCTTTATTCACAAGGCATTATAAAATAAAACAAACAAAAAGGAACCTATTTCTTTATACCCAGTATAATGTAAAACAGCCTAAGAGAATCTAAGTTCCAATTTTGACTAGTAATCTCTCTTTTCTGCTTTCTTTCTTTCCTCTTACATTGAAAACGATTAGCTGTATCAACCTTAGTTATAATGATTAAATATTTCTTATGGACTACTTTTTCATTCAAATATCTTGATTGGGAGAATAAAGTTATTAGGCGAATGAAATTACTTCAAATTGACGTAAGATTTTTAATTACGCCCCTTTTTTTATAGGGGTGTCAATTCGTGTTGATATATCTATATAATTTTATGATATCGATAATTTTTACAAGTCGTTAGATAATTATAATATTTTTTAAGTCAATAATATGTAATTAAATATTAATGGCATATATTGATATATGTTTTGTGTTTTTCTAAGATTTTATAAAAATTTATATAAATGATAGTAACTACAGTTTTCTAAAAAGTACCCTACAATTAGAAGAAATGGAAAGTTTACAATCTACCCTCTTTAAATTTGAAAAACTACCCTCATAGTAATTCAAAATTAATAATAATATTTATTCACACTCATAATACGTGTAATATTATTATTTATATGATAAAAATATAATAAAATTATACAATTATATGAATATTTTTAATCATAAGTTATGCCTTTTAAAAAATAATTCTATAATAAGCATAATAAAATTATACGTGATTTGTACCTTATAATCATTTTCATAAAGTATAAATATGATCATATTATCTGGAGTTGTTCTAACAATGCAGGGTTTTGTTGTGCCGAGATAAGGTATAATTTGTTAAGTTTTGGATATTTTTATTTACCAAAAAAAAGGTTTAAGGCATTTTTATTAAAAATTTCACACCCATTATATATATTAAATTTTTTAATTAAAGATAAGGCCATTCGTTCAATGTCCACTCAAATGAAGGCTTATTTTAATAGTACAATTGAATAGTAATTAATGGACACATGTACACAATTTGAATAAAATCTCATGCATGAGTTAGATATTGTGATTGAATCTAATACCTATACAAAGAACATATATGTGCTAGTAAAATTTTGACCTTGGCATTCTAATGTGAATGTAAATGTGACATTTGATTTTAGGGTAATTATTAGCCATTATTCAAATACAAAAGGGCCATCAACTTGGAGGTTGAAGAAGAAGAAACTTTAGATATTTATTTTATATGACTTATATTTCATTATTTGCAAATATTTAGTATATTATGTTCACTCATGTTGTAGAATATATTACTAGTTCATCATTATTTTTTCTTATTTGATTGCTAAAATTTACGTACTTATAATGTTATTAATTAATTTGTGTTTGAAATTTGTGTTAACCAGCTTTGACAAATGTTGTTGTAAAAGTGTTGGTTTAGTAAAAGCATTTGTAGACAAAACTCATTATATCAAAAATAAATTTGAATGTAAGCTTCCATAATTTTTTTCCTAATCAAAAAGAGGTTCTTCAAGTAAATTAAATTTTTAATTTGTGTATTTATTTGTATGCGTTCATTTCCTCTTGATTCAGTCAGAGAAAATGGGGCAATAATTTGGAACCCCAATAAGTAATATCAGATATTTTTACTATTGACTTTATATGGAAACTATTTTTAGTGGACTGAACTCGAACTTAATGACTATGCGCCACACAAATAACACACAATTAATAATCATCTTAATGAATCAACTATGAACATAACATAATTAATAATCGGATTGATAAATCAAATATAAGAAGGCTCAACTCAACAGACTAATAATATGGCACAACTTGTATAACTAGTTTTAGAAAAAAGTCACATTAATGTGTTATAATAATGTATATTAATATATTAACAAGATACAATAAGATACACTCATAATATATGACTTATTAAATGACAATACACTTTTAATAAAAGAAATAATATCTAAAATGTTAATTCATAACAAAAACATGTTCTATTTAATATTCTATTTTAATAATAAAAATAAATATATTGAAAAAATTTAAATTATAAAACTAATAAAACGATCGTGTTGGTTTATATTCGTCTTAACTCAACACCGTTATAAATCTTATTGTGTTCAATGTTACCACCTTACCCGAAGTTTTCAAGCTTGCCATTGAAAGCTTAATAAGTTAGTTAATTTTTATTAATTTTTACATTTAACCATTTGGACTAATCTGGAATTTACTTTTTGGTAATTAACTACAATATCTGAATCAAATTTTAATAATTGGGTTAAGAACAAGAGTTTGATTTTAAAACACACCAATTAAACTTAAACCTATCAAATTACATAATGGAATTAAAACACACAAATTAGGTTCAAACCTACCAAATTAAGGAATTAAATTTTAACAAAATAATACCAACTTAACTCAAATTGTTAGCAAATAAATATAGAAAATTTCGTACTTTATATCTAAGGTTCTCTCTTTTAACTTCTTTGAATATATATATATATATTTATAAATTTAAAATAAAATATTATGTAATTGGATATTTTAATAGAGAATTTTTATAGAAAATGAGTTGTATAAAAATATAATTTTTTAAATACTTTTAAATTTTGGTATTTATTTAAAATAAAAAAATATATTTGTAAAAAAAATTATAATTTAGGCGAGACCAGCCGAATTGGACACTTTGAACTGGGGCCGTATCCAATACAAAAAATTAATCAAATATAATTTTATAATAATATATATTTATAATACTTTTATATATTGATCGAACCTTATAAAATTTTAAGCCGATTAAATTAAATTAATTAAACGGTTTGATTTTAGTTGTGTTTATTGAATAGTATTTGCTTAACATTTTTCAGAAAAAAATCCAAACTAAAACGGTGATAAAAGGGTAATAGTAATTTATATAGAATATTAGTGATTTTATTTATTTATTTAAAAAATCTAACTTACAAAATTTGAAATTATTTAAAAATAAAACCAAACAGAACATTGAATTTGGTTCATCCAATTGCAAAGAATTCAAACTCGGGCTAAAAGTCTGGTAGTGTAGCGCGTGTACTGCCTGGAATAAAATCTGTATTTGTTATGGCCGCAGAAATTAGGTTTCCCTTTCTTTTTTCTTCTGCCCATACAACGGTATATAGATATTTGAAAAGGGAGAGAATGCGATAAGGGAGGAAGACGACGGTCTTCCCATCTCCCTCTCTCTCTCTCTCTCTCTCTCTCTCTCTCTCCATTCTCTTTCATCTTCCTCTCTCTTAATAATTTGATAGTTTTTTGATGCAAATCCGTACTCTTTCTGACAACGACCACTGAAAGATGGGGGCACATGCCTGCTGTCATTTCAGTGGGAGCATCAGCCGAGCAACGCACGGCCACGATTCATTGCGTACGAACTTCCTTGCGGTCCTGATTTTTCCTTCCCATAAACATGCACAACTCCCCTCATTTCTGAAAGTCTCTCTCCTCCTCTGTCACTCTCTCTCTCTCCCTCTCTCCCCCCCTCCATCTTCTCTCCTCTGCTATCAGGTCCAGCTAGGTCGGTGTTGCTTATAAGTCTCTGCGACACAACGCTTTTTACCTTTTTTTTTCCTTCCTCTGGCTGTCTTTGCTCTCAACTCTTGATGCGATGTCGCTCTCAGTTTCCATGAGCGAAAGCGATCCGAGCTCATGAGAGATTTATCCTCGTATTACCGCATGAAAAAAGTGCTTTCATCATGCTTTTTTTTCCTGCTTGTGAGGTTTGAATTTTTTTTCACTTTTTTTTGTAACTATTTTTTTCCTTGTTGTTTGTATTTTAATCTTCCAAATAGTTGATTCTATATGAAGAGGTGTGAGTGTAGATTGTGATGTGAACTTTTGGATTCCCTTTTTGCTTTCTTGAAAGCTTGAGGATTAATGAAAGGAGGTAATGTGGTTGCAATTGAAAAGCAGTGGAGTTTTGTTGGGAAGAGTTTGGATATGTTGGAGTGGGAAATTTTGAAGCTGGGTATCGGTGAGGATTCTCGAAGGTAGAAAAAAGTTGTGATATGAAGCTCTCAACATCAGGGTTGGATCAGCCGGGTAATGAAGGTATCTACTTTTCTATTCCTCTGATCTCCGCTAATCTCTAATTTCGTAGATATACAGCTAATGTCATTTCAAATTTGGTTTATCAGCTTTAATTTCTTTTTCCATGCAACTGTTCATTTCGAATTTACTTGTATGTCCCTTGACGGTGTGCCAGCACAAGGATCTCGAGGTTTCTATTTTTATTTTTATTTATTTTTGGTAATTAAGGATCTCAAGGCTGCTCGAAATTAAAAAAAAAAAAATCAATACTTATTATTTGCTTCTTCCGTTTGTTTTGTATTATGAAAACAAACTAGGAGGAGAAAAGAAGTGTTTGAATTCCGAATTATGGCATGCCTGTGCCGGCCCTCTGGTGTGCCTGCCAACTTCTGGGAGTCGGGTGGTTTACTTTCCTCAGGGTCACAGCGAGCAGGTTAATTAATTGCAAAGCTTATTTTTAGTTTCACTCATCTAATTGCTTTCTCCACTGTGTGAATAGATTCGCAAGTTCTTAACTTGGTCAATTTGAAACTCAGGTTGCTGCCACAACCAATAAGGACGTTGATGGTCACATACCCAATTATCCAAACTTGCCTCCACAGTTGATCTGCCAACTCCACAATGTCACAATGCATGTTTGTTCTATGCTCCTGTGCTTGAGTTAACTATAATACAGCTAGGGTAATGGTTTTTTGGTACACACGGTGCAGGGGAAGGGGGAATGAATTCTCGATCTCTCCCTCTTTTGGGGAGAGTTATGCCATTACACCGACTGGTGAGCTAGTCATAAAGAGAGGAAAGGGTATCACTTGTAAAGTGCTGAAATTCTGTATCTTTCGATTGCAGGCTGATGTGGAGACAGATGAAGTCTATGCTCAGATGACCCTGCAGCCTTTGACGCCGGTATATTTACTTACATTTGCCCTACTTATGAAAATGTACTTGACTAACGATCTATTGAAGGTTCAATAGCAGAATCAATCATTTATTTTGATGGATGCACACAGCAAGAGCAAAAGGACATGTATCTTCCAGTTGAGTTAGGGATTTCAAGCAGGCAACCCACCAACTATTTCTGTAAAACATTAACAGCCAGTGATACAAGTACGCATGGAGGATTCTCTGTTCCTCGCCGTGCTGCTGAAAAAGTTTTCCCACCACTGGTAATGTCTTTTATTTGATTTCTTATCTGATTGTCACAAAGTTTTTATTTTTATTTTTATTTTTTAATTCTGTTTTGACTGCTTCATGTAGGACTATTCTCAGCAGCCACCTGCTCAGGAACTTGTGGCAAGGGATCTTCATGATGCTGAGTGGAAGTTTAGGCATATATTCCGAGGTGTGTTCTTTTTCTGATGTCTTCCTTTCTTTTGTGGCCAGAGGACCACTTGAAAGATTCTATCACGTAACTGGCAAGAACACATTCTTTAAACTACAGCTATTATTGTTAACACTAAACATAACCTCATATGCAGACATTGTGAATTGCCGTTGCTAGTACCAACTAGCTTTACAGATTCCCCTGGCACATTGAGATCTTGGGATTAAATAGGACAACTTGAAGATTAAAGCAGATGTCACGCAGAGCATGAAAAAAAACTAAGGATAGTTGTTGTTATTTCAAAGTAGCACGATCTAATTAAAAATTTTCACCCAATTGAGCATGTCTAACATATTTTTTAACGATTGATGGATCGCTATAACTGAACTAGGAGTTGACACCTGCTTGCTTGCTTACGATTTTTTTACACCACGAATGCTTTATAAAACTCTTTGACCTCCAAATTTGGAGCTCTGCAATATGGGAGGCTTTGTTTGCTGGACCACCTTGTGTATTAAGAAGGAAAGATAATGTGTATGCATTTTTTCCCAGATTAACCAAGATATATGGACGTAGAAATACTTATATGGAAGATCTAAGAATAGAAGGAAGGGAATATAAAAGTAGTAATAATATTTTAGATGATAGATTTGTTTCAAACTTATTTCTAGGATCTTTGACTCAACTTTCCAGAGATGAGGAGGATGGAGAAATACAAGGTTTCTAATGAATAAACCCTAGAATATAAGGGTCCAAAAAAAGAACATGAGCATTAGGGAACACAACTTCAAATTTTTGTTAGTGGGTTTTGGTCTCTCAACTCCCTACAACTAAAAGAATTCATGCTTACTTAACCTAGTATCTCACAGACTCTTCTTACAAGATGTGTGACCTGTTTTATTTCATTTTGTAAATAAGAACACGATGGTAACTAAAAGATTGTTGATCAAGTTGGTGAAACCACCAAATTAACAACCATATATAGGAAAACTATGATCTGAATGTTTAAGCCTGTCACCTTTAGCTTAAGAGGAAGTAAAAAGCAATTCATAAATTTAATGGTGTGAAGATGGTGGTGAACCCTCTGACCCTAGTTATCATCCTTGGCATTTAGTCCCTATTCGCCATCAGCTTAACAGGAAACTAGTAAGAAAGAAAACTGTGGAAGAATATCAACAGAGAAGAAATGAAAGGGAAAAAGTGCCATGGCATCTCATCGGCTTAAATACTATCTCAATTAACTTTTTTTTTCTTTGTTTTATTTGGGGGGTGGGGCAGGGGAGTAGTTGAGAGGGAGAAGAATAACCGGAATAATGGGCAAGGAGAGATATCTTAATATCCAGTTAGACAAATAGTGGAGAAAATTTGAATTGTGTGTGTCAAAGGTGGCGAGACAGAAAGTGGCTGGGCCCAGCACCTGAGCGAGCCAGGTGAGTTGATAGTGAAGAACTCAAGACTTCTATAAGTATGAAAAAAGAATCAATAACATAGGATTTAGAAAAGTGGAATAGAATGCCACAACAACTTATATCCAAGTTGTGACAAAGATCTTAGTGGTGGATAATTCTAGCACAAAGGAAAAGGTTTAGTAATATCCAAGTTGCAAGTGATGGCTATAGTAAGAGAGCACATAGTTATAGTGATATAACAATTGAGCCTCTAATTGGCAGTAGACTTCTGGATGATTTAAAGATAATAAACAGTTTCAAGTTTGGCCAACTATAATGCAGGTGTAAGGACTTATTAATTAGCAACACCATTTGGCTACTAAGTTGCCTGATAATATTGTTTGCTTGCTGCTTGAAAGTGCACACCAATTTACCATGAACGGGTTTATGTTGATGGAATGTATTTGTAGCTACAAAGTAAGTTTGTGTTCCATGGCATTAATTTCTGCTTCCACAGTTTCAAAATAATGGGAAAATTCAACAGCTTAACAGAAACTATTGGGCCAGAGAATTGCACATGACTTGGAAACATGACGAGGAAAGTAATGACCACAGAAAGGATTATAACGTCCAGAAAAATGACCGAATGAATTGGTGATGCATGTTACTTGCAGCTTGAAAGATGATCAAGCACATACTGACCTGGTGGGCCTAGAGAAATGAGGAGTCATTCAAGTGGGCAGGCTGAGTGGATAATAGCCAGGACATAAAGGGGCATGCTTTTTTCTGTGGAATTGACAGACTTGGCATAGTTTGAATGCATGTGCACCAACGGAATCATGCCCATTACACTTCAGGGGATTTGCAAGCCTATCAAACTTTATATAGATTCCTCCAGTTAAAATATTGCTTAGATTAGATCTGTTGAGAATTGAGACATTGTAAATCAAGAGAGGGAGGACCGGTTTCCAAAATTTTTGGATGATCTTCTATCACAACCTACACTTAACTAGAGGGACTTGTTTTTTTGGCCCATGGGATACATCTTGCTCATGTGATAGTCATGTGTTTTTGATGAAAAAATGTTTTTCTTTTTTTCCACTTCCATTAGGCACCATTTGACTTTAATTATGCAAAGTCAATGTCAGAAGGTATTATTTTGATGGGTTTTTGTGCCGGTTGCAAAGCCGCCTGGAGCTTTGCATGACATGCTAATTTTTTTACTTTATATATATATATTTCAAATCTTTTGTTGCTTCATGCTCCATGATTTCCACTACTGGATTTTGCTGCATTTCCTCTTGTAGTAAGGGAAATAGGTTTGTTCCAACCTGCTCACCTTGGGTAGATTTTCATAGCCAGTGTGGATGTAGCATTCTCTTATTCTATTTGAATCTCCTATGCAAAAATAATATTTCTAAATTTAATATCTTGGAATAACATTCTACAGTAAGCATCATGTAGGAAAATATCGATATCTATATGTATTGGTCGTGTTTATATCGGTATTAGGCATATTGGACAATACAAATTTATGTCAGATATATGAGAAGAAATATTTTTTAGAATTGTAAGTTGATAGATAATTATTAGCAAAATATCTGATATATTTGCCGCTATTCTAAATGTCGACCGCTATATTATGATATATTGTCGATACGCCTACATATCACGATTTTACTGTGGTATTAGAAAATATTCCTATTGGAGGCCCTAACGTTGATGTATATCAGTTGATATTTTTATTTATGGTAAGCATGAAAATATTCAACATATTATTAATAAGCTAACTATATTGTTAGCACGACTGAGATATATCATAATGAAGGAATATATTGTGTGTTGGAAAGGCCTTCTACAGAGAATGTATCTTTTGAAACTCATGGCTATATATATCTATGCATAAAGTGATTTAGAAGCACATAAAAGTATAGCAAGCCTATATGTGTGTGTGTATTATGTATGTATGTATGTATGTATGCTTACATTCTTGATTCTTTTTCTTTATGTTAAAATCTTGTAGAATATGTGATTTTTTAAAAAAATGAGTGGTGTTGGGTATCGACTAAAATAAGATCGACGCGACTCGTTGGTGTACGGGGCCCACAAAAAAATAAACCTGTGAAGAGGTATGAATCGGCCAAGTTGTTGGGCCTAGATCAAAAAGGCATCTGGACTAATGGTTGGATTATCAAACAATTGAGTGACCAAACTCAAGAATATAAAAAAGGTCGAAGTTTTGAATGACTTGATGGTCAATTAAATCAAACTGTTAAACCTGTTGAATGGTTAAGTGAATAGAAGGGTCAACAGAACTGGTCAGCGAAATCAAGCGAGCATTTAGTATACTTGGCAGACATGAATTAAATTTATAAGTATATTAAATTGTTGAACTATTCAGCTCCCAGGAAGAACAATAGCTTAGACGATAAACAATTATCCATCTTTAGGAAATCGCCACTAATTGGCACATAAGGCTATAAATATGCCCGCATCCTCTAAAAAGAGAAGGAGAAAAAAAAAAGAGCAATCTAGAGAACAAATTTGTGTTCTTGTTACTTAAAAATTTTACAAATTTTGAAACCAAATCCTCAACCTTTTACTTTCTTAGAGCAAAGCCTTCCACATTGCACTCTCTATAGAGCCAAGTCCTCCATTGTTTTCAATCTCATGCATCTACATTTCATTTTCCAATTTTCTGAATATTTAGAAAAGTTACTAATTTAAATATCGAAAGATATATCGGGGAGTGAGTCTCATATCTTTTGACCTCTTATTGGCATTAAGGTGTGCAGGATCTGAATAAGAGTTTCACAAGGTCCAACCCTACTCTATTTGGATTATTATTCAAATTTGAGGTATGCATCATTAGTATCGTTTTGGGGGAATGAAATCAACCCATACATTCTTACCTAATTAAAATCAAACCTACTTGAAACTTTTTCCTCTCTTCAGCAAAATAACAAAAAATGGTGAACATAAAAACACATATACTATTAAACCAACCACCTAAGGATGTCCCATTTCATAACATCATCCCAGAGGAAGGTAGTCACTAGAGTGTTCACTCATCGGTTAATTCGGATATTGGAGTTTTAGCCGCTTAGATACAAGGCATGTCAAAGATGCTGAAGTCATTATGGGACAAAGTTGAGGGCCGAACTCACATGGCTGAGGTCCTCTAATCGTAAGCGTCAACCTTGAGGAGGGGGTCTAAGGGAAAGAAAGTCATCTCAAAGTGGTGCCACTCCCAGCCAAAGACTTCGATGGCCCTGGAGGCACCCATCTGCATTACTCCTTGGCTCGAAGGACGCATGAATTTTGAGGTTAGGGAAGAGTGTTTCGAGCAACAAAGTCCTCGATATATTTGGGATTTTGGACACTTATTAGTCTAAGAGGAAGCATCATGCGGTAGCATGCCCAAGACCCTCTTGGCTAGGCAGATATCGGGAGTTTTTGCTAATTATTTAAAGGCATTCCCCAATGCCAAAAGAATTGCCTCCATAACTGAAGTGGAGGAATGAATAAAATGAATTGAACAATAGGTTTTTCGGGAAAATGCTATTAGGTAGACGATTGAACCAGGTCGTATAATATTTACCTCGAAAATAAAGAGGCATCAGCTCCCCTACAAATTTAAAATGCCAATGCTAAAGCTATATGATGGAAGAACTGATCCAATTGATTATTTAGACCACTTTCAAACATTGCCAAGTTTTTAGAATTTAGAGGATGCCACACTTTGCTTCTGCTTTCCAGATGTGAGAATTTGGTTCCATAAGTTAGGACCAAGTTTAATCTGATCTTTTCAGGATCTAGTTGATCAGTTCCTATCTCAATTTGCCTTTAGTTGAAGGGAAAAAAAAGTAACTGTAGCACCTTATATGGATCTAACAGGCCCCCAATGAGGGCCTAAAGCATTTTCTGGTTAGATTTAAAGTCAAAGCCAGGCGCATATCAAAACTTACTGATGAGCTGAAGTCGAATGTCTTCGTGGTAAAATCCAACTAGGTGGCTTTTTTAGATCTCTAGTTCAATGGGACGCTAAGACATTCTTTGAGGTAGAAACTATCACTCAGGCTTACATAAGGGCAAAAAGGGCTAACAAAGTGAAGCGGCTAGAGCGCGAATTATGAGTAACATCTGGGATCAAAAGGTGGAGGAAAGAAGAGGAATGATGGTAATTCATCCACTTGGAATCATCGAAAGTAATGGAGAATCGAGTGAAGAGTTTGAACACAGTACAAGCCATTGAACTTCACGCCATTGAATGATACCCGAACAAACGTTATGATTAAAATTCAGAACAAAAAGTTTCTAAAGTAGCTCAAGCCAGTCAAGAACTCAAAAGAAGGTGAACAATCTAAGTATTGGTTCTACCATTAATTTTTGGGATACAATTCTAAAGGCTACTAGATGCTTTAGAAGGAAATTGATATTATGATATTAAAAAGGTACCTCAAGAAGTACTTGTAGAATCCTAGGTCCATTCCAAGTAAAGATAATGATGATAAGGAGCAGACAAAGTAACCACGAAATTGAGTAATGACTAGAAATCATTAATATGATGTCAACTAGACCTGCCAAAAAAAAGTTTCAGATCATTAATATGATGTCAATTAGACCTACCAGGAAAAAAGTTTCAGATTATCCAAAGAAAGCTTTTGCTAGCGAGAGACAGAAATTAGGGGTAGAAAATAATGTCATTAATTTTATTAACGACAAAATAACACATGTAATTTCTTCCTATTCTAATCCTCTTGTTGTATCCATATTCATTTTAGACGAAGTCCAGGATTATCAACTTAAACAAGTATTTGTCGATAATAAAAGCTCAAGCGACATTTTTTATTTTGATGCATTCATTAAATCTGGGCTCAAAGCTGTCAAATGCAATCATTGAATGAACTGCTCTATAGGCTTGATAATAAATCGGTTCAAGTCAAGGGGATTGTACATCTAGGGGTTACAATGGGAACATATCTAAAAATAGCCTCCCATAGGCTAGTTTTTCTAGTTGCTGATCTTCCCACGGTTTACAATGGTATACTGAACAGACCATGTTTAACAACATTCGGAGCGGGTTCTTCAATCCCATTTCTTAAAATGAAGTTTCCAACTAGATATGGGATTGGAGAAGTTACAGGAGACCAGGTCAATGGACGATGTTGCTACTTAGCACAAATCAATAGCTTGACTCTTCCACAACCAGTAGAGGAATTTGGCTTTTGGGACAAGGCCTCTCTTCAACAGGCTCATTTTGGAGAGTCAGCTTCCTGAATTCCTTTGAATCTAGCATACCCGAATAAATATGTTTAGATCAATTCTTTATTAAATTGAGATTTGAAACGAAAATTAATTGAGTTTTTGTAGAGTAATACGAATGTCTTTGCCCTGACTCGAGTAGACATGTCTGGCATTTCGATAGAAATGATGGTTCGTAAGTGGAGTCTCATACTCGGGAACGAGCCTATTGGACAAAAAGGCGAAACTGCTCTCTTGAAAAACTCATAGCAATGTGTGAAGAGGTTAAGAAATTAATAGATTCTGGATTTGTCAAAGAAGTGAACTATTTTGATTGGTTATCTATTGTCATCTTTATCAAAGAGTAATGGATAAGGGAGGATATGTGTCGACTTCACATATGTGAATAAAGCATACTCGAAAGATAGTTCCCACTTTTGAGGATTGATCAGTTGGTGGACACAATATCCAAACACCAGCTGTTGAGCTTTATAGACGCTTATTCTGGACACAACCATATCCGGATAAATTCAGAAGATGAAGAGATGATCTCATTTATGACCAACTAGGGAACCGATTGCTATGAAGCGTTGCCATTTGGTCTGAAGAATGTTGGTGCAACTTATTAAGGGTTGGTAAACAAAATGTTCAAACAACAGATCAAAAAAAATATGGAGGTATATGTTGATGAAATACTTGTCAAAAGCATGCTTACCAACAATCATATTAACAATTTTATCAAGGCATATGAAGTACTTAGGGCAAATCGAATGAAGTTAAACCCTGTCGAATGTATTTTCGGGGTAACTTTTGATAAGTTCTTGGGATTTATTGTCTCACAACATAGGATAGAGGCAAATATAGAGAAGAATAAAGCAATAATGGAAATGAAACTGCCTTAGACTATTAAAGAGATCCAAAGGTTAATCAAGTGACGTGCCGCTCCATCTTGATTTATAGAGAAGCCAACTAAGAAATATTCACCATTCTCTAAGGCATTGAGGGGAGTAAAGATAAACAGTTTCTAGGAGATAGATAAGTGCTAACAAGCTTTTCAAGAGTTAAAATAATATTTGGCACATCTATCTTGATTGATTTGTCCTAAGGAGGATGTAGAATTGTATCTTTATGTAGCCATTTTTGAAAAGGCTCTGAGTGTAGTTTTAGTCAGGAAAGAGGCAACGGAGACTTAGAATGCGAGAACAAAAATGGTCGTTTTAGCTTTAGTTTTTGCTATAAGAAAACTCCGACCGTCTTTCAAGCCTGCAAAATTGTGGTCTTAACAGATTAATCATTGAAAAGGATTTTGTAGAAACTTGAAGTATCCAGACATTTGATTAAATATTCAATCGAGTTGAGCAAGTTTAACATAAAGTTTTGGGCCTAATTGGCATAAACGGTCAAGCTTTTGCAGACTTTATTGTTGAAACAATAATTCTAATCTTGAAGGAAATAACTGGACACATGGGGATTTTATCAATTGTGCCACTGTCCATGTGTACATTACAAGTTGGCGGAGCATTCTCTCAAACAAGTTGTGGGGCTGGAATAATATTAACCTCACCTGAAGGATTTCAGATTAAATACTCAATTACATTCGGATTCTCAACTACTAACAATGTGATAGTATATAAAACTCTATTAACTGTGTTGAAGCTGGCCAATGAATGTTCCATTAAGAATTTAACCATCTAAAGTGATTCTAAACTGGTAGTGAATCAAGTATTGGCTAACTTTGAAGTAACCAATCCAAATTTGGCTAAATACCTCCACAAGGTACAAAATTTCCTGTCATTCTTTGATAAATTTGAAATTGTCCATATCCCTAGAAAAGATAATTAGAAACCCAATTGACTTTCCAAAATGGCAACATTTGGTTGTTTAGAGTAATACACTTGGGATATGAGAGAAGTGCTTTAGAA
Organism: Nepenthes gracilis; assembly: GCA_033239525.1. Taxonomy (NCBI): domain Eukaryota; kingdom Viridiplantae; phylum Streptophyta; class Magnoliopsida; order Caryophyllales; family Nepenthaceae; genus Nepenthes; species Nepenthes gracilis. The sequence goes on from BSYO01000010.1 coordinate 689,853, forward strand.
ACCTAGCATTGAGGATAAGATGAAATTCTATAAGTAACTAATGAGGTAACTTAGATAACTTCTTATCTAAAATACCTTGAAAATGGAACGCTTCCGAGCTATCCAAAAGAGGCGAAGCGGATTTCTAAAACGGTTGGTTGGTATACTATAGTGGACGGATCACTGTATAGGAGGTTACTTGGTACCCTATATGTACGATTTGACTTCAATAGAAGTTGATTATGCTCTTAGAGAAGTTTATCTCGGCATATATGGGGCACATATGGGTGGCAAGAATTTGGCCTTTAAGATTGCAAGCCAGGGCTATTATTGGCTGGTAATGAGGAAGGATGCGATAGAGTGCATTAAAAAAATACTAGAATTGCCAAATCCACGACAATTTACTTAAGCAACCACGCAGGAAACTTTAAGCTTTATAGGCTCCTTGGCCGTTCACATAATGGGGACAGGATATGCTAGGTCCATTCCCTCTATCATCCAATTAGAGAAAATTTATTATCGTTGTGGAGGATTACTTTAAAAAGTGGATAGAAGTTTATCCATTGGCTAACAATATAGAACAAAATGCAACAGAGTTTGTGTGCCAAAATATCTTCTGTAGATTTGTGATACTGGAGGCTATAGTGACCAACAATAGTACTCAATTCTCAGGCAAAAGGTTCAAAAAATGTTGTATATTCCTTGGTGTTAGATTGGTCCATACATCAATCTCTTATCCTCAAACAAATGGATAAGTAGAAGTGATGAACTGGACAATAATTAATGGGTTAAAGACGAAGCTGGATAAAGTTGGAGGTATTTGGGTAGACAAACTCCAATTCATGCTCTAGGCTTACTGAACGACTCTAAGAGAACCCACTTGGGAAGCACTGTTCAATCTATGTTACTGAGCGAAAGTGGTAATCATAGTGGAGATAGGATTTCCAAGCTATTGAGTGAAAAAATTTGCTTTGGATCACAATTATTAACTCTTTAGACAAATTTAGATATTTTAAAGGAAGTTAGAGTCGTGGCATGCATTCATGCAGCAGCCTATCAATAGAGAGTTGCTTAGTACTGCAACAAGAAGGTGAAGGTGCAGACCTTCAAGGTAAGAGACTTGGTCCTAAGAAATATTAAAGCAACTGCAAAGCTTGCTCACAAGAATAAATTATCTTCAACTTAGGAAGGATCATTCTTAGTGTTTGTGATACTACATAACGGGGCATATAAGTTACATACTCAAAATCAAAAGTTAGTCCCTCAAACTTGGAACGCCCTTCACCTAAAAAAAATATTACAAATTAGAAGGCTCGCTTAGGAATATAGAGGTACGTGCTGCCCCTTACTCTATAATGCTTGTGTGTTATAAATTATTATCCATATTATTAATAAATTTATTTTTTAGTTCAATTCTTGCCAATTTGCTTGGATGTGTGTTATTTAGATGACCACGATTGACCTTGAGTCGAACAATTGGTTTTGACACATTGTTTGGTAAATGTGCTGATTCAAATGAATGGTCATATTGTAGGATTAATTGGACCATAGAGCCTCAAGAATGGTCACAAATTGAAAATTCTACAAGACTCCGGGGTTTAATAACCAAATGTTTAATTTCTCTTTGAGAGGTCAAAATTTAGGTTGGTTAAAGTCATTAAGACTTCGACTATTAATAGTCGATCAACCTATTAAATGTCGGGGATGTTATAAATGCTTGTGACAAAATTCCGTTCTACAGGATACTCATGTTTAGTCAAACAATCAAGCATCGGGGTCCTCCCTAACAAGTGACTATAGTCTAAGGATTTAGTTGTGAAAGAACAATATGCGTCCCAAAGCACAGTATTGTTTCGACCACTTAACAAATTGCCGAATAAAAGAAAATACAAATATACAATACACGTAGACTATATTCGTATCTAGATGTAATAACCAATAACAAGCATATAATATACAAATCAATAAGCAAATGACATAAAAGCACAATTTTTGGTGACGAAGAGAAATTTCGATAACCATAGCTATCGAATAAAACCCTCCAGGTTTTAATAATCAGGAAAGTTATACACTAAGAAAGTCAACTTACAGATCAGATAGTACAGACGCACTAATCTAGCCAATTTACTCCCGTCTCATGATCCCTATCAAGGAACTCTTTGGATTTGCCTACGGCAACGGGAATCGACGCTTTCTAGTTTTCTTGTCAATCTTTATTTACGAACCTTCGATCTCTTGCACACCACTGGAACCCAGTTTCTATGTCACCGACGTCGACAATAAATGTTACAGGCAAAAAAAGGTGTATAAGATGAAGAAAAACGATGTGAGAAAACTTGTAGTGGAAGCACAACAATTGAGGCTAAGTTTTTTCAAATGGGGCAAACAATAAGCACAAAGGAGAGGGTTTTCTCTGCCGAAACGGCTGTCCGAAAGTCTCTCCAGAAGATTGGGGTTAAAGAAAATGATGGTTATTTATAGAGATGTTCGAAAACTAGGTTAAAAAATAGCTCCGTTGGAGACATGTGCGCCTAGGGTTTGGCTGGGAATGCGCCCGGGTGCTCAAGCGTAGGCCTGGGGAGCAACGAGCGGACACCCTTTGGAAATGGAGCTCGAGTGCTAGGCGGATGTGCAGCGAGCAAACGCTCTCTGGAAAGGATGCTCGAGTGCATGGTGGATGAGAGTAGCGAGCGCACGCTCTCTGGAAATGCTGCTTGAGCGCAAGGCGGGCGTGTAGCGAGTGCATGTTATGCTCTCTAGATACGATCCTCGAGCGCAGCTCGAACAAAGGGTAGGCGTGGATTCTAGAGGAGTATCTTGATGATCTTTGAGCGAGAATCTGATGCAGATCTTCCAATCAATAAAACCAATTTCTCCAATGAACTATTCGGCACAGTTACAGAATATGCCAACACATAAATCGGCCTAACAAGTTGGTAACTAATTCAGATATATTTTGAGTTAAAACTCAGATGTATATGCTTGGGGGTTAAATCATCTAATCAACTTCAATTTAAAGAGCAATAGACATTCAAAGATGAAAAGGTCTAAATATTATGCGGTTATGATATTGAAGGGACTAAGCTGAAAATGACAATTCTATGGTGAGTGTTCAGATTTGGATCCTAAAGCTTGGGAACTTGATTGGTCTCCAAAATCTTTAATTTTGGAATCGAAAGTTATTGCGAAATTCCTAGCATCTAAATAGCTGATAAGAAAGTTAGGAGCCTCTAAGAAGACTATCCTCTTACAGGTTTCAAAGTCTTCATTGAATCAAGATTCAATCAAAGTGCTAATTTCTTCGGGACAGATACTTTTCCTTAATGACTCCTCAAGCCTGGCACACTTAGCTTCAAGTCTCTTAATAGCTTCAATAGCAACTAAAATCCATCGTTCTTTTTTAAAAACTCTATCGTCAGAAGAAGTGGTTCTATCCTCTTCGATGGAAGCTCGATTAACATAATAAAAAGTTCTACTCATCCAGTTGGCCACCTCTCTCTTAAGAGAATAAACAGCCCTCAAAGAACGATGCTATAGCTTTAACCACCACATCTCTGAATTCAAAACCTTTGATTACAACCGGATCAATGTGAGATTGAGGCAGGCGATCAATTTCAATTTCTTGATTGTACAGCGTGCTCTTGATTTGTCGCACTAGGTTTTTAGATTGTAAAGAAAGTTGAGTTAGCAATACAAAGACAAATGAGCTTGAAATTAAAGACTCGGAGACTACATCTTGGGTTAGAAGACTCTTTCTTGTAGTAAAACTTGGTGATGATTTGGTTTCATTAGGGTTTGGTGAAGATGAGTGTCTCCAGCAAAGAGGAGGTAAGGATCTATGAAATAGAGGAATTTTAAAACATGGGGCTCCATGCGAAACCTCAAAACCCGTATTAGTTGGAAAAGATGATAAGGAATGAATATTAGATCATCTAATAATATGTACATTGTTATCTACTTGTTTGGGAGAAGTAGCTCTAGTTGCAGAAGAACTATGTGTGGGTTTAGCAGTGCAGGAGAAGCGGATGTGATTGAGATCTCATAGACAGCATTAACAAGAGCATTGATTATTATTGCATCTTTGTGAGAAGAATGATGTAATGAATCGTGCTCCTCATCTATTGAAATGATGGAAACCCCTTCAAAATTTAAAGCATGCGTCTCCTCTAAAGATCTGACGGGGGAAGAGACGAATGCCACAGTTGATTGAAATGATGTAAGTCCTTCGTCTCTCGTCTTAGCCCTAATCTCAGAAACACATTCCTCGAAAACTTCATTGACAATCTTCAAAACCTTATCATCATCCGAATGATGAGTTGGTGAAGTTTTCCCAAGAATATTGGGTTGAACAATGTCAGTCCTAAGAGGAGAGTCTAAAAAAATGTTTTCCACCTTTTCAATGAGTGAGGAGGCAGATCAATAATGGCCTTTGTTCCAAGGATAACATACTAATTAACAGCATCCAAGATAGATTGGGTTAGAAAACTGCCAATTATGGCAACTCCCTAGTGTGCTCTTTTACTAGATTAGATTGAGATCTAGTCATAGAAAGTTCGCTCTCAAGAACCAAACCAAAAAATGAGGTGTTAACATTACCCTAATTACTGGACAAAATCTAATTATTGGAAACCTTAATGTAGATGAACATATCATTCCAGTTTTTCACCGAGTTTGGGTTTCCTCCACTTTTTTTGAATTCCTTTCTAGAAGTAAAAGAAATCCTACTGTTCTCTTGGTTAAAGTAAGAAAATAACTTTGACCATTCGAGTGTCTAATCTAAAGATCTTATCACCGAAAAAGACACACAATACTACAATGTATTTGATAGAATTAGGATGAAGACGAGTGATGAGGATCTTAAGAGCCTCTATTATTTCAACGAACTCTCTTATTAGAGGAATCTGGAAACCATCCTTTAGATGAGCTTCATATATGGTAATGATGCATCTCTCGGAGAATAAGCCCTCTTCTTAAGCGAATGAACTCAAAAAGGAATAGCAGAATGAATGTTATATTTATCATAAATGCTATATACATCTTCCGCAAACAAGTAAGAGGCGATGTTAGCAACATTCTTTTGAGTGCTTCGTGGAGCCCTGAGAGATTGAAAGCAAGAGGATCAGAGAAATCAGGAAGTTCGTTCTTTGATGAAAGATGAAGAGGAAGAAGATGCGGTTAGGGCTTAAAAAGAAGAGTGAAAGACATAAAAATTCGAAATGGAAACCGAAATTGGAAACATAGCGTTTTAGACAACAGTGCTGATCCAAACGACGCGTTGCTCACCCAACATATATCAAATGGTGACACGTCTTCCTCTCAATTTGAAACTATACCGCTATATGTTGAAGCGGTTTAAAAATGGCAAAATTCAAAAAACCGCTAGTCGAGGTATTAAATACATCGATAATGAGTTGTTTTAGTTACAAAAGTTATCATGATTATGACGTTGTGAATTTAATTATCAAGTCACAACGTTTCAATGTTCCAACATGCCTTTAGACACAATTGTGGAATACTTTTAATTTGAAATTCAAATTGTTCAGTTAAGTGTTCCGACCTGTCAAAAGGCCGGGTTGTAAAGAATTTGAATTGTCAGAAATCCAAGCTATTAGAATGCCAAATGTTTAGGTCTACACCTATTTAGTATCATGAAAATTCTAAGAATTAAGATCATTAATTGAAGAAGGTTTTTCATTTGAGTAGCTTGTTTAATTTATACTTTCGGTGGCTTACAATTCCGAGCAGATGATTACAAGTCTAAAATACAAAAGGAATAGATTAACGGTTGCAATTCTAGTGCGTAAGTAAAAGCTTCTTCTTTTATTCATGTATGCTCACAAGATATATTCTTATATGGAATACTTTCAATTGTTTGGCTTTAAGAAAAAAGGGGTGAATTTCCTTAGCAAAAGTAGAGCATCCAGAAGGTTCACCCCCTCTCTTAAATCAACATCCCATCAAGCGTCTCTGGCTAATTGGCATCAAGCAAAGAAAGATGTTACAGTACATGAGCTAATGGACATCAAACCGAAATGATTTCCCAGGAGGCCTGTAGGAGCTTAGATGCCCTACATTGGATGGTATAAGGGTAACTAAGATGGTTTTCATGAACACTTCCCAAGGGAATGCAAAAGCATTCAGGCAAGCTCTCTCATCCCCAGTCATCTAATTGTAAGTAATTTCATTAGAGGTTGAGACTTAGGAATTGCGATGAAGATGGAACGAGTGCAATGCTTTTTATAGCAAAAAATGAGCTACCAAATGAAGCGTTTTGCGATGGAAAAAAGTAGATAAATAGTTAAAGAATCGGTGCAGAGATATGGGAAATGAGGCACTAATTGACAAGATCGGATGGCAATAAATGCACATTGATTAAGATTTTATTGGGAAGAAGCACATGGATGATGTTCAAAGCAAACTATTCAGATTTTTATTCTAATATACTTGAAGTTTGAATTCAGTCTTTGAGCATAGGAGCTAGTATGGGGTATCAACTAAAATAAAATCAACTTGACCTGTTTCCTACAAAAAAATAAATCCTTAAAGAGGTATGAATCGGCTGAGTTGTTGGGCCTAGATTGAAAGGTGTTTGACCTAACAGCCGGGTTATCGAGCAGCTTATTAACCAAATTGTGAAGAATATAAAAGGTTGAAGTTTCGAATGGCCAGATGGTTAACTAAACCCGACCGTTGAACCTTTTGAACAACTAAATAAACTGAAGGGTCATCATAACTAGCTAGCAAAATCAAGCAAACAATTTAATATACTTAACAGACTTGAATTAAATTCACAAGTGTATTAAACTAATAAACTATTCAGCTCCTAGGAAGAATAATGGCTCAAATGATAAACAGTCAACCATCTTCAGGGAATTGCTATTGATTGGCAAATAAGGCTATAAATATGCCCACATCCTCTAAAAACGGGAGGAGAAAAAAGAGAGCAATTCGAAAGACTAGTACAGAGTTCTTGCCCTCTTGTTACTTAAAAATTTCTCAAATTTTGGACGCAAGTTCTATATTTTTCACTTTTTTTGGAGCCAAATCCTCCTCATTTCACTCTCTATGGAGCCAAGTTCTTCATTATTTTCACTCTCACACATCCTCATTCCGTTTTCCAATTTCCTGATTATTTGGAAAAAATACTGATTTGATTATCGAAGGATATATCGGTGAACGTGTCTCGTATCCTTTGATCTTTTGTTGACGTGTGGTGTGTAGGATTCAGATAAAAGGTTCAAAAAGTCCAACCCAACTCAATTTGGATTATTATCTTGATTCAAGGTACGCATCAAGTGAAATGATGAAGCTAGACTTGGTACCCTGTGGTGATAATAATATGAAAAAATGTAGAAGCACATATTAACTAAAACTACAACTAAACCTTTTCCACTTGTTGATAGATGTGCTAATCTTGAATCAATGCATAGTTATCGACCTGCAGAAGATTTTGTTGAGTTCAGGTAGACAATTCTTATGCATTCTGAATGGATAGTATAGACATGTAAATGTTTTGGAAAGCAGGAAACAATACCTGGCAAAAAAGCATGTCCTTTTGCGTGATGCACTTAGTTAATTGAAAAGGATTAGGTTTTTAAGGTCTTGTCTATCATGAAATTCTAATTAGCAAAAGATGTGATATTGCTAACTTAGGTTCTAGGTTGTGAGAAGCCTTGAAGAATGTAGAGATATTCCAAGACTGCTCACGATTTGAGATTTTTATGTACAATATTTGTGTATATCAAAAATATTAGTATTATTATTTTGAAACCTAGCTTTCCACCTATCAATGCTGGGGAAAATTTTTGTATTAAGATAATATAGAACTTTTATAATCGAAAATTCCATTATTTTTCTATTCCAAAGTCCTCAATCCCATAACCAAAAAATATGCATATACACAATTAGTTAAATCAATTAAACTAGAAACAAAAGAAAGTTCCTCATCAAGAAAAAGAAAATTCCATTCACTTTATAATTCTTCAGTTCCTTTGAAAACCTTGTCCAATTGTTTTTACTCCATCTCTCTCCTATGTGGGTTTGACTTCAAAATCCCTTGCTCTACAAACTTCATCCTGATTAAATCATTACCTTTAATGGCTTCCCTTGACAAATTTCTCCTAGAATGTTGTCATTTGCAGAATTGGGTATTTTTGGAGCAACATCAACATCATTCATTGCATGGAGGAAAATCATCTAGAAATCTTCCTAGAGCTTACAGGCATTGTTGGCTTGGTGTGGATTCGTTAAAGGTTAGATACACTATGGGTGTCTTCAAGGGCTTCTGGCATGTCGTCATTGGAGGGAGTTGGTAGTGTTTGCCATTGGGGTTGATAACTTGTAAAGAAGAGACTTTGGGACATGGAAGAGCAGTGAGAGATATGAGGAGAGGTAGTGGAGAGAGGGGCTGTATATTATCCTAGATTTAATTAGATGAAAATCGCAGTAGTGACATGTTACTTGCACAGCATTCTGAAGCCAACTATTATATATAGATAAGATGCTGGGGAATTTATAATATTTTTTAATATATTTGAAATAAATTATTAGTTTTGCAAGGGAGATGAAAATAGGATGAGTAGGGAATGCATCCTGCAAATGGCCATAATAAACACAGCATGAATGGGCACGCTCCAGTGGCTGTAATGCATACACCATGTTAAAAGAACTGAAAGGAGAAAAAATAAAGACATCTTAAATAAGGTGTCACACAACACTTGCTATTGGAAACAATGCCATTAAAAGGCACCAGTTGGTTCCATGAATTGGATATGCACCTCTGATGCCATCCCATGAATTGCACAATTAAAGTCACATAGTGTCTATAAGAAGTGACAGGAAATTGATTTTTGGCTTCTTTGGAAAGGCATGTTGATTTTAAAATGGCCCACAACGAAAAGCTGTTTTCCATGGCAAACAACATTCATTTGTACGGATATGGTGAGGGTTGTGAAACTATAGAGATCGTTAAAAAATGATAGAAACATTTCTCCCTTTCTACATTTCCGTTGTCCCTCTTATCTACTTCAGATATGTTTTTAATTGTAGGAAATATATCTACATATTGGTAGTCTTGCAAACTTCTGTCAGTCATATATACATATAAAATTAGACATTGACTTTATTGTATCTACAGAGGTTGGTTCTGATACCTGGTCCCAAGCAACACTTGATCATGGGAGATGCAAGTAAAGCCTTTTAGAAAGTGATTCTTCAATAAGCTTTGAAGTTTGTTCTAGAAACTTTTTCACGCAAAAGATCAATCGTTTTATTTTCTGTAATTTGTTTTGGCTCGAAAGTGTTCAAACATTTGTAGGTTGTTAGAGTATGTCTTAAGGGGGTTAAATACTGGGACATTCAAAAAGAAGAACTAAACGAGGCGGTTAGAAGTTGGAAACTGGTAAAATTATACAATTTATATGATGTGTGATTTAATAAATATAAGTGGTAGATCAGCTGTGATGGATGGAAGAGAAGGATGGAAGCTTTAGGTCAAGAGTTGTGCAAGTTAATTGAGAAGAGAGGTGAGGCTTCATTCCTGCAAAAGATGTTTGTGAATAAAAAATGAAATAAAGTGTGTCCCCCATTGCATTGGCTGCTTTAAAAGAGGAATGCAACTTATATGTGGTATGTAGAACTGAGTTTTTAGTCTCACTAATAAATGTTGCCTCTGAAAAGAAGAAGAAGAATCAGTAGCTCATTAATGGTGCATCGCAGGTATGCTGGTTCTTTATGGTAGCCGGGGCTGTCTTTGTTTGAGATTGATGGATTTTCCTGTGTCAGAAAGAAGACATATTGCTGTTATTGATGATAAATATCAAGGGCAAGGCAGGGCTGAGGTTCTGAAGCTTATAAAGAAAGGACCGAAGAATTTTGAAAGCAAAAGAGTCATGTTTACTGATTTTGAAATTTGGGCTTTTAAGTAATCTTTTTATCTGTTGTGTACGCAAAATAGATTCTGGATTTGTTGGTAGTCCTTAGACTTGTGATTGGGTCTGCAAACTCTTCACATTAGTAGTACAAAAATTGTATTAATTACAATGTTATCAGAACAGAAAGAAATGAGATTAATGTGCACTTGACAAAGTTAAAGCCAGATACACAGCATGCCAATTTATGAGAAATCTGTGATGCCAATGGTTAAAAGCAAGAAGCAAGCACTCTCTTCATGAAGGGTGGAAAAGTGCACGAGACTTCTAATTACTATTTAAATGGAGTAACCTTACCATTGTGCCAACCTCACCCTCAAAGGGGAAATGTCTTATTTTAAAAATTAAAAGTAGGCTAGAGAGTGTAGCCCTCCCTTTTTTGCTTGGGAAGGCATATTGATATACATTTATAATGTGTTATCCCATATTAATGAACTTATAGAAGATAGAGTATCCTTATTTGAAAATTTCTTTGCATTTTCAATTTCTTTCTATATGCTTAAGATTTGCAGATGTCCATGCTGCATCTGATCTGTATCTCATGCTGCCCAAGAGCGCAGACATCCATATCTTAGTATCTCAGTATGTGATTAACTTCTGCTGTTTTGAATGAATGGGCATGTACATAATAGTCTGTTGAAAGTAATGTAGTGAAATCATCTGTTTGGATGTGTACGTGACACATTGCACGTATGATTCACATGCTTACGTACACATCTCTGGCAGTTGCAAATATAAGCACATGCATCCAGTCAAGTTATGTAACCCCAAATAAAGCCAGAAAATGTGATTGTACATAGGAGATGCTTGTGGCATATTGAGGCTTCTATTGCTAGGTTGTCACTCTTTGGAACAGTCATTTAGTGTTTGGTAAAATTTATGATAGTAGTCATCTTGTATGCACTTAGGAGGCTTGAGGTCAAACAACTAGCTGTCCAAGATTGGATGTCTATCTATACTGTTGCTGGTGGTCCTTTTACTTTTACTTTTTTTTTTTTTGTAACTGAGTGTGCTATCTAATGGTGTTTCATTATATGATGAGATTACAAGCATGTGATTTCAGACAATCTTGTATGTTGCTTAAACAGTCACCTTAGTCAAATAATGATAATTCATGTTTGTTATGCAGGACAGCCCAAAAGGCATCTCCTTACTACTGGCTGGAGTGTTTTTGTCAGTGCAAAAAGGCTTGTTGCCGGAGATTCTGTTCTATTCATTTGGTATTCATTATGTTTTGTTTATCTCTTACTTTCATCTCCTTGCATGATGGAGGGTGGCTTCATTGTTATTCTCCGCAAACATAGGAATGAAAAGAATCAGCTCCTTCTGGGAATTCGTCGTGCAACTCGACCACAAAACGTGATGCCATCGTCTGTTTTATCAAGTGACAGCATGCACATTGGACTCCTAGCAGCTGCAGCTCATGCCGCTGCGACTAATAGTTGTTTTACTGTCTTTTATAACCCAAGGTTTGTCAACAAACTTCAGGGTGCTCTACTTTATTTCTTCCTGCTTCTCTTTGTGTTGACTAATCACTATATGCATCATGTTCAGGGCTAGTCCTTCTGAATTTGTCATACCCCTGTCAAAGTATGTTAAAGCTGCGTATCACACTCGTGTATCTGTTGGGACGCGCTTCCGTATGCTGTTTGAGACTGAAGAATCAGGTGTTAGGAGGTAATGTATCATCTGAATATTGGATATTATTCTAGCGACAGCGTTCTTTTTCAAGTTAGTCCCTAAACACTTGAAAATGCAGGATGCTATATAGCAATAAAGGAAATTGTTTTCAGTTGTCTTTCCCCTTGTAGAATCAATGGGTATACAAGTGTGCATTTCTTATTATTATTGTTGTGTCATAACTCTCATCTCCCTCTGATGGAGGGGGGGGGGTGTTCTTAAAAGTTATTGATGAATATTATGCAATAGACGAATATCATATAGATAAAGTTGTCTTTGGCTGTACATAGTTGGGGACATCTCAGACGTGCTAGTGCACATAGTTGTTTTGGCAGAATCATTTTTTGCCCATCCTCCTGCAGCTGTCATTGTTTCTTGTTTTTTAGCCCCATGTTGGGGAGGGGACCTAGCAGATTTATCTAATGTCTTACTCTTACCACATGATATTTTAAAACTTAAGTCATGCTAATTCCAGTACCATTTCTCAACTCACAGTAGAGGATGAGCCTTTGCCAAAAAAAAAAAAAAAAAAGCACAGTAAACAGGTTTCGGCCCATTAATGAAACTCTTTTTGTAAGACATTAGTCATATGGATAGTGTACCTTGTTAAATTAGTTCCAAAAATTAACAACGTGACTTAATTAATTGGTCCTAATAAAATTTGTGCTTCGCATCGTGAATACTTATATCATTGCTGAAATATTATGTTTTTCAGATATATGGGTACAATTACAGGAATAAGTGACCTAGATCCTGTACGTTGGCCGAATTCTCATTGGAGATCTGTGAAGGTAATTGGGACTTGTATTTGCCAGTTGCCTGATGGTTTCATGATGATCTGCCATTTGGCCAATATAATATTCTATTATACATTTTGGCATCAATCATCTTCCATGTATGGAAGAGAAAATTCTTGTAAAATATCTTTGCACTTTTTCCATTCACCTGATTTGTTTGTGTTGGAGAAAACAAATACCAAGACAAATTTTCTCTGCTCCTCTATGTGCCTAAACTGCCTAGTTCTTTTTTTTGTTTTTGTCCTGATTTACATTGACTGCCAATGTAAATCAATGATTTACATTGATTTACAAAACTATAAAAATGCTTTGTCCTAATTTTTTCTAGCTCATCCACTTTCAAGGGAGCATTACTACTCTTCTGAATCTTTCTGTTGACTCTGCTGTTGCACAAAACATTTTTTGAGATGGTGCTTTTGACATCTCAGTGACTTACTAGAAAAATTGTCCATAATCCAAGTAGCTGTCATTCATCGAAAGAGAACCATAATAAGATTTAATCTGCAAGGCATTCTCCTTTAGTCAGTGTCTATCTTTCTTTCTTGTGTGTATGTGTGTGTGTGTGTGTGCGCGCGCGCGCGTGTGTGTGTGTGTGTATGTGCGAGCGCGTGTGTGTTTCTTTCCCTGCACTCTGTGATAAATGTTCTTTAAGTTCTGGCCTTCGGCATGTCAAAACTTTGATTCTATGATGTTAGCGTTTCCTTGCTCATGCTTAGTAAGATTTGTTTGCTAGCCTTCTTATAATTGTTGTTACTGTTGTTTTTAGAATCATCATTAATGATTGTTTTAGTAATATTAGACTTTTTTCTTGGTTTTGTAAATGAAATGCTGCAGTCAGACGGTTGTGCCTTTTTAAGTGCACGATAGTTTCTTCTAGTACTTTTACTCTTTCCATGATCACTTGTGAGTTTTGATATATAGGTTGGTTGGGATGAGTCTACTGCTGGTGACAGGCAGCCACGAGTATCATTGTGGGAAATTGAACCTCTAACTACCTTCCCTATGTATCCATCTCTCTTCCCCCTCAGGCTTAAAAGACCTTGGCATGCTGGAGGTTCATCAATGCAAGGTTTGCATTTGAGTTTATTTTATTCTTATGATTTTGTTGTTATATACATGATTTGTAATTTTTGAGCAAGCGTTATTCAGATATATCACACATGTATCACGGCATAATTAGCCAATCTATTTATGGCGTGATTATTTAATCAAAACTATAAATATTGTATATTTAGAAATACATTATAACTTCTTTATTTGGATTAATTTGATTGACATAACCTGCTAATCTTCAATCATGTAATTAGTCTTCTATTTTCTATATAATGAGAGCAATCCTTATGGTAAAGGGCATTGAATTCAATTGACATGGTATCAAAGACACTAACCATTAAAAAAATTGTGCATTGTTTTCCATCATTGAGAAGCTCTGTTTCCAATAAATCATCTTCTATTGTGGTCTTTCCTCTTCTAATAGTCCCAGTGAGAGGCCGATTAGTGACCTCCCCTTGTGTTTTTTGAGAGTTTCCGGGATTTGAGGGTTTCGACAAAGGGATTTGAGTGTTTTTTGGCCTTGATTTCTCAAATGGTGAGTTCTTACCCTGCTATTGCTCCTTCTGTGGAGATCTCTGAGGGTTTCAACAACTTCGTGGTTCTCGGTGTGTTCATGTGAGTTGTCAACATGGTTGACAGCTTCTTATGGTTTCGGATGTGAAAGGTTGCCGTCGGTATTTCAGTGATATCTCTCACTCCCTCTCTTTGGGCATCGTTGTTCTTGGTGTTTCTCTCTCTACAGTGGCATTATGATTACATCTTGGGTGATATCTTTCTGTCTCTCTCCCTTACTCTGATCAAGAATCGTGAGATCAGCTTCATTTGGGGTGATTTTGGATTAAGTTTTGAAATATTTTGATTCATTGTTATTGGTGTGTTATGCCAACTCTCAATTCGGATATTTTTAGTGTACATTTCACCTGGAAAAAAAATAATTTGCCCTAGGAATTTCAATTTTGGTTATTTGCTACGAAGAAAGAATTATAGGATCATATTGATAGACGTAATCTTGTTGCTATTGATGTCACGACTATAGCACGAGCAGTATTAAATAATAATAATAATACCTAATTAAAAATTTTTCAAAAATGATCAAAACCCAAATAATTCAAATATTAGGTTGGACTAATCAAACTAATAAGAACCTAAATAACATAATATCCATCAATAATAGCAAATACAGGGTCTGACTGAATTAAACCCTGTCGGGTCTCCAATTAAAAAAATATGTTATAACCAAATATATCCGCAATGAAAAGTATATAATAGATATCCAACATCACAGTATAAAATTTGTACTAAAATACATGCAATACAACATTCCTAATTGTACAAACCGTGATAAACCGAATTATACAATAATCTCAAATGTAAGTTTCAAATGCAAATCCAAATTCGAATATAAATAACAAATATCTTCGAATCTCCTCCATCCGAATTCTGTAAATAATCTATGGCCTTCTAATCTGAAAGGGTAAGTAAATATAACAAATCATAATATCCATCAATAACAGCAGATACAGGGTCTAACTGAATTAAACCTAAATAATATAATATCCATTAATAATAGTAGATACAGGTCTGGCTGAATTAAACCCTGTCGGGTCTCCAATTAAAAAAATATGTTATAACTAAATCTATCTGCAATGAAAAGTATCTAATAGATATCCAACATCATAGTATAAAATTTGTACTAAAATACATCCAATACAATATTCCTAATTGTACAAACCATGATAAACCGAATTATACAATAATCTCAAATGTAAGTTTCAAATGCAAATCCAAATTCAAATATAAATAACAAATATCTTCGAATCTCCTCCATCCGAATTCTGTAAATAATCTATGGCCCTCTAATCTGAAAGGGTAAGTAAACATAACAAATCATAAGTCTAAAGCTCAGCAAATACGTATATATACATCAAATGATTTCAAAATATAAAATGTGATATAGATAAAATCCTAAAAACCAAATCATGCCAAATTTGAGAATCAATTGCCAAAAGGCTAACTTTGAGAAATGGTTATATATACTCCCAGTAATTTAAGGCCAAAACACTACTATTTGGATATATAGACAAGCTATCTACAAATTACTTAATATGGGGTCAAATGCCACTTTCATTTGCCACCCATGGATATAGATGTAGTTCTCAAGTATGCCTAATATATTAGGATGTTGGAATATATTATTTCGTTAATTCCTTATAATAATTCTCAACAAAATAACAAACGAAGGATTCTACAACAAATATCAAAACTTTTTCACCGTGGAAAAAGTATAAATGTCAAAACTTTTCTACTCTGTAAGAAAAGCACAAATGCAAAACTTTTCACCAACTATTAAAATAGAGTTTTGTCGAAATGCTTGCATGGACTATTAATATTTAATGTCAAATTTAATTTTTTTATTACTTTTTTTTCTTAAATATTTACTTGTCCTGTGGAAAATAAACCAAATCTTCAAATATTTGGCAAAACCCAACAATACTTAAATACGTTCGGTGAAAATCACTTACATGTAACAATATTCAAAACGATGGTGTAAGAGTGACATGCATATGCAATAAAACAAGAATTGTAAACAAAATCTAATAGTTCCAAAATAAACGAAAAAACGGGTCTAGAAATATTTTCCTAAAATATCTAATTTAGTAAATTTGACTTGAAAATGCCTCTAAATTGCCTTCGTTCTCCTCTCTCTCTTGTTAATCTTCTCTCTTCTCTTTCTTTCTTTTCTATAGCTCTTCCTACACAAAATGACCAAAATAAAGCGAAGTAACCCTTAAATATCCAAATCAATGCATAAGCGCCGCATCGGGTGTCACCCAAATACAAGCACACACAAGTGCTGCATCAGGCGCTAATATTTTGCCAAATCCATGCATGAGCGCCGACATAGGCGTGCTTTAGGCGCTATTACACTGTCTGAATCACATATGAATGCTACAATAGGTGTTAGGCTTAATTCCCCTAAATTTAATTTTTTTCTCAAGTTTTATTATATAAATATTTTTCAAATTAACCTAATGTATATACTAACGATGTCATAAGTCATAATGAAAATATCATGCATTAAATTGAGGCCCCTAAATTTTCTTAGTGGTGGACTAAGATGTTAGAGTAACGATGTGAATTTTAGAATTAGAATAATGCTACTAGATAATTTATGTTGGAATATGAGATCTCAATTTATTCTGAAGGAGATCTTTCTATTCAGGATTATTTTTCTAGATTTCAAAACTTATGGGTTGAATTTACTCATTATCTATGCAAAGGTGCCAGCAAAATCTCTTCTTGTATTTTAGGAGATTTATGAATAAAGTAAGAGAGATCAATTTTTGATGAAGTTATATCTTGAATCCGAGGCAACTCGTTCCAATTTGATGAATCGCGTTTCTTTTCCATCTTTAGATGTGTGGCTCAGGTAGTTACTTTGTAAAGAACATCGACTTGCAGCGTTGGTCCCTTTCTTGCAAGATAAATTGTCATCCAATATAGTTGCTTATGCAGCTTATGGGAGAGACAAGGGTAAAGATATGCAAAAGGTGCAATGTTTTAGCTATTAGAAATACGGGCATATTGTCACTAACTGTGCAAAAAAAATTTGCAACAACTGGAAGAAGATTATGCTATCATCAAAGAGTGTCCTACTTGTACTTAGAATCATCAAGGTAATGCTTATTAGCTAGCAAGTGGCCCTTCCTCCTCCACCTATTCATCTACTTTTGGTAATCAATTTGTCTTTACTCCTAAGATGATTTATCAAATGATTGTTTCGGCCTTTTCAACACTAGGATTGCATGGTAATGGTACCCTATCACATTTATCTTGGCTTGTTGATTCTAGTACATCTAATCATATGACTAATTCCTCCAACACTCTTATCAATATCCAGACATACCATGGTCCCTCTTGTATTCAAATTGCTAATGGTAATCAGTTATTGATTTATGCTATAGGAGATATTAGTCTTTCAATTACGTATTTTTTTTATCCCTTAAGCGTTCTACTAGTCTCATTTCAATGGAACAATTGGTGAATAATATTTATGATCTTTGATTTTCTTATGATGGCTGCCTTATGTAAGATTAGGTATTGGAGAAGATATCGCAAAAGGGCATAAAGTTGGATAATTATTTCCTTTAAATTTTCCTATTTCTTATGTCGTTTCTTTGGCAAGTACTATTGTAAAAACTAATGGTGAACTATGGCACAAACGCTTGGGTTACCCTAACCGTAGTGTTTTATATCACCTAATTAATTCCAATTTGTTAGGCAATAAAGATCATATTTCATTTCATCTCCTTTTGAGTGCTTGACATGGAAATTAGAAAAAAAAGCAAGTCTCTTTCCTTTCCATCGCATGATAGTCACGCAACATATTATTTTGCATTGATTCATAGATATATATGGGGTATTACTCCTATTGTATCTCATGTGAGCTACTAATACTTTATAACATTTATTGACGTGCCACGAATCCGGATGAAGTAAGTCAATTTAAATAATTAATTATAATTCATAAAATGTAAAATCCTAAATAATTTTAAGCAGATAATTCTAAATCCCAAAAATTCGGGTGTGACAAACCAATAAACAAGACCTAACACCAATCAAAACCCACACAAGACTTCATTAGACAACAGTCTGGACAAAACAAATACGACCTGTTCTACAATCATCGTAAGGGAGGTAATAATTCCAACCAAAATCATAAATTAAACATAATATAATATCCAACTGAATCCAAAATATACCCAATGACCTGTACCCAGCCAATTCTATAATCCAGATATATCAAATATCAATTTAAATCATAATAGAACCAAAACTCACCAAATTTAATGAATGGCTGACAGATCACGACCATACTCTGTAATACATCCGAATCTGAAGGGATAAAATAGAAAAAGTGAGCCTAATACTTAGTAAGTATCATATTTTAAATAAAAAGAGTCCAATAAATCAGAGGGAATGATTGAATGGATGAAAATCCAACCAAATAGCAAAATAAATCCAAATTGCCGATAAAATAAATCCATAGAAAATCCAAGATCCAAAGTTCAAAAGTCAATGGTAGTCTCGTACTCAAAGTAAATATCCAAATCCAAAACAAATGTCCAATTTTGAAAACCAGTCATCATCGGGACGTATATATATATATATATATATATATAAACAAAATAGAGGTTATCCAGACCAATTCCAAAGTCGATATCCAATCCGAGTTTAATCCGAGTCCAAGTCCAACGTCCGATGAGCTTGTGATTTGGGACAGAATCCGATAGTCGGATGATCCAATAGCGTGTGCAGAAGTCAAAGCAGTATCGCGACAGATATTCCAAAAATTTGGATCAAAACATATAATCAAAATCGTTATACGAGACATACTAAGGCCAAACTATGGTCAAAATCGGCGAAACTCAAATCCAAGTCCAAAAATCAGTATCCAAATCAAAGTCCAATACCAATTAATGCAAAAAAAAAACAAATTATGCAACAAATCTGGGTTCTGATTATTTAAAGTCTAGTTTGATGAGGGGTCACACATAATCCCGGTAACTTTAGGCCAAAATCCATATACTCTGTACCCATAGATAAGGTTGTTCACTATGTTTTATCATCCGCGGTTTTGAGTACAATCCTCAAGCTTGTTGGATATATGAGAGTGTCCGAATATATTCTAAGGTTAAGTCAAATTATCTAAGTGGGAAGGGTCACTACTCCAGGCTTTCCCTGCTGTCGGAAAGGGATTTTCAAACAAATCTCCCCATCGGGAGCTGGCCAGAATATTCAATGTCTAAGTCCAAATGTAGTGACTACAACCCGACATATACATATGAAAATACACGGCCTATGCAAATTTCGTGCACATTTTGTATACGGATACTGATATAAATATATATAGTATCCGATAAATTATTCGAGTTTTTAGAAAAATATTAAATCCCCAAAATCATAAAATCCATATCCAAAACCCCCAAAATTAGCCAATGAACTACACATGTATATCCAGAATAAATAAATCAAATATATAAAAAATATATACATGTTAGTAAAAATTTTAAATAGTATCTAAAAATTATCAGATATTAAATTAGACTAAAGAGGGGGTTTACAGATATTTGCCTGGATTTCATACTTTACAGATCTGAAGAAAGGATATCCCGAAACACCTGAATCGGGCCTCTATCTCCTGCCGCACATGCACTGCCCGCAGCTCCCCTTTCTCTCTCATCGGCGCAGTTTCTCGCGTGCTGCTACCACCGCTCAACACCGCCGGCCGACCTGCCGCCGCACCAACCTGCCACCGCCGGCCTTCCCAGCGTCATCCCGTCGGCGCCGATGCCGTTGTTCCGCTGTTACTTTCCTGTCGTGTGGCTGCCGCGCTCAACCTACGTTCACCCTCTCTCTTTGCGCGGCTTCTGCCTCACAAGCTCACCCACAATCGCCGCCGGTCACCGACATGCCACCACTGGCCGCTACCGACCACCACTGCGTTGTCATCGCATGCTGTCACTGCCGACATCTGCGACGACCTCACCGAGCGCCGATTTTTGTCTCTCCTGCTCGACTTAAGCCGTGCGCCACCGTCATCGACCACCACCACACGGCCTCCTCTGTGCATCGCCACTGCCGCAGTGGCTGACCCACCTCCTTTTCTCTCCTCTGCCGCGCGCCGTGAACGGTGGCTGAAGCCCTCTCCTCCTCCCCTGCTTCTCCCTCTCCCCGATCCCCAATCCTTATCTTCTGCGTTTTCCTTTTTTTTTTCATTTCCTTTTTCTTTTTCTTTTTGTTATATATATATATATAAGATTATAATAATAATATTTTTATATATTATTATTATTTTCTATTTTTGATTTTTTTTATTCCAAAATTGAAATCGATATTCGGGCAACAATACGGGTATACATTGGGCACCAACCCAATTGATCTAAAAATCCGTCCAAATTTCATAATATTTAATTAATTTTTTTGCTACGTCCAGATTATTCAAAATCACAATTAATATTAAATTGATCTGAATAAAAATCTGGAATATTACATGACGATTATAGCAAGTATGCATGGATTTATTATTCACTATAACTTCGAGGTACCCTTTGTCTTTTAGAAGTTTGTGACTTATGTTGAAACTCAATTTTCAACGTGCATCAATATTTTGTGATCTGACTTTGGTGAGGATGATATGTTACGTAAATTTATGATTTTTTCCAGTAAAAAGGAATTGTCTTCTAGCAATCTTGTCCATATACTCCTTAATGAAATGGTGTTGTTGAACGTGTGAATCGACATCTATTAGTTCTTTTTCAAACATTATTACTTGAATTTTCTATTTCACCTAAATCTGGATTGAAGCTTTGTCTCCAGCAGTTTATTTAAACAATAGATTGCCATTTATTGCCTTGGATTTTAACACTCATTATTATTGTCTTCGTTGGTAGTATCCTAACCATCGTGAGATACATAACTTTGGTTGTATCTATTTTTTTTTTTCCTCGTAAACGCTACAAACTATTTGCCCAACCTGCCAAATGTGCATTTATGGGATGCAATATTTCACACTAGTTATGTTTGCTACAATCTGGGATCCAAATGATTTCGAATTTCTCATCATATTGTTTTATTTGAAATTGATCCTCCTTTCCTACTCATGATGAGTCTATACGTATACCATAAATTTTCCTAGTTTTAACAATTCAACTCCTACTTTGGAACGATTTAAACCTAGATTTGTGTATGAACGACAATGGCTACCCTTTGATAGTTCAAGTTCCATCACAATTCCTTAACAATTCACCAAAATCTCTTGTCCTCCTAATTGATATGGCTTCTCTACTATAGCTCTCCATGCTACTTTGAGTCTTAATCCAATTCCCAAATGTTATTCTGAGGCTATTAAAAATACCTACTGGTATAAAGTGATGGAGGAAGAACTTAAGGCTCTTTAGGACAATCACACATGGATGTTGTTCCTTGTCATGCTATTGCTAAGGCCATTGGTTGTAAATAGGTTTACTTGTTAAATTGTGTTTGGACTGTACTCTGAATTGCTGTAAGGCACGATTAATTTGCCTTGGTAATAAACATGAATATGGGGTGGATTATAAGGAAACCTTTACTCTAGGCTCTAAGATGATGATGGTATGAACAATTATTTTTGATGCTACTTCTTTGGGCTTATCACTTCTTTAAATGGACATAAAAAATGTATTTCTTCTTGGGGATCTTAGAGATGAAATTTACGTGGCCATGCCTCCTAACTTGACCAACTCATTTTCTACGAATGTAAGTCGTCTGAAGCGCTCTTTATATAGGTTGAAACAGGCTCCTAGGGCATAGTTTGATGAATTCCGATCCACATTGCTTCGGCTTTCCTTTAAGCCGAGCAACGCTGACTCATCTCTATTCATTTGCAAAACTTCTATTGGGATTGTACTTCTTCTGATTTATGTTGATGATATTATTATTGTTGGGACAAATTTTGTCATGATTAGCCAACTATAGCAGTATCTTCAGGGCTCTTTTCATATGAAAGATTTGAGTTCTCTTACATTTTTAGAGTTAGAAGTTCATATTGATTGTTTTGGTATCTTTCTGAATCAACACAAGTAAACATTGGCAGGCCTTTAAGATACCTCATCAGTAGATTTTCCTCTAGAAGTGAATGTGAAGTGCTGTTATGAAGAGGGTGATCTTCTCTTTGATCCCACTATGTTTCGAAAACTGGTCGGTAGTTTAAATTGTTTGACAATTACTCGGCCTGATATTTCATGTGCTGTCTGGTAGGTTAGTCAATTTGTGCAAGCTCCACGCTATCTCCATTTGATTGCTATTCATTTTATTATTTGATAATGGGACATCGAGTCATGGCTTGTTCTTTCCAACTGGCTTTCATCTTTGTCTTGTTGCTTATGGTGATGCAAATTGGGTCGGTAGTCTTGATACCTAATGTTCTATCCTGGGTTGGTGCATGTCTCTCGATGATTCACTGATCTCTTGGAAGGGTAAAAGACATTATTGTGTTTCCATGTCTTAACAGAATCTAAATATTGTATCACGTCTGCTGCTTGTTCTAAAATTGTTTGACTTCATGGGCTGCTTTGATGAGCTTGGTTTCTTTCAATTAGGTCCTACCTCTCTCCATGATGATAGCACTAGTGCCATTTAAATTGTTACTAATTCATTTTATTATGAGCACATAAAACATATTGAGGTGGACTGTCATTCTATTCATGAAGCATTCAACAAGGATGTTATTTCTCTTCCTCATATATCCACTCACCTCCAAATTGCTATTCTGCATCATAGGTTCTTGTGGGCAGATGGATGCTTTTTGATTACCTAACATCAATTTAAGGGGGATGTTAGTTAGATTTATTATACATATATCACGCCATAATTAACCAATCTATTTATGGTGTGATTATTCTATCAAAATTGTAAATATTGTATATTTAGAATTACATTATAATTTTCTTATTTAGGTTGATTTGATTGACATAATTTGCTGATCTTCATAATGTAATTAGTCTTTCATTTTCCATTCAATGAGAGCAACCCTCATGGTGGAGGCCATTGAATACAATTGACGACAAGGATTTGGGATAGACCTTTCTACTTGAATTGAGTAAATTTGGAAAGCTTATATAATATTAGTCTATATATATGTTTAGAAATCTAAGTGACGCAGGGCCAGTGGGGACATTTATGCCGCCACCTATTTGTTGCCATGTGCATAAGAGTCTCATAGTCAAACGATAGGTCATTAGTTTTAATCCACCAGCTTACAACTTAGGATTCTCACATCCCTTTAATGTTCAAAACTTGGCCTAAAAATAAAAGGCAAGTATGCATGTGCTTCGTGCTCTATCTTGGGAAACATTCAGATGCTAGTGTGATAATAGTTGGAGGATATGTTGTAATATTGTTTTAACCTACTATGTCTTGTCTACTGACTTTGCTGATTGGCTAATACCACCTATTTTAGTACTGCATTGTAGGCAGCAACTGAGAATTTTCTGTGTTAGAACTATTTTGATTCATCAAGGTGTCTGAGATCTTAAATTAGCGTTGCTGTTTTATTGTGATATTTGATGCAACAATATTGCAAAAGTTGGTGGTATTTGCTGCTTGAAATTGCGAGTATCAGATAGCTATCTTTGTCACTGAGGATGGTGACTCAAACTTTAATCAGTTGAGGATGGCAAGATTGGTGCCTTGTTAAATTTGGATGTTATCAAACGGGATCTTGAATATTGAAGCTGGATAGAAGTACTATCAACAATATATATTACGACATCAGAATTGCGGTTGAGCAAAAACAACTATGACTATTTAACTAGCATATTCATAATTATACCAACATATAAATACCAATTAAATCCCAACCACTTCTAAGGAAAAATATCTATGTTATCTCTTCTGTGTTTAAAGTAAAATATTTTTTAAAAGCTATTTTTCCCTTATATGATAGGCAATTACTCTTTGAAATTTGGGAAATAGTTTAACGGAAGATTATTAGGCATGATGTTGGAGTGGACAAGATTAATCATTATTGGAACGCCTAATGGATGCTGGAGATATATACTCATTGTAATTTACTCTGCCACCATGTTTGTTTTTCCTTGTGGATTGTGATACACATTGGATCAAAACGTTCTATGTAATATCTATTATGCTATAATAAAACTGTTGGATTACTTACAATTCCCATAAATGAGAGAAATGTATTTTGTAAGAAAAGTCTCACATTACTTGAATAAAGAACTGTAAAGGGTTGAACCCCTATAAATAGAGCCTATTGTTTGAGTTTGTTTCCATTGTAAAAGCTTGTAAGCACCAAAGAATAGTAAGTGTAATTGAGGGAAAGGTGTTACGTCATTAGGGTCAGAGTGAGAGTTTTGCTTGCAGGTTTTTCTCTTTAAAAAAATTAATTGTAAAGGTTTTGTAGTGGATTTTTTAAGTGGACTTTGGTCCCTTAGTTTTCCCTTATCATCTTGGGGTTTTCCGTGTATAACTTCTTGTGTAGTGCTTCTGTATATGCTTGTTTTCATTTTTGTGAACTGGATTTCAAAATCCCAACAAAAACATTGAATTAGAGAATCTGGGAGCTGATGTCATCTACATCTTGAAATTGCAAGATACTTGTGAATTAGTCTTAGAGTATCAGTGGGTTAAATTTTCCCAGTATTAATTACCCCCAAAAAAATTTCCCAGGATAACATTTTTTTTTTTTTTTGGGTAAGGTATTCTCAGGATAACATATTTGTTGGAAATTGATTTTTGTCTAGCCAACATAAGCCTTAGTTAATTTGACTTCCATCACAATTCTACTGCACACAGTAAATTATTTTATTTTTCACATTGATAATCTTCCAATGAAGAATGGCAAGCTTATTTTATCTGTTCTAGTTATCACACTGCTTAGAGGATATTCTAGTTTTACCCAACTATTTATCCCCTATATAGCAATAACATTGAATATTCTGCATCCTCAATATTGTAAGCCATCTGCATAAGCATTTGTATTACGTGAGTGATGATTAATAAATTTAAATTTAGTTTATGCCTGATATATTACAGGCAATATGGATGATGCTGCAAATGGCTTAATGTGGCTAAGAGAAACTGGGGAGCAAGGTCTCAACCCTTTGAGCTTTCAGTCCTTTGGGATGTTGCCTTGGATGCAGCCAAGAGTGGATCCTCTGCTAGCAGTTGGCAGTCTGAATCAGCAGTATCAAGCCATGTTGTCATCTGGTTTGCAGAATGTAAGCAGTGGGGATTCTCAGAACCCACAGTTGATGCAGTTTCAGCAACCTTTTCAGTATCTTCAACAGTCAAGCAGCCAAATCCCATTGTTGCAGCAGCAGCAGCAGCAAACAATTCAGCAATCCATTCCTCAACAGATCTCATATGGCCAATCGCAAATTTCAAAAGAGAACCTGCCACAATGCCTTTCGCAACTAGAGTACTATAAACAAGGAGGGGCCCCACCAAACCAAAAGCTGTCTACTCCTCAAGAAGTGCTCCAGGTACAAAATGATGAACTCCTTCACAGGCAGCAATCTGATGTTCATTCAACGTTTTCAAAAGGGTCCAGTAATGCAAATATTGTGATCTCCACTAGCCATTCCCCTGCACAAAAAATCCTGGGTTCAATCCGTTCTGAAGAGATTGGTAATCTTTCAAATGTGGCAGTTGTAAACCATAACATGCTAAGTGAGCAGGCTTCTCAACAACCTTTGGTGTCATTGAGTTCATATCCACCAGTCAACGCTCTCAGTGACTCTGTCTCGCTTCTACCATATCCCGGAAAAGATGATTGTAACTTGGACGTGCAGAATCACAATGTTTTTGGTGCTAACATTGATTCTTCAGGGCTGATGTTGCCCATGACAGTGCCGATTGATTACCTTAGCTCTTCATTGGATACGAATTTGAGCTCATTGCAACCAGCAGCATCTAGATTTCAGAGTCCTCTTTATGGTTATTTGCAGAGCACTCATGAATTATCTAGTGCAGAGCAGGTGGAGCTACCGATCCCAACCCCTACTTTTGTCAAGGTACTAGTGTGCAGCTTAGGTGAATGGAACTTTAAGTGGCTTCCTTGCTTGTTTAGTAATGTAGCCTGGTTGACGGCTGTGTCTGTCATTGCATAGGTTTACAAATCAGGATCAGTTGGGCGTTCACTGGATATCTCCCGGTTCAGCAGCTATCATGAACTGCGAGAAGAGCTAGGAAGGATGTTTGGCATTGAGGGAAAGTTAGAAGACCCTCTGAGATCAGGCTGGCAGCTTGTATTTGTCGACAGGGAGAATGATGTGCTTCTCCTTGGAGACGATCCATGGGAGTAAGTGATCATAATTAGTCGAGACTAAACTTGTTATTATCAAGAATGAATGGTTGAAAATATTAATATTGGTATGGATATCGGTCATGGCTATATTGCTATAAGACATATCAGAGGAAAACATCGGCCTATATATGAAAAAGTATCGGGTGTATTAGAAGATATTTTAAATTTGGGTCGATATATCGCCACTATGGTGACATATCGTAATTTTGTTAGGTTCTTTGGAAATATTGTGATTGCTACCACATCTTGGCATGACCTTCTTATGCTGATGCTATGATCTTGCCTCATCAACTTCTTACAATTATATTCTGGACTCTATTCTTCTCTGTTTTTATTTTTATTTCTGTATGTTCTTGAGAGAAGGCAAAGAGAAAAAGAAAACTCTTCAAGCCTTCTCAGACGCATTTTAGCTGCCATGACTTCATATTTTTGGCAATTTTTTTTCTTTTAACATTGCATTCTTAAAATTTAGACAAGATTAACTGTTAGTGTGATAGTCCTAAAAGCTGAAATGGGACATACACAGCCGTAGTAAGATGGAAATAGCTCTGGCAAAAGATAAGAGTCCGGAGATTTGTTTAATGTGTGGTCTGCCTCTGCCAACTTAGATAAGATTGCACTTGCATGGAAGAACTTCTTGATTTATTTCTAAGGCATTAGATGGATTGATGCCTTTCCATTTTCTTGGGATGTTGTTTAGACTTAGTGATGTAGGGAAGAAGGGGAAAGGTAGGGAAGAGATAGAGGGGTAGAGACAAGAACATAGATCAGAGGGGTAGAGACAAGAAAGGGAGAGAGGGGGGAGGAAATCACTATACTCAATTACATTCCATTTCTCAAGCATTTATCCATCTACTTAATAGTAGTAGGGTCCTTATATAGAGAACCCGAATCCTAGATTAAGTTAAAAAGAAATATAACTTACTAACTAAATATGATTTAAGCTCCTAAAATAAAAAAAAATCATAAGTAAATTAAATAAAATCGCAGTATAACAAAAGCAAATAAAATCGTAATCCTTCAAATAAAATAAAATCAAAGGGAATCAAAATAAATTTTTTCTAATTTGATATAGTTTGGATGTCCGCATTAATTTTTCCCTGATAGTTGGGACTTGACCTCGCCGAGTAAAACCTTTGTAATCAATTTTCCAACCATAAGTTGAGCGGCTGTGTAACTCTCTGTTGACGGTAATAGACTCGTGTAAATGGGGGCCGAAAGCGGACGGAACAACCAATATCTCCGGAAGGGACTGGATTTGGGCTTAGAAAAGTGCAATCCTGTTGACTTTAATAGAACTCCAAAAGATCTGGGTTGAACTACTATAGTGCCTCTCGAGAGATCTAGGCATTCTCGGATTCTGGTTAGCCAACCCAATGGACAAGAAAGCGTTGAATCGTCCCATCATTGGTAAACATAATCTGGAGATGATCGACCTTGCTTGTATGAAATTGCCTTGTGATAAGAATCTTCTCCTGTTGGATTTTGTCTGCTGTGTTCTTCTTTTTTTTTTTTGCTCTTTTTTTTTCCTTTTTTTTATTTTTTTCTGCCCTTTTTTTTTGTTGCTGTTTATATGTTAAAAGCTTGCGCCTTGCACTATGCTCTGCCCTAGCCGAGTTGGGAGGAAGAGATGCTCGTTCCGGTGGCGATGGCGATGGCAACAGCGATGAAGGCGACAAAGATGATGACGACAAAGAATCGGCACAATCTGATTCGAGACTTCTCTCTCTCTACTCCTTTTTTTTTTTCAAACAAGAAGGTGGCGGCTGGGGTTCGACTAGGTTGTGGCGATGGCAGCCGGTTCAGGGCTTCACTTGGGTTGGCGGTGGTGGGACTCGGGTGGTGGGCTTTCGAGTGAGGGGTCGATTAGGGTTTGAGGGGGGTGGTCGATTAGGGCTTTGGTTGTTTTGGGGTTTGATTTGGCTAGGCGGTGACTAAGGAGGTGGGGGTCGTGGTGGTTAGCAGTGGCGTGGAGGGGTGTTTCAGCAGCGACGGGTTGCTCCTCCTGCTGTTGCAGCGGCGCCAACTGGGCTACGTCGGCTGTGGCTGTCGCATTGTGTCTCGTGGCCCTCTGTCTCTTATGTTTTTTTTTTTTTTTAAACAAGTCTCTATTTCTTTTTTATTTTTTCTACAAAGACAACTTTTTTTTTTCCAATAATTTTTTTTTGTTGTTTTTTTTGGCAGTATAGAAGAAAAGGAGGCAGAACTAATTGAGATTTTGCTTGCTACAGAAGATGCAACTGTATGCTACGGGTCGGTGGGATGGTATAGTTAGGGATGTGGTGGTGTTGCTAATTGCACGAGAAGGTGGTGATGTTAGGGAAGGGGATGTGGTTGCACGGGATGAACGTTGTAGAGTGGATAGTAGACGGTGGGGCAGTGGAGTTGGACTTTCGTCTATGATACCAATTTGATGTAGTGAAGAAGGGGAAAGGTAGGGAAGAGAGACAAATGGGCAGAGATAAGAATATAGATTAGAGGGATAGAGATAAGAATAGAGATAAGAGAAGTAGAGATAAAAATAGAGATCAGAGGGTAGAGATAAGAATAGAGATCAGAGGGTAAAGACAAGAAAGAGAGAGAAAATCAAGGGAAAGAGGGGGAAGAAAATCACAATACTCAATTGCATTCCATTTCTCAAGCATTCATCTATCCATTTAATAGAAGTAGAGTCATTATATAGAGAATCTAAATTCTAGACTAAATTGGAAAGAAATATAATTTACTAATTAAATATGATTTAAGCTCTTAAAATAAAAGAAAATCTCAAGTAAATCAAATAAAATCATAGCATAATAAAAGCAAATAAAATCGTAATATTTCAAATAAAATAAAATTAAAGGGAATCAAAGTAAATCTCTTCTAATTTGGTATAGTTTAGATATCCGTATCACTTAGGAAGACAATTATATAAGATTGTTGACAATCACGATGAGATCTTATATAAGGCCAATTGCTACAAATTCGTAGTATTGTTTTTACAAATATAGTGTTATGGTCCTCCCGGTGGGGGAAGCTCCTGTATCTATCCAATGTTTAAAATTAAAAGTCGGGTGGATAAACGGTGGTGATTACATCAAATAATTAAAATAATTATTTAATCTCTACTATTTATGTACTCAACTGCTAGTCATTATCATTGTGTGGATATGAGAGTCTTCTCGCTAAAAGAACCATAATGGCTCTCATAGTCGTAGCCCACAATGATGCTGGGCAAGGCTTTTTGCCCCCTCTTTCTAGGAAAGCAGGTTGTGAAAATGAAGTAAATAACGATTTGTCTTAACCTGTAACCTGTTCATATTTGTGAATTCCTTAGAAAACTACGGTTTACATGGGACACAAAAGAGATATATTGATTGGAAAGACATGAAAGATGAACAAGTATTGTTAAGACATGCTTGTTATGTAGGAATTTTCTCACATGACGTGGCTTGTATAATTATTGTTAAGAATGGTCAATAGATACAATCCTGTACGGTTTAGTTACAGTTGTTTTATTGGTTTTAGTGGGAGAAATTATTTTCTTCATGTGCATACTCTTTTCTGGGAAAAAAAAAGACATTTTAGTATTTAAATAATCAATTCCTTCCTGCCCTATGAAAGGCAGACTACAGCTATTACTTTGTCTAAAACAAAACTGCATTAAGAGCAGTTTTTAGAGAGAGAACTGGTTTGTTATTTGTGAGGAGAACTAATGGTTGTACTATTATTGCCACAATACTGATAATCTTACATCGTCTTTACAGCATTTCACTCACAGATTCAGTTACACTTCCAGTTTTCAGTGATAATTCTTGTGTTTTCCGTCTATTTTGATTGTGTTCGATATAACTTATAAAATATGTAGGCATTTTGTTAATACTAGTAGCTTCATTATTGAATGATTTGTTACATAGATTTTAATGAATTGGAGATGCATTTCAAACACTGGTCGCTTGCTATGATTAATGGTGCAGATCATTTGTGAACAATGTCTGGTACATCAAGATACTTTCACCTGAGGATGTGCAGAAGTTGGGGAAGCAAGGGGCTGGATCGGTCGTCTGAAATGCCTGAGGGAATCTCCATGATTCTTATTTGACCGAGTTAAAGCTAGCGACGATGTGTATGAATACCTGCCCAGAAACTGTATTTCTCAACTGACATGGCACTGACGAATGAAGATGTGAAAGGTGCACTGCTGTCACCCCATGCTCTCTCTCATTTGAAATGAACTGCTTCCTCCATGGTTGGAAGGAACCATATACTGTTAGACAGACGCTTTGCCCATTTGGTTTTGTGTTGTTAGTATATAACGCACATACCTTTAACTGTGTTCCTTAAATTGTATGTTTGGCCACTTCTAAAGTGAGTGGGACATGTCTGGTTCCAATCACCCTTGTTTTTCTTTGGTTTTGTCTGGTTACAATCAGCCCTGTTTTTCTTCGGTGTTTGTGTTTTCTTTTTTCTTCTAATGATAAGTTTTTAGGGGAACAGTCTGCTTGCGACCTGGTGGCCGCGGAAAGTCATCGATTCGTGATCTGATGGTTACGGGTTGAAATTATTAAAATAACATTTTACATAGTGTAAGGAAAAGCCAAATACAATATACCCAAAAATGATTCAACGT
Source organism: Nepenthes gracilis (assembly GCA_033239525.1). Classification (NCBI taxonomy): domain Eukaryota; kingdom Viridiplantae; phylum Streptophyta; class Magnoliopsida; order Caryophyllales; family Nepenthaceae; genus Nepenthes; species Nepenthes gracilis. The sequence goes on from BSYO01000010.1 coordinate 720,768, forward strand.
TATTTGGGAGTTTGTGTATGGAGTTTCATATATCATATATCGGATTGTCCTATTACTTGGCACCAATTGGCATTATTATGAAGATTTGGGTTTCTCTTTTTTTTTTTTTTTGCTCATGTAACAACCTGTAACTTTTGTTTTTCTGTTTTACTCAAATCACCTGTAGTTTATATTTTTCTTCGATCGCTCATCTTTGCAACTATATTTCTGGGTCCCGTTTGGATTCGGAAATCAAGGGTTAAAATTTGGAATTAAAATTGAAATAATGAGCTAAATTCAATGGTGCTATTTAGCGAGATTCAAATTGAAATTATAATTTCAAATTTTACTTCTTTTAAATTAAAAATACATATGACAACTCATTGTATTTTTAGAGATAAAGAAATATAATTTTAGAATTAAAGGCTCGTTCTCAATTAAATATAATAAATTTGAATCAGATGAGAAAGTATATATATATATAATTTTATTATTTGAATTGGATAAAAGTGAATTGATAATAATTTTTGTCAAATTTATCTTTTTAAAACTTATATGAATAGGATGACTTATTCCCTCTGGCAAATAAATGAAGGCACGAACTACTTTCTGAAGACAACGGAAACTCCGCAACGATTTCAATAAAAAAATTAAATATTTACCTAATTTTAATTTTAAAAAATCGGCCGTAAAATTATAATTATAAGGACAACCGCGCGACCGGCGGTCCATAATCTTCAATTCTAGCTACAGGCGTTACTAAAGTCCAAGCGGGAGGGGGCGTATAAGAGCCCTCACACCCCACAGAAGGAGATCGATCTCATCTCCTTCAGCATCTTCATCTGCCGCTTCCCTTTGAACCAAGGATTCAAACGGCTAATCATACTCTACTATTGCTTCACTCTTCTCTAATCAATCGAAAATGGGCAATGACCTCACTTCCGTCGGCGATAACCTTTTCCTTCCCATTTCTCGAATCACGGGAAAGTTAGCCACTGTTAGGTGCAAAAATTTCGCTACTAACTCACATCACCGCACAAGCATCTCTTACGCTTACAAACATTCCTCCGCGCACCCCCTTTAGCGTAATTTCCGTTTATTGCATTTCTGATTAAGCGTCGGAGGCGGCCTCGGTGGGAGAAATCCCGTCGGACCCTTGACCTCTTGTTTGTTGTTTGTGTTAACATAGAGGCGAAGTTCTTCCAAAGTGGCAATGGGAATCAAAGGTTCTCTAATCCGTCACGACACAACCGCGCCCGGACGCAACATTGGGCGCCGTGCAGATATCCAAGTGTCTCCTTCCCACCTTGTTCCTCAATCCCGGTGATGGTGAACACCCGAGCACAAGCTAGTGCTCTGCGATGGTAATTCATCGCCCGAAATGAAGTTCCCCGCAGCAAAAACGATCGGCCGGAGCGGCGTCCGCATCATCTGAACGAAGCGGGTTCTCCGCGCCATATCATCATGATCAAACCGCTCCTCCGGCATCCCGGCCTCTACCTCCAAAGAAAAGGCGTAAGGCGAGCTAATCGACACGACCATGGGAGCAACAAGTGAAAATGGCAAATGAAGCGGAAAGCCATCCCGCCGATGACAGGGAGGATAGCCCCAAAGGTGCAACCCCGAAACTCGCGCGGCAATGGGAGGCTCCACTGCAGCTTCCATCGGGCGGAGAGTCGCCATCCCAGAAGAGCTCAAACACACCTCTAAGGAAACACGAAGCTCCGTGGCGTCCTCAATGCGCGGAGAGGCTCTACGGACCCTTGATGGAGGAGAAAGTCAAGGTGTTGTGGGACACCCATAAGGAGAAACCAACACCCTCCTCCGCCGATCTCCGTAATAAGCCGTGGACTTGCGGACCCAAATTGCCGAGCAAGTTCAAAGTGTCGGTCAGATACGGCGGAAGCAAGGGCCCAATGGATCACCTCAATGCTTCCGCACTCACCTCTCTCTACAAGGGGCAAGCGAGGCCTTGATGTGCCTGCTTCCCACCCTCACGGGTGTGACGTTGCTCCTCGATTCCAACCTCCCCGAACTCCATACGCTCGTTTGATTTTGCAGTTAAACAAACTTCCGCCCGCCAAAGGCCGGATGAAAATTCGGTTTTGCGCTTTCATCGAGGCGCGGTGGATCCTCATCTCTCCGGGAAATCAACGCCTCGTCGCCACTGCGGCGCGGGGGACTTCTTCAAACACTGTACCCAGCGCACTCGTACCTTCCGGAGGCTGAGACCATATACATCACGGCCGAAGAGGCACGATAGGCGACCATCTAGCCCCCGGGAGAGCATCTAGGGAGAAAGAGGGACAGCGGCCCGGGCCTTCACCAAGAAGCATAAATCCATTATAGCGAGGACCTCCACGTAAATAGCCCGCGAACATCTTGATGCCCGTGGATGTGAAGTTTTTCAAGTGGCCAAAGACGCCCCGATCCTACGAGACGAGCACCGCTGATTGACTTCTCTTACACTCATAGTTTGTTCATGAAGAGTTATAACTTGCTGATTGAAGCGGCCGTCCTCCGGAAACGCACCGCGGCTTCTCTTCCACCCGGCCTTGCGACGCATCGTGGGCAAAATGTCATTTCCGGCAATGTTTAGCAAACATAGGGGTTAGGAATGATGTCATTAGCTTTAATAAAGAACGACATGGCTTAACCTCTCCCCCACACCGACTCCCTTGTTGTATCGGCCTCGTTTCAGCTGTGGTGATGACTACCAAGCCGAAACGCCTCTTCTGATAATAAAACTTCACAAAATTTCATATCTCGCTGTTCCTTAAACTTGGACTAAAGAAAATCAAATGAAAGCGCAGCGGACCCTTTACAACGAAATCCGTGCAAGGGATAGTGCGGATAAAGTCACGATGGGGACACACACCGCTTCCAGACGCGAGAGTTGGCGTTCTTTTGACCTTCCGTCTCTACAATGCCATATATGAACCTTTCGACCGCCTTCAAGACGTCCATCCCGCAAGGAAATTTCCCACCCCAATGGGAAGTCCTCGGAGACCAAGAAATAGGACGGACACTTTCAATGGCGCCATCTACGAGACCTTGATCTCGCGGCAGAGACCTGTGCAAATAAGAGGAAATCAAGCGATCGCTCTCCGTCCGGGCAGTGCGTCAACATGGGAGATCCCTTGACTAACGATGCCAATTACCTTCCTTAGGGCTAACTCCGGCGTGTTCACTGTCCCGCCGGCCATATCGGGAGGTCATAGTCCACAAGTTGGGCATCTAAAGCTCGTTCGGCGAAGGAACCACTCGTCGAGAAGTTGGCTGCCATCGGGGAAGAAGTGAAAAGGCTCCTGGATGCTAATCCAGTCCAAGAAGGGCAACATAGTGCAATGGCGATGTGTGTCGACTAAACGTGAACAAGGCACCCGCCCGATTTTCCGCTTCCCGATTGGACTCGTGGATTCTAATCCGACAGAACTCTTGAGCTTCATGGACGCGTACTGACACAGCCGATGAAGGAGCACACCTACTTTCAGGGACATATTGCTATAAATGATGCCCTTCGGCTCAAGAATACATACCCGCGCCTTGTGAACAAAATGTAATCGGGCCGGAGGAGGTGGAGGTATATGACATGCTTAGTGAAAAAGAATCTCCCTCAACTTAGAAACTTTCGATCCTCGAAGCATTTACGCGTTGGGAGTGAAAGTTTGGCATCGTGTCCCAGATAGAAGCCAATCGAGAAAAAGATCAATGCCATACCGACTTGAACCCTCCGGACGATAAAACAAGTTTAGAACTGACCGGGGATGGAGGCGTTTCCTAGCCAAGTCGGCGGAGAAATTTTGCCCTTCTTCAAGGCGCTAAGGGGCACCAAATCGTACGGGTTCAAGTGGAGTGAAGAATGTCTGGAGCCTTGAGAAGACTTACCTCTCAAAGCTCGCCGCGCGGAAGACCTCTCTTTACAATATCGGATTATTTACTGGTTGCGGAGCACGAGGGCGGAGACAACGGCCCGTGTATTACGTAAGCCGTCCGGCGCGTAGAGGCTCGCTATCCGGAAAAAGATGGACGCTTGTCTATACTGGCCTCGGAAGTGGATTTCTAGTCTCATCGGATCGTAGGACCGGAATGGTATCGATCTTGCAAAAATCGGAGACGTCCGGCCGGGCCAGTTAAATGGGCCCGTCGAGCTAGGGGAATTCAACCTAGAATACGGGCGGCCAAAAGGACAGCTGGCGGACTTTATCGTCGAGGCGGTGGCCTTGACAGAAGAAGACAACAATCCGAAGTAAGGAGGGCGATGATTCACCTGCGTGGACTCGAACGTAGACGGATCATCTACCCGGGCGAGGAATGTGTTGCTAAGGCGCCCGAGGGCATGGAGATCGTATACTCGTAACTTTCCGGCCATGAACAACGTTTATGAGGCCCTTCGCGGGCCTACGATCAAGAGGGAGTGTTTCGTCGTTGGTGCAAACTCAACTTTGGTCAATCAGAAGGGGAACTTCGAAGCCTTGAACCCACTTAGGAGGTACCCGAGAAAGTAAGGGGCCCCGATCCCCGAGTCTACGGTTGAGATCAAGTATATCCCGAGACAGGATAACGAACGCTACCGAACGATCGTTAACTCCCGGGGAGTCCTGAGCGCACCCGCATCGGCGCCGAAGACAAAGAAGTTCTAAGGTAAACACAGGGGATGACACCGTTTAAGTTCCCTAACTCGGGGAATCCTACCCGGCGACATCAAAGCGGCCCGAATCAAGAAGACGACAGGGTACACGGTCTGAATGAGAGGCTATACAGGCGAGGATACTCCACTCCTCTCTGAAGTGCCTCACCCCGGAGGAAGCTTTGCGTTTGCGTATGTGCACTGGTCATGTCGGCTCGACATCGGCGAAAAGAATCTACGTTCAACGCCATGCGGCAAGGGTTCGACCATGAAACCGGATGCTATGGAATTTGTATGAAAATCGACAGTCCATGGTAATATATATATATCTCCAATCCCGTGGCCGTTCGCGCGATATCGGCATACTACCCCTACCGATATTCTTGATGCATGTTGAGCATCCCTCCGCGATCACGGAAGCAAAATGCGACGGAGTTCCTCGTCAATGCAGTTCCCTCGAGGTCGTGGTGACCCGAGCAACGGAACCCACCCACGGCAAACTTCACAAGTTGTACCTTCGCATCAAGCCGGTACACACGCCCGTGGCCCACCCTCGAAAACGGCAGAACACCAACCGCACGCATGGGTTAAAAACCAGTTGGAGGCGGGGGCTCACTAACAAACGCGAGAGAGTCACACAAAGACGCCTTGACCTTTGCTTGCCGAATTTCTGAGAAACGGCTTATGTCGACCCGCCACCAACGAACAAAGGCCTGGGAAAGTCTTGACCTACTCTCGGAAGTTTGAGACGCCGCACGGCTCGAATCACATGCCTACCAACAACGAGTCGCACTTGACTACAACATCGAGTGAAGGCGCCCGCCCGGAAGTTTGTCCTCCGGAGCGTAGGCGGCGGGGAAGATCGCAAAGCAGAACAAACTCTCCCGGATTCGTTTCTCTTCCTCGCGGATTTTAGAAGCGCCAACTTGAGAAAATATTATCGGTAATGCAACGCCGACTCGGGTAAGTCGCATTACGCATGCATCATAATGAGTGATTGGACATGAGCTTTATCTTTGATTAGCATAATCACTCTTTCTATCATCCTACATATTCATTTGTGTGAATTGATGCCATATTGCATTCGCAAAATCAAACGACCTAGAGGCCCCTAAGTTGGGAGATGTTGTCCGTCAAAAACTGCCGGCGCCCGACGGTCATCGACCGGTACCCGTCCTCATGCCAGATGGCCGGGGCCAGCTTTAACTTACTCCGCGCCCAGGCCCGGCACCACCCGGAAGACCAAGCCCCATGCTGATGTTCCAAGGCCCGTAGGTTGGAGCAAATGATTATTCAACATTCAATGTGCCGGTCAAACATCGTTTTCCCCACTCTAAACAAAACATGGGCAAAGAATCGCAGGCGGTTTTTTCTCCAACAAAAAGAGAGCACCCTCGCCTACAATGGTCGGGCTGGGGACCTCAACTTGTGATTATAATGCTTTGAAGCGGGCGACCTCCTCCCCCGCAATCATACGCGACCAAGTCCTGCAGACCCAGGAGTCCGAGTTATCGCTGGCCTAACCGCCGACCCTCGTTGCGACTCCGGGGGCTTGGCGGCGACATCTTCACCGGATCGAGCCCCCAAACGTGTGATGTTTGATGACATCCTCTTAATAAAAAGGCGCTGGATAGGGCCTTAGCAGTGGCTCGAAGAGCCAGGTTCGAAGCATGAGTGATCCAACGAACGAAAGCAAAGGGAAATAGCTAAGCGACACTCTCGATAGAAAAAGCACGTCGTGCGAAGTGTAAAAGAGCGCTTCTCATTCATACGGGAAGAAAAAGCATACAAGGACAAAGACAATCTCCAAAACCAACACCGGTGGAAATTAACCAGGGAAGGCTCGACGGACCCGCTTCCTCGGAAAGTCTTCATTCTTCTCCCCGCGTTCCCTCGGATGAAGGACGCCACGGGGATGTGGCGGCGGCCCATGGAGACGATCTGCGATAGCGGATGCTAATATCGAGCCACCATCACTGCCCCGCGCCGACGGAGTACCCGTCAACCATATCTCCGACCCGGCACAGTAATGCGGCCTCCGAGGCAGAAGAAGAGCCTCTGCTGCGCCACTCTCTGCCGGGCGCCCATTCTCCTCTTTTTAGAGATGCGAATCGGGCCCTTCCGTTGACGATGGCCCTGGGAGGAGAGACAACGGCTGCGTCGAGATTGACCTCATCCGGAGCATTAAGCGATGTCAAGACCAAGGCATGCAACCAAAAAGAAAGGCCGATGGAAACTTGACCATACACGGCGAAAGTCGCTCGGAGAACGCGAGGCGGACCGCCCGAAAGAGCCTCTCCCCGGGTCTCGGCTCCTTTGAAGGAGGGCCGATCGGAAGGCCTGGTCGTCGTAAGGCCTCGGGCGCCCGCCACGGGACGTCCGGCTTCCCTTCGTCGATTCGCGGGACGCCGTCTCCCACGGAGTGACCGAGATCCTCGGGAGGCACAGACTCGAAATAGGCTCCACGAGAATCGCTAGCGACTCCACAGTCCCCTAGCCTCCGATCTTTGGCTCATGCGCGGTAGCAAATGGCCCCTCTGGACCCTCAAGAACGAGCCGACGTTCCGTCCCTGCGATTGGAGTTCCCAAACTCCACCTCGCATCGCGAGCGGCTAGTCCCACGATCGGAGTCGGCGAAGGTTATTGTTCCCTCAGTGACCGCGCTCGCAGTCTCTGAGCCGGACTTCCCTACAATGGAAGGGCGGCGATTCGTCCCTGGACCTCCTCAAAGAGGTCCCTTCGGCTTCCCTTAGCCTCTTAAGGCGGCCGCATCTTCGTCACTCGGCAGCGATTCCAACAACGATTGGATGAGTGGCCAATCTCCAGACCTCCCTTACTCGGTCCAATCGCCCGGCTGCGGGAGATCCCCCTCTCGGCCTCGAACGTGAGAGGTGAGGTAGTAGCCCTTAATCGAGAAGTTCTCCTCTTGGACTTGATGGCGGCCTGTCTCGACTTCCTCGGGAGTTGGCTTCTCCCGAAGTCGCCCTCGGGCCTCGAGTGGGGGCTCCCGCAAGAAGAAGAAGCGCTCCAACCAGCTAGAGTCGGGGTTGGTCTTTGCGAAAAATGAAACCCAGCCCGACATCGACACCCAATCCTCCGACTCGTGAACCGGAAGATTATCCTCGCTTTGCCTTGGCGCCGAAAGTGCATTCGTGAATGAGGGAAAAGATACACAGGATGCAGTAACGCAAGGCGTTGATGTAGCCTTGCCGTTGGGACACCCAAGGCGTCAACCACCGCTTCTCCTTGACGGATAGCGGCGCCCCATGGTGCTCGTATGATGAAGCCGAGGGGCGAAGGCTGCATCCGGTGCCCAGCACGGCAGGTCCCAATCACTTTCAACTATAAGATAAACGTTCAGCGATCGGGGCTTTGGTGTTGTAAGCACCATGGCGCGGGGCTCTGGGAGTGTGAGAAGAAGAGCTTTCTCTCTTAATCGCCATTTATCTCTCAAAGGTCACAAATACAGGAAGAGAAGAAATTGGCAGAAGAGGGGAAGCAGTCGTCAGTTGGTTTAAATAAGCAACGCCAAGCCAAAAGGCGGGAAATCAAAACGGCACCGCCACCGGTGATTGGGACACGTGGAGGCTTCAAGGCGCACCACAGGATCCCGATCGCCCTTGATGTGGCTGGCGCCGAGGCTAATAGCGCGTCCCTTTTGGTGAAGGTCCATGTGCGCGCGCATTAAATGCGGGCTCACGGTAGCATAGCCCACGAAGACGTGCACGATAGCACAAAGCGAAAAATGCAAAGCAAAAAAAAAAAAAAGAGAACGATTTCGGCGGACAAATTGGAACAAAGAACCAGCGACTCTTATTATATCGACAAAATTCGTTTCTGATTACAAATAAAGAGAAGAACCCGACAATGACAAAAGCGGCTAATGGTCCTAGGTGGCGGTAGAAGAGCTTTGAACGTTATCTACCGATTGATCACGTTACTTGCGATGATCTAGAACCCCACGCTGAAACCTCGGATCCTCCGGGGAAGCCAGCCTCAGGAAAGCCTAAAGGCATCAAAGTAAGACCGCTCCAGGGCGGGATCCACTCCCTCTCGCCGCTTCATCCTCGCCTCGACCGCAACCCGGCAACCTCGGCCTCATAGCTGAGTTCTTCTTGATGCCCGGTAGCCTCGAGCACGCCGTCCCACTGGCACCCGCGAGGCGAGTGATCTTTCCGTCTTGTGTAGCGCAACCCCTCGTGTTGCCGCCTTGAGCCGCTCCGTTTCTCCTTATGCGATATGCGGGCGCCCCCACGTTAGCACCCACCGCGCGCGTGGCCCGGCCTCCGACTCCGCCAAGCGCTCTCTAAATCGCGTGACGCGGGCCTCAACTACTCTACCTGACCGCAATGACCCCTCGATGGTGGACTCCCTCGAAACACGGAGGTGGTCCTCGACTCCGTGAAGGGCCAGCAACCGTGGCTTCAGAGCGGGCCTCTCCTGAAGACCCAGGGGCGTGAGAGCCAAACTCAGACTCACCTGAGGAGCGTTCCGAATCGCTGGATGTGTCCTCCATTGATTTTGCGGCAAGAAAATACGCAGTGGAAGATCAAACTGTCAATAAATGTACAAATACAAAGAGGTGCCAGATTTCGGGAGAAAGTGGCGCGTTTAAATAGGCGGATTTTCTCCTGAAAGGGCGGCAACCCCAAAAGACAGAAAGTATTTAAGACATGGCCAATGGGGATTCTCCACGTGGGAGGCTCCCGAGAGCTCGTGCGTTTCCAAAGCGAAACGACGTCTCTTGGCCGCGCAAAAATTAAATCGCTGGCCACCCCAAGAGATGTGACGGGCGACGGAGACTCCCAAGCTCCCGCAAATTGGATCCTCGGGGCAAGACGCCCGACGACAGAAAAATGCGCACGGAGACAAGATGAAAATTGAAGGCAAAAAGAGGCTACTTTTATTAATCAATGCTTTCTTACAAAATACAAGATCTACAACAATAAGGCCGCGGGAAAGACGAAAGAAGACTACGGTGCGAAGCCCCGTATGCTCCCCTGCCGTGCCCCAGATGAGCTCGACGAACGTGATCTCTTCCTCTAGTCGGTATTTCACCGAGCGCACTGGTTTGGAGGCGAAGAGCATCCCCTGGTGGAGGTTTAAAGAGTCCAATCCATCAGGGTCCGGGAAGCACCAAGGTCAGGCACTCCGGGATAGTTGGGTAAAAAACCCAGCTTTCGCGGAGGGCTACTGACCTCGCGATCCTTCCGCGGTTAGCGCCCTGGCGTGATTCGCGGGGTGATCCCCTGCGAAAGCCTTCTTCTAACAGAAGAAGGTATCCACGGGGATCCTCCAAGAATCCGCTCAAGCCAGCCAGGCCACAACTCGGAAGGAAGCGCGTGGCTATAGCGGAATGGCCAAGCCACTCTCATTAGCAAAGAAGGCGAGTTGCAGGGTGAGGGCTACGACGGTCTCCACCGAGAGTCTCAAGCATCCGGCTGGTCCATCCGACTCCTTCTCGGGTGCCCGCCAATGGCGGGAGAGCAATCCTCTCATTGCCTACCCGACCTCTGCTGGCGGATGAACTCAACTCAGCAGTGCCCCTCCTGTTATGGGCAAGTCTCCCCTCATCCGCGCAACATGGCATCCAAAGAAATGTCTTTCGAGGCAACAGCTAGTCGACGCAACCCAAGGCGCGCGAATCTCGCCCGACTAAGTGACGGGTCATTGAAAAAGCAGCCTTTCTTCGCGAGCTCGGAAAACGACAAAAGAGGACGCCGCGTGAGGAAGGATGTGAGGATCATGGAATGGCTCGAATGACATGCAACCCGCCTCGCCCATGGGGGGCTAGTGTTTGGTCCCATGTCCCGGCCCATGAAGATGTCGCCCAAACTTTCTTCCCGCTCGGCGAGGCAACACCCGAAGGAATGAAAGGCGCGAACTCACATCAAAGACATTAAAACCTCGCCGCATTAAATGTGTCGCGGATGTCAAGTTGCTCCCAGCGGCACCAGCCGCCGTGGTTCTCCAATCCCCGCCGGAAAATCACCCGTGGTCAACAACGCCAAGAAAATGCCCCACAAAGAAAAGGACAACCTAAGACGACCGGCGGTCCACAATGATGACCGAAGGCGGAGCGCCCAAAAAGTCCAAGAGGGGAGGGCGTATAAGAGCCCTCACACCCCACGGGAAAGGATCGATCTCCTCCTTGAAATCTTCATCTACCGCTTCCCTTTGAACCAAGGATTTAAACGGCTAATCATATTCTACTACTGCTTCCCTCTTCTCTAATCAATCAGAAGAGAGTTCAAGTCGAATCGAGCATCACCTCACTTGGCGATAGCCAACCCGCTCTCCTTCCCGTCTTCTCGGATCATGGGAAAGTTAGCCACCACATTATAGTGCACTGAAGCGTCTTGCTGCACTACATTCTCCATATCACCGCACAAAGCATATCTTATGCTTACCTCGGATTCCTCGCGCCCTTTAGCGTGCGCCATTTCCGTTTATCATGGAATTTCTTGACCCAAACGTTTGACCTCTTTGTTGTTTGTGTTGTGCGAGTCCGCGTTCGTAGAGATGGAAATGGACCTTTCTTTCCAAAGTGGGAGAATCCGGGCGTTCTCTCAAATAACCGGTATAATTATATTGATAATACTTTATCTTTTTTGTCAAATTGATAATACTTTCTGTATAATTTCAATAAAAAAAATTAAATATTTACCTAATTTTAATTTTAATAGAATTAAAATTATAATTATAAAATTAATCTTCAATTCTAATTTCATAACTAAACCAACACTTAAAAACTCAATAATTTTCCCTATATCCTAGACATCTATTTCACATAAATGGATGAAAATGGGCAATTTAACCTTTTCATTAAAAAAAAAATTAGAAAAAAAATATAAAACTAATGGGGGAATCAAAATACAGTACAAAAAGCATCTGATTAAGTAAAAAATTTCAGCCGTTCGTGAACAGCAATGGAAATCAGGAGCTAATTTATAGATAGCTTCATCATTCTTGGTGCAAAATGCATCATCTAAATACAATACAAAAAGCATCTGATTAAGTAAAAAATTTCAGCCGTTTCGTGAACAGCAGTTTGTGGCAATGAAAAAATAAAAGAAAATTTAGATATCTAAATACAATACAAAAAGCATCTGATTAAGTAAAAAATTTCAGCCGTTCGTGAACAGCAGTTTGTGGCAATGTAAAAATAAAAGAAATCAGGAGCTAATTTATAGATAGCTTCATCATTCTTGGTGCAAAATGCATCATCTGCAAGCAAACATCATGATCAAACCACTCGTGGTCTACCAAGAAAATAAATCCACGGGGGAGCAACAAGGAAGATCAAATGAAGTATACAAACAGAAAGAAACGACTCTATTCCATAATAAGATCTAACCCCAAACGAAACGTCTCTATCTCATGATAAGATTAACCCCAAACGGCACGTCTCTATCCCATAATAAGATTAACCCCAAATGAAACTGTGCAGATCAAGAGTCCAAAAATAGCCAAGAATCCATATTTCCTGCACATACGGTTAATAGATTAGTTGATTTTGCAGTTAAACAAACTTCACAGAATTCGTCATGCACTAGGGAAAGAGCAAACAAATCAATCGTCAACAAATACTAGAACTATCATCAGAAGCATAACCATCTAGTATACTAGTGAGCGTTCCCACCACCATAAATCCATTTTTCTGAGAACTTGTAAAGAAAATTGGACCATCAAGTGAAGAATTATAGCTGATTGACTTCTCTTACACTCATAGTTTGTGAAGAATTATAGCTGATTGACTTCTCTTACACTCATCGTTTGTCATTTCCCATGGGAAAGTTGATGAGATCTTACCAATTTGGCTGGGGCTGAGGCCTTGAGATCAATAAATCCTAACTATCTTGAAGAAAATAAAAACCTTTACCATCCCCCAAAAAAAGGAAAAAAACCAGTGCTTCTTTTACTTTTCTTCTCTCACGCCATTATGAACAACAGAGTCTTCAAGACGTAAAGGATCCACAATTGGATGGAATTTCAATTCTACCTTCTAGTGTGAAATAAAAACCTAAAGGAAGAATTTCTGACAAACACTACTCAAACATGACACTGTTGGCCAATTTGGGAAGGGCTATCGTCATCTAGTCAAAAAGCAAGTCCCCAATTCCAGATTCTAATCCAGTAAGACAAATAGTGCAATAAGGTAGGTTAAACAGGTTGCATGATTGGACAAAACAGAGGAGTTAGTTGACACAGCATGAACCCATCTACTTTAGTGAAAATCAGGGCTGTATAGTTCTTGTAATCACCTATATAATGGAAGGCTCCCTCAATTAAGAGGCATGAAGCATTTACAGTAAAATTTGGCATTAGATGAAGCAATTACATGTGCAATAGAGGAACTGCGGGGTGGAGGGCAGGTTGTTGTTGGTGGGATCACTCCGGTGTGGAAAGTTCTGGACTAGATTTCAAAGTAGAATTTCTGAAATGGATTTTGGAATGAAATTTTTGGAATGGATGTTGGAGTGGGATTTCCGGAATGAAAGTAGGCCGGAATGGTATTCACTTGGCCAAAATGAAAGAAATACTAGTAAAGGGCCGAGGACATGGGATTATGTCTGAGGACTCTAGGCAAAAGACCGAGGACTTTGGTCAATGCTTGGGGATTGTAACATTTACAACGTCTATGCAATCAACTTTTTAGAAAGGGAAATTGACTCCCAGAGATGGCATCTAATTGGCGAATAGGTTAACTCCTCTCGATAGGATGGCACTTAACAAAGTTAGGGGCAGGTTGCAGAATTTGTGGCAGGTTTTGTACACACGCAACCTGTCTACTAGGTAGGCGACCTTTAGGTTAAATATATATATATATATATATATATATATATATATATATATGCATGCTGAGCATGCAATCAAGTGTATGCAATTGTGTGAGAGTAAAGCAAGTTGTAGAGAAGTGAGAAGAGAGAACACAAGGAATGGCTGTTTACTTTTGCATTTTTGCTTTAATTTCTATTCTCAACTCTTCAAGGGCTTATGTAGCCAGAAAGATTTTTGTAACCATACTTACTTAGTGAAACTTGTTGTGGACTAAGTATCCTATGATTTTTTTCTCTTATTTTAGAAGAGGATTTTCTACATAAAATTATTTGTTATTACTCTCTCTATCATATTCCTCTATCGCGTGTGTTTGTATGTTAATCATTCTTGTCCGACTGGTCATTATCTTCCCCAACAGTTGTGGCATCACTAAAAATAGAATTTTGCCAAAAGAATAGTCATCTCATAATGAGAATGTTTTTAAATAAAAATGTAGGTTTTGAGCAATACCAAACATCGTAATAACTTCATTTAGATTGTCAAATATTACTTCCATCTTATCATACTCCAATTGAGTGTTGTTGGCATCACTCAAAATAGAATTTTGCCAAAAGAATAGTCATCTCATAATGAAAATGTTTTTAATTATAAATGTAGGTTTTGAGCAATACCAAACAACGTAATAACTTCATTTCGATTGTCAAATATTGCTTCCATCTTATCATACTCCAATTGACATTTTGCAGCACAGACTTGGCTGAGGTGCCATGTTAGCAAAACTTGGATGATAAGATTGCTGTCTTTCAAATGTAAGAAAAAATTCTGTAGACTCAGTGACAGAGAGGGCAAATCAGGTTCTTATAAAACACTTGCAGCTCAGGCACTTGCACAGAGCTTGGAATTTATATCTCTGTACAGAACACAAGATACTCAAATTTAGTAGTCCAGCTGATAAAATCCGATGACAGAACCTAGGTGCAAAACCAATTATATTAGTTACTGATACATGAAGGTAACTGTTTATCATCTATTTAGCTTAATATATCCTTACTATTTATATGAGTTACTTCATATTACTTGATAGGAAAAGATAACAGTGTGATTCTTTTTATCAATATTTAGGTAACGATCTACCATTTTCTAGAACTTAAAACAGTAATAGTTTGTACATCATTGACTTAACTTATTAAGCAACTTGAGTTGCATTGATCTCAAATAAGTTTTCATTTCATACGAGCTACAAATAAATTTATATGCATAACAATTATAATCATACGTGAAGTGATTGATATTTTTCCAACTACTATTAATAAAAATTAAATTTTCATACCATTTAAGCTTCAAATGAACATATATTCAGGGAAAATAGACATTGATATAAACAAATTGGAAAAAAACAAAATTGAAAATAAAAAATACAAAACTATTTTTCAACTGGACCAAGTGTTCTAAAGGAAAGACATTGTAGAGTTTAGGTTGTAGCACGAATAAAAATCTTTCCTAATGAAAGGCAAATTACTATACATACCCAATCTTGAGACGGTTCTCAGGATCGCCTGTGGCATAGCCATTGAAGTAGAAATAGCGAGAGACGCAATAAAGGAGACCAAGGAAAGCACTAACACAAGGATGCCTGATTCCTCCTAATATCATCAGCACGAAGAACGTCGGCATCATTTCTAACGAGTTCTGGTGCCCCCTCTGCAATTCGTCATCATCTAATTCGACTTAAAAATCTCTGTGCGACAAATTTTTTCGACAAATATAGGGGAAACAAGAAAAAAATTCAAATCACCTGGACACAATTAAAGAGCTTCGCGTCTTTGGTCTCAGATTCAGATGCATATAGAGTTGGATAAAGCACCTTAAACCTTGAAATCAGGAGGGGAAAAAAAAAACACTTCAAACCTCAAGAAGATCATCTAATTCAGTTATTCAAACACAGAATTTCGTCCGACCTAAAATCGAATCAACCAGAGAGAGGGTAAGACGTACCTTTTTCGGGCTTTGCCGACCTGAGCAGCCATCCAGAAGTTGAGGAAGCAGTAGAGGACGAGCACAAGGACCACATATCCGTACTCCTTGGGCAGTAACTCAACTCCTGCCATCTCTCTCTCGATCGCGATACGGTTATCTTTCGCTGATTGATTGTGTAATTTTACAGTTGATTTTCCATTTGAAGTTCTTCGGGTGGCTCTCAAGGGTTCTTAGTAGCTTCCTGTGGCTTTTTCTCCAAGGCACGTCGCAATCGTTGACCATCGTTTTCAAATCTGAATGATTTAGAAGTCAGTTTAAGAGAAATATTTTTACATATTTTCAAAATATTTTTAGTATTTAATTTTTTTATTATAAATCAATTAAAATAAATAATAATAATAATAATAAAATATTATATTATCAAATAAATCACAATGGTATTAAAATATGTCACCCTGATACAGCTACTCAACTAGGCCTCCATATTGTTTGACTTGGGTCCTATACATCACAATAAAAGATAATACATCAAAGAAATATGATAGAACTTACTCCTTAATTTATCATCTGATATTCAAGTCAGTTATCCTTCTTCTGAAACGAAAAATACAAAGACAGGATTTACTGAAAATGATGCAGGGAAAGGGACTTATGAGTCGGATACAGTGGTAGTGTTCGGTGTGGAGCGATTTTTGATGGTGGTGCACCCGTGGAGAGCGGCTTTTGGTTGTGCACTCGTGGAAAGTAGTTTTTGTTGGTGTGCTCGTGGAAAGCGACTTTTTGGATACGGGGTCGGCGGAGAACAAGTCGTGGGAAAGATAATGACACTTGTAGACTCCTTCGAAAGTTGGATCACTTGTGTCAATTTGAGCATTGAAGAGAGCGTGCGTCTAGAATTTGTTTTGAGGGTTTTTTATAGACATGGAACCTCGTCACCCTTACTTGGATAGTAAGGTTAATTGCCAGTTGCCTGAAAGGGATCCATTCCATCCGTCGAGGCAATGCTAGTGCTATTTAGGACAACTACGATCAGTCAAAGGGATTCCTTCCTTCCTTCCTTGTCGGCCATGTCTGGCTTGGGCCGCATCCGGTCGTCTGAGAGTCGTCTTCGGTCAATTAGGACATTGATCATCTTCTGGGCTAGCGGACCGCATTTTTCTTGAGCGACTGCCTTTTTTAGTCAGTTCATTCCAATCATCGCTATCAATATCATCCTATTTTCTTGTGTTTTCAGTTGTAGCAGAGGGCACCATACGGGGTCCCACACAATAGAAAGAGAGAGTTCAAAAATTCCACGAGGGAACATAATTTCTTCCATATTAAAAATAAAACTAACCATAAAAATCTGGCTTATTTTTGGTTGAGATTCACCAAAAAACTAGGCAGAGGTAAAAACATTATTGTATGCCGTCGACTGCATGCCTCAGATTTTTCTATTAAAATTCTTAGGAGTGGATTTGAAAAGAAGAAATAATTTATTTTATGTAATCATAATTTGAATTGTTGAAATAGATTTAGAAAAAATTCTTATAAAATAAACTATTGAAATAGAATCCTACAACGGCATCTGTATTTTAGTTGGGTTACTTTCATGTGAAACCGATAACCCTGTATAAAATATGTTTGATGGATTACTTAAAGGAAGTGACGATAAGAAAGTTTACATGGTTTTCTAGTGGATTTAGCCCGGGCATTTTGCATGAAAAGTTGCTGTAGTGGAAACTTGGTGCTTCAGATTTTTGCAAGAAGTTCTTATGAAAATTAGCTTGAGAGAAGATTTTGCATGATCTTTGCAAAAGGGTTACTTAAGCGTGAGAATGATTTTCTCTATAAATTGCATGCAATTGTGCAGTTATGAACGATAATCAGAATAGGCTGTCATTTAATTTTCAAACCCAAAAGGTTGTGTTATAGTGGTGTTAAATAGGTCGTGATTTAGTACAACACAAAATTTATATGTCCTAACCCAATACAACACGTGGCCCATGTTGTGCTGTGTCTATTGTGTGTTTGGACCGTGCCATGCTAGAACTAGCCCTAAATGGCTCATATTTAAAAATAAACAAATATTAAAAAATATCAATTTTATTTATTTAGTCAAATATATTTAATAATAACTTAATTATTTTTAGATCTCATTTGCATTTTCATTATCACTTCTTCTAAAATTATCCTATTTATTGAAACAAAAAATAATGGGATTTTTAATGTGATTGTTGCGTCTAACTAATCTTTAAAAGATGGTGTATATTTCTACGGTTTTCAATACCACCCTATTTTTTTATCAAATATTTGGCTTCTGAAATTAAAAGTCAACTATGATAATATTGTACTTATTGGTACAATTAAGGGATCCTATACCATTGATATAAACCCAAAAAATATATATTTGTTGATCTTCTACTAATTCAAAATTTGAAGCTCTACTTCTGTGTTGGAAATATGGTTTAACAGTAAGTAATAAAAAGTTTAATTGGTGTTATATTTTTACTAACTGATTGTATTTCACATTAAGCCCATACTAACCAAAGTAAATCTCATCGGCGGTCTTTATTATTATTTGCTTTTGTTGTAGATAGAGCAAAGAAAGTATACTATGTCTATTGTGTATTGTGTGAGGGTATATATAATTTTTTTCTAATACCGTTGTGTCATTCTCTCACTTCCCCTTTCCCTACCGGCTTTTTCAAATAGTCATGCAACCATTTGGTTTCAAATGATCACATAATGGTTTAATAATTTGAAAAATAAAAATCATGCCATGCCTAGCACGGATTGAACATGCCATAAATCGACTTGACTTGCATGTTATCTACTATATAACCTGACACGATTCGAAATGTTAAATCATGATATATATATTTCAATACTATTTATCATAGGCTGTGCTTAGTATAACGTATTTAACACCTCTACTATTTAGAGATAGAAAAGGATGACAATGAGAAAGCTTTTGCACCTTGTTTGAACATCAATTCATATTTTGTTTTCAATTTGGGGTATATTATTCTATAGAAGGTGTATAGCATCTCTACTTGTTTTTTTTCTTGCTTAATTTTTCTAGTACATTCTATCTCGGATTGCATACTTCTGGTGAGTTATAAAACTAAGATATTTCAGGGGTTATGGTAATAGTTACTAAGATATAACAAAAATTGTTGTTGGACACAAAAAGAAGTGCCTTTTTTTTCAGAGCTCTGAGGGATTTTTATTTAGAATCGCTATTGAGACACTAGGATCTAGATAGCTAATGACCATGACTCATTCTGTAGTAATTTCTTTTACATTAATTTTGACTTCACCATGTTCTTGAAAGTACCATTATATTACCTTACCTCCTAAAACCATGGAAAAAAATTGTTACATAAATTTCCTTAAAAAATTTAAAATTATATAAGACAATTTATATAAATTTTTTTAATAGTTGAATAATTTTTTAAGGACGCAGTCGAGGTTCTAAATAATATCCAACTATATATAATCTAGTTTATGATTGCTTATCTTTTCTTTGAGTATGCCACTATATCTATATAAGATGTATGTGTTTTAACTATTATGAATGCGTGGGATGTAGGCTGCCGGTAAAAACTATACTTGTATTTTTAATTGTTGAATAATTTGACTGTGCTATGTAACCCATATAGAAAAGTTTTTTTTTATTTATTTTTTGTAATCATTGAAATAAAGGATAACAATTTTGCAAATTTGAAGTAAGAAGCATAATTGAGGCATTATATGAACCACTAAAGTTTGGTTTTGTCTTTTAATTTATTGAAAATTCATCTGCAAATTCTATTGCTCTCTGTATTTGATTACTGGTTCATTGATATACATTGAATCCTGAAAGTGGGATTTTTATTTGGAATGATTTTATTTTTAAAGCTGAAACTACTAATTTATTTAATTAATGATGTACAAAATTATTGTAAATATTTAAAATATTGATTAATAATTTTAATAATACTAAGAAATCATCGATATATATAATTGATGGATTCAGTAAATCTAGCCTAAGAAAAAAGTCCAGATGAAGTAAAGTAAATGCCCAATAAAATTCAAACCAAAGAGAGCCCAGTGGCCCAATGATTCTAGGCCCAAAAAGCAAGCTCATGTGCCCCTCACAAATTACCTGTTCGTCATTACCTGTAAAGATAATTTAAACATGTGGTTTAACAAGTGGTTATTCAACCACCTCTATTCCTCTATAAGTATCCCTTTATTCTCACGAAAAAAGGGGGGAGAAGTTTCGACCACCATTCGACCGAGAAGGAGAGTTCATGAAGAGAAGAAAAGGACTCGGACTATGAATCCTTCTAGAAACTCTCTCTCTTGCCAAGTGGCTTGATACAAGTAAAAACTATCTAGGAGACCCCTAGACCAGGACCGGCCATTCATCCATAGCATTTCTTAGACACCCCTCTGCGGGTGCCTTCCAAAGTCGCCTCTCTACTGGGCACACTTCTAAGCCGCCCTCTGCGGGCACATCTTTAAGTCGCCCTTCTGCGGGCGCACATCTAAGCCGTCTATCAGTTAGGCGTATCCAAATGTTCAATCTACCAAACATGCATCCTCCGTGTAACTTTTTATACTCTTAGAAAAATATCTGACTTGAGCGTCAGAAGTTTTACGGTGGGAGTAACTCTCACTGTCCTCTGACCTCTTGTTTTCAGTTATATTGTGTAGGGTTCAAGTTTGAGGTTATGGAAACCATATCCGCATCAGATCAATCAACACAAAGATCCAATTTGTGGCCCCTAATTTGTAGGATGACCCGAATTCATGGTATGCAACAATAATAATAAATTTGGTGTATGGATTGAATATGTAGTTTTTTATATTTTAAAACTCTGAATGTGCATTTTTGAGTCCAAATAAAATTGCATCTCATCTGCAATAACCAAAAGAGACAATAAATATAATTTTATAGTGATATTATTCTTGTATTTGATTTGTCAAAATTTACTTTTTATGTCAATTTTTGAGAATAGATTAGCATCATAAAGTCTTCTTACTAAAATTTAAAAAAATATAAGACAACCAATAATTTTTTTTTTAATAGTTGAATATTTTGTTGAGTATCAGGCAGGGTCATGAATGATATCCAACTATATATTCTAGCTTATGAATGCCTAATTTTTGTTTTAATATCAATATAAGTCTAGGATGATTTGTTCTACCGTCCGTGGTTTAGCCATAAAGGTGTTTAGAAATTGGTGATGAAACAGATAATCAATGCTAAGTTTTCGTTTTCTTTATTCCAATCATACTGTAAGGGCACGAGACGACGCTCTCTAATAAACTTGACAAAATAATCTCATAACTTTACGACAAATACCTAAAATATAAATTTTTTTAAAATTAGATCAATTAATTAAAATAATAATTAATTATATATTTAAATGAATGGTCTTTACATAAAAAATTATTAATTACATTAAAATATAATATACCAAAATATTTTTTCAGATTTAGTATTTATTTAAAATAAAAAAATATATTCACAAAAAAAACGATCATAATTTTTGTCAGAATTTATTGAATCAGTTATTTTTATCCAAGTCCACGTCTAATCTAAAAAGTTAATAGCACTTAATCTTTTGATCTTGTGCATCCATAATATTTATAGATTTTAACCAATCCAATAAAATAAAGATTAATAGAATTCAATAAATCATATATTCTTTTATAACATTAACGTTTTAGGAAAGGTATGAATGAGAAATATTGTCTTCCCCACCCCTTATTAATTCATGATCAGACTATCCCTGTAATAGTAAACTCAGTTTTATAATCTATCTCATTCAATGGTGTAATCTAGACTTCAAACTTTGTGTATTTAACATCATTAATTAATACGGTGGTGACACCCATCCCGAGGTAATCCTGTTGAATTTTTGGTCACTCTTTTATAGATATTACAACAAACAAATAGTTATTGAAAAGTTACGTGATATTCTTGCACGTATGATAAGTGTCGAACCCAGGGCGCCTGCATCCAAGGGGTGCTGAATCCAAGAGCATCCACGTTTGAGAAGCACCCAACAAACGCTTGAGCACCAATTTTAATAGCGTCTGTGTTTAAGCCCCTCAAGCATGCCTTACAGTATAAAAATACATCTAATAGGTTTTTAGGATATTTTAAAATCAAATTTCACATAAGTGCTGCTATATAGAGAAAGAAGAGAAAAAGAGAGATGAGAAAGATATTCGATATCTGATTAAAATCTGATTTAAATTTTATTTTTTATAAATGTTAAGTACGCTATTTTAAAGTAACTTTCTAAAATATATTTTATTTAGATACTTTTATTTTTTATTGTATTCTTTCTTATAGCTGTTTGGTATATTAAGGGGTTGTAATCAATCATTCTTCATTAAAAATTATACTGAAGTGCTTTCGAAGGAGATTATTGTAATCATTACTATTATTATAGTCAATTTATTTAGAATTTGTCTCGTAATTTTTTTTAATTAAAAAAAAAATTTTACGTAAAAAATATTATGTATTATTATATTTTTTATATTTATGAGTTTGATTGTTGACATTTGATGAAAATTCAAATTCTATTTTGTTACACCAAATTGTGTATGTTCGGATCAAATCCTAGCATATATAACTGTTTAAGGAAAGGGAACCCTCTGAGGAGGCTCATTTGGGATGCTACATTCATATGAATAAAGTATTCTAAAATGGTTTGTTTATTTATAAATAATTAATGTTAGACTTGTCATATATGATACTTTTTATATTAAAAATATTCTATTTGATGTAATATATTCTTAATATTCTTTAAAATTAATTTAATATTATAATTTTATATAATTTTAGTATATTTTATTAAAAAAGTTATTTTTTAAATGACCAAATTTTTAACAAAAAATAATATTTTTATAATTTAAAAATATAATTATTTTTTTATTATATAAATGATAGAACCAATTATTACGGGTGGAAATAAAAAGATGTGTGGGGGCACAGTTCTCATATAGGGAGTGGATCCTTTTCTTTATACTTTATTTTTTGATGTAATGTGTAAGTCTAGATACTTATCTATAAACTTTTGTAAGTTGATTAAGACTGAGAAAAAAAAGAGTAAAAAATTAAAAATAAATTTTAATTTGATTTCATATATATCTTTGACATTATTTCTGTACCAATAAATTATAAAATCTTATGATAATTTAATAATTTGTAAAATAATTTAAATTTAACAAAATTTCACATAGTATTCCTATGATAAGAAAATATAAGTCCATAAAAAATGACTTAAAATTAGACTTATAATTTCAAAAAGGATAATAAACTTCTCTATTAAATTTGTGCAATTAGATTTAAAAAAATTTCTTTATATATTTTATGATATAAATAGAAGGATATATGTGTTAAATAATTTTAATGATATCCTACGAAAATTTCATACATAAGATTAATATTTTCTAAGTTATTTAATAATTCTGGGTGAAATTAGTATGATATTTTTTAAATATCTTACCTATTATATTATTTATTTATATTAACAAATTTAAATAAAAATTGACAGATAAATATTTATTTAATATGTCACAATGTTTCTCCAATTAATTTGATAGCGAGGGAGCGCATGTTTGTAAATAATCAAACCGCCAGCCAGCCGAAATTCGTTGCCAAAGCTGGTCATTAACGACCTGGCAGTTGGCGGTGGGCAATGCATCGAATCGCGTATTACCACGTGTCTGTTATATTCCCGAGAAAGGTCACCATTGGAAGATTGGGATATTTGGCCCCACATTCATCCAGCGGAATCTCATAAAGCAGAAAAAACAAACAATTTATAAATATTATATCAAATAAATCACATTATTCTATTTTATTAATATATTATACAAATGTATGATTAGTCTATAAATAAATAAATATTCGAATAAAAATGGTGGATTAGAAAGCATTCTTAACATATTTTTTTACAATATTTATAATTATTTCACATGTGATATATATTATATGATATAGTAAAATAATTAAAAGTGTGATTTTTGTATGATTTTATTATATTTACTAGAAAATATTTATTTCTCATTAGTCTAATATTTAATAAAAAAAGTGTATTTATTTAATTAAGTGTTTTTGTCTTTTTTTTTATCTTATAAATGATACAAATTTATTGTTTATTGAGGATAATAAATAGTGGTTTTTGTAAATAATATGGGACTATTTTCAAATTTATAATGAATTGAGTTTCTTAAAGTTTTATTTTTTTTGGACTTAAAAACCTCAAAAAAATTACTAATTGAACTTATTTTACAAATTTTATAATTTTTATGAAAGAAAAGTGAGACAGGTAGAGAGAGAGAGAATCTAATTCTAAGTTGTTTAATAAAAAGCTTTATTATAAATCAAAAGATATCATAAATATTTATTTTTATAATATAAAATTATAAGATAATGTGATAATTATGAAATTTATAAATAATTTAAATCTCATAAAATTTTTAAATATTATTTAATGATATAATATCTAATTATATAAAAATAAGTCGTTGAATTGCTTTGTATCAAAATATTCCTTATATAAAATAAAATAAAAATTTATTAGTTTTATATGATTTCCGAGAGAGAAAGAGAGAGAGAGGGGAGAGAGAGCTTGATATGAAAGACAGGAGGAATCGCAGGCAGGATGATGGCAAAAGCAGGGAGGGAGGGGGGAAGAAGGGGGGGAAAAAGCAAAAGCGAAAGGTGGGGGCGGCAAACCTTTCGTCCTTTTTGTTCTTTTTCACTGGGGCTTTGTCTTTTCTCCCGTTCCGTCTTCTTAATCGCGACCCGTCAAGCTGCCATCTCTCCCCCGCGTTCTTCCCCATAACCTTTTCTCTCTCTTCCCCATCTGCTTTGGGCTCTTTCGCTTCCTAAGGCCTCTCCCACTCTGAGAGGCGGAGTTGCGAGCGGAATCAATCAACACGCCGATAAAATTAAGCAAGAAGGGAGGAGGTAAAAGAGTGATGGCACCAGTTTCGCTTCCTCCGGGTTTTCGATTCCATCCGACAGACGAGGAGCTCGTGGCTTACTATCTCAAGAGGAAGATCAACGGTCGTCAGATTGATTTGGACATCATTCCAGAAGTTGATTTATATAAATGCGAGCCATGGGAGTTGCCGAGTACGCACACTGAGTTCCTCTCGCTAGCTTCATTTTCCTATCGCACAGCAGTCTTATTTGACTGTCCTTGAGAAATTAACGTGTTTAATCCCATAAAAAATAGTTTTTCCAGCAACACCAGTGTTAAGATTGCATATATCTTGCTATTCTTGAAACCAAGGTTTTTGTTATAACTGAACAGGTTCTTTAACTTCTACTAATAATTGGATTTATCTGATCATAAAAAAAAAAAAAAACTATTGTTGGCATAAACTTAAGGTTATTTCTAGTTGAATAATCTTTCCATGATATAATAGATGCCTTTGCATGAATCTTTTACTCTTTAAAATTTATGATGCAAGTGGCCGTCCTTATATTACACTATTGCATGATATTTTCATGAGGATGCGTCCAACTGCGAAGCACCGACAATCAATTGACCACCTTATTGGAACAATATTTGACCACAAATGGATAACTATCAAAGGATCGTACAATATTTGTATAAGAATTACAAGATTTTTTTTATTTTGAAAAATTTTATTGAAAGATTTTATTTGGTGAGATTTTTTCTATTTTTCTCTTAAAATATTATGTTATATTATATCCTAATTTTAAAGATATCGTTAGTTAGAAAGTTATATTTATTTTAATTTAGAATAAAGGTTATCTATATAAATATGTTAAGGAGATTATAATTACCTATTTTTTATTTGGGATTGTAGTGAAGGGATTTTGGAGGGGGTTATATGTAACCGATATTTTTATAATAAATTTATTTAAAATTTATTTCGTAATTTTTTTTTGATTGAAAAATGATTTTTATGTTAAAAAATTTATATATTATTATATTTCTTATACTTACGAATTTAATAATTGACGTTTGATGAAAAAATTTGAGTTTTATTTTATTACATCAGATTATGTGTATACAAGTTGAATCCTAAGTGTATCAATTGGGTAGAGCCCCAGCTCCATATCCAGTGTGTTTAGATGCCCATCACATCACCCACGTCAAGGAATAAATTAGCTGTTAATCTTCAAATTCAAATAAAATTGACTGTGGATTTGAAGTTGAATTCATACCCTTTTTTGTTTTTTTTTTTTTTTTTTTTTTTTTGGATTGAGGAGGTAAGTATATGGCCTGTTTCTTTTGTCGATTCTGGACAAAAATATCAAAGTAAAAACTTCCATTCTAAAAAAAAGAAAAAAATTATTAAAAATTATGCATTTATCATAGTTAATGAGTATATAGTCTGGTACTGATTAATTATAGAGCTTTTTCCTCTTCACGTTCCCAAGATCTTTAGCTGCATTTGGTTTGTTTCAGGAGAAGTCCCCCTTTTTTTAAAAAAAAGAAAGAAAAAAGAAAAGAAAAAGATAGCCTACCAATAAGAGGAGTGGTGAAAATTGAATTATTCATTGGCTTATACAATTGAATAACCCACTATCAGTTGCTAAATTTGTTTCTCAATGGCATATATATATATATATATATATAAAAAGATCTGTGGGCACTTTTGATGTGGTAGAAGTCATAAGACCAAAAGAATCCTTACCCCAAAAAGAAGAGAAATGCTCTTTCCTTTGTGTGCTTTATTTCTTTTCAAGGCCTTCAGGTTCTTGTCCGAGGCTTCTGAAGGACAATAACTACTGGACTCTTTCCGAATTTTCAATGGAAAAGATTTTACTTTTACAACTTAGAATGTTAGGATAATAAGATAGATTTAGTGTATTTAAATGTATTATCATAATTTTAATTATTTAAATTAATATAATGAAAATTGTTGAAAGTGTGAGCGAAAATAAAATTAGGATGACGCTAGAGAAATTCGTGGCTTCCCGTCCCCAAAAAATCTAGTACTATTTCTGTATTTCACGTAAAACGATTACCTAGCTGAGAGGCTTACTTACTATGCTTTGTCCAATTTTCCTTTTAAGGCACGGATGCTTTGTATTCATTTCCCTCAAAATCATTAGCTTATCCTTTGCCTTAAATTTGCAGGTAAATCACTATTGCCAAGCAAGGATCCAGAGTGGTATTTCTTCAGCCACAGAGATCGCAAGTACCCTAATGGATCAAGAACCAATCGAGCAACCAAAGCTGGTTACTGGAAGGCCACGGGGAAGGATCGAAAGGTCAACTCGCAGATGCGTGCTGTTGGGATGAAGAAAACTTTGGTTTACTATAGAGGGAGAGCACCTCATGGCTCTCGAACTGATTGGGTCATGCACGAATACCGCCTAGACGAAAGAGAATGTGAGCTTGCTTCTGGTTTGCAGGTTACAACTAAAATTCCCTCCCTTTGTTATAGGCATATCTTCTTATCAAAATCTCTTCTAGACATATTTTGTTGGAATTCGTTC
Organism: Nepenthes gracilis; assembly: GCA_033239525.1. Lineage (NCBI taxonomy): Eukaryota > Viridiplantae > Streptophyta > Magnoliopsida > Caryophyllales > Nepenthaceae > Nepenthes > Nepenthes gracilis. Next base: position 747,611 of record BSYO01000010.1, read on the forward strand.
TGTTTATTGAGAATCCTTTGGTTTTCTTTCTCATTTCTCGCTCTTTCTTGTCCAAATCATATCAGGATGCATATGCGTTGTGTCGTGTGTTCAAAAAAACTGTTCCCATGCCCCCAAATACTGAACCTTGCTATGCTTTTAAGAATATGAACCAAATGTCAAGTGATGGGTCTTCCAGCATCGACATTTACTCTGAGAGAAGATGTGATGATCTGGATGGCTCCGATTATTCTATTCCCGTGGAGAGGTGTTCTCCAAGCGTCACTCGTGGATCTTCACATCATGACGGGCAATGGATGCAGTACTTGGCTGAAGAAGAGTTTAGCTTCCCAACTCCATCGTTTTGCAGTTACGGAACCACGCAACCTCCCTCATCAAAGGTAATTTGAACTCCATTCTCTATCAATTACATGCAATTATCACGAATCATCACCATGTTTTTGGCCAATTTAATTTGAAATTTCTTTAGTTTTATTGTAGCTGATAGAATATAAAACCATTCTTCTATCATTATCTAACAATTTAAATTTTTGGGTCCGTTGATTTCTTGACATAGTAGTCAATTAATGGATTTTTAGTTTAATTCCAGAAATTATCATTTTCTTATAATTATTTTTTAATATATGCGTTAATCCCCGAAAGTCATATCATGAAGGAGTGTGTTAGAATATGAAATTATTTGTGGACTTTAACGCGATATAAGCTTTTGAATTTCTTGACAGTAGCACTATGCCTTTTGATTGAAGGTTGATGTTTCGTTAGAGTGCGCAAGACTGCAGCACCGGTCAACTCTGCCTCCATTGGAAACGGTGGAGAGTGCTTCTAATTTGAGAATGCCTCATTCGTCTTATTTCACAGGAGGGATGAGAAGTGAGACTTATATTCTGGAAGAAATCCTTTCAGTTGCTCAAACCTCCCAGGAACTTATAAATCGCTCTGATGCAGCCACCTTCTTTTCCTATGATGACAATAACAATCGACATGACCAAATATTTACCCACATAAATTCATGGGAAGATCTAATGGCGAGGTCAATCGAGATTGGTGAACCTGATGAATGCAAATCAGAGAGGATGGTTGAGTTCTCGGATTTGATAGTGCAGCCGGTTGAGAGAAGTCATGAAATGGTCAGTTATAATTGAACCCTGCAATGTCGAAGGAGTTTTTGGCAAATTTTTCCCATTTTTGCATGTCTTTATAGACTTTGTGTGTACTTTGTTATGATTCTTCTCTTAATTTACGCTATAATTACTTATTGTTTGTGATTGAACAGAATGTTGGTACGGAATATGTCACAAATCCAGCGGATAATGTTTCTGGATTTCAAGGTCAATTTGATATTCAAGGTATCACCATTACCATGAAAGTTCCTCAATTTAAAACGGATTGTAGATTTGCATTCTAACTGTGTTAGTCTTTATATAAAGGTAAGATTGTTCATTATAATTTTAAAGAATATGAGTTTAAATAAGAAATAATTTCATTATATAGAGATACTATTGTATACTTCTAATCCTTTAAAGTCTAATCATGTATGAGTTTCTCAAAGAAGTACTTTTTTTTTTTTTTTACCAATGATTAGACCAGATCCCTGCTCACTCGTGAAAGGCTTCTAGTGGAAGATTACAAGCTTAGGTCCTATTACTAATGTGAATTATACAAATCTGAGAAGAGGATATTTGTGTCCATGGGCGGAGGAGGAGATGATATTCACTGTGAATTGAGAGAAGTAACAGAATGGAAAACCTGTCATACTATTAATCCCTTCTATGTTTGATTTTCTAATTACATTTGTAAGACTTTGACAGAAGTAGATCTTAGTATCATGATAAAGCTATCGTAACATAGAGATCATAAATTCAAACAGTAAAAGTAGTCTCTCAACATTAAAAGCGTAAGGTATCATACTTCTAACTCATTTCTCGATTTGTCGTAATTATAAGCGAATGTGTCGACAATGCCCAGTTAGCTCTAATTCAATCCCATTAGATGTAGCATTAGTTTTATTTGGGTTTGCTTTAGACCCCTCTGGGAATATTGATTTAATCCTTTCTCTTTTGAGACTTCTGTTGAACTATTTTTCAAAATTTTATGGATATGCAGAAGAAAAATGTTATCCCACTAATACATATACACATGAAACTTTCAATTCAAAAGTTTAGAAGAGACAATTTAAGATGGACCAAAAATGCGTTTAATCCCATGCGCCTTTTGACTTTTCAAAAAGCTAAAGTGAGTTCTAAAAATGCTTTCGGTTGTTTGTCTGATTTACTGCTTCTTTCAATTGTGTATTCGAGAAGCTGACACTAAATGCTGTGACATTTGAGAAGGGTATCCTTAAACCTGATTTAGGAGGTAGCTTGAGTGCAAATAGCAGATTTACTGTGTTATGACTTGAAAATTACGAATTTAAATTATAGTACAAGATAAAATCGCATATAATAAATTTTAATTATTCTGTCCCTCCTGACCCCACACATAATAGGAGTTTTTATATACTGGACTGTCCTATCTTTAAATATATCTACCATTTTACAGCAAATTTGAGAATACTCTGTTAAAGTAGCTCTTCTACAAAAGCTGATATTGTGATAAATTGGTTCTAAGTCTCTATTCCTCGTGCACCTAGTATATCAATCTCAATCCTTATGTGCAGCAGAAGCAGGTGATCAGATCTACTTAAGCTACCACGATCATACAAATATAGATAATTTCAAGCTTGAATTTGTGACCAATGATCCAAATGAGAGCTTCATTGACAACGATGATGATGTTGATATTGATGACTTTTCAAGTACTCCAAGCTTTGAAGTGTTTGAGGAAGTTGCAGTTAATCATGGATTATACATCTCCACCCAGGGGCCAGCCGAGACCCGGTTCCACCAAATACAGCCTTCGAAGACTGTTCAAGTCTACCTACAACTGCAGCCATGCCTGCAAAATAGCACACACAGTAAGGCAACTCATTCTACAAGCTCAAGTTCATTAGTATGTCGATTTAGAGATCGATTCAAAGCGAGCGCAAAGCAGGAAATTAAGCCAAGAAAGAATAACACCACAAAGCATTCGGCTGCTGCTTTCATCCTTGGCAAGACAGAAAGTATAATGTCTAACTGGTTTGTCAACAGGATGGGGCCTTCCCTCACCATTATCTTGGCCCTCTGTTCTATATGGGCAAACCATATTATACCATCATCACCTTGATAACTTTTTTTAATTTCATTCTTTGACAAATTCTGCCCCTGAGCTAATGGATTTGGAGGGGCAAGCCTGAGCTTTTCGTATAGAATTCTGATAATAGTTCTGTCTCAATTTAGGACAGTTAAATTATTGTCACTCAATTTCTTGTATTGAAATTGTTTTATTTAAGTTGAAATTTGTAATTCATACCAGTTGATTGTATAGAAATTTGTTTCTTTATTAATTTGATTAATAAAGTTGTTTATTTATTAACGTGACATCGGTTACTTGTTACCTATGATATATTATTATGTGTGGGCTTGGTTTTTTTTTTTTTTTTTTTTTATTAGGGACCTTAGTTAGAAATGAAGGGTTATTTAACGATTAACCAAGCTTAGGTTAGGATGGCTTATTTTTTATGCGACATCCATGACCTATTATATATTGTTTATTCATCTATTCTTTTTGTACATTCCATCTTAAATTTGTATGCTTATAGTTATTATCTCAATAATTAACCAATTTAATAATTACATTTTATTTAAATATTAAATATGAAAAATTAAGCAAATTAATGTAAAAAAATAAATAATATAAATGGATTTGACACTTTATTTATACTATTTCAACAATACTTATCTGTAGTTTTCAAATTATACTTTAAATTTACCAAATTTATCTTTTTTCTTGAGATGAATATTAAATCTTTACTTTTACAAGAATATGATTACAAAAATTTTCTCATTGAACAATTAGCAAATAAATTACAAACGCTTAAACAAAATTTTCTCAACAAAGTTATAGAAATTACCTGCTCAAAAGAAGATTAATAATATATTTTCAATACCTGCGCTTGTTTTTGCCAAGTAAAAGAAAAAGATTTCTTCAACTGTAAAAAAGAAAAAAAAAAAGGAAACTTATACATGTTGAGTTCCGGTAACCAAAACTTTGCTAGTAGAGTTGAGAACTAATTTCTATAATGATTGTTTTCAAATCCTTTGTTTAGACCCACAAGAAGGCAATATGGTTATACACAATAATAAAATAATAATCACAATAATAAAATATAATTTTTTACCTAAAAAAACCTTTAAAAGTAAAAAAAAAAATACGAAATTATAAGTCTAAAACCATTTATTATAAGGTAAGTTCTATTAAAAAATTTGATACAATGTAAAGTTACAACACTTAAACTATAATAAATAAACATAAGAATAAATGAAAGAAAATATGGTAAAATTTTTCTCAATAAATGAATATAAGAAAAAAGATGATTGGCCAAAAAATTTTTTCTCGTATTTCTTTTTCTATCGAACAAAATGATTCAAAAATATTATAGTTTGCTTGTTAAAAATATCAGCTTGTCAAATTTTTATATTTATAATAAAATTAAGCGAATACTTTTATTTTCTAAAATTTTTATAAAAAAAAGAACAAAAATTTAAAAATAATAAATAAAAATCTTTTAAAAAATTTTCAACCGATTCTTCTATTAATTCTTTTGGATCCGGAGGCGTCATACCATCTCTTTTTGAATTTATGGGCTCTTTTAAATTTAATCATCCAAAATATTTTTCTTTCTTTTTATATTGGTTGTTGATATTTTACGAGAATATTGTTTGGATATTTTACGAGAATATTGTTTGGCCTTGTGTATTTATTTCATAAAAAAATAAAAGTAAAATAATCCTCTAAATTGAAAATAAAATAGTTAATTACCTAAAATTAGTCACGGACTTTAAGAAAATTACGGGTTCCAGTCGACAGGTCCACAAGATTCGAGTTGGAAGGCGTCATATTCGCCTGTATATTCTCCCGCTGATACTTCTTTCGTTTTTATGCTTTTCCTTTTTGTTAAAAAAATATATTTATAAGTAACAGATCCGTTATACATAATTAAAAAGAAAGAAACCTCCAAAATATTTATCACATTAAAAACAAAAAAATTGGTTGCTTTGATTGCCCGCACACAGACAAAGCCTTCCGAATCAGAAACTCTCTCGAAGTTCACAACTCCATTTTCACGTTTCCTCCTCACCAGTCATCACAACTCGGCTCCACTCTCTGATCTTTTCTATCATTTCATTTCGTTTCTCTCTTCCGTCTCCCTCACTGTATCTTTCTCCGTGCGCGTGTGATTCGGAGCTCCTTGTCAACCGAGAATGGCTTCCGCTGCTACGCTAAGTGCTGTTGACTCTGATAAGCTCTCCAACCTCCGATCTGCTGTCGCTGGTCTCAACCAAATCAGGTATCAGATTGATCTGTTTGACTAGTTTTTGTTGCCTTTTGAATCGTGAGGATGGTTAATTTATTATTCAATATTGCTTTCGATCATTGAATCTGAGATTCTGTCCAATTTATTCTCAATTATAGTGAAAATGAGAAATCCGGATTCATCAACCTCGTTGCTCGCTATTTCAGGTACAGTAAGGAGGTCATGTTCGTTGCCTGTTAGGTGTTTAGTTCAGTTATCGTTAATATCTTTATTTTTTTGGTAATTCTCTGCGTGGGAAGATATTGATTCGAGTTGTTTGTTTGGTGTTTGATGACTTCCATTAATCACAGCGGAGAAGCGGATTATATTGAATGGAATAAGATCAAGACGCCTACAGATGAAGTTGTGGTTCCCTATGATAGAATATCGCTTCCTCCTGACGGTAATCTTAAAGTGTTTGTCTTTTCCCTAAATAAGAGAAACAGTGTATTTGATTTGTTAATGGAATCTAGTACTTGTAGTGTGCCGATCGATGATCACGTTGGGCCATCTTTTATTCTGAAATCTGTTCTTCTGAATGACTACAGATGATGTCAAGATCAAAGAGCTTTTGGGCAAACTTGTTGTGCTGAAGCTTAATGGAGGTCTGGGAACCACAATGGGCTGTACTGGTCCCAAGTATGTTGCTAAATGAAGCTCATGGGCCTCTTTTAACTTTGCTTTTCTATTCATGACTTACGCTTATTACCTCCCTATCTTGTCATGTTAATTTCGATTTGCTTATATGATTCATTTGATTTCTTGTTATTAGATCTGCTAATAATCACTGTCATTGGATTTGACATTTTAACGGACATAATATCAAAGGAACACACAATTTCCAATATGTAATTCATGCAATCTGTTATTGGTACATTTATGTTTGGAAGCTAGCATTTAAAGGCCTAGAGAAGTTGAACTTGCTTTGCTCATGATCAAAAGTAAAAGATGCTTATATAGCTATCTATTTGTATTATATGGTCAATTTGAATATCTAGTGCTCAAATAAGTTGGCCCCTTCTGTGTTTTTTTCATGTACTTCGGGATTGGCATATTAACACAATGGGCTGTTTGTTTTGAACACTGTTTTTTGTTTTCTAGCTTTTTTTCCCTTTTTCTTTATTTATTTCCACAGTTTTTCACGAAACATGTTCCTTTGTTTCAATTAGAGGACTTGCCTATTTCATGGGTCTATGTTTATTAATAACTGTTAGCAACATATTGCTCGTCTATGAGTAAGGTCATTAATCAAAGCTAGTTAATTGAAGTTTAGCTTGAAATTTTTGGTTGAAGCTTGTTTGAGCTCTACTAAAAATTTTTAACAAGTTGAGTCAAGCCTTTTTATGAGCACATTGAGATCATAATAGACTTTTGAATGAGGAATTACTTGGTATATTCATTCATAATTAAGTTAATGTGTTGAGCTCAAAACTAATTCTAATCTCACTAAATCAAATCTAAGGAAATTAATATTTAATTTATTTACAATCTTTCCTATATTAATTAAATTAGAGCAATTTTTAATGACAAACGATCATGTAATTATGAACAACATAATTACTGCAGTTTTGTTGTTAACTAATGATCCACAATTGAATGATTTTTTAAGTTATAGAAATGATTAGACAGTAGATAAGAGTATTTTTTGGGGCTCCTTATATCAAGTGATATAATCGTTTTCTCTAACATGTAAAAATATCCTTTATAACAAACACAAATTGTTAGGTGATTCTGATGAAAAATATAAAAACTTCAAACCAAATCAACAATGAATTTTATTGAAGCCCTGGTTATATATTAAACTATTATATTAATCTTATAAAACAATGTTTCTACCACTTCAATTCTTAAATCATTTGTATATATGCTAGATTTAGAAACAACGAAAAATTCTTGATGAACAATGGAAAATTCTGAAAAATATCATTTTGATATTTTTTGAGTTTTCTAAAATTCGATTGAAAGTAATATAGATTTAACACATTTTCATATTTTCTGTTTTCTTGGAAAAAAAATTACAGAAAATAGTCTCCGTTTTCTGCAACTGAACAGGTCCTACAGCTTGTACTATTTTCTATGTTAGTATTGCATAAACTACGTGATAAATGATTCTACTAGCAATAGTTTATGAAACTACATCTATTGATTGTGATCATAAGCTATGTTACTCTTGTAAACTAAAAATGCATGAGAAAAGAGTTGGGAAAATTTAAAAGAACAAAGATCATCATTCTGTGTGTGATTTAGTAGGGATCTGATAGATGAAGTTCATCAGTAAAATTATGCTCCTCTCCCTCCACCCCACCCACTAGAGGGAAAATAAAAAATCTATTGCTCATGAAGCTTTGACTTCATTTTGTAAACATTGTCCCCCAACGTGGATGTAGTGTTTAAGTCTGTTCTTCCCCTTTTCCCGTTCTATTTCTTCTAGTTGGAGTCTTTTCAATTACCTTACATTTAAATATGCTATTTGTTTTTTCCCTGAGAGGAGCATTTGAAACTTCGTCATTGTTGAGTTGTGTATCTTCTGGGAACAGTTGATGACTAGCTTTTCTGTTGAACATCTCAAGACATAAGTCACTATGTCTTGGAAGTGCCAGTTCCATTGTTTATCTTAATGTCCAAGCCATCTAGTTATTCATTATTTGACTATCCAGTTTGCATCTATTTGCCATATCCTGGTTGGAAATAAGACATTGTACATAGAAAATGCAGGTTAATAGGTAAGGCTCCCTTCCACTAAATAGGCAATGGACAGGGGTTGTGAAATATGTTTCCAGGGTCAGATATGAAAGAAGAGGATAAGGATCAAGGCCATACTTTTTAGGCTTAGATTCTGCAATGGTCAATCAAAGAAATATGTAATTCTCAATTACATAGAGGAAAAGCAGAAACAAGGTTCTGGAGATTATTATTCTTGTACTGACAAGAAGAATGCATATCTCATTGGTAGTTAATTTCATAGCAAGTTCTTTCGAGAATCTTATTATTCCATCATTGATGTGTTGAATGGGCACAAAACACGTTATATGTTGAGCCAAACCCTAGAAAAATGCAAATTCACAGGGCACAAAACGACCACAGACAAACAGTTTTTTCTTCCACTTTTCTATGGTTGGCAAGGTGCTCTTGCAAAGCACTATATAGAAATCAAGCCAGATCTTACACATGAAAAACTTGGCCATCCAATCTTGCAATTTCTTTTGGCAGACTCTAGCTCGTTGCTGTTGAAATTTGAAACCTTCTTTTGAGTCAGTTATATTAACCATCTATTTTGGTAGCTTAGGTGATGTGACCTTGATTCAGAAAAAATCTAGAACAGCTTAGTTAGTTAACTAAGAATACAGCTTAAGCATATAGCTGACATGATTAGGTAAATGCCCTGATTCAGATTAAATAAAGAACATAAGTATTTTGGAAGACCGATCACAGAACATAATTATACCTTGATTCATATAGAGAGCGTAAGATTGTGTTGTCTTTGCCTGTTTATCTATACATGTATGAATGCATTAATACGCTGGAGAAATAATGTAGTTGTGAATTACCACTGTAATATTTTGAAGGAGATCTTTCATCTGCTGGAACGTGCAGAAATTTGTAGTTTTTATTTAATCATCAACTTTTGCTGATTTACTGAAAATTAATGCATGAATCAGTGATGTTCTCATAGAATTAGTACATTATCCCCTGGCCTCTGCTACAGTGCTATTCAAGTATTAGATTGTGCTTCTATAATTGATGTTCAGGAAATCTTTGGTTTTTTAGTGCAAAATTGTTCTCTCCGCTGTGGTTTTGGTTGTGGACAAGGTTGTTTATTCTATTTTCTGTCTGGATTAATTTCCAGGTTTCTAACTTCGATTTCGTTTCTTATTTCTGTAGGTCTGTCATTGAAGTGCGCAATGGGCTGACATTTCTGGACCTAATTGTCCAACAGATTGAGGTAATGTGTGTTTTTACTTTTATTCTAGATATTTCTGTGCTAGGCACTTACATTTCTTATGATTAACAGAATCTTAATTCCAAGTATGGAAGCAAAGTGCCCCTTGTGTTAATGAACTCATTCAACACTCATGATGATACACTTAAGGTAAACTAATTTACCACTCACCACCAAGTGTGGCCAATTTCACTTTCCAACTAATATTTGAGCTCATTGGATGCAGATTGTAGAAATGTATTCCAACTCAAATGTTGAGATTCACACATTTAATCAGGTTTGAATGTTTGAAACTTTAGCATGAATTATAGGTTTAAGCCTCCGACTTTTGATATTTGATCTTGTATTACCGATTGAAAATGCTAATGCTATTCTTCACCCTTATCTCTCTTCTTTTCATTTCCCTCTTCTTGAACCCAGAGTCAGTACCCTCGCTTGGTAGTCGAAGATTTTTTGCCAATACCGTCCAAAGGTCGAACTGGAAAGGATGGATGGTATGACACATTATTCACTTTCTCAGCTTTATCTGCATCAATGTAGAACTATGTTCTGTGATCGGTGCACCATTTTCCCAAGATTTGTTAAGAAATTCCTTAGAGCTTGTTCGTTGTGGAAAATTGAGGCTGTTTTTCCCGAATATTTTTCTTGTAAAATAATCTATTCAAATCTATTTGTTTTTAGCTTTCCAATTTTGTACAGAATTACAGTCGAGATTGTATATTCCTCTTCAAAGGGGGTTGTAGGTCAATGAATTTTTTGTATAGCAGTGCATCAAAGAATGTTTAGATTCATCTTCTCTGGTAGCCCTTCATATGGTTTTAAACTACAAATTAGTACTGCTGGTTTGGGAAAAAAGGAGGAACTGTTATGGCCTTCTCAACTTAACTCGGAAAGCGTAATATTCTACATTATTTTTGTTTTGTTCTCAATGACTGGTTTCTTGTTTGCTGGGAAAGAATATCACATTAGAGACTTGTCGTAAGTGTATTGACTTCCCCTGCATCTTTCATTAGCTTATATTTGACTCACTAATGTTTTGGCCATTTTAAGGTATCCTCCCGGCCATGGTGATGTGTTCCCAGCCTTGAACAATAGTGGAATTCTGGATACGTTCTTGTCCCAGGTTTGTGAATGATACTTATAATGATTGATAATGTTTCACACACCTTTTTCTATATGTTTTATGAGTTGTTTGCATATGCAAATGAAGCTTTACATAATTTGATCTTCCATTTGACTCTATACAGGGCAAAGAATATGTCTTTATTGCCAACTCAGATAATTTAGGAGCCATTGTTGATTTAAGTATCCTCTTTCGCACTGTATCTTTTGGTTTTAAATAGCTTCTTGCTTTGTATTTATGTATTTTGTTTTCTGGCCGTGTAAAAAGTTATTTTCTATCCATGAGTAGTCATCTGAACCGAACAGGTTGTATTCCTTAATTCATTATCATAGAGATCTTGTATCACTTGGTCCAAAATGAGAATGAATACTGCATGGAGGTACTCAAAATATTCTTTTGACATCACTCATGAAATTTTTTTCTCCAGTCCTGGATGTCCATATTTTTTCATTTTCATGCAGGTCACTCCGAAAACATTAGCTGATGTTAAAGGTGGCACTCTAATTTCCTATGAAGGGAAGGTTCAGGTAAACTGTGTAATATGCTGTTGCACTAAAATGTGTTTTCCCTTGAAAAATGCTTGATTTGCTGAATTCATTAACAAAGGTTGGGTCACCTTTCTTGATATAAGCTTGTCTGTTCTATAGTTTAAAAAATTGATGTCAGTAGATCCTGGATTTTCTAGCCCTCATTCTTGCTAATCTTGTATTTCAGGCTTGTCTTGGCTGTAGTAGTTTTTGGTGGAAAAAAAATCCTGTGGTGTGGTTTTTCAAAAACAAGTTTTATACAGCAGGATTTGTTTATGTGGAAATAGTAAAGTTAAAGCCATTCTACGAACATCTTTTCATGGTTTCTAGATTTTTTGGCTGATTTATATATCCTACAATTTTCCTTGTCATAATGTGTCAAACAAAGAATAGGGAAAGGAGAAAGAACGGTAAATGACTATTGACCTCACCAACGTTCATTTAGCACCCATGTATTGCTCACATTGGCTATCTCACGCAAAAGATTGATCTTACAGCACTGTTTTGTGTATGGGAGGAAAATCTGCTCAATATGCCTATCTTGTACTGGTGAGAACCATGTATCGGTTATGTCCACTGATTCTAACAGAAGGTCTTTTGATGGAAAACTCAGGGCTTTGTCCGGTTGAGCTTCCTGAGTTTGGAATGGATTTAGTATTCATGTGTTCTTATCATTTATTGCCGTTGATCTTTTCAATACTAACTGATGACCCTTCTATTCACTTGATCGTTCAGCAACTGTATGGTTCTTGGTACCTTCTTTGCTTCTTTATTATTAGCATCTTAGTCATTTCAGTACTTCTCTTCTGATACTTCCATCACTGTCACTACCAATGTACCGGCTATGGTGGTGCCCTGGTCTGTTTGGAGTCACTTATTTAATCCCTCTCCTATTATTTATTGGAATATGCTTTTGTACTTGATGGAACAGAATAGGGCATCCCAAAAATGACTTGAGTCAGTCTATTGGTTAAGAACTTGTCTTGGATGTGCTCGTTTTTTTTTTTTTATTTGGAGATAGCACAAGTTGGACATTCACCAAACAAAACCAGATACTCCCATATTGACAGCTCATTGTCTTCCTTTGCCTGCTTGCAACATTAAAAATAGCATAGAATGTTAGTTTGGATCAGGTTCTCCTTTTGAGAACATGCTGTGAGTAGTGTCTAGTGCAGCCCTAACATTGCTCTGTTTTAATTTGGAGGTCATGGATTATAATTGTGGAAATAATCTCTCTTTAATGCAAAGGAAAGGCTTTGTACATCTAGCTCTCCTTATATCCCATGATATGGGAGCCACGTGCATTAGGTTATCCTCTACAAATAGCAATTGCTGGATTTTATTACAACATAATGATTCATTTGGCTGGAAGTTTGTCGACTACAAAATAGCAATATTATTGTTGTGTTGCTGCAATGCTTGCCAAAGGATGGAATTTTTAAGAATGCAGGAAAATTTAATATGTAAAATACTTACTGAAACGCGCCTTTACTTTTTTGTGTTGTTGGCATAATTGAATGCATATTGGTTGATTACCATGAGAAAACCTCTCTGTTTAGTGTATGGCAGCCGTTTATTTTTCTCCTTTCTTTTTTCAAGCGTGGGGGAGGAGTCATTTGGTGAGGACAGCTAATTCACTAGTTTGTGTTACTTTTCATGTATCTTTGTGATCTGTCTCCTGTCGAATGTTCTTTTCGTAGAAATTAATTTAGAGTTGGGAGTTTGCTTATCAAGTCTGAGTTATTACATGTTGTAATGGATCTTTGGCGTGGCATCTAGTGTAATGGTTGAATTAGTTGTTCTTGATGTTTCTATCATCAGATTCATCCTTTACTTCCCTGCACATTTTGTTCGGCATTTTTTTTTTGTTCCCTTCCTTTCTTGATGGCTCTCATTTCCCTTCGTTACTTTTTATTCATATCTATGATAGTTAAGGCCCCAAAAGGAGGAAGCTTCATGTATCTTCCTCATGATCCATAATGCTGGAAACTCGTCCACTATACCGCGCATGACCCTCTCCCCGTCCATTACATGTTGTAATGGATCTTTGGCGTGGCATCTAGTGTAATGGTTGAATTAGTTGTTCTTGATGTTTCTATCATCAGATTCATCCTTTACTTCCCTGCACATTTTGTTCGGCATTTTTTTTTTGTTCCCTTCCTTTCTTGATGGCTCTCATTTCCCTTCGTTACTTTTTATTCATATCTATGATAGTTAAGGCCCCAAAAGGAGGATGCTTCATGTATCTTCCTCATGATCCATAATGCTGGAAACTCGTCCACTATACCGCGCATGACCCTCTCCCCCAAAAAAAAAAAAAACTTACACAATCTCATATCATTTTCTTAAGATTTGGGTTCAAGATACATCAGCTTGTCTCTCATCATATGGAAACTATTGTGTTAATATTACTTATGATGTTGAAGGAATTAGTTAAAGTCCTGCAAGTGCTCACATATGACTGAGTCCAGTACCTGTAATTGGAATAATCAATGGATTTTTAAATGTATTAGAGGAGCCAGTGATTGGAAAGAACACAATGAATTTCTGTGTTTTATAAACATTACATCCTCAGGTGCATAAGATCATTTAAAGTATGGGTAAGGTCATAAAGATACTTATTGCTAGGGTGATGTGGAATAATTAATACAATTCCCCCAAAAAGAAATCACTAAAATTAAGCTATATTTTTATTGGCCAATTAGAATAGATATTCCCATCCTTCTTGCTTTTCTTTATGGCTTACTAAATCTTGTTTAAATAGAACTAGATCAGGATACTTTTCTTGTTTGCTTTAGAAGATATTTCTTGGTAAATCTACTTGATTAATTGCTTGATTGATTTCCATGTGAATTGATTAAAAAAATTATGCTCTTGTTGTAAAAATGTAGCTTCGTTTCACGTTAAGATTCATGAATTTGGATTTGTTGCACCTGGAAACTGATCCCATCATTCCTTTTGTTTCATATGACAAACACCATTGCTGAAATTAATCTCTCAATTGCATGATGCAGCTCCTGGAAATCGCACAGGTCCCAGATGAGCATGTGAGGCTCCTTAATATCTCTTTTCCTGATTCCTTTCTTCCCCTTAAATGCATGTGTTTTTGACTGTGCAGAATGCGATACTTTCATTGTCTATATTAGAAGTTAAGTTTACTCATCAATTGTTGGACGTTGAAATGTTGAGGCTGATATGAGACTATATTGTTTAACCAGGTTAATGAATTCAAGTCGATTGAGAAGTTCAAAATCTTTAATACCAATAACCTGTACGTTGTGTTCTTTTGCGAGCCTTCTTGATTAAAAATTAATGGCGATAATTGGTCATAGGCTAATACACATTTTCAGGTGGGTGAACTTGAAGGCAATTAAAAGACTTGTAGAAGCTGATGCACTTAAGATGGAAATAATTCCAAACCCAAAGGTATGTAGACCGTTTTAAGTGATATGGTAATTCCAATAGAGAAGAATTCATTTGAATAATGCTTTCAGGAAGTTGATGGGATCAAGGTTCTTCAACTTGAGACAGCAGCTGGTGCTGCAATTAAGGTACTCATCTTGTTTCTTCTTGTAACTAGTTTCATTTTTAATGTTGAACGGGGCCTACCTTAAACTGTAATTTTTTTGTTTTTATTTTATTTTTTGTATTCTGCAACCAGTTCTTTGATAATGCTATTGGTATCAATGTTCCACGGTCTCGATTCCTTCCAGTGAAGGCAACCTCAGATTTGCTGCTCGTCCAGGTTACCTTTCAATTCTGATTGCAATCCTGAGATTGTTTATGCTATGATCTCAAACTTTTGACACAATTCATTGCCTGTTATGATTTGTATTATTTGAAACATGTGTATTACTTTGTTACTTTCTACAGTCTGATCTTTATACCTTGAGAGAAGGCTTCATCATAAGAAATAATGCTCGAGCTAATCCTGCAAATCCATCCATTGAATTGGGACCAGAATTTAAAAAGGTTGGCACTTTCTGTGGTGTTTGAGCTCTTTTTTATACGTAGTTGACATCATCTTAACTTTTCTACTGCCTGACTAATTGCTTTTGCCATCTTCAGGTTGGAGACTTCTTGAAGCGTTTCAAGTCCATTCCTAGTATCATTGAGCTCGATAGCTTGAAGGTGACTGGTGATATATGGTTTGGTGCTGGAGTTACTCTCAAGGTATTGAATTTAATGTCTTTGCTTCTGTTAATCTTCTTTAGGAGGTTATGCTTGTTGCCTCTTCTATTTGTTATTATTTTCGACTGGAAAAGAAACATTATTGTTTCTCTGTATCTGTTTCCTGATTTTAGTAGACTTATCATATCATTTCTGACTTATGGAAATCCTGTCCTTGTATATTCTGTCTTTTATCTATTAATGGAATTCCTTAGGAGGTATCTTATATAGATTTTATCTTTTATTGGATTGATGACAGTGTTAGTTGATGATTTAAATTTTGAATCCTGATCTTCAAATGAAGTTTCTGGATGGTCCATCGTATTGTGTTGTGCCTGATGCCTTACTGGAACCTGCCCGGGGGGGTCTGCATTTAAATTATTTGCTTAGTTTTTACCAATTTTTGAATACACAAGATGTTTGAATGCAGTAGATCTTTGTTAAAGCTTATTTTAGTGATGCAGTTCAGTTATTATTTTGAAACATCATTCTTGTTTCATAATATGCTAGTGTCAAAGCAAGCACTGTAATTGGACAAGGGCAATTATGCTGCTGCATAAGTTTTTAGACATTACAATAACTGTATATTCATGTATTTTCCAAAGGGAAAAGTTACCATTGCTGCAAAACCTGGCTTGAAGTTGGAAATTCCAGATGGAGCAGAGATTCAGAATAAGGTATAAGGCTTAGGTCCACTTCATCAATCCTCTTTTTTTTTTTTTTTTTTTTGCTTTTTTTTTTTTCCAGAAATATATTTCTACTTGGCTGATCTGGTAGTTCTTGACCAGGAAATCCATGGTCCTGAGGACATTTGAGTCGCGAAGGCCTGCCCGCAATAACGGAGTGGTTACGGGATGCTCTTTTTGTGTGAGTGCCAATGTTAGTTCACGTATACTACAAGATGACAGGTTTTTGGTGTGTTTTAGCACATGAGGTTTGCAAGCGCTGCATATTATTTGTTACGGTTATAGTTTTCCTTTTGCTTATGTGGGGTCAATTGTCCTGATGAGTCTTTCTGACACTTCACTTTCTTTACAATTATCAATGTTATAAGCCAACTTAGTGTTGAATGAGAGGACGCCAATTTAATGGCAAAATGACATGGTTGTGAGAAGAGCAACATCATGAGAGTGATACTGGAATCTATGTTTGTGGCAGTAGGCATTTAGATTAAATGCCCATGAGAAATATACATTGGGGTTATTGTTGTCGCGCCTCTGCTTGCTTCCTTTTTATTTAGCATGGTTTAAATGGTGGCTTAAGGCACCTTTAGAAGTGGACTATTTATTTTCCACTTATCATGCAGTTTGCATGGAGGCATCATCAAGTTGAGTGCTTCCTATGAATTTTGAGGAGAAGGGATTGTGACCTTTATTACTTTGCTAAATTAAACTTTAAAAAATATTAATTGACCTCATGGTGAAAAGGCGTCACGATCCTGCAGCTTTAGTTGACTGCTGCTCGTCTTGAGCTTGGATCCTATTCTGGTCTATCTCCCTCCCTCAAGCAAGCCTTGTCTAATGCCAACTCTCCTTGGAGTAGCTGAACAACGTCAATGTTCTACAGACGTACACTCTTGGCATGCACTTATCCCATGGCAACACTGCACCCTTTGCATGTGGAGGAACTCCATACCTAGGAAAAATGGGTAGTCATTTAGGCCTGCCACTATAAGTCCAACATCTTCTACATGCTGCCAATATTCATGGGTACACTACCCACAACTCTTCAGATCAGGATGCGGCTAGAGTTTACCTTTTTTATCTTATCTATTTTAATAACAAAGTCAATCTTATACTTCAATGCAAATCCATGGTCATGAAGTTGTGTGTGATTCTCGTATCCAACGTTGCCATCGTGGGTTTCTTCTTGATGTCAATGTCTACGTACATTAGCCCATGACCTTGTTGCTCCTTCGGCATTGACTAGATTATGCAGGCGTGTTATGTTGCCCCCAACGGGATGTGGCTTATTCTTTTTAAGATCCTCATTAACTTTCTAGATGTCATTCAACTTTTCCTATTGAAGGTGCTCTTTCACAAAGCATAATCTCTAGCATAAGAAGCATCCAACACTGCCCTTGGCTCTACCATCCTTCTCTGAGTCTTATCCTTTCCCGTGTCTCAATCTCAACTCTGCCCTACCTCAACAAGGTGATCTACGAAACACTTGGAGGGCTCTAGCCATAACACTGTGGATGTGTCTCTCGCTCCTTTGCCCTAACCATCCTCATGATGTTCCTTTGCTAGCTTGAAGTTTATTAATGATTACGTCACTCATCATCTTAATCCCATATTTCTTGATCTCCGTCCTTGCTAAGGATTGTAGTCCTATTATGAAGTTGAAGAAGTGTTCATCCTTGTTCACCGTAGGACTTCTAGCATTGGCAAGGCAAAGTCCTTGCATAGTTACAAAATTTACCAGCATGTTCATTTTATGAGTAGAAAATGAAGCGGTGGTGATATATGGCTAGACCCATCTAACAAGTGGAGTAAAAGATTTCATCTGTCCAAGGGTGGCAACAATGAAGTCCCACTCATTAAAGTAAAAAGGCTTTTTTCCCCAAATCCATCTTCAGACTACATCTCGAAAGACCTTTGTTCAAGAAAGATATTAGCCACAACTTGCCTCCCCATAACCGAAGAGGTTTGACATTTGTTGACAAGCTTGTTGACAAGCTAAGGAAAGACAAATTTGATTTTATTTGCTGTAACCTTAAAAATGACTTTGTAAAACACATTACAAAGTCCTTAATCACTTCAATAATGATTGTTGCATAATTATAGTGGACCTTTAGACTAAGATTAATGATTGTCACATCAATTTTCTTGGGCAGCCTACCAGTACAAAAGAAGTCCTTGATCGCTTCAATAAGCAGAGTTCCAACAACATCCCAGGCAAGCTTGTAAAAGGCTGCTGACAATTGATCTAGACTAGGAGCTTTCGAGTACCCAATGCTAAATAAGGACTACTTTATTTCCTCGTAGGAAATTGGGGCAGAGAACAAGGAGATGAGATGGTTTGAGGGCGACACCAGATAAAAGGCAGAACTACGTCATTGTCAAAAGGACCTAGTTTTCTTTTAAATAAAAGGACCTGGTTTGAGAAGAAGTAAATAAGGCTTTCAAAGAAGAGGTTAAACTCAAGAATTGTTATGATGCTTTCGGTAAGAAGACTTCTATATTGAAAAACGATTAGAATCAAAAATTTGGTAGATAATAATTAAAGATTATATCAAATAATTTAAATAATTATTTAATTTTTATCATCAATTAGTTTTAATTTTTAATCCTAATTGTTTGGTGGATGTAGAAAATTTTCCATAATGAAAAAAAATAAGTAAATTGTTAAATTTGAAGGGTCCCATAGGCTTACCTTGGTCAGCAACTGGTAAAAGAAGACTGGAAGAGTGATCGGAGATATTAGGAGAAGAAAGCAAGCCTTGTAACGCATATTGGAGGTAATACGATGGCCATTAGTAAGTCTAATCATCATAAATGTTACCACTTTGATGACAATTAAAGAGAAGCTGGAGAACCCCATGGTCAATGTTTCCACCCAGAACTTCAGTAGATGATTGGATGGCATTGACAGGTCTAATCATAAATGTTACCACTTTGATGACAATTAAAGAGAAGTTGGAGAACCCCATGGTCAATGTCTCCACCCAGATCTTTAGAAGATGATTGGACTGCATTAGAGCCACCAATAACTAGTATGAATCCGAGAAAAGTTAACTAGCTCCTTCCAAAAGTCATAGAACTTCACATTATATTTCTAACTGTAGATGGAGGATAAAGATAAATTAAGAATCATTCTCAACTAAGGTAATCTTGTAATGGATGAATTGGTCATCCATACGAATAATTAGAAAGTCATCCTCATCCAGATTCCACCCCAACCGATACGACAGTTAAAATTAGGGCTGTAATTCATACTCCAATTACAGTTGGGACGCAATACAGAGGAGATTTTTGGGGATTTCTGTCAAAGAAGTCTCATTAAGTTTTAAACTTAATTTATTTTTTCTAATATTCCAACAAACAACTCTAATCATTTGATTTTAACATGAGGTGCTTCTTTTAGGCTCCTCAGGAAATTGAAAAGTAGGACAATTTGAAGAAAACTATATTCAATCTTATCTTACATGATAAATAAGTCGTTTTTACAATTTAAACATGACCATTAGATCATACAATAACTTTTATAATAACTTTATCATTACATCAAGATTTCATACATGGCAACTGCAAGAGAATTGCTTCCAACGTTATTAGACATATGATTATTTTTTTTACGTTTTTATTTGGGGGCGGGGGTGCTGATGTTACAAAAAACACTCAGAAATGAATATCAGCTATAGATACTACTTAGCATAGCAAATATAGGCTACGTAAGTACAATATGGTCACAGCTGCGTCACCAGATAGAAACGGACTGACTAGAGTAGGTTTAGTCGAAACCCTGAGTATCTCGACTACTATACTTTCCCCCTCAAACTAAAAAACTTCCATTCATATTTCTCCTTGTTTCTTGGTGGAGACACCCAGCCTCATCCCGACACGGACTAACGTCTCAAGTGATCTTGAACTGTTTTGCAGCAGATCCTCATCCAATTCTATTGTATCCTGCGGCAGGGGAAAAAACACAATTGCAAATATCATTTTGACTAGGAGATCATATACACCAAACAGATACAACCGGATAAATAAACATCTAATTGGCCAGTAACACAGTGATGTAAAACTTGGACACTTGCAATGGAATAGTGAAGGTTCAATTCTTTCCTTTATTTCCCCTTTTTTTGGTAGCAAATGGTATGCCTTCAATTTTTTCGTATGTTGAGGCAACTAATACTATGTTTAGTTCAAATCTTTAGAGGACTAACCAAGGATAGTAGAATCTACAGAAATCTACAAAATGCATATCAGTTTTTGATTTCCCATAATTGCAAGTCCAAGAATATCTCAAGATGGCTGCACATTGTGCCTAGTAGTAATTATAATATACCTTGTGAAGTACACACCAATTCAAAGATCTACTATACCCCTTCCCCACATGAAAAAATCTTATGCATGGAATCTAGAGCTGAACAAATAAAAGGAATCCTTGTCCGAGTATCAAGGAACAAAATGATTGTCATGGTTGTAGTGGACGTTGCGGTGTCACAGAAGCAAGGTGTCGATGCCAGTGTCAGTGTCTTAGGCATTATGCAACTCAATGCGGCAGTTACACGCGCTTTTCTCTTCTTCCTTTTTTTTTTTTTTTTGGTAACACAATTAAATTGTTGCTACTGCTTATATTTGTACTAATGTGATTCAAAAGCTACAATAATAATAATATTGGTTTGATAATTTTTGCCGTAGTAAAAATTGTATAATTACATTCTTTTGTCACAAAGGATCCCAACAAGTCTTCATTTCGTGTAAAAGAAACATGCCAATAAAGAGGAAGATGAAGTAAAGGGAGGCAAAGGATGTTGGGGAATATAGCGACAGACTTTCCCACTCAAACAACACAGTAAGGAGTATAAACGAAGAACAATGAACACAAGAATTTTATGTAGAAAACCCTTATCAATCAAAGAAAAAACCACGGGACAATCCGTCCTCTGAATGTTTTTCACCATGTGAGAGATTTAGGAACAAGTTTCCCCGTTACACAGTAGAGAATAAAGAGAAATCGAAGAACAGATCAACGGCAACACAAACACACGGTTGCTTACAGTTTCTCCTCCCTTCACCATTTTTCTCTCGCTCTCTCTAGCACTTAGGCGCTCTACAAAAATTATCTCACACACGTCTCACATATATGTATATAGCAAGTCACAATACTTGCTTTGAAAAATCGCATACCGAGAGATCTAGGGCAATCTTCCTTCCAGAGAGGATAGGATTAATCATTTCTAACAATATGAATATTTTCTATAAAAAACGGCTCCTGTAAAACCGTCTGAGATCACGTATATCCAGAAAATCTGCTGAGCTGGCGTTGTACTGGATTTCCTAGCGGGCGACCAACCGTTGACCGTCTGCGTTCTCCACGAGACCGGTCAACACCCTTGTTGACCGTCTGCGTTCTCCACGAGACCGGTCAACACCCTTGTTGACCGTCTAAAACTTGCCCTTCTGGAATCTCTCAGTGAATCCGGTTTACTTAACCGCCAAACCGGTCAACATTGTTTGCCGGTAATGTTGACCGTCAATCCCGTCAACTCCATTGACCGTCCATCCGGTCAACCTATGTTGACCGGAATTTCTATCCTGAAGGAAACAGAACATTCGTGCTCCGCCCAAGTTCTTTGATCACAAGAACTTCTTCACGGGAGTGGTCCCCAACAAACTTCCCCTCACGACCGTGAGGAAGTTGGATCCATTAGCTCGGCAATCTTGTAGCATGCTTCATTTTTCCCTCTTGGTAGAATCTTAGTCATCATGTCTACCCCATTATCTTCAGTACTGATCTTCTCCAGTGATAATAGACCAGCTTCAAACACGTCCATCACCCAATGGTACCGAACATCAATATGCTTGGATCTCGAGTGAAACGAAGAGTTCTTGCAGAAATGTATTGCACTCTGACTGTCACAGAATACACTATACTTCTCCTATCGAAGACCCAACTCTTGAACAAATTTCTTCATCCACAACATCTCCTTGCACGTCTCTAGGACTGCAATATATTCGGCTTCGGTGGTCGATAGGGCCACGCACTTCTGTAACTTGGATTGCTAGAAGACTGCTCCTCCCGTAAATTTCACCACGTAACCTGAAGTAGATTTTCGAGAGTCTAAGTCGCCGGCCATGTCAGCATCCGAATAGCCCACTAACTGGAGCTTGTCACTTCCAAGGCATATACACCTCTTGGAAGTCCCCCGAATGTATCTCATAATCCACTTAACTGCGGACCAATGCTCCCTCCCTAGGTTGGATAGAAAACGGCTGACTGTCCCAACTGCATGAGCTATGTCAGGTCTAGTATACACCAAGGCATACATCAGGCTTCCCACAGTAGAGGAATAGGGCACGCCTTTCATGTATCTCTTCTCGTCATCCGAAGACGGACATTGACGAGTACTCAACTTGTAATGGTTCGCCAAGGGTGTGGTCATGGCTTCGACTTGTCCATGTTGAATCGTTGGAGCACTTTCTCAATGTAGCTTTCTTAAGATAGCTACAATTTTCTTACCTTCCGATCGCATATAATTCTGACTCCTAGAATTTATTTCGTCGATCCAAGGTCCTTCATAGCAAATGACAGCCCAAGTTGCTCTTTCAGCTCCTTTATTCGAGCACAATTTCGTCCAACTATCAACATGTCATCCACATATAGGAGAAGAATGACAAAATCATCATCAGAAAATCTCTACACAAAAACGCAGTGGTCACGAGTAGTCTGCCGGTACCCTTGGCCGGCCATAACAAACTCGAACTTCTTGTATCACTGTCGAGGAGCTTGCTTCAGGCCATACAGACTTTTCCTCAAATAGCATACAAGTTGTTCCTTTCCTTTAGCCTCAAAACTTTCCGGCTGTTCCATGTAGATCTCCTCCTCAAGCTCTCCATGGAGGAATGCAGTTCGGACATCCATCTACTCCACCTCAAAGTCCTGGGTGGCAGCCAGACGTAATACCACCCGTATGGAAGACATCTTCATTACCGGAGCAAATATCTCATCAAAATCAATTCCTTTCCGTTGTCCGAAACCTTTAACCACCAGTCGTGCCTTGTATTTTGGCTCTTTGGTGTTCTCGTCCGTTTTCAACCGGAAGACCCATTTATTCTTCAAGGCCTTCTCATTAGAAAGTTTAACAAGGTCAAAAGTATGGTTCTCATGAAGAGAACTCATCTCATCCTTCATGGCCTCCAGCCATTTCTCTTTGCTTTCGCCATTCACAGCCTCTTCATAGTCTTCAAACTCTTCGGTATCAGTAAGCATAACATATTCACTAGGGGATGCACGAACTGGACGGTCGTGCATTACGAGAGGATCGTCTAACAAAGAACTTCTTCAAATTGATTGAGGGATGGCTTCAGCCTGGTCATCATCAGGCACCATGACTTCCTCTCCAGTATCCTCAACTGCCTCAGGACCATAGTTATCGCCTTCTAATGATACAGGACGGACATCTTCGATACTTACTTTGTCCGTCTGTTCCTCATTACAATTTGCCTTCCTACCAATATCTTCAATCGTCTCATTCTCAGCAAAGGTTACATCTCCTGATCGGACAAGTTTCTTGGTGGTAGGATCATAAAATATGTAGCCCAACTCATCCTCTTCATAGCCCAGAAAGACACATTGCTTCATCTTTGGCTCCAGTTTCGTCCTTTCGTCTCTTGGGACGTGTACGAATGCTTTACATCCGAACACCCGTAAATGATCATAGGACAGCTCCACGCCAGTCCATATCTTCTCCGCTACTTCACCCATCAGAGGCTTACTGGGCGACCTGTTGATAATGTAGGCCGCCGTCCGGAGTGCTTCTGCCCAGAACGAAGCATGAAGCTTTGCTTCGGAGAGCATGCAGCGTACTCTCTCCAAGAGCGTACGGTTCATCCGTTTTGCCACTCCATTCAATTGAGGTGTCTTCGGTGGCATTTTCTGATGTCTAATACCATGTGACCAGCAGTAGGCATCAAAGGGTTCCAAGTATTCACCACCGTTGTCACTTCAGACGGCCTTCAGTTTCTTCCTCGTCTGACGCTCCACAAGAGCATGGAACTACTCAAAAATACAAAGAACCTGATCCTTGGTCTTCAGTGGGTAAACCCACAGCTTTCTGGAACAGTCGTTAATGAAAGAAATAAAATACTGAGCTTCACCGATCGACTTCTCTTTGAATGGTCCACACACATCTGTGTGAATAAGATCAAGTAGTCCGGTTTTTGGGGTTGATGAAACTCCATTGAAGGAAACTCTTCTCTGTTTCCCGGCCAAGCAGTGGGAACACGTCTTCATCCCGTCCTCCTTTGTCCCGTTGATTAGGCCCTTTCTGGCCAAGTGAGACAATCCCCGTTCACTCATGTGGCCCAACCTTCTGTGCCACAAAACTCGTCTCCTTACAAGTTACAGAGTTCACATCTCCGGCCATAGCATAGACCTTCATCACATACAGGCCGGAGCACTTTTTCCCTATCGCTGCAACAAGAAACCCTCTAGTCAGCTTCCACTCACCTTCACAGAAGGTGTTGCAGTAACCTTTATCATCCAACCAACCGGCTGAAATGACATTCAGTGGAATCTACTCTACCTACAACCGGAGATGTTTCTTTATTGCCCATCCTAATTACTCCAAAATCTCCTGGAGTATAGAATGTAAACAGTCCATTTCTGGACGTGACATGTAGGGTAGCGCCCGAATCAATTACCCAGTCGGATTCCATGTCTGTCAAGTTTGCCACTTCTCCTTGACATGTTAACAAGAGATCCCCACTTGTACTACCGAGACGGAGGACGTTTCCTTCCCCCGTCTTTTGCCACCTTTCTCCTTCTCTGCATTTTTCCGCTTTTATTTGAAGTAATGCTTCTTAATGTGACCCTTCTTGCCACAGTGATGACATTCGGTATTTAGACCGAGATTTGCTGCGACCTTTTTATCCTGGTTTCTGGTGATAACCTCTACTTCTTCCCATAGATTCGGTCACCAGCATCTCAGAATGAGAGAACGATGAGGTTCCTTGTGACCGTCTTGACTCGTTCATGAGTAGAGAGCAATAACCTCGTCCCAACCTTAAAATATCCTTGTCGAACAGTAAGGTTGTGACGATATGATCATAGGTGGCCGGCAGAGAGGCCAGCAGAACCAACGCATTGTCCTCTTTGATTTCCTCATCAAGAGCAAACATCTGCGTTAATATCCGGTTAAACTCGTCACAGTGTTTCTCAAAACTCCCTCCTTCTGATAACCGTAAGCCATAAAACTGTTTTTTTACGTGCAGTCTGGTTGTCAGATATTTGGACTTATAACGGCTCTCCAACTTCTCCCAGACCTCCGCTAGATGAGTTAGGCCAAGAACTTCTTGGAGAGTGTTGTCCGCCAGGCACAACTTAATGGTATAGTTTGCAAAATCTCTCTTGTCTTGCCATTCATCGTCGGTAAGATTTTCAGGCTTTTCGTCCTTCTTTTTCAACGCCTTCACCGTCCCTTCTCTTGTCAGAATGTTCTTCACCCTCTCTTGCCAAAGAATGAAGTTGTCCTACCCGTTGAACTGCTCAATGTTGAACGGCAGATTCTTTGACGACGAGGATGTCATTAAAACAGAGTATGGAACCTGGCTCTGATACCACTTGTTGGGAAATATGACGACAGACTTTTCCACTCAAACAACACAGTAAGGAGTATGAACGAAGAAGAACAATGAACACAAGAATTTTACGTGAAAAACACTTATCAATCAAGGGAAAAACCACGGGACAATCCTTCCTTTGAACGTTTTTCACCATGTGAGAGATTTGGGAACAAGTTTTCCCGTTACACAGTAAAGAATAAAGAGAAATCGAAGAACAGAGCAACGGCAACACACACACGGTTGCTTACAGTTTCTCCTCCCTTCACCATTTTTCTCTCGCTCTCTCTAGCACTCAGGCGCTCTACAAAAATTATCTCACACACGTCTCACATATATGTATATAGCAAGTCACAATACTTGCTTTGAAAAACCGCACACCGAGAAATCTAGGGAAATCTTCCTTCCAGAGAGGATAGGATTAATCCTTTCCAACAATATGAATATTCCCCGTAAAAAACGGCTCCTGTAAAACCGTCTGAGATCACGTATCTCCAGAAAATCTGTTGAGCTGGCGTTGTACTGGATTTCCTAGTGGGCGACCAACCGTTGACCGTCTGCGTTCTCCACGTGACTAGTCAACACCCTTGTTGACCGTCTGAAACTTGCCCTTCTGGAATCTCTCAGCGAATCCGGTTTACTTAACCGCCAAACCGTCAACATTGTTTGTCGGTAATGTTGACCGTCAATCCGGTCAACTCCATTGACCGTAACTCCATTGACCGTCAATCACCGGAATTTCTATCCTGAAGGAAACAGCACATTCGTGCTCCGCCCAGGTTCTTTGATCTCAAGAACTTCTTCACGAAAGTGATCCCTAACAAAGGAGATGAAGGGGAGAGGAAGAACAAAGATCAGGGGAGGGGAGGACTGGCAACACAACAAGAAGCATAATCTTATTTATCAATATTTAATAATAGTTACACAAGTGTTTAAATGGAAAAGATAAGGAAACCCTAAGAATGAAATAAGAGAATTCTAATACCAAGGAATGCTTATATTGAAAGAATGGAACTCTAATAATGAGAAAACTCTCATAATGGCATAAGGAAACTCAATTAATAAGAAACCCTACCGATGAGATAAGATAATTCATTTATCAAATGGCCGTATTGGCCAATATGGACAATTGTTAAAATTTTGATATCATATTGGATCTTTAGCCTAATGGTGCGGTGGTCTAAAATCCGATACATATGAGCTAACTCATTGTTCCATGCTTAGTGTTAAACAAACTGATGATCACATAATCATGTTCTAATCCTGAGCTAAAAGAAAAATGATTGTCCCATTATCAACAACACAGCAGGCCAACCATAACATAAGCAGCATTGATCAATGCTCGAACAGCATGTATCCAAATATAATGATGCATATTATAAGTTTTTCATCAAATGATTTGAAGACAGGCATTGACCAGTTCAGGTCTGTATATCAAGTTTAAGTGCACATTTCCAGTAACATAAAACAGACTTATCATTGTGTATCGACATCATTCAAATGCAATGATGTTTTCTGAAGGTGTCTTCCTAACATTACAGAAGAAACAATCGCAACAGTCTTTCACAACAATTAGCTTTCTTTCTTTTGTTTTTTTTTTCTTTTAATTTTGGCAAGGAGGGAGGAGGGGTGATCCTTGACCAAATGATAACGTTGTTCTGCAGAAACCTAACCCTCCATAGATCTTACACTAGGGAAGCATCGTGTACAGGGCTGCCATTTCTTTCCCTGCCCCATGGTTGTGTACAACAACATCATTTCTAGTATCACTGAACATTAGTCTTAACCACGCTCCGAATTTGCAGCAAGAAAATGAGATGTGAAGGGACAGCCTGCAAGAGATTGTCAGTGGGTGTATCCTCAGCTTCCAAACATGATTAGTTGGAAAAATAAAGGGAATCAAGGATAGGCAAGACAAGCATTTAAGGCTTGCAAAAAAATCATGACTTCTAGTTGACCCCCAAAGCAAAACCAAAATAATCAAGGATAGTAAAGGAGAAAGCAGTCATCTCCTTTTCACTAGGATCCAGACAAACAAAAGCCAGATGAATTGACTCCCAACCAAAGTGTAGAAACGGGAAACAAGGGTCTTAGGAAGCTAAGAAAGCCGTCATAGGAGAGAAAGATCAGAGAAAAAAAAGCATTCCTGAAAATGAATATGAGAACTATAACAGCTTCATAATATACTAATAAAGAGTGAGAGGGAAATGCATATTTGATAAACTCCAAGGACTAGCCAATGCAATTTGTATCCTATCTTTTCTGTTGCATGCCCTGCTAAATCAACCTATGCAAAGGGAGCTTCACACCTTGAGAGAATAACCAAGAGCAAAACCATTCTATCTTATCAGCTTCTCCACTAATTGAACAGTTTCTCTTACTATCCCATACATGGTAGATCCAGTACCAAATTTAAACTACGTTGCATTATGAAATGTGCAAAAACCTATAAGTGGTCTTAGGAGGGTTTAAGGAATCTAATAACATCATGCCTAATAAAGAGGGGGAAAACACTGTGGACCCATCATAACATTCACATCTCAAACCTGTAAGTTGTACACAGAAAGGTTAAGGAATTTAATAACCATGGTTCCATCCTGCCTAATAAAAAGGGGGAAAACACTATGGAACCATCTTAACATTCATATCTCAAATCCTTAACAAAGACATTGAGGTTGGGTAGATAAAACGTAGTAGAAGTGAATACGAGTGATGAAATCTCCTTATGGAAAGAAAGCATCCTAGCATCTACCTAAACACCTTTGACTGGATTCTATTGGGAACTTTCTGGAATAACTTTTTGAAAATGTAAGTGGAATCAAGACCTTGGAGCCAGGGTAGACATAGAAGAACAGAAGCCTAATGAGATGATGCAATCTCTTAAATGAAAGAAAGCATCCTATGATCCATCAAAACATTCAGAAAGCTTCTCCAACAGAGAGCACCATCACACGATACTTCCAAATGCTTGTCACTGTCATGAGGAACCCCCTGGGTAAGATAAAATTTAATCTTTGGAAAAACATCCAGAAAAGAAGCAAGACTAGGATAACTGTAAGGTCAAAATTGATCATGACAACTCTTTGACAGTGGTAGAAAATATTCAGATTAAAGACTTCTCAATGACAAATTTGGCTCTCTTTTACTTAGTGAGAGTCCAGAAATTCTGTGTTGCTCAAATATGTCCACATCTATTCCATAAATATGATTGCACAGTCCATAGTAGAGTGAATAAGAGGGAAACCTGCTCCAATAACTCCAAACAAGATAAGGGAAGAAATGAAAATACTTCTCAGCCATTCACATTTGAAACTGTATTGTGAAGTATATTTTACCCTACATAGAGACAATGCCCATGGTATACAACAAGAAACTAATGTATTGCATCAGTATCCTTATGAGAGAATATAGTATAATCGATAGTCATTACTCACTCACAATTACCACGGATAATATAGTCATTGATACCCATGCATACAAGTTTGGCACTTGCTTGTACACTTGGCCAAAGTTTTTATTTAAATTTGGAATTATCAGGTCACTATGGTATATTGCGGAAAGAGTAAACAGATGCCAGCCCTTAAATCATTCAGTCTTCAACATGCAACACCTCATTGCTCAAATGCAGACAGACAACAGTATGCACATTAAAAATCCAATTTATAGAGACAGGAATTAGAGGCATCTAGCCAAATTGGTTGCAGCACAAACATATCATTCTCACCAGATTATATTTTTTGAAATGTCATTACATTAATCAGGATTCTCAGGTTTGCAGATGAAGATAGCATTGGCTACTGCTTAAACATCATAGGTTGCCTAATAATGGAAACTCTTCAAAATTAAAGACATGGACATGACATGCGCCACCCTTAGTGCAATGGCAGATTACATGATAATACCCTGAGGTTTGGGCAAATTACACACTGATATTATAAATATGAGAACTTGCTGGGCAGTATCCTGAGATTCAGAGCTGATTAGGAATGTTAACAAATCACTATCAAGAGGATATAGTCTTGTGGCTCAAATAAAGAATTATAGTTTGGTGCATTTGAAATAACAAAAATATTATTTCAGAAAAGTGGATTTCCATACATTGGCATTTAATAAAGGCCTTTAAAGTCAATTTGTATAATAAAAAGGCCTTTAAAGTTTTGTATAATAAATGCATCAAAAAGTGGTCATTTTATGTAGCAAAAAAAATTCTCTCCGTTTTATATTAATTTGTTAATATTTGCAACTTTGAAGTAACAAGGTATGTATACAGTTTCCCAAATGTTATTGCATCCACGTGTAATTTGACAAACTTCAGGGTACTGGATCCATCTACCCACAATGTCATATTTGATAGGTATTCAGGTACGGATATGTATAAACAGTTGCTTAATGAAGAGGCAAAAGTTCCACCGAATGAGCATACATTCCACTTGAGCATCTAGGGAAATGACATCTTATAATGAGTGTCATCGTAAACAACATAGGCAGTCTTTAAGTACAAGGGAAGTAAAAGGAAAAAATATATATATTCTCCAATTGCAATCAAAACGATCATTCAAACAATATCAGCAGCACTATATCAATGCAAGAGGCAGCCTATGCTCATTATACAAGTCAAAATCTCTCATCAGGCCAACAAAATCTATCACCAAAGTTGGCATCTCCAACACCCGTGTTTTGGTTTCCCCCAAGAAGGTGATAAGGAAGAAAGATGACTTCGAAAAATACTAACCTTTTCAAAGACACAAATTACAGTGCTTCCACCAAATGAGAAGTACCCAAACTGCAGAACAAGAATACTCTTAGTCAGCTAAATGGGTTCTGAAGAATGGAAGAAGAAATTGGCAGTACATATCTGTGATATATTCTGTCAAAAACCTCATCTCCTTTGTGCACATAGTTTCCTTCCTCCTTAGTAAAGGTGATGCTGCCGACCATGGTTGCTCCAATAGCAACAAATGCCACCTGCAATGAGTTTATGGTGGCAATATTCTAGTTACACAACCAATTCATAAAGGAGAAAGTATTGACAATACAACAGAAATGAGAGGTAAAAGTTGAGAAGAAAACCAAGTGCACAACTAATTTTTCCAATACTGGTTCCAGAGCGCATAATCTATTTTAAGACGTTAGATACCAAAGTTTACATTAAAAAATTAGTTGGATCTGCACCAGTCAAAGATAAGTTGTCCAAAATAAATTTTCTGCATTACATCCACACATCATTTACGGGACATTGACATTGATATAGAGTCAATAAACTTTTTGGCTTATGAAATTATGAAATTGTGCTCACAGAACAAATGTTTTCCAGTGGCAGAGCATGACTACTCTTTTTCCATAGGTAAGCATGAAATTGTGTTAATAAGACAACCATTAGCACTATGACCAAAAAGAGGAATATAAAAAGGGGTGAGTGCATGAGGTTAGACAGTTAGATGTACACGACCTTATTTCTACATTGTAGAGAGGTTTTTGAGGCAAAAGGGAGATACAAATGGTTCAAAAAAATACTTGATCAAATTATACCCCTATAAAAGCTCTCCATGTCCATTCATGATAAAAGCACTAAAATCCACACAAAATGAGTGCCATCGATTTCACAATCATGAAAATTCTGATCATTCATAAGACCAAGTGCAGCATCACCAAAATCAAACTGCAGAAGCTTTATTAGAAATGGATCACTAATACGAGATGTAAGTTCTGATGCAGAAGCACTTGAGGATTAAAATAAGCATAGTCAGATACGGCAACAGGGAAGCACTTGCATATGATTATGACATAAATTAGTAGGGAAACCATTCACAACTATAACAGAAACCACAACCGAGAAAAATACACAAAAGTAATCCCTTGGAAAGCCTCCCAACAGAAACTTTTCTCATCTAATAGTGAAACACAGATCATGATGTTAAAAAAGGTGGTCAACTCATGCAACAAAATTTCAAGGAAATGACATATAACCTACTTCGGCATGGAATTAAACAGCAACGAGCTTTTATCAAAAGGCTCGCTAGGCTTATGCTACAAAATAAAGGCCTTAAATCTCCCACTGAAGTTATGAAAACTCCCCATTAGCTATTACACCTGTGAGCTGCTTATGAATGCATAAAGCTTCAGCATGTGACCCCTTTCCATCAAGATTGACTTTAAATATAGTCCATGTACATGTACATATCATGAGCTTAACCAGAGGAGAAGTATATAATGACCATTAAGTCCGATAAGGAGAATTCAGTTTCAGTTTCCTCCTGGTTTTGCCAACCTCTTCTTCATTTTGATATTTACAGGGTTCCATGGTTAGATATTCTCTAATGCACCTTTTTTTAAAAAAAAGGAAAAAAGAAAAGAAAAAGGGGTCATTATGCTTGAAAGTCAAAACTGGGACCTTTCACCTTTGGTGATCCATTTCTGGGTTTTATTATACAAAAGCAGTTTAAAATAGTGAACCCCCACTATGCCTCTACTTTCACTTTTATAAAGCAACACATTGATATTGATGGCAAGTGTTAAGGTACTACGATGAAGTTATTATAAAGAAACAACTACGACAATGATGAGAACAGTAATTTTCTTTTTTGGGGAGGGCAGTAATAACAATACCATTAACAATGACAATAATGAGAAAGCAAGTATGAAAACAATAAGTAGCTATGCATTATGGTTGCATGACAAGAAACCTTTAATAAATTTAAGGAAACCATGCATTTTGCAAGAAAAAGGCTGCAGCAGCATGACACACCATGCATGAACACTCAGAAACATGACTTGGTAAATATTGACAAGGAAACTTGATGTAACTTAAGTTCAAATGGCAAACCTTTCCAAAGTCTTTTGTTGAGATTATTGATATGACTCGCTTATTCTCTGTAAAAACATTGCAGTACTTGCTATTTACAGCAATTGGATTAACCTGTAAAATAATGAGGGCAGAAATCCAGGCAAATTGTCAAGATAAAGCATGGGCCATCTTTAAACTTTCGGTCACAAAAGTGTGGCAACAATATAATTCTAATCATACAGTGTATAAGCACCCAGGAATATCAACAAATCGTTCAATGGTTCCTGATACTGGAAAATGAAAACGGTGATAATCCTGCAAAAATCTTGAGAAATCAGACCCCACAAGGTTTACTAAAAAAGGCTGAGCAATCAGAATTGTTAAATGAAGAAGAAACCATATCAATCACCTGTGGTGCCAACCGAAATATCACCAAGGTTCCATCAATAAAAGCACTGGACGACACTTCATTTCCCAACAGGCCTTGAATAGAAAACTTCTGGCCCTGCATAATCATATAAGAATAATAAAGCAGTATACAAATTTACTTTCAATATACAAAGAACCTTTTTTTTTCTTTGCTGAGAGAAAATAGCAGGTAAGGAACTGAACATTTGACCTCTGACATAGAACAGACACCAAACGTACAAGGTAACCACTTAGTAGGTACAAACAATAGCAGACATTACTTTGACGAGCTGATTTTATTTTTTCACATTAATTTGCCACATTGAAGGATGAGTCTTGAGGTTATAGTAAGATTACTCCATTATGCTTGAAGGTCATGGCTTTAACAAATGGAAACCTCTTTTCTGCAGTACAGGGTTAAAGATGTAAACATCTAGCCCTTCTCAGATCTCTGTATTGAGCCACTTTTTGATTTGCCTCATTATGAAGATAATGACAAAAAAAAATATTATGCCATTGTTTTGGCCAAAAAAGCTTCATTTAACTGGCGGTGCTCTTTCTCTGAAATTCATATGTTGCATATGTAAGTGGTTTGTCATGCAAGTTAAGAATTTGATATTCGGCCACAAGGACATTTAAACTTTTTGAAAAACATCTCTAGAAAAATTCTATTAATTTTGATATTGGTGTTTAACAAGGTGAGTGCTGCCAATACTTCCATTTCATTTCATTTCCCCTTTTCTTCTCATTCTTAAGGACTGACTCAAGACATCTCAATAAGAGGGGTATGCCCAACAATGCTTCAGCTACCATATGCTACGTTTCATCAATCAGGCAAAAATACAACTGCCATGAAGAATGCTACAAAAGGGGGAAGGGAAGTGGCAAAAGAGACCAAAACACAATAACCTTTTTGAAAATAAAAACATACTAGGCTTAGAATCTATCATATCAATGAGTTTCTACATCAAGAGATTCTCCTTAGTAGTCTTCCTCATTTGCTGGAGCACTGCACCATTGATCATGAAATATTGATTGTTGTTTGGAATGCAACTGCTGGAAGCAAAAACTTTTATCCAATCACAGTCTTCATAATTTTGGACAATATTTCTGATTTGTAACAACCATCCACCATCGGGGAAAAATGCAATTCCAGGAGCGGTTTACCGGCCAGTAATTTCTCTAAGCAGGATGACATACGTATAAAAGATGCATAACAAAAATTGACACAAACCAGCTTCTAGTTATTACTATAATTTGTCTGCACTTATCATAGGAGAGACATATTATGAAAAATCTGGGAGCTAATATCTAAGGCATTATTACAACATATAGCATGATTACTAACACATAGTGAAAGCAGAATAACAATTACAGATCTAATCAATTTCTTTACTACTGGAATATGCAAGAAAAGGAAACCATTTTGCCAACTAGCATAAGACCTACTGTAGGCCATCTTCCCTGCATTCATATTTTCATCTTGAGCAAATGCATTACTGTTTTTAATCAAAAATTTTGATGTATCATGCCACCAAAAGCTATGTATAAGGACTGAACAACATTGAATGGCTGTCTTAATCATTATTTTCAATTCAACATGATGGTAACAACAGGAGTTTTCTCTTATCTGTGGTTCTCCAAGTACTAAAAAATGTAAATGTCACAGGACAGTAAAAAACTGAGTGTCATGCCAGAGCCAATGTCTATTTAAATTGAATTGTGAAGTAGGGTCGAGCAACCCTACAAGAAAATTATACACTCCTGTTGTCATGGCAACATAAGCAGGCAGCATAGTGGTAGGGGTGTAAATAGGAGTAGAAAATGTTTACTGAAGGCAAGATGTTAGTCATATTACATCTAGAAACATAAGCCTAAACAAAATTAAGGACAAGTGTTTTAGACTCATAGCCATAATTTTGGGTCAAATAAGAATGGGTGATTCAAAGAGGTATGGACTTGAACTATGCCGCCAAAATCAACAGATACTGCAAACAAATCTTCATGTTTATGTATCCTTAACAGCAGAAGCTTCTCCAGCTTTTGACCAAGAGTTTTAAGTAATACCTTGATCCAAAATCTGATGCTCTCTTCGACCGATTTAAAAGCCATTAAACGGCTATCAGCAGCACATACTGCAACATCATCACATTCAACACATGCAATTGGCCGTACACCAGGCTTCAACTCCCTAATGAAAAATTCATTAAATGTCTGCAGATAATAAGTCAAGAATTCAATTTGTTATAGCATCGCACAAAATTTTAACATTAAGTAAATACATAAGCATAAATATAGAAACATGGTAACTGTAAAAACAAGTCCACCATAACAACTTCATATAAGAGCCAATGTTGGAAGATCCATGAGTAATAATCTATATCGATCCAATTTTTTCTGCCTGTTTAAGTGTGGTTGAATCTTTGATTGTATCCCAGGATTTTGACAAAAATCTGGTATCTGCTAATTAAAGAGATTTAGAGTACTTTGTTTTCTCGAGCATGTTGCTTGATCCCTTGGGCCCCCGACAATACATGGGGAAGACATTCCATAGCCACTAAAACACGTCAAGAAAAAATAATAAACCTAGTGAACCAGAATGCTTTTGCAATCACTATATCTGGAGAGACAAGCTTTGGGTCAAGCAGCAGTAACTCTTCCCTTGACTTTAGCCAACATTACTGTTTACTGAATATAATGGTTTTGCACACTACATGATATAGGAGTAAAACTGTATAAAATCCAAATTTCACAGAAATTCTCCCTCAATGATTGTGCAGGTGTAAAAGCATGCATAATTAAAAAAAAAAATCATAATTTAACTGAAACTCTACATCAATAAACTGATGAGCAAAATATGTGCTTGCTCATATGAAAGAACGGGAAACAGGTAAAAAATGAAATAAGGGAGTGACAGCCTTTATGCTACAAGAGAACACATAGTCGTTCTGTGGCAAACCCAAACGCTAACATCCAGCATTGACATGGATTTGCTCTCTTGGATTAATTTTCAAGGCAGAAACACAGATATCAGCTAAGAGAGTATAAATTTTAAGTATTGCCACTATATCACAATAGCCTATATTTTTTTATTCATCATCATCTATTCAGTTTCTATGCTAACAGAAGCTGGGCCCAACACATAAAAGATGACATGACAAATCAAAATTTCACAAGAAATGGAGAAAAAATAAAATCTAATATCATACGTCTTTGAAATTCTCTAATTTGGCAAAGAATGTAACGGTTTTACATAAATGAATTTTTTAGTATGTCAAAAAACAAAGAAAATGATTTTTCATGTAGGTGAACATCAAAATATTAGTAACTTCTAGTTGTATTATAAGCTTTACTAGTTGCTATATGAATGGACAAATTAGAAAATAATATTAACTGTTGAACATCAATGTATACCAAATATTACCTTTGAAATGAGAAGGCTTCTTGGGATAATAACCAAATATAAGAAACTACCAAGTTCCACAATGCTCAGTTATCAAAATGTCTAGCATATTTCCAAATACAAGTGCTGCTAAATGAGAAGCTCCTTTGAGGAACCTAAAGAATCAATATCTTCCTAGACTACCAAACGTGCAAATGCAACAAAAGTTAATTACTAAAACACTCAATGAGCTATCTATCCCTCATGTAGGTTTCTTTTGGACACAAATATGCAATTCTTTTGTCAGAGACTACAGCAAGCACTGGCACAATACAATACAAACTATCTTAAGTCCCCAGCTGACAGATAGTCACAACTGTAACTTGTGGTAAAGGAAAGTGGTAGGTAAAGTGGTGCCTAATTAAGGAATATCTACTTTGGAAATCAAAAAAGGTGATGAATTAATTGCTAATTTAAACTCCAAGATCTTTAGGATCATTTTCCTTTTCAACTAACTGGCCCAGAAGGATAATAAGAGTAAGGCAATAAGCAGGCAACTTGAAATATAATGAAGTTTTGCATTTTGAAAACAGAAATGACTCACAGTGTTGGAGCGATTGAAGTAAATGGAAAAGCGATTTCAATTACGGGTATTTGTTCAAAGACACTAGCTCTCTTCTTCTGAATGTTGATTGTTCAAACATATTAAGAAAGAGCGCCTTGCTAGCATACCTCAACAATTTCACAATTTAATTCTTAATACTCTCCCTGACAATTCATTAAAATCAGAACATTATAAAATGGAACATATGCAGAATAGATTTTGATAATAGTGATCATATCCCCCTCCCCCCCAAAAAAAATATCATATCGAATAAAAATCACGAGCAGTAGTATCATTGTTATATGGTATCATAAAGGCCACAAATTTAAGACATGAAAAGCTCTCTCCATTGCAGGGGGTACGGTAGAATGTATCAGCCCTCCCCATGGCCCACGATGCGGGAAGTCTAATATACCAAGCCATTCTTTATTGAACAAAGTTTAATAATTCATTCCTTTACTTACTATAACATTCCCTACATAGAGAAACATATAGAGTCTATATTCTGAAGAGAACCAACAATAGAGAAGTGGCATAGGGTTATCCAGCAAGGAAGAAGTATCTGCAATGGGTAAACAGTGTCAGAAATATGATCACAAATGCAGAAGTAATACAGGGACCATTATAGAGAAAACAATTCAGGCAGATGCGTCTCCTCTTTCATTAAGTCCACAAATGATAGACACAAGTAACAAAAGCATCATCTTTAAAATCATTTGCATCAGCAGCTAAACCCTAGGATAATAATAGGAAAAATAGAAAAAAATTTGAGTTTATCATCCCATTCTGTAAGTTGCTTTTGCAATCCCAACCAGCATAGAACAACAGACCATCTGATGCCAAAAGAAGGAAATCTCCACCAAAATATCAGCTAAGAAATTCTCCATTTTAAAAAGGAAAGACTGGGATAACTTTCTCCCCCCTGAGAGCTCAGAAAGAAGAATTTGTCCGAGTGACAACAGATTTAAAATAGTATTTTAAGCATCCAAAATGTCACTGCATACCATGGGTTTTTCCTCAGATTTGAGAGGGCTTTCCAAAAGAAGATATGTGTCTCAAATACTGGTATTCTCTGATTTTCTTATCCATACAAGCAGTATCTTGAGAAACACAATTTGGTCCAATCAGTTGTTTAAGAACTCATCTCAAATAATCATTTTCAGTGAATTAAGGTCCACCATACTTTCAACTATTTTATCAGAAGAAAATTAATACTACTGTTCTGTCAAGAAATAAAAGATTAATTGTTAATGAACAATCTCTTATGAATGAAAATATAAATGTACAAGAACATTTAATTGCATAAATAAACAATATTCTGTATCTGGCAAAACAGGTGTACCTTGAAATTATCCAAAGGGTATTTTACTTCTGATAAGTTGATTTGGTCCTACAAATGTAGCAGAGAAAATTAATGATTTACTACAACAGAAACTAGAGACTAAATTAGCAAATAGAAATTACGTGGAAGTGTCATCTTCATGCAACGTTAATGAAGGAAGCCAACTATACATGAGTAGAATCCTTAAAATCACAAATGTATATCAAAGGTATGCAGTGAAACAAAATGTACTGTTAATTGTGTCCAATTAATACCATGATCAGCACTCGTACAAGAGGTTGAGTGTTGCCTAAATAGTCTACATATAAATCATAACAGTTTAAATACGAACTCTACTAATGTTCTACCATAGTTAATAGCTAATGACAAGAATCAAATATGCATGAGTAGATGCTCTAACAGCATACACATGTACATCAGAAATATTCCATGAAGCAACAACTCAAACATTGTTTATAGTGTCCCATATCATGACCAGTATTGCTAAAGAAGGATAAGAGTACCGGCTCAGTATACAATGTTTTTAGTGGACTTTGTAGCCTCATTCTCAAAATCTCACCTATTATACTGTGCTTCAGAATTCCATTCTTTTTTTCCTAATCAAAATGTATGCAGCCTCATTCTCACAATCTCATCTACTATATAGGGCTTCAGAATTCCGTTCTTTTTTTCTTTTTTTTCTAAATCAAAAGGTTTGTTCAATTCAATGCCCTTGCCTGGTACTTAAGGAAATGGTAGATTCCAAAATCATCTTCTCAATGCTTTCTAGTTGCTCGTAAGATTAGCAGTGCATAGAAACTCATGCCATAACTAAACTGTTGCATGTAAACATGAATGAAAATACAGGTATCAGCATTATTCATGGTTATATCAAACATATCGGGTAATACATATTGATATCGGATATATTAAAAGTAAAAAAATGCATGTGAATCGTAAGTGGATAGGTGAAATATCGGTCAATACATCGCGATATACCATAGTACAATGACATATTGCAACTTTTCAGTGGGAAATATCGATATCGTATATATCAAACATTGAGCAATATTTTCATGCTTGTGAATATAAGCATTTCCACTAAAATTTGCAAAAGGTTTTGTGTTTTTTTCCTTTTCCACTGTGGTTTCCTTTCTGGATGAAAGATACTGTTGCTAGCAGCATGCATCATCAAAATAGTAAAGCCATTTGAAAGAAGTCAACTTATGAGTTAGAGGTTTCCATTGGAAAAGTCAGTAAACATGCTATGATGGCCATGGAATAACACAAACAGGATCAGTTATAATAGCTGTGAACAAGACACCACCAAATTTAGTGCATTATTCGTTCAATCACTAAACCTGTACACCATTATATGAATTGACAGCCGATGAATGAATGAGAAGAGCAACCAGCATGTGAGTAGGAACACACATTCATGGTAGAGAAACAAGCACAAAAAGTCTACCAAACCGATCCAAGAGGCCATGAAAATTGACAAGAAAATTTATGCAGAAAACATATATGTTTCTGTATCTATAGAAGTGAAAGATGAAGTGCTTCCAATGGCTCACAGGAAACAATGATTACTGAAGTGCAATGCTTCCTCAAATATAAACATTATCATGCCTTGAAAAATTCAATGAATTTTGGTATATCCTCCAATGAAGCTGGTGAATTCATCCTTTTCCCTTGCTTCTCAGAGATTTCATGCAAGAGTTCTTTTGCACCTACAAAATGACACAGCATCACCAAATGAATCAGACTGCATGCATGATTCAACTAATACTACTACATTGCATGCATGATTCAACTAATACTATTACAACTGTTACGGCATCAACAACAACACCTTAAATCCCACTACATGCATGTTACAACAAATGTAAAGGAGAAAACAAATAATTTAACCCATGAATCCTATCATATCTAAAATTTCTCAAATGTAAAAGAGACAAATGTTTTGTATTTGTAACATACTAGACTAAAATTCCAAGTGACTTCGGGGGAATCATCTGCAGAAAATGTTTCAATTCACATTTTTTGCATCATCATCCATTCTGTCAAGAACTTGAGAATTTAGACACTATAAAAGTCATAACAGCATTTTTTAACTCTATTGTAATTGAATAATAAAGGCACCCCTGGTGCACAAGGCTCACATGTCATGGAGTTTGAAGAGGGTCAGATATCTCATTCTTACCTCTATATTAAATATAGGCTATCCCATAGTTTGAACCTGTGATCATCACGTCACAAGAAAACAACCTTACTATCATACCAAAGCTCACCCTTCACTGTTAGACTTAATATATGGTGTAAAAATAACTTGCTTTCCAGGGAATTGATAATTTGTGATTCCAAATTCCCTTCTTTTCTTTTGCTTCATGATTCCACCTCCTATGACCTAAATTTAACAACAGAAATTTCTAAAATCTAGCTTTAATAAACTTAGTCTGATTTCCTACATAAACCGGATAATATGCATCACTCTCTCCCACTGGAAGAGAACTTGAAACAGGCAAGTTACAATGAGAATAAGAATGAAGGCAGTCAAGATCTGCATTCATAACTTGTCAAAATATCCATGTACCATGATCAGGATGAACCCTTCCACTTCACCTGATGTAGGAAGTTGTCAGTTATGAATCATGATGTCCTCGCCAGAATAGTTAGAATGATATCAAGCCATAATTGGTTCATTTATTTATGGCATGATTTGTACATATTCTATAAATTGAAAAGCCAATTATAACCTTCCTATAAAAATAGAGAGAATTGATATTATTGCTAATATTCAGAATTATAATTAGGAGAGAATCAGCATTGTAATTAGGATAGAAATATGTTATATAATGAGAACTCTCAGAATGAGGGCAACTCGTTCAAATCCCTTGTTCATCAAGAGTAACCACTAGTAGCATTATGAATGATCTCATCAGCTGCCACAGCAAATTCAAGTTCTTAACCTTATGCCAAAGAGATGAAAACCTAGGTAAAAAGGGAAAACAATAGTGCAAGACTTACACATCGTGAGTTATAGGGAGGACAAAATGTATGCATATTTAGACTTAACCCTATGTCGCATAGAACTTGTTTATGTTGTTTAGGCCCATGATATCCAAGTCATGATGGAACAACCTTATGACAGTGTCAAGGCTCATTCTCTAACAATAGAAACTTAGGTATAAAAATATATTTCATTTTATTATTTCAGAAAAAGTTGGTTTGTACCTTTCTCCAAACACTCTACAAAAGAGATAAAAGGACCAATTTCATGACCTTTCTCAACATTTGTCCTTCAGCTTATTCTTTCAAGCAAATAAAACCCGTCACTAGAGAATGGGTGCACCCATTTAAGCTATGCTAAAAAGTGGTCAAAATGCCACAACTGAGCAGTCTATCTACAATGAATAAAAAATGATTATCATATTCTTCTTCCTTATTACAAAGACAAAATCACTTTCTCCAAAAAACCATCAAGGTCTACTCTGGCATTGCTTCCTACAGGAGGCGGTCATTTAGGGGCCTAAACTGGTGATCCCTGCTGTTTGACAGAATTTCACCTCAGAGGGAGCTGTGGGATCCAAAATCTCCTTATGCACAAAGTCACAATCACAGCATTCTTCAAAAGCTGCAAAGTAACTTCAAATCATGAGCTTACTGAACGCATCCTCAGACCATGACTTGCCACAAAACCAAACCTAAGATAGGCTTTTAGCATATTCCAGAAAGGCAGTAAAATGTCTCCTCATTGTTGACCAATCTCGTCAATGCCACATCATAAATTGCAGCTATGGCCACCAAGTTAACCACATCAGTCACACCTGTTCCAGATTCTCTTATCAGGGAGCCAGACTTCTATGACTCCATCTGTTAATCTATCATATCCACAAGGAACTCATCCTGTCACCCTCCTCCATCTTACTACAATATAGCTCCTAAATGCCATCAAGTATTGTCTTCCATAAGCCAATTCCATGTGTGATTGTCATCCATTCAGCATCCTACACGTTGTGTTGCAATGTAGTGTTATCATTCTGTGGTCTTCTTAGTTAAATTTCCAAAAAGCCATTTTGCAAGGATTACTTTGTTCATGGCTAGCAATGACAGAATGCATAGGGCATAGGCCCTTCAAACTCCCGTTTGTTGACCATATTACACACAACCTAATGAATAGAATGAGTATCCTTGTCCCCACAGAAAATCTCTCCAGATCATTAAGCAATTCAATGACATGAGTGTAATTAAGGAAAGCGACACTTTCCGTTTTAACACTCAATGAATGTGCTTCAAAAAAACAAAAAAATTCCATCAATTATTGAAAAAAAAAAGTTTTCAATTTTAAGAATCAACGAAGGCATATTGACAAGCTCTTATCATACCTATGTTGTACAGAAGTTACGGGGATTGGTGTTAAGGGCTGCAACTTTTTCCAAAAAATTAAGGGGACATAAATAGAACACAAGCCCATACCTTTGCCCATGAGGTTAAGCCCCAAATTAGACTGATAAATGGCCCGCATTGATAAAATAATCTTCCCATCAATTATTTCTTCCACCAGTCTCTTTGTACTACGGTCAAAAACCTAAAATGGAAATATATTAATCAGCCAAGAATACATATATGACATGCAAATGACAGATTAGAGAAAACCTTTGTGAAAAATACATGTAACTTAAGGGGGTGACAAGCCAACTCTCTTCTGATAGAAAATGCTAAAAGAAGGCATGTGGATCTCAATCGAAGAGTGTTAGCAAGATGTGATATGCTATGGTCACCTTTACTCGACGAGAAACCAAGGAAGTTTTGCAGAATTAAAAGGAAGCATATTATGCCACAAGGAATCTTGGTGGTGGCACAAGAAGATCAAGGAGAAAGTTTAAGCCGAGAGAGATTGTTAAAGGCCATGTACAAATGTGTAGTGATAAGAATTTGTGAGGTGTAAGCATTGTAAGAAAGAGGCAAGAAGGTGTTGATGAGGCAAACTGAAACAAATTTAAAGAAGCAACTTGGCAAAGGAGGTGCAAAATCATTTCATTAAACTAGCTAAAACAGGAGATAGGAGAACAAAAAAACTTCAACAAAGTAATGGGTTCGTGTTGCAGGTAATACCTACAATATCGTGATATGTAGCGGTATCGGGGCCGATCGATATCAATATTTTTCGATATTATAATAATATTACGATATATTGTCATAACGGCAATTTGTTGTGATATATCGGCCAATATAATTCAATCAACTTACAATTTTTAGAATTTTTTTCTAATATATTTGATGCTAGTAAATATGGTTTGATATGTCTGGTACTCATACGAGAAGGAGCTAATGTTGGGAAACTTAATGTTAATACTAATATAAAGTTTTCATCCATGGAAGGTATAAATATCAAAAGAGAAGGAGCTATTTCTATATGAGCTTTTTAATAGATCAAATAAGACTAACCTGATGTTGGGGAACTTAATGACTCTAACCTAACATTTGAATAACTTAGTTTATTAGCATATCAAAGTAGAGGAAGTTAAAGAAGCATAAAACATTAAGAAGATTAAGAACATTATTGGGCGAAATGTTAATTCAGAGTTGGCTAGGGAAATATACAACAGGAGCATCATATATGGTTGACTAGATTATTTAGAAAGAAAGAAAGAAAAAAAGCAAGAAAGAAAGAAAGGATACTACACAAAAAGATGCTGGAATAGTGGACAAGGGGAACATTATTACCAAAAAAAAAAAAAGGAATATACATATAGTGCTAACTATGGTAATATTAAGTTAATGAATCATACCATAGAGTTATGGGAAAGGTATTGAACAAGTAATAAGGGGAGATAAAATTATCAATGAAACAACTTGGATACACGCCAGACATAACAACAATGGAAACTATCTACTTGTGAAGATGTATGATGGCCTGATAGGGCATTTAAAGAAAGACATGAGGACCTGCATATGGTGTTTAATGTTTATTGATTTGGAGAACACATATAATATGATACATTTATAAGAGATTCCTTTGAAGAATTTGGAAGAAAAATTCTGTTTTGAATACAATGACACATGCAGGGAAGAATGTGTGCTTCTTTTTTAAAAAACAATGGGCTTACACCAAGGATTAGCTTTAAGCCCGCCTTTGTTTGCCTGATGAACTAAGTATATACATCT
This sequence comes from Nepenthes gracilis, assembly GCA_033239525.1. Taxonomy (NCBI): domain Eukaryota; kingdom Viridiplantae; phylum Streptophyta; class Magnoliopsida; order Caryophyllales; family Nepenthaceae; genus Nepenthes; species Nepenthes gracilis. The sequence goes on from BSYO01000010.1 coordinate 791,761, forward strand.
AAGACAATAAGTCTCAATTAATGAAATTCACAGAAGATATGCATATAGTATCAGCGGATGAGACAAAATCATTGACAGTAAGTTGAAAGTTTAGATGGAAATTGTGGAAGTATAAATTTCAGAATTAGTAGAACAAAGTTGATGCATGGAATGCAAGTCTAGTACCAGTTGAGCGAAAGATGGCAGGGAGGTAGAACAAATATGGACTCCATGTCTAACAAACAGGGACAATTCCAAACATCTTGGGCCAATGGTCCAGGAAAGTGGGATGATTAATTACTCACTCAAGCAAAGAGGCTAAATAGAGTGATGTTCCTCAAGAATTTTGAATGATCAGAGAATACAGCACAAACTTAAAACATAAATACTATAAATTAGCTATTGAGCTAGCCACGTTCTAAAGAGCAAATTCTTAGGAAGCTGCATACCAATGTCCCTCAGAAGGCAGTTATGGAGATGAAGATATTAAGATGGACATTACAAAATGTGTCACAACAATCTCACCGACCAATTGCAATAGCACAGACAGCAAACACAAGAAACAAAAAATTATCAGGAATGAGACATATCATAGGAAAAGGGCAACCTAGTGCATAAATTCCCAAATTATAGGGTCATATTTAGTAGCTTTATTGTTACATTGAAAAGAAGCTACTTCTGAGGTTTGAACATGTGGCATCAGGTTACAATGGATCAACCTTATTGTTATCCAAGGGTCACCCACTATATATGAAGGAAAAACCAAACACGAATAAAAAACATGATTGTGATCAAAGATGATACTAAATCAATGCCTTAGCAATTGTAAGAAAAGGATTTTTATTACTTGGATGCCAAGGGGGCATTACCCCACTATAAAATAGTGGCATAAATGGAATAAAAACTCCAAAACCCAGTCAAAACTGCTTAACATCTTAGAACATACCGATAATGATTAAATAGCTATTTTCTCAGAATCATCCAAACTCCGAGTTCTTTCTATCCAAACTATCCAACAAATGACGGGACATATTGATCAACACACATTAACCTTCTTTCTAAACTTAAAAACCAAAAACCATTCTCAAGGTAAAAGTTCTTCACTGATTGAATTAAGAAAGACCCAAAACACTCCCATAAGTGACAAAATAGATTCCCAAAGTTTCCAAGAGATAGGATATAATATAAACTAAGTGCAGAAGCAGCCTGCTACAGCATATAATAACAATTGTTTGTAAAATCAAAACCTCTTATTTTTGCAAATTGTCCAAAGTCAAACAATTCTACCATGCAGTTTCCTAATAAACAACAAAAGAAACTTTAATTGGGCTGTTGGACTTCCATATCCACTTCAAGGGAAAGATATCTCATCACAACATAGAAGTTTATTATAAAAAGAAGCAGCAGAGAAGAACCCTTTGCTATCACATATTCACAATCCATACTACTAAATCTGCAATGCTGTATCAACTCCCCCAGCACAGCTTCCTTGTGATTCAATCTGAAAATAACAGCACACCATACAACCTTTGAGTCCGCAACATCAACAAAATCAGATACCACAGGTTCTTTATAATCTGCTGGACTAAAAATAATCATAGATGTGCATTTAAGAGGAACACTCCCGATAAGTTTGAAGTCTCAAAAACATACTTTTGATGAGTTTAAAGTCGGAAACCTTAAACTATTGTTTCTTACACATTGGTAATCTTCTTTTAAATTTATTGTTCTCCAATTCTCAATTCATCAACTCTTCCTATTTAGCTCTTAAAGGAAGTCCCAGATACTTAATTGGGAAAAACTGTGGTTGCATCCAAGAATGCTACAAGCCTATTACCATCAGCATTCTCACCAAACCTATTAACTCTGATTTCCCCACATTGGCTCACAAGCCTGAACAAGCTTCAAAGGCATACATCTCAAGTAGAGAATATCTCTAACTGGCATTGAAAACAATGTTGCATCAACAGTGTGATAGACAATTCTTTGCCATCCACCACTCCCGTATTGAACCCCTTCCCTTTTTCTGTGTCAATTTACCACAACAACATTTCATTACATAACAAACCAACCAACCAAGCCTAAGCCTTTTCCCCCTAAAACCCTATAGTAGTTCATTTCAGAAATGTTCAAGTTGTGCATATGGACAAAAGAAATGCATGCGTTGACAGCACAAGGAAGTTCTATACATCAGAGATAGCTTGGCATAGGTACTCAGAGGGACAGCAGTAACATTCTCACTGAACTTTTACTCAGATCTACTACTTTTGATTGATGTTTATTTCGGGGGAAAAAGCACAAACAATAGAAGAATGAGATAGAAGAATGCCAAGAACTTCCCTGCTGTCCCTTTGAATATCCTAAGAACAACTGCCCATGTTCTTTAATGACAAGGATGACTAAGCGAGCAGATAACTGTCACACACCAGAGAATGTGTACAAGCAGGACATAAATCAACAAAGTAGCACTACACCACTCATTGTGCAATAATTGTTATAATTTCAATTCTTTTTCATTGTCAAAAGTATGCCTGTTAATTATAAATGACGCAGCATCACTCTGGTGTAACAAAATAGAAACATAACAAAATTAGAAGAATGTTTGAGTAAGATCTAATCATTCCTGATGCACCAAAAACAGAAAAGGAAAGAAAAGATAGACACAAAGAAGTAAAAGGATTCAACAAGTCTGGTACCTCATCAATCACAAACAACAAAGAAATGGAAGAAAAAAAAATGCTGAAACTTTTATTTAATCAGTAAGACAACAAACTTAAGCAAAGCAGCTAAATGAGCCGCTCAAGTGCAAGGAAACAACGATAAAGAAAAGGGGCATACATAAATAAGTACAAGACAGGAGCACCAAAAATATAAACCTAAAAAAATATGACAATTAGAATTGCTTTGCCATTATTGATTAGCAACAGCACAGCAGGTAGGAAAAAGGAAAAAAAATAATGTACTAAAATAGCATTCCTCCTGCTCCTACCACAATGTGCGATGCATTTGACCCAGAGTGTAAACCAATTTTGTAGGACGAAAAATGGGCCCATTCACTGAACTTGAAAATCCACCTGTAAAGAAAAAACAGAAGCCTCCTCATTAACCTTCAAGAACCCAAAAATATTTGACATTTAATATGAAATATGAAATGGAATCAATAAAACATTTCATACCCATATGAAGCAGCTTGTTTGTCTGTCAAGAACCCACCAGTCATTACCTGGTTCCCACTCCCCTCGTCAAAACATAGGGTCATATGAATGATACTGCTAAGCCTATCAGAAGCTTCAAGAATCTCACCACAAACAGGGCAACAGCTTATCAGTTGCACCCTGCAACTCAGCAGGAAAAACATATGAATGATCCTGTAAATAATCACGTGAAGGAGACTCCTTTTCCCGACAAAAAGACCCGAGGAAAATATAAATAAGGAAGATATTCCTTAATAGCAGTTAAAGTGCTGGATGTGTTATTTTATTTTTCATCAGAAGTATTTCAAAACAACACAAACAGATCTCATAGAAAACTAACATTTTGAAACTTATCTCTACCAGTCCTCTAGTTTCTCTCCATCCAGACCAGACAACATTGAAAACAATAAAGAAGGAACAAATAATAAATACCAAAAGAAAAAAGCACTCAACCATATAAAATCTCCCCTCCAAAACCCCTAAAATTAATTTGTAAAAATCCCAATGTTTTCAAAGCACAAATCCTGCCCCCTATGCACAAAGGATAACATCTCATTTTAATTTTTATTCTTAATTAGTGAAAAGCAAATAAATTACAGCTTGAGAGCAAGGGGTTCATTCAACCAATAAAATAACACAACCCCATCGCGACCAACCAAAAAAAAACAACAAAGCAACCCTTGATACCATAAACCTAAAAGCAAAACCAGGAAAAAACAGAAAAAAACAAAAAAAAACAAAACAAACATATCATAAATCATTTCCCATTATAGTTCACATTCCACTCAAGCTTTTTCAGTTCCCTCCTGTGGTTGGAACTTCCTTCTTACTATTATTAGCCTTCGATCTTTCAACCTTCTGGCCTCAATATCTTCAAATATCTTCAAACACTTCTTTCTATTTCCTATACCAATAAAATTGCTAAAACTCATCATTTCCAGGGGCATAATCCCAGATATCTTTTTAAAATACAAATGAGTAGTCCTACAACCCATCCAACAGAGTCTTCAATGTTTTTATCCTAAATCAAATCCATCTCCCCCTGTAAATATTTCTGTACATCCATAAAACCTGAAGAACCCCAGGTTCCAAAGTCCACACACACATTGAAGAGTTCCTATTTTGTAAGTCCAAACTAATTGCCAAATGATGACGGTCATTAACACACTCCTAATTAGAATGACCAAGTCATAATCAGATCAAGAACTCTCCATTTGCAGTAGCTCCTTACAATCAAAAGTACTACCATCTAAGAAGCACAGACATGGTACAGTATAAGGACATAGACCCGGTACACGGCACACTATGACAGGCACGACAACATGCAGCTTTTCTAAATAAATAGGGCACGGCACAAGGGACATGTTAATCAGAGCCATGATTTCTTATTAGGCTAACAATATAATTGATAAAACAACGCGATATTAACCTAAATAACCTCTCAAAAATCCATAATAATGCAAATGCCATATTTATAAACTATAATGTCTCCATCTCTTAATATTTGTCATGATTAAGTGAAAATAGCATCTGAAAACAATTTTCAAATCTCACTTGCTCTTTGACTTCGAGTTGGAAGAACTTTAGGTTACTGCAAGCACTTTCTTTTTTCGTAAGTAACAGGTTTGATTAGCTAATTCTCTTCAACAAAAGATTATGTTTTGGATTTTTTTTGCTAATTAGCATCAAAGTAAGTTCATTACAAGATCCTTTTTTGTTTTGAAATTTTAAAGAGCCAAGACGTGTCCCTAGCATTTCTATGTTAAACGAAAAAACCTTTTAACACATTCAAGTGCATCTATAATGTGTCAATGTAGGGTAGGCGTCCAAAGCCAAGACATTAATCTGGACAAGAATCCATCTTTCTTTGTCATGAACTATAAGATCTCCATCCCTCGCTATTTTCTTGGATAAGGGATATAACTAGTTTATAACATGTATTTCCAAGGAGTAATAAATCACATTCAAAGATACTAATCTTTGATTCCATGCACTTCTCCTAGTTGTCAAGTCATCCATAATGGTCCTCAATCCCCATGGAAAGCAGTTGACCAAGACCGAATTGCATTAATGACATCATCAATCTCCACCTTGAATAGAGCAAATTCTGACCATCAATACATCTCATTTACAATGAATCATGACAGTGTTGCATCAACTAACTGGATGGGGACTAATGAAGTCCAAACAATACTTGATTTTCTCTCCTGAGATAGTACTTGTCAGCATGTATGATAAATTCTCATTTGCGTGAATATCCAATAAAAGAAACTTCATTTTAGGCAACCAACTCTAAGTGAAAATTATTTCAAGCTCGCTCAAGCTTTGATTTAGAATGGAATATCGGGAACGTGATGCACATCCTTCAACAGCAGCTTCGTGCCATTATTTGTGACCAGAATGATATCTCCTCTACCTACAACCGGAGATATTTCTTTATTGCCCATTCTAATTACTCCAAAATCTCCTAGAGTATAGGATGTAAACAGTCCCTTTCTGGACGTAACATGTAGGGTAGCGCCCGAATAAATTACCCAGCCGGATTCCATGTCTGTCAAGTTTGCCACTTCTCCTTGACATGTCAACAGGAGATCCCCACTTGTGACTACTGAGACGGAGGACGTTTCCTCCCGCGTCCTTTGTCACCTTTTTCCTTCTCTGTATTTTCCCGCTTTTATTTGAAGCAATACTTCTTAATGTGACCCTTCTTGCCACAGTGATGACATTCCAGGTTTTGGTATCTAGATTGAGATTTGTTGCGACCTTTTTCTCCTGGTTTCTAGTGACGACCTCTACTTCTTCCCCTGGATTCGGTCACCAGCACCTTAGAATGAGAGGACGATGAGGTTTATGGAGAAATGCATAGCACTTCGATTGTCGCATAAGATTTGCATGTTACTTTCCTCAAGTCCACGTTCGCCTAACATTCCAACCTATGAAGCATGGACATCGACACAGGATACGGACACGATACAACACCAATACATAATTTTTTTAGAAATCAAAAACACGACACGTTGGGGACACGTAAACTAAAATAATAGTTTATATATTTTTTTAATTAATGAACACTTCTATTTCATAAAAAATGTGAAATAAAAATATATATATTTCGAATCTTATACAAAAAAAATCATAGGAAAAAAAGCGGTATGTATTCATATAAGGACAATAATATTTATACAACTTTCAAAAAGGACAAACAAAAAATATCAATGACACTCAATTATAAAAAATATATCATTTTCAAGATTCTATGACTACATTTTCTTCATTGTCTCCATTTTCATCACCATCATTGGTAAAACGACACACTCTAACTTCAGCTCATCCAATGAGAGGTGTGTGATTTCTAATTCTTTAATATCATCTAGTGAGTCAAATACATCTCCACAAATATCCCACATCTTACTCTCCCCTTGTGAGTATTGTGGACTCCTCATTGAAAGTAGGCAAAAATTGCTATGAATGAAAACCAAATCTTCGGTACGTTTTGTAGTCATTTTATTCAATTTAGAGTAAGTACTTAAATTTCTCTAACAATATGATGATGAAGATGGTTGTACAAGCAACTTTAAAACTAAAGATTAAAGTAAAGGCGCACTTAGACCATAAATAACCCACCAACTTTTCGAATCCATACTATAGTGATCACTAATAGAATCAATATTCGTAAATTGATTTGCCCTTGATGAAAAATAAGCAAATTCCATATTGGCCTCAGCTTGATCTTCCGAATTAGGAAATTGCATTTTCATATATTTCATCCTTAAAAAATTTCTAAGTCTGTGTGGAGGAACTCTATTTGGCTCTTCACTAAGCCATATATTGTTATAGTACCTTACAAATTTAATAACCAAAAATACACTGTTAGATTTAAACTCAATTTTGTTTGATAAATGTACAACTAAAAAATACAAAAATAATAAATCATAATAATTTAATTACCTTAGATTTAGAGAATAGGCCATGCAATGAAGTGAGGTGGTGTTCTTGCTCCATTGATCGATAACAATGTTGTACACCACAACATATAATGTAGATAATTCTTCCATCCGCTTTTTTCATACTTATATATTGCAAACATCACTTTTCAATCATGATATCCTACATGTCATACACTAAGTCAAGACAAGGCTTATCCGTATCACTATCCCTAAGCATATCATATATAGGAGCAATAAATGAAAATATATAATCAATTTCATTCCACCAAATGTTATCTAAGAGTAACTCCTCCAAATGTTTATCTTTCCCCACATCATTTTCTCTATACGTTCTCAATTCTTCACTAATAACTAAAATTTGAAGTGATACTTTAATGAGTTTAAATGTAAGGCCTGCGTCTTTGGTTAATTATAATCTTGAATGATTAAAACAATATAATTAAAATTAAGGTCAAAAGATTTAAAAAATTAGATTAAAGAGTCAAAATTAAACCAGTTGACTCGACGCCTGACGGAGGCTAGACCCACACCTAAGCGCCAAAACCCGTGGGTCAACGCCTGAGGGGCTCGTGACCGGCACATAAGCATTTGATTGGCAGATTGCTCGTGCTTGATTCGCAGATTGTTCACGCTTGATACACGCCCGAGGGACCTTCAAGCTGTCGTTGGCAGTAGCTTTACCCTCGAGGTACGCCTGAGCTGCGTTCGAGCGCAGTGAACCTGTGACCCAGCATCTGATGCACGCATGATTCTACGCTCAAGTGCACTGCTGTATAAATACAGCACTAGAGCCATTTTTTGTCATTTTTTAGAGCTTTTTAAGGCTAGAGAAAGAAGCAGCCAAGGAGAAGAGAGAGAGGAAGAGAGAGGAAGCCAAGAAAGTCAAATTTTGGTTGATTCTAGTGAGATTTTAGGTAAATTGAAGTGAAGGCAAGTGCACTTTAAGCTCCTCTTTCTACTGTTGCTTTTCTTTGTCAAATCCCTCGAGCATTTTTATTCTAATACTCATCCAAGTTATAATTTTGAAGTTAATATGTTTGCATTAAGCATACATGTGAGTTTTCCACGATATTTTAGCAAGATTTCATGAGAACTCATTCCTAAGTTTAAGTATAATTATGTTCTAAATACTACAAATCATCTTCATGCATGGTCTGAGTTTCTAGTTAACTGCTCCTGCATGCTTAATTTCTCCTCTACATGTACGTTCTTAAAGCTGAAATTCTACATGTTGCTGATTTTGCTGTCATATTGTTGAACTTTAAACCTTGCATGCCTTAAATTCGTACATAAAGTTTCACATGCTTGAAAATATCAAATATATGGGTTACATGAACTAAATAATACACATAATTGAGCTTGCATGTTCTAAAATTTTTATAAAATTCAGCACATATGCTGAATTTGTATATACTTGCTGAATTTTCTGTATTAATTGGTTAATTTAGCATTTCATACTTTATAATTAATCATGGCCAAGTTTTACAGAATATTATGCATGAAATTAAAGAATGATTGAAGGAAAACTCTACAATTAAGTTAAGAAATATGGTCATTTTCTCCGATAGCGAGAAAATTATAAATTAAGAAAAAAAGGTGTAAAGTTTTCTCTAAAAAAAATTATATCGAACTATGGTAATGATTCAGTGAGTAGTATATTATGACATGCTTTAATATATTATACTGATATATCAATATCCGAACATATCATCCACGGTGAGAAGCGGCATTTGGCCGCATCTATACGTAATATATAGACGGTCCACTTACGGGTCTTAAATAGTAACGTATGGCCTTTGATTGTGTGGGAGCATACGTAACCCAAGTTTCAATTGTCCGCTCTTTTAATCAGTAAGACCTACTGACCCTGGTCCCTAAGAAAAAAAAAATTAAACATGTTTTGACGATGTAAATTGAATAAGAACATGATAAGAAATTTAAAAATGCATAAACTGAATTTCCTGCATAAGTGTTATGAAAATGTCATGTCATTACATCAAATCATGTTCTATAGTTCGTCCGTTATGTTTTAATGTAAAGCATAAATGTTCATTAATATATTATAGTGTCTTACTGAACTCTTGGCTCACTTTTTGCTGTATTCTATCCCCATTAGAAGAGATGCACGAGTTCTTACCAGATGAACAGAATTGAATGATAGGCCGATATAAGGAGCTTAGATTGTTATGTTTATGGATTATAATGTTAATTCGGACAATGTTTAATATTATTTTATAGTTTCGAATAGTAGCTAATTTTGTAATTCCAACTTAAATTTCAATTTCAGACAATGGTTTGTGATGTAGTTAGCCGTTGGACAGCGTTTAGATGTCTAAAATGTTGTATTATGATGTTCGGTATTGGTTAATGTGTCATGGGAAGTTTAGACAACTTTAGAACGTGTTGGATGATGTAATAAGTTGATGTTTCTAATTCCGGACAATAAGTTGTGATTCAGTTTAAGAATTGTCGGTTTTAGTGTTATATTTCTGGTTTGTCAGCAAGTGCATTGGCTGTCCAACAGTAGTATTTATGATCAATGTTTCTATAATTGTATGCTCTAATTATGTATTAAGCAGGCATCACTCCTTACGTAGGGTCCACCGTCACGATTGGGTCAGTATCAAAGCCACAAGTGACGTGGCACTTAATTTGGGTCTTGTGTGTGAAATTGTGATAATTTAATTGCGATCGGTTGAGGTATTGACATGGAGTTCACGTTTGGAAGTTAATTACAGGATTAATTCTTTAAGTAATAACATTTTCATTAAGAATTTAATTTGGGATTGGGATTTAAGACGTGACAGTATTAAGGTGGTATTAGAGAAGTCGTAAAGAGATGTCTTAAGGATTGAATTTGATTGATTTTGGTTTGAGATTCTAATATAATAATATTTTTGTGAAAGGACTAAGAGTTGACATGACATGGAAGCAATATCAGATCAAACTCTCACCCGGAATGTGAGGAGTACCTGAACATTATAGCGAGGATGACGGACGTCATGGAGTCAATGGTTCGAGGTTAGCCTAACCCGGAGCCTATCCCAGCGTTAGTGAATCAAGGAACTACGACTTATAACCAATTTACTAACGAAAGTGTGCCAGAGTTATGGGCAATCCAGACCTGACAAAGGCAAAGATTTGGATCCGGATGATCAAAAAGGTGTTCGCAGTAATTGAATGCCCAGAAAAGGACAAAGTAACATTTGCCACCTAAAAATTGGAAGGCGAGGTAGACTATTGGTGGTCCATGAGAGAGAGATCTATGGGCTTGGAGGATAATGAGATCACGTGGGACATGTTCGTGAAAGCTTTCATGGACAGGTACTTCCTGACGAGTCTTCGGGAGCAGGAGGATGAATTTGCCTGATTACGGCAAGGAAACCGGACCGGAGCCGAATACAACGCAAAGTTTACAGAGTTGTCATGTTTGCTTCGCATATGATACATTACAAGGCTAGAAAGGGAGGCAATTCCAGAAAAGGATTGAAGGACGAAATTCGGAGACAGCTTATGACTCTCAAGTTGAGGACCTATGGAAACATTTTGGACCGAATTCTTCTATTTGAGAAGGAGCTTGAAAGACGGCTAGCCATGGAAGCCAAAATTCCAACCAAGGTTCAGGATTAGGATGATCCCATAAGAAGGCCAAACCGGCGAAGAAAGGAAAAAAAGGAGCTGAAGTTCAGGCAGTACCAGGGCCACAATTAGCAACGCCTATGTGCGTCCATTGTGGAAAATCACATGGAGGGAGGCCCTGCTTCAAAGTTTTGGGAGCTTGCTTCAAGTATAGTCAATCCGACCATACGATCAAAAACTGTCCTCATCCTAAGAGGCAAACGGTGAAGAAGCACAATGTTTCGGAATGGGCTTTTGTTGTCACAGTGCAAGCTGCGGAGGCGTTTCCTAACATCGTGAAAGGTAATCTCACTATTTTTATCATCCCAACTCATATACTTTTGGATTCGGTGTCTACACATTCATTTGTGTCACCCAAATTTGTGCATCATTTGATGTCACCCCCAAGGATTTTCGATTTTGCATTAGTTGTGTCAACACTTACGGGATCGCCTATGGTCACAGACAATGTGTACCCGATGTGTGTTGTTTGGGTTAATGAGTTGCAGTTGATTGTAGATTTAGTCTTGTTAGATATACATGACTTTGATATAATTGTAGGCATAGATTGGTCAGCAAGTTACCATGCTAGCGTCGATTGTTTCCACATGAAAGTCCATTTTGCTATTCCGGTGTGCGAACTATTTTATTTTCAAGGTATAATGCATAAAAAATTTCCCTACTTGATTTCAGCTTTGCATGTTCGTCACTTGATAGAAAGTGGTTGCCAAGCCTATTTGGCAAATGCGAGCACAATTAGGAGCCATAGTGTCCTGGCAAATAATATTCCAATGGTAGGCAAATTTGAAGATTTTTAGAAAGATTTACCGGGATTACCACCGCATTGAGAAATTGAGTTTGAGATTGAAATTGTGCCTAGAGCAGCACCTATATTGAAGACACCCAATTGAATGGTATTGTCGGAACATAAGGAGTTGAAACAACAATTGTAAGAGTTATTGGAGAACGGATTTATCCGGCTAAGTGTGTCTCCATGAGATGCTCCGGTGTTATTTGTGAAGAAGGATGGATCCATGAAGTTGTGTATTGATTATCGGGAATTGACTAAAATTATTATCAAGAACAAGTACCCGTTGCCGAGGATTGATGATCTATTTGATCAATTGCAAGGGGTCCAAGTGTTTTTAAAGATCGATCTCTATTCAGGATATCATTAGTTGAGGATTAAGAAGAAAGATATGACGAAGATGGCATTCCGAATGAGGTATGAGCACTATGAGTTTTTGGTTATGCCATTTGGACTAACGAATGCCCCTACAACTTTCATGGATTTGATGAATCGAGTGTCACAACCCTATCTTGATAAGTTTGTAGTTGTATTTATTAATAACTTCTTGATCTATTGGAGGAGTTATGATGAGCACGAGAGGCATCTCAGGATTGTACTTCAAACTCTTCAGGAACAGAGATTGTATGTCAAGCTGAAGAAATGTGAGTTTTGGCTCGAAGAAATTATGTTTCTAGGACATGTTATTTCAATTGTTCCTAAGAAGATCGAGGCCGTTTTTAATTGGAGCCGACAGACGACAGCGATCAAGGTTCAGAGCTTTTTGGGAATGGTAGGCTACTATCGGAGGTTTGTGGACAATTTCTCTATAATTGCCATGTCGTTGACCAGTCTAACGCAGAAGGAAACTAAGTTTGTTTGGATGGAAGAATGTAAGCAAAGTTTCCAAAAGTTGAAGAATTGATTGACGAATGCCCCAATTTTGACAATTCCAAAAGGATCCGGTGGATTTATAGTTTACTGTGATGCTACCAAGACCGGATTGGGTTGTGTCTTAATGTAACACGGAAAGGTGATATGGGTCGAGGAAATTGAACACTAATGAAAGGAACTATCTGACTTATGATTTGGAATTGGCGGCGGTGATTTTTGTATTAAAGATTTGGCGGCATTATTTGTTTGGTAAAAAGTTTTTGGTATATTCAGACCATAAGAGTTTAAAATATCTGTTTTCTTAGAAGGAACTGAATATGAGGTAAAGGAGATGGATGGATTTTCTTAAGGACTACAATTGCGAGATTCAGTACCAACACGAGAAAGCTAATGTTGTGGCGGATGCCTTGAGTCGCCAAGCCAGTTTTGTGGCCAATTTGATGATCAAAGAGATGGAGATACTTGAATGTATGAGGCAATGTGACATTAAGAGGCATTCCCAGGGCAACCGGATGATTTTGTTATATTTTCATGTCCAACTAGAGATTTTGGAGAAAATTAAAGGAACTCAAATGAATGATTCATTTTCAGTGGACATGGCTGGAGATTTAAATTGGGACTCTAGAGCTGATTTTAGTATTCGGACTGATGGAATCATGATGTTCCGAGAACGGATATGTATACCGGACATTGGAGAGTTGAAAAAAGAGATTATGAATGAAGCTTATCGATCGAAGTACATTATACACCTGAGAATTAATAAAATGTACCAAAACTTGAAGAAAATGTTTTGGTAAAGAAATATGAAGAGAGAAATTGCAGCTTATATGGGTCGATATTTGATTTGTCAACAGTTAAGGGCCGAGCACAAGAAGAGTGTAACGTGGGTGACTTGTCAACATCACACAGGGTATAAGTGTAGCGTGGGTGACCAATGGAAAGTGTCGTACCGTGACATGATTCCTCTACTTCAAGAAAAATATGTACCCACACCATCAAATTAGAAGCTGCTTGCCCTTCACAATGATCTTACAGAAAAAAAAAAATTAAATTCCAAAAGACTTAGGGTCCTTTCTCCTCCCTCATGAAGATTATATCCCAATGATGCCTGCTATTATGCAGCCAATCACATTGCAATACATTTCAACTTGACATCACAAGCCAACAGTGCCATGTGGACATGAAATAACACCAGATACAACATAAACCCTGTATATGACACAGAACATAGTTTATGAGTACGGCACTTGCAGCCTAATCAAAGTCTTAATGTACAAGACTCCCACATCATAGGTATAGGGAGGTCAAATTTAACCCTATAATGAAAAGATGTGTTGTTTCTTGGTTTGAATCCATGACCTCCAACTCAAAGTCCAAGAATGGTTATACATTCCAACTGAAAATATGAAAAAGAGGGAGAATGAGAGAAATGTAGAGGAAATGGAAACAAATAGATAGACACATGCACGCACAGTGTGTCTCAAGTGTAGATATCACTAATAGAGAGGTGGGCAGGGGAAAAATTAAGAAATTAATTGAGAGGCTTCCCATCTCACCAAACCAAAAGCTAACCCTAGAACCTGACTTGAATCCACATCTGCATGCCTCTTGAAATTGACAATACCATAGACGATGGCATCCCTCATGGCAATTCCATGGCAAACTCGACTTCTTTGCTCCAACCTCCAACATATCTACATCAAACTCTATTTGCTAATATGGTTTTGTGCAAAGCCAACCACTGTTCAACCATACTTCTAGAGATACCTAGCCAATTTGGCTTTGTTGATAAGCTGGAGAACAGATCCGGACCCTCCTGACTCCTTTGGCTGATAGATAAAGCTCCAACTAATTGAAGGAATCATCACCTATCTTAAAAGGAAATCTCCCACTTTGTAACCCTTTTTCTATGTTTGCTGGAATAAGAGAGTAAAGAACACCATCTGAAACAAAATCAATTTGCCAGAATTTGTTATTTGCAAGCTGCCTGCCTTTTTATGGTGGCCCCTCAAAAGGCATTGTACTTCCAAGAAATCTTCCATATCTGAAAGAACTGTTTTCTATGCTATGACCCTTTCTTTGGGGGAGGGAATAAAATCCCAACGTATAGGGTTGTGGATTCAAATCCATGGCTTACCAGGTGAGTGGATAAATTCCACTAGTACAAGAATGCTCTGACTACCAAGACACATACTAGCAGTTTTCAAGAAGCATCTAAGGTTTAGATCAATTGCTCCTCCGCTTTGCCAGTCAAAAGAATAGACAATAATATTTTTCCCGTCCGTAAAGAATCAAAGTGTTGTCAGCAAAATGCAGGCAAGGAGTTGAGTTTCTTAATCCCACCTGTTTGGCCCACTGAAATCTCTCTTACCCAACACACAGATAAGAGCCTCACTAGACCACGGAAACAAGATGAGAGAGCAATGTGCTTGCTCACACCTTGAACTCTTGGTAGAATCTTCAGAATGTGCTTATCAAAAAAAAAAAAAAAGGTGACAAGCAAAGACAGAAAGAGGCCTGCAAAATCAGTTCAACTTCTCTATTTAGTTCCATAACCTAGCTGCATAAAAAGCATGACGAAGCCTTACCTACTGGTTCCACTCTGTTCGCCAATGCCACATGGCTGCTACAGCCATCTCTTGAGAACCCATCTTTCAAATGACAAGAGAAGGTTCTCACCCTAATTTCAATCATCAGCTGAACAGCTTCAAGCAGTACATTTGCTGTAAGCCGTCAGCATTAAAAAAAACATTGGGTCTGAATCATTAGTAGAAAGAAGTCTTTAATACTGAAGGCTGTCTGAAGTTTACAGCGCAGACAACATTCCCATAGATAACAAAATATGGCATGTAAACTGAACAGCTAGCAATGTTATGATCCAAACATCCAATTGATATCAACAGCATGGAAACCCCACGAAATATGTCTTTAAGGGTGTTCCAATGCATGAGACTTTCAGCATTGCCTACTCCAAGAAGAGTCAAATATACGCAACATTAACCTTGCATGCAAAAGAGGTGGTTCAAAGTTTGAACAAGTGACATTCAAGTCACGATGGAGCAACCTTACTTTTGCGTCGAAGCTCACCCTCCAGGAAATCAGGTTTGTGTATTAAATTTTACTAGAAAATAAAATATGTGCAACACAAAGGAATAGCCATATTAGTTCATGTTTAATACTCTTTCCTTCTGGAAATATTGAGAATTATTACTTTTCCTGGTGTAGAGCGAGGAGGACAGCCAGCTCGTCCATGCTAACAATACCATCCCCATTTCTGTCAGCTTCATTGAAAAGCTCCTCCTTCTAACAAAATAAAGGTATATTTGAAACATTTCAGAAAAGGCCAAGCCAACAGCAATTCAGGGTCAGCACCAAAGAGGCTAAAAAGAAAGGTGCAGAAGTCAATTGGTGAAACCTTGTCTATTGCCACTTGATTGCCAAATGCATCAATCAAGTCAGAGAACTCAGAGAATGACAGCTTTCCATCTTGATTATAGTCCTATAAAGAGATTAAAAACTCAAACTTCAAATCAAACGTATCAGAACCATAAAGAGAAATGAATTTTATAAAATAAAAGGAAAAATACTGAAAAATATTCTCAACTTCTCTCTTTTCCCAATTCAATTCTCAACTTCTATTTTTCCCAATTACATTCTCAACTTTTATTTTAGTACCAATTTTATACTATCAAAAAAAATAGAAAAAATTCATCAAATTCAATAAAATTAGATAACACTTGATATGTTGGTGATGAAAAAAAATCCAAAACAGATCTTCAATTTCTTGTGACTCCTTACAACTACCAATTAAGAATTTTCAGATGTACTCTTACTAGCAATGCATCAAAGATGCAGTCATCATATCCTAACTTTTAATACATTTTGAAGATTTTTTGCCCCACGTGCGTACTAATATATGACTCCGAATGTAGTCCATTTGGATTACAATTGACTTAGTATTCAATTGGTACTAAAATAAAATTGAGAATATAATTGGGCATATAAAAGTTGATAATATAATTGAGAAAACGAGAAACTTAAGAAAAAAATTTGATATATTTCCCTAAAATTACAGAACACATATCATGTCAATATTTCATTTTTACTAGAAATTTCAATCGAATTTGGCTTTCGGAGTGCACACATCAATGGAAAATATATCTATGAGACTACTTGCTCATTCATGCACATACTTGCTCCTGTCCTAAACTTCCATCAACTCAGATTAGTATTGTCACTTAATTAATCAAACCAATAAATCCCACACAGAATATGGAAAAAAATGTGTACTTTCAGATTGAATATTTATTATAAAACAAAAGTGCAAACTCCATTAAGAAACTTTTGTTTGCTAACACCCTACTTCAAGAATCATACAAAGTCAACGTTCTTTAATTAACTCATACCTTAAATCATCTTGCTATTTTCGTACCAAAATATGGCAGGGTAATAGATGAAAAAACATGTCCTATATGAGTGATGAAGCTCTAATCAATAATGTCCAAAAAGGAAACATTATGAAAAGATGACAACTGTTTTCAAACCCAACAACTTTTTCACCTTCCATTTTTTGGGAAGAGCTGATATTGTGGGTTAGATATCTCGACAACTGGATTTTCTTTTTTTTTTTTTGGTAACTTTTTTATGAGCAAGGTTTTCACATGGGGAAATATAATTGATGATAAAATTTGTTTTCTTTGCTGATCATGAGAACCAAGTTTTCCATGGCCATCTCAGAAAGAAGAGTTCAATATGAACATCCAACTAATTCCAATGTCAATCTTGTCTTTTAGGGTAATCCCAATATAACTTATTCAACTTGAAAATGTCAAGACTTCAGAGACACAGTCCACATGAATAGCTGCTAAATTCCTGAAAAAGGAAGGTAAAGGGAAATATAAGACATACCACAATAGAAAGTACCCGCCTAGCAAAATCCTTTTCTGTTTCTTCTGGATCCTACAACGCCCACCAACATATCATTCTATTGTCTATACATGAGATTCAAAATCTTCATAATAACAAACGAAATAACACACACCTCAATAAAACACGAAAAAGATAATTTCCCAACAATGATGTCCGGAGACGATGGATCCAAGAGATCAACTACCTCTAAATCAGAATCAGAATCCTGCAACATTATTACCTTGATACTTCACCAAGAAAGGCTAAGGAAATAACAAATAATTTGTTTTAGGAACATATGAAATGCTAGATCAAAAAACAGTTGTACTAATTGCATTGAGGTTGCTGCTCAGTGCAAGAGGCCACCGCATTGTAGAGCCCAGTGAGATAAAGAATTACCCACTCCTAACTCTGCATTACAAATAGGTTATTTTGTAGATTAAACCAGTCACCTCAAGTCAAAATGGATCAATCGTATCATTGCGTCAAGACCCACCCTCAATTGTATTCAATCCATTCCCAATAAAACTTATTTTAGCAATTAAAATCCAGGGCATAGTCATAGTGAAAAAGAAAAAGGAAAAGCCAGAAGAACAAACATACCATAAAAGACAGTAAAGCGAGTGAAGGCACACTTCATCGAAGACAAATCCACTGGAGTGCTAACTTACAATAGGTGAAGACACACTAGCACCCCTAACATATGACCCCCATCAAAGATTTCATTATCCAAATTAGCCCTCCAAGCTATGAATCTAAACATCTTCTGAATTTATAGTATCTTTCTTCACCGAATTGAGATTTCATTTGAAAATGCTTTAATTCTACATACGAGCCACTAATACAAGAACCAAACCCACTAATGACCGAATCAAGCCACAGCCTGGATCACAAATACACAGCCCAGCTTCACATGAAGGTCATGCCTTGCTGACATGTTCATTAGTAGTGGAGTACTTCCAACTGGTCAAAGCAAGATTTCTAACATGGTGAAGGCTCCTACGAATGATTGGCTTGACAACCCATTGCCCATAGATTGCACCCATGCATCAATTTGGCCAAGTCTCTATAAATCAGCCCCACATCTCCAAGGAGAAGGCATTGAAGTGAATTCCATTTGTAATGGAGTTTAATTCTCTTCAGAGTATTTGATCTTCTTGTTTCTTAATTGATGAGTTTAATTACCAAGGGGAGTAATTTGCAAGGAGATCAAGGTAACGTTGAGTGTGCCCCTTTCGACTTTGTACCACCCGTATTCTATGACAAAAATCACTGAGAGTCATATTTATTGTTAATCTCATGTTAAACTGCATCAACTAGCATCAGAGCACGCCATGACTAGAGGAATTAGAGGCCATGGAGGATACTATGCCATGGAGGAACTAGAGCACACAAAGATGTGGCAGTGTAATGCTGACCTAAAACAGTCTAATGACAATCTCCAACAAATGATGAGAGTATTCTTAGGAAAGCAACTAGAGACTCCAGAGAATCCACCTTTTTCCATCCCATCCAAAGCCCTCAAGTCCAATGGAGGAAACAGGATACGAGCTCTGCTTCTTCCAATAGGCTTGAATTGGAGTTCATTGCAACAAGCCATCACCATTAATTCCCTTACCAGGGTCCTCAAGAACATTGACAAAAGCATCCGAGTTGACATACCCGAATTCTTTAGGTAAATCAAGTCCAATGCTTACAGCAATTAAATCGCGGCATTAGACACTTTTTTCATTTGGAATGAGATGATCAAGATTAGAAGATGAAATTTGACACCACAAAGCAGCAAGGAGCAGTGATATTATGATGATAACACTATCAACAGTCATAGACTGACGAGGCTGCCCCTGAGTTAATATTGGGTCCTAGATACGACTCATTTTGGATGAGAAATATTTACCAATTGATCATCCTCAAATTCTCTACTGAAAATTCCACCTTTATAAGAAAATGTATGATCAAGATGCTTGAGTTACACAAAGGATTTTTACAAGTACTCGAGTCGAATTGATCTTCCGGAGATCAATAACTAACTCGTGGCACAATTCCTAAGCAAGCTAAAATCAACCATCCACGATGAGTTGGTCTTGCTTCACTTGACCAACCTAGAAGAACCTTTCTAGATAGCACTTAAGGCTGAAGGAAATTTGAAACAAAAGTGAACCAACCAAGCTACTTTTAGCCAAGTCACTAAGTAGCTGTCAAATGGAGGAAGGGTAAAGGAAGCTGCCAGTGGCAGCTTCGATAGCTAACTCCAACACAGGTCCTAAAAATGAGGAATCTTTTCGTTGTGGGAAAACAGTAAACCTCATTGAAGAAGCCAACCCTAATGACGAATTGGCTGAAGAGGAACCTGATTTCTAGGAAGAGGTATGTGAGCCAAACTATGATGCCAAACTCCTAGTGGTACAAAGGATGCTAAGTCCTAACTTTTTAAAGGAAGAGATGAGGAGGATTGGCTTTGAAATAACAATTTCCTTATATATGGAATGACTAATGGAAGAAGGTGCATTGTGATCATCGATCTCAGAAGATGTGCTAATCTAGTTTCCAAGAAGATGGTCGACAAGTTAAATCTAAGTGTGAAATTCATCAAAAACCATACAAGATTTTATGGTTGAAAAAGGGTGGCGATAAAGGCCTCAAAAAAAGATAAAATGGTTCAGTTCCCCATAGTAGAGTATGAAGATGAAGTTCAACTTGATGTTATCCAATGGATGTGTGACAAATCCTGTAAAGTACAGATCCTAAAATATTCTTTTAATGATAATTAATTAAATTAAGCTAATAAATTATTAAGATTGATTGAGGTTTTGGGTCAAATTAAGTTTCAAACCTGAATAAGGCTGAATGACATCTAACCAATGATTGACTCACACTCATACATATTTTGGATAGTAAGAACGCGCCTAAGGGATGCCTCTAGGTGCTCTTGCGCATTTTAGGTAGATCAGTTGAGCCCAACATGTGCCCTCATCAACCCATATGCGTTTTTGGGATAAACTATTGGCACTTGATGCACGCTTATTAGACGTTTGTGAGTGATACGGAGTATGCCTTAGCGTCTAGTCTGCGAGTCCAAAAAGTGGCATTCAGACCCATATATAAAGTTATATATAGACGGCCTATCTATAAATCTTAAATAATAGCATATGGCTTTTGGCTATGTAAAAACAATAATAATCTGGGTTTTGATATTCGTTATTTGTTGGTGAAGTCATCACCAATCATTAGTCCTCTATGTGTTTGTATGATTTTAGCATGTTTTATGTATTTACATATCTGACAAGTTTAACAGAGAAAATATAAATTTTGGCATGATTAAAATAATTGCATAGTTTGGTATACATTAAACATCAGTTTTGGATTACACATGATAAGTTTACGAAATGATGTTATTGGCTTTTCGGGTTTTGATTATATTATTATCCAACATATTTCTTTGATATATGTGAAAATTTATATTTATGGTATGCTAAACAGTTAACTCACTCTTACTTTTATTTTGCTGACCTTTCAAATTAAAGGGCTCGGGCTAACTTGCACGTGATCTGATTTGAAGGATGATTGTTTAGGAATTAGATTTAGGATATTGGAACAATTTGATATATTATTGTTTAGAAAAGAAACAATAATTTTAAATTTGTTAGTTTTTGTTAAATTGTTAATTGTTATAATTTAGGTAGCGACATTATTACTATGCTGATGTTACTAACGCACTTCCTTACGCGTGATTTGAGGTTACTTAAACGCTGGTGACGGAGCTACTTTTGGCTATGGCGTTTGACTCCAATGGTTTGAATCATTATTTTATTTTGGGTTGTTTAATGGTATTTAATTTACAGGTTCATGTCCCAATGAATGTTTTGGGATTTTTAATAAATGAAATAAACAATTGAATTTCGAGTTTTAAGGATTAAAATCTGATTTTAAAAAATTATCGATTAAGATATTAATAAATTAGATACTAGGCCTAGGGATGTGACATATCCTATTAGGACAACCATAGAAATACCATCGGAGGGTGAAACATGGCAGATACCTCAACACCAATTCACTGGTTTTGAGCAGCATCAAGTACCATCTCCAACCTTTGCGTCCCAACCCCACCACTTGAGAATCTAGCAACTTTCTCTCATTCAAAAGTTTCGAGGGAATTTCCAAGAAGGGATATAGGCTTACCATTTGTCGCCTAAGTGGCTAGCCCGAGGGAACCAAGCTCAATTCCTCGGTCCATGATCAAACTGCTGACTGAATATTCGAACATGGCTCCAAAAAAAAATACATAGCAAATGACCTTCGAAAAGGAATATCCAACATCGGAATGATTTCGTGCCAACGCAGCTTTACCAAACCTACCCCATATATAGAATGAGCCCTCGACAGCATGCTGATCTACAACGCCAAGTGACTAAAACTACTGAAGGGCTTTATTCAAGAGAGCCCCAGCCCATGCGCCGTACCCACCCTACTCACTGCTAAGAAAGATGATTCATAGAGGATAATCTAGGCGTCAACAAAATCACTTTTAATTACCGATTTTTGATTCCTTGTCGAGATGATATGCTCAATGTGTTACACAACCCACAAGTCATTTCCAAAATCAACTTATGGAGTAGGTACCACCAAATAAGAATTCAACTCAAAAGACGAATTAAAGACCACATTCCAAACTAGAGAAGGTCTCTATGGGAGGCTTGTTATGCCTTTCAGGTTTTAAAATGTCCTGCGCACTTTGATGATGAAGATGAACCAAGTCTTGAAGCCTTAAATCAACAAATTTGTGGTTGTATACTTTGACAACATCCTTATCTTTAGCACCAACCCACAACAGCACCTCGACCATTTGTAGCAAATGCTACAAGTGCGACAGCAAGAGAATCTCTGCCTAAACTTGAAAAAATGCTCATTCTCGAAAGACCAAGTGACATTCCTCGGTTATGTGGTTTCTTCTCAGGGCATTAAGATGGATGAAGAGAAGATATGTTCCATTGTCAAATGGCCTACTCTACTCATGGATTGGGTAATTCTTATCAACAGCTTATCCGGAATTTCGGTAGCATCATCACCCTGATTACAAATTGAACAAAGGGTGGACTAATTTCATGGCCCAAGTCCGCTAATGCAAGCTTTCGATTGATCAAATAGAAGCTAGTCAAGATATCTATCTCGGCTGTACCCGATTCCAGTGATATTTTCATGGTATAGTGTGACACCTCACACACAATAATACAAGTCATCCAAAGTCAACATGTGCACCCAATTTCATTCTTCAGTGAGAAACTAAATGATGAATAAAAAACTACTCAACAGATGACAAAGTGTTTCACACCATCATACAATCCTTACGATTCCAGAGGTGCTATTTGAACCATTGAGAATTCATCCTTTACTTTAATCACGAAGCTCTACAATTCCTTCACGCTCAAAAGAAACTCAACTCTCGGCATTCCAAATAGGTTTCTTTCCTCCAAGAATACTCTGTCATCTTAAAGCATAAATCCAAAGTAACAAACAAAGTAGTTGACATTCTTAGTCAAAAGACATATCTCCTTAAAACGCTTCTATGACTTAATCGGATTTGACTTGCTAACAAACAAGTACCAGACAAATCTTTATTCTTCCAAAGTGATCAAGGGGCTTGGCAAAATGAATGATGGCAAGTTCAACTACATATTTCCTTTTCAATGAAATCAATATGTTTGCCCAAGGGATCCCTACGCCAATATATCACAGGAAAACTATTTGGGGGAGGTTTGGTAGGACACTTTGGACGAGACAAAACCATAGTGTTGATGAAGGAAAAGTTCTACATGTACCCAGACGGAAAGGGATGTCATGTTAGCCAAGAATCATGCTCCTATTACTGGCAAAAATATGCGAGATATGCAAATATACTTATATATGTAATTGTATATATTGCTTCCTAGTTGAGAAAATATTGTTTATATAATATTTCCTAGTTTAGTAGATGACGCGTCCCCAGATCCGGATTACTGAATGAATTAGGGAGATACTTGATCTTCCCAATAGATTGAGCTGAAGTGGGTTCAGCCTTTGTTACTTTAAACTTAGATCCTGCATGCCAAACCGGCAAACAAGAAATCCAGAGAATGGCGGGACTCGCTCCTAAATTTTTATCCTCCAACGCCCAAATCAAAAATCTTTCTCAAGTAGATAAAAAAATAGAAGAATAAATGAGTAATACAAGGATGTATGTTTTGGGGAATTGAGTGTTTTCGGAGGGCTGAGCTCTGAGAAATGCACTTCGTTCGGGAGTGGCTTTAAGATCGAAGACTGAACTCCGGCGAGTGAGCTCTACTGGGGAGGGGTTTTGAGATGGAAGATTAAGCTCCAATGAGTGCGCTTAACTAGGAAGCAGCTTAGAGGAAGGAAGGCCTTCTTCGGAGAGAAGCTCTGGAGCTAGGGCTCGCGCTCTTTTTGCCGTCTCTCTTTCTCTCATTTAAAATTTTTTGATCATCTGAAAGCCCTCCATCTCTCCTTTTTTCTGTGGAGGAAGGGTCGCATTTACAGAATGAGAGTGCTGGCTAACTATCGTAGGGGCATTGATTGCCTCGTGATTTCTGACCCTCTGATGGAGACCATTCCCTACTTCCCTGACAGGCTACACTTTTTCAAGCAGTTGGGACGCGAATGACTGGCAGTCACATGGGCTTGTGTGCTGAACTGGGATTCTTGAGTGGGTATCACTGTGGGCCCGTCCAAATGGCAACTCTTATAGCCCATACCCTTTGGAAGCGAGGACCTTTCTCTAGGTAGCCACTTCCAGGGAGGTCTTCCTTGCAAGCCGGATCTTGGGCCGGCCCATGGCCTACCGAACCCATCAGTAGATATTATACATATTGTAGACTTGATTTTAGGATGTAATTAAGGATGACAATTGATTATTTAAATGAAAAGAAACTCCCAATAATGGGATTCAAACCAAAAAAAAAAAAAAAAAGCTTGACATTATAGTAGAGCTATAAACTCAAAATCCTATTCATGGTTACCTACGTTGAAAGACTTTTCTTTCTCTTGGCTTCGATTTAGTTTTTCTTTTCTTCACGATTCAATCTGTGACTCTGGGCATGATCAGCAAGACCAATAAGTCAATCATTTTTGAGTTCTTAGTTTTTTGATCTAAGCTCTACTTCATTTCAAAAGTCATCTCAACATTTGCTTCATTCATTGTCTAAGTTATCTTAGCTGGGATTTGGGGATACTGCTTCCTTTTCAAGTACTTTCATCTTCGCTTTAGTGAGATTGTTTCGTCTGCTAATGTACTGCTCCATATTCTTTGCAAATTACTTTCTAATCCGGAACTTAACTCGTTGCATGTGTACATTTAGGGAAATCTTATTTCTACTTAAACTTGCACAAGGTCATCACATGGCTTGAGAGTGGACTTTATTTCTCTCTCAATTTCTTCTTGCAAGGCAGCAGCAGTGTTCTCTCTCTCTCTCCCTCCCCTTTGCTAGGCAAATACACATATGTAAGAAAAAGGAATACTATTATGTCGGTTGAGAATTCTATTATTAAATTTAATGAAAAATTCTATTGTACTTCAGAAATTCAATTCAAAGATTTATGGGGAAAGGTGGATGGCTCAACTAAAGCCCCTATTAATTCCAAAGAATTTAGTTCCTAGGATAGTGAGGATCCACGAATTGTTTCCCTGACTGTTAACTTCTTTTAAGCCACATATTGTTAACAATCTCCATTTGTCTTCAACTACTAAAGAGATATGGGAATACCGTTGGCAAACTCATTATCAAGATAATTTCGCCCAAAATTTTCAATTGGAGTTAGACATCGCAAATTATCAACAAGGAATCTCTCCATTGAACTATTATATTCATGCTTCCTTGATTTATGGAGCGATTATGTTATTAGTACAATCTAGAATTCCCAAATAAGCCTTAGTGGAACCACAAGAGATTCATTCTAAGAGCAAACGAGATAAATTTTTGATGAAGCTCAGACCTGAGTCTGAGTGCTTCAGCAACTTGTACCTTCCTTTGATGTTTATCTAGGGGAACAATTGTGTGAAGAACTGCATCTCGCCTCTCAACATGGCCCCACTAAAGATGTTGTTCATAATAAGATAGTCAACATAGTCAGTGCAGCTTAAGGCAAAGGGTAATATAAATCTTCACCGCAGTGTTACAATTGCAACGAATTTCAGCACATTGCAAAGCATTGCAGCAAGAAATTCTACAATTATAGTAAAAAGGAAGGGCACATCATCAAAGGCTTTTGTGTGCAACCCCAAAATTGAGCTGCTCCTACTTTTTATACTAATGTGCAATCCAATATGGGGATTGCTATAGCTAACCCATCTAATGTCCCAGGACCTTTAACTGTGACAGTCAACCAAACTCAACAGAACTATTTCAGCATTCTTGGTCCCCAAGGCAAGAACAAGGGTCTTATCCCTCCATGATTATAAACTTTGCAACTTCCAATCACATGATTAACCCTACATAATATTCATAAATAAGTTAGGGAACAACATATACGTATAGCTGATGGTAGTATTCTTTCTAATACTGCAATCGGAGATCTTGGGACTTCTTTTACAGATGTATTTGTTTCTCTTATTTTATCTAGCAATTTAGTTTTTATAGGCCAATTAGTGGACAATAATTGTGCAATTCACTTTTATCGTGATGGTTGTCATGTACAGGATCAAGTATCGAGACAGGTGATAGCAAAGAGACCTAAAGTGGGACATCTTTTTTCTCTTCAGCCATTTTCCATTTCTCGTTCTAATTTTGTTAATTGTTTAGCTATTACTCATGATAGCCATTTGTGACATAAGAAATTAGAACATCCCAATTCAGTTATTTTAGCACACCTTATGAAACGGCATTATTTGAGTAATTTGAATAATATTTTTTTTGTACGCCTTGTAAACTTTGCACAAGTAAATCTCTACCATTTCCTTCATGTGGTAGGTGGGCTTTTATATGTTTCGAGACTATCATATTGATGTATGAGAAATGAGTCATATCCTTTCCTATGCTCAGTTTTTATATTTTGTAACATTTATTGGTAATTATAACTGATTTACTTGGATCTATTTTCTTTGAACTAAAGTTGAGGTATTTTCTATCTTCTAAAACTTAGTTGCCTATGTGGACAACTGAAAATATAATTTTCTACATAAATTAAAATCTTAAGTTATGATTAGAGGGAGAATAACAGTCTCATAATTTTAAATCTTTCCTACAACAAAACGGTATTATCTCTTAGCACTCATATCTCTATACTCAAGAAAATGGCGTCTTTGAGCTTCAAAATCAACATCTTTTGGACTTTGTTAATACCTCAATGCTTGGATCTTTAATTCCTACGAGATATGGGTAGAAGTCTTATCTATGGCGATGTATCTGATTAATCATCTATGATCTCCAATGTCACATTTTGATTCCCTATATTATCAGTTATTTAATATGCCCCTCAACAATGATTAACTGTATATTTTTTGATGTGTTTATTTTGTTCACTTACCTTTCACTGAACGTCGCAAGCTCTGTTATTCAAGCTGTTCAGTGTGTTTTCTCAACTATGGTAATTCCCATAAAGAGAATTTGTGTTGACAAACATCTTACTTCTTGAAATGCAATTTTCATTGAAAATTAGTGCTCCTTTCCATTTCAAGTCAATCATGTTTCCTCTTCTACTGTGCTTCATTTATTTGATAATAAATATTGTCCAGTTAATCATTTTAAACTAGGTCTTGTGTACCAGCAACATCAACCACTACCTCTTCCTACCCTTGACACACCACCTAATCTTGATCCTCGTGGATGGATTTCATGCCCCTGATACGTATAGATTTTCTCATTTGGCTCATCAAGCTACCATTGATAATTTTGTGCCTAAGTCTTACTCACAGGCATCTAATTATGGATGCTGGAGCTAGCTATGCAAGAATAACTTCAAGCTCTTCAGGAAAATGACACTTATATTGTCTCTTGTCCTCTTAGAGTAAAGTTAAACATATTGGATGCAAATAGGTATTTACTATAAAATTAAAAGCTGATGGTTCTATTGAAAGATACAAAGCTCCATTGGCGGCTCTTGGCAATCGATAGGAGCATGGCATTGATTATAAGGAAGCATTTAGGGCCATTACTCAGATGACTACCGTACGCACGGTCATTGATATTACCGCCTAAAAAGGGTGAATGCTTTGTCAAATGGAAGTGAAGAATGAATTCTACATGGTGATCTAAAAGAAGAAATCATTATGACTCTTGGCATGTTTTCTTCCAATTCTAATGAGGTTTGCCACTTAAAACAATTTATGTATGGTTTGAAGCAGACACCACAAGCCTAGTTTGAGAAGTTCTGTATTATTATTTTAGATTTCCAAATTACTCAGAGTCAATATAATTCATTTCTTTCCTATCGTTCAAGTGCTACTTAGACTATCATTCTCTTTGTCAAAGTCAATATTATGATTACAAGATCTGATCCTCAGATGATTGCTCAGTTCTAACAGTGCCATAAATCTTCATTTCATATAAAAAATCTTGGTTCTTTACAATATTTTATTGGACTAAATATTGCCCCACTAGCATATCATTACATTAGAATAAGTATACCAGTATTGGTAAAAGCTTTAGGAGAGCTAAGGTGATAGCACTCCATGTTACCCCAAGTGCTAAGCGCTCGCACAAAAAAAGTAAGGCGCTAATTGAAATATAAATATAAGTCTACAAGTCATGTAAAAAAATATTAATAAATTCTCAAACAACTAAAAGTAATAATTCTTATACATAAATAAGCGTCACGTCATTACATGTAACGCAATCAATAGAAGCACTAGTATACAATATGTATCTTCTAATACACACAATCCTAATATGCACTAATTCTAATCATCATTAAAATATACCACATTATCATTATCATCATTAAATAAGCCCTCATCAAATTTATCATATGCTTTATAGCAATTAACTTATTACTCTAGAACACGGAGGTCTTGCACATGCTTTCTAGAACTCGAAGCCTTCGCTTTCAATTGAAATTTGGTGTTTGTGACCACAACCAAAAGTAAAGATGTGCGAATTGTGATGATGAAAGGCCATATGAATTTAAAATAAGTACAAAATTGTACATTTTTTTAAAAAATTATCGAGATTTTAGCAAAACTAACAAAACAATTATTTTATAAAAAGCAAGCACCTAAGACCTATTCTCCTTATTTCAAGTGCTAGCCTCTCGCCTTCCATTTCACCTTGCCAGGAGATGAACCAATGCTCACCCTTGCCTTGCCCAAGCACCTAGAACACCTTTTACAACACTACCAAACTTCATGACAACAAATCCATCCTTATGCCTATGGAAGTCAATTTGAAGCTACATAGAGATTTTGAATTATTTGACTATTTATATCCTGAAATCTCTTTTGTTGTTCAACAATTTATTTAGTTCATGCAACATCTTTGCTAGTTTCATATGGCTGCTATCAAGTGTCTTCCTAGCTATCTCGGAGGTACATCTAAGTCACATAGTATTGTTTTTCCCTAGGACCTTATTCACAGATTAGGTTGGGTGAGTAGATATTCGTTCCACTATTAATAGATGGCATATATTTATTAGTGATGATCATATTGCTTGAAAGAGTAAGAAGCAAGATAGAGTCTCGAAGTCTTCCGCTGAAACTTCAACTTCTTGTTCTGAACTTGAATGCCTTCATGGATTATTAGGCAAGATTGGCATCCTTCAAAATATTCCAACTGCACTTCATGCTAATAATATGAGTGATATTTGAATTGGTATAAATCTGGTATTTCTTGAGCGCACCAAACACATTGAAATGGATTGTCATTTTATATGTGAAGCACTTGTCTAATATGTGACTACACTTTCTCCTATTTTCACAAAGCACTAAACTGATAATATCTTTATAAATACACTATTAGGTTGTCGTCATTAATTCATAATTGATAAATTGATAATTCTTGATTGCCCAGTGTCAATTTGAGAGTGATATTTGGTGAAAATCATGCCCCTATTATCGGCAAGAATATGTGAGATATGCAAATATAATTACACACGTAATTGTATATGATATTTCTTAGTTTAGATATTGTATGGATTACAGACTTGATTTTAGGATGTAACTAAGGGTGGTATTTTATTATTTAAATGAGAAGAAACTTTTATCAATCAGTATTTAGACAAAATCAAATTGATAGATCAACAGTTTCATCAAGCAATGTATCACTTGTCAATGAGAAATAGTGCAACAAGTCAACCGGGGTTTCTACGAGGCCACTCTTGGTTCCCAGTCGATCATGTGAGGACCTCAAAATGGATTTTGTTGTTGGCCTTCCCAAGACCCGAGATGGAAGCGACTCAATCTTTATGGCGGTTGATCAATTTCCTAAGATGAAATACTTTATTCCTTACAAGAACACCACATACACATCTTATGTGGCTCATCTCTTCACCAAACAAGTAGTTCGACCACATGGCATACCAAAGACCATCAAGTTTGATAGCATTATGCATTTCATGAGTCATTTCTAGAGTACACTTTGGAGCCTTTTGCAAATGAAACTACAATTTTTTAGTACGTATCACTCTCAAACTAATGGACAAACTACGATGATCAATAGCTTACTTAGGGACTTATTATAGAGCCTAACCGGCTATCACCCCAATAATTGGAATTTTGTCCTATCGCAAGCAGAGTTTGCTTACAACTTTCAAAGTAATGGTCGACAAAACTATTAGCCTTTGAGATCAGCTATGGTAGGAACCCAAGCTACATGCTTGATCAGATTCCCGGCCCCAACAACACCCAAAACTACAAGGAGGTGGAAGAACTGCTTCCCACATCCAAGACCTACATGACAAAGTAACGGATAAACTAATTTATTCCAGAGATGTCACTAATGTCCATAGGCTTAGCGTAGAGTTTCAAGAAGCTGACCTCCTAATGACAAGGAGCAATTCCCCACAAGCACATATGGTAAGCTTGAGGACCGAAAGTTCGGCCCATGCCAAATCCGCAAGAAAATTGGGCCAAACGCTTATCAAATTGAACTCCCAGAAGGGCTAGGAATCAGTCCTACTTTCAAGTGGCGTTTGGCTAAAAGGAATGAAAATTCTATTCTCTCATTATTCCCAGAGGAATAAATATTCCTCCGTTTGGTTACAATTTAACCGGAAATAAATGTTCCCATTGGAATATTTATTTCCATATATCTGGGAATAACTATTCCCACATTTCATTAGGAAATAGTTATTCTCACATATATGGAAATAACTTTTCACATTTATTATTATTATTATTATTATTATTATTATTATTATTATTATTATTATTATTATTCACACCTTATTCCTTATATTATTCCACAAATCAAATAATGGAATACTAATTCTCACCTTATTCTATTTCAACAACCAAATATAGGAATAATAATTCTAACTCTATTTTCATCATATTCTATTCCCTGGGAATAACTATTCTATTCCCACCTTATTCCATTCCAACAATCAGACATACCATCAAGTCATCAATATCCAACCGTTCCATGGGAATGTTGATTTGGCCACATCTCCAGCGATCCTTCTAATCCAAGCAAGTGTCAATGAATGCCATAGCCTCAAACTTCTTGGCATTGGTTTAAACCACAAACATGGCCTATCTAAAATGCAGGATCAAAGCTACTTATCTCTGACCCTTCCAACATCACAATGTGAGAGTCTCGTGCACCAAACAACCCTTATTACTCTACATAATTAATGTCTTCTTGGCATAATATTTTGTTCCTTGAGAGCTTTTCATGCTCTCACGAAGAGCTCTCTGTCATTATACATATTTCTCTTCAATATAAAATATTTTATATAAAGGTAAGCACCGACTCAAGGGTAAGGTTGATTCATTGAGGCCTACAAGTTGCAAGTCCAAGCTACTAAAAGCACCTCTGAAATGCAAGGATAAGGTTATCGACATCTTGATCCTCCTCAAAGCCCACAATGCAAAAGCCTCATGCACTGAGTTGCTATTTAAAAGATACCCATAACTAAATGCATCATAAATTCCATGACTTACCTTGGCTAGAAACTCAAGGACATTGATTTCACAGTAGCCAACAAGATTGTTCTCGGATAGTATGTTGGTCTGCAACACATAGAATATTGATGTGTCAGTCGCAATTAGTTGTAATTTGAAAGGAATATCTCTAAATGATTAAAACAAATAGTAGTTCAACTCGTAAATATTAAATCCAGAAAAAAAAGAAAAACCATCACTTATATTAGCACTTTGTAATTAAGGACCACGTTAAAATTACCTACAATCACCCATAAATCATGCAAGGGAAAAGGAAAAAAACGAGAAAGAAGAAATCAGCTAAAAACATTCAATAGATTTACTCAAATGATCATCATCAACATGGGCCATCACACTGTTCGTGGCTGTAGACTGTACCTTTGATAGTTCAGCAAAACCACCAAAATGTAATGCAAAATGGATTGCTGTGTTTGTCACTGATTCCGAATTGTAGCATGTTATGTTTAACCATCACATTGATCAAGGCAAAGGCATTCATAATATGGACACAGCAGCTATATTGTCCTATTTCCTGCCTTTAAACATGGAAAGCTTGCATACTTGCTAGGTACTAAAGACCATGCTTACAAGCACCAACATTGTCAACATTTATCTATGAATATTCATCTGATTCTTCATCAAACAGTTCTCTGAACTCAATCATTCAACATTTAAACATGACTAGAAAGGCATGCGCACATCAAGCAGCATTCATATACCTCATATACAGATATTCTCGCAACATGAGGCCCATTGCTTTCCAAAAGAACTTTCTTTTCCTGCAAAAAAAAAAAAATTATAGATCAAGATAGATCAAGGTTAAGGGACAAACAGGATCAAAATTTTGTGATAAAAAGGAAGATTTTATTAAGGTAGAGAATACATGAGAAAAAAAGAGGAATTAAAGGTACAAAAAATAAAGATCAGATGTAGGAACAAGATAGCATTCCAACAACTTAACAAATTTTTCCCTAAACTTGAGAGTAAAAAGACACTCAAACATCCCCACACATATGTCTGGCCAACAAGATAATTTTATAGTTTTACATCCAAATCCAGCAGTGACAAAAGAAAGTTTGATTCCTCTTCAAAATAATGGATTTAATAGCAAGAATAGCACATTTCGAGCCCTTGTCCCTTTTGCTTCTTCCATATCTCCCCATGCTTCATAGGAGAAAAATTCCACAAGCATTCAAGGCCAGTAGAAAAACATTTCCAATATTTCTCATCTTCAAGTAATAAGGGTAAGGCCGCAAGGATATTTTAATAAAAGAGAGCAGAAGACTGGAGATTTCAATGAGCCTTAGCACAACAATAAGGTTTATCTATTGTAATTACCTAAAAAAGGGTTCATCCGTTATAACATCAAGATCAAAGGTTCAAACTATGGAAATAGTCTCACTGTAATGCAAGAAAAAGGTTGCATATAATCGATCTTCCCTGGAGCATGTAATACAAGAAGCCTTGTGCACTAGACCACCCTACAAAAGATTGGAGATTTCAAGACAATACATACAAGGATCTCAGTTGCTACTAGTGAGAGAGGTGAAAGAGAGCTCCAACGGCTTCACTGTTCTATTAGTAATGACATGAGGAAGATTGCATCTTGGGGGGTTTCTTCGAGCTTTACTCTATAGCCATTTTTCTTAGGTCTTTCATTAAGGCTGTTTCTATATATTTTTTTCTGGCTTTTGGGACTTCTTGAAAAGTTCTTTCTTGGGATCTCTCTTGCCTTCCACTATGATTTTATTCTTCATTTTTATTTGTGATGGTGAATTTTGTTTTTCTTTTTTCATTTAAGGAGATGGATTTGTCTCGATCGATGCATTTTTGGTATGGACTAGGTCCTCTCCAATTAGGTGGTAATTAGACACTGTTCAATTACCACATCACAACTAACCTTCCAATATTTATTGGCAGCCACACTGCCATGTCATCATCGATATCCAAAATCACTATGATCTAGTCTTCAAAGCATCCAGACAGAAATAATTAGCCAATGTCCAATTGCCACTTAATTGCAGAGGCTAGCAATCCTCTGCGTGTCACCCCTCCCCCCTTGGGACATATTCTTTAAAGTGTGGCCTACATCAAGATTAATCACCAAGAAATCTTGAACTTGAACTTATACAAATATAGTCCATACAAAGTAGTAGATTTTAATCTTCTATACTCTAAATTCTCACCTTTATGTGTAATAGTCAACCTATTCAGTAGTGTTGAAGCAGAAAGTATGATTCGTATTATTATCAAGATATATAGGTGTTGCCACAGCTATATCACTTGAGATTCCTATGCATGTAGAAATGGCATTTTGCCCCACCTCATCACAGATGGGGCGAAGCATTCCCATTATAATGGTAGAAAAGAAGGGGATTTTCATTCTTAATGGAAAGGATCATGGGTGTCAAAAGTATACACCAGCCATGACAAAAAACCTACATGGAAATTGTTGGCATCGGATGGGGGGTTTAATGTGTTTAAAAATCAAGCAAACTCACCTCACACAATAATTCTATTGATTAAATTAGTCAAACATATTATCGAATGATCTCCTGAACATTTTCAATCCTGAACAATTCTTCCATCAAGTCCTATACACTTTGTTCAACCTATCAATCAGATATATTATACATAATTCATTTGGATTTATAGGATATCATTATTTATATATTTATATATTTATATATTTACCTTACTTAAGTAATTTTAATTTGTTGTAATTTATTACGATTGTTACAATTAGAGTAGTAATTTAGGAAAATGTAGGATTGTAATATGCTAAAATTAAAAAAAGAGAGAATATTTTTTTAATGAGAAGAAACTCTCAATTGAAAGACATTTAAATTAATTCTGACATGGTATCAAAGATATTACCTTTAAACCTTCAATTCTAAATCTCTGTTTTGATCCCTTTTGGTTTTCTTCAGTGACTTATTGAAATTATAGTCCTGATTCTATGTTTTTCTCAATTGAGTCTCAAATATTCAATTTCATCGATCTCACAAGCCGTTTCAAATTATATTGGTACAAGCATTTTTTCACTTTGGAACCACTTCAAGAATAATCGAACAAAGGCTTGCAGCACTGTACATCTTCTAGGTCTATCGACTTCTCTCTCAACATCGAGTTTGAGAAGTTCTTTAACTTACCTCACATAAAGAAGTATCCCTTGTGAGTTTTGTAATTCGCTCACTATTATTTGGTTATCATCATTGTTGTCTTCAATTTGCATCTTCAAGTGTCGTCTTCATAAGGATCCTTGTTCACCGAAACCCTGACCATTGAAGTGTTCGCCATTTTAATTGTGGTCATCGAAAGGCGAAATCTTATCAATTTCCTGTATTAGAAAAGATTTTCTAGATTTTGTTTGCTTATTCAAGAAATGATGGTTTCTAATTTCATGCACGAGGGCCTCTATTCCACATCTCTTGGTTTCATTAGCCTTGCGACAAATTTAAGGGTACCAAGTGACCTAGAGTGCCTGTTCAAACTATTCTATAGTCAATGTATGAATTTCTCTTGCAAATAACTTAAAATGTTGGATGTAATCTATTTTAATTAAAAAAAATTACTCCATTTAGGAGTTTCAAAGTGTTTGTAAAGGGAAAGGAACTTTAGAGTCATTTAGATAGCTCAACTACAGACCAACAAAAACAAATAACTTAATCAATGAGAGAATAAGGGTACTCATATTGTGCTATAGTTGCTGAGATCTATTAAACCACAAATGGTAAATAACCTTGATCCTTCAAAACTTGCTAAAAATATGTAAGACTATCTCCGATATATCTATAGTCAAGAAAATAATACTCAAAATTTTCGATTGGAATTAGATATTGCAAACTTCAAACAATGATATTTTTGTCAAATAATTCTATACCAAATTCCTTGATTTATGGAGTGAATATACTAAGATTTTCATTCTAAAATTTCTAAGGATGTACTTGTGGCACAGCAAGAAATTCACGTGAAAAGTCTAAAAGATGAGTGTATAATGAAACTTACAATCATATTCCATCTCTTAATGCCTGCTTGGAAAAAATCTTCGAGAAGAGAGATGCCTAGAAACTTTGATTAGTACGACACAAGATACGATACTTTCTAAGTTGGTTAACTTGACATATGCTACTCAGAGGCAAGGAAAGTTCAAATCTCAGATCCAATGCTATAATTGTAAGGAGTATGGGCATATTATAAAGAATCGCTGTCAAAAATTCTGCAATTATTGTAAAAAGGAGGAGTACGTTATTAAAGATTATAGTATTCAACCTCAAAATAGACAGGCTCAGGCCTTTCACACTGTTATCCACCCTAATTTAGCAAGTGTGCCAACCCTTCCAGTTCAAACATCTACTATTCCTTCACCTTCTTCATTCCCAAGATGGTACAACAAATGATAGTTTCTACTTTCTCTGCTATTGGACTACAAGATAAGTAGAAATTGCTTACTTCTTTTTGGTTACTTGATTCAGAAGCATCAAATCATATGACAAGTAATACATATTCTATACATATTATTCGTAAGTACGAGGGTGAGTAATATATTCATGTAGTCAATGGAAATTCTCTTACCATCACTACAATAATTCGGAATCCATCTTTGATAATATTTTTGTATCTCCAGAATTATCTAAGAGTTTGATTTCTATTAGACAATTAATTGACAATAATTATGAAATTCTCTTTGATCATAACGGTTGTCTTGTACAAGATCAAGCGTCAAGCAAAGTAATTGCATAGGGGCCTAAAGTAAGACGTTTATTTCCTCTCAAATTTCCTATTCCTACTCTCATTTCTTTTACTTGTACTATTGTCACTAATAATAGCAAGGTAAAGCATAAAAAATTGAGACACCCCAATTCTAGCATTTTGAGTTATCTTATGAGACATGGCCATTTAGGCAATAAAATTCATTTCTTTCTAAGCCAAAAAAATGTACTTTTAAATTTGGTAAAAGTAAGGCATTATCTTCTTTTTTGTATGGTAGCTATGCGTCCACGAGTTTTGAAATTGTTTATACCGATGTTTGGAAAATGAGTCAAATTATTTCTCATGCTAACTACAAATACTTTGTGACACTCATTAATTACTATAGCCACTTCACTTGCGTATACTTTTCTCAATCTAAAGATGAAGTATTTTCGGTATTTCAAACCTTTATTACTTATATCAAAACACAATTCTTGATAAATATTAAATTTTACGTTTCAACTCTAGGGGGAATATATGTCCAAAGCCTTTTGAGATTATCTAAACACAAAATGTACTCTATCTCAATGTTCTTGTCCTTACACTCCCCAACAAAATCGGGGTCACTGAACGTAAAAACCATCATTTTCTATATGTTATTTATATCTTGTTAATCGAATCATTTGTACCTCGTAAATATTAGATAGAGATTTTATCTACAGTTATAGGTAGAGATTTTATCTACAGTTATAAATCTGATTAATCACTTACCCTCACAAATCTTGAATTACGATTCCCCGTACTATCATTTGTCCAGAATTTTACTTGACTACCATTCTATACATTCATTTGGCTATATCTATTTTCTTCACTTGCCTCCAATTGAACATCACAAACTTACACCTTAATTTGCTAAGTATGCATTTCTTGGACATAGCAATACACAAAAAATTTGTCAGTTTTGATACCAATGCTAACAAATTTTGTATTTCTCACCATGTATCTTCTTTAAAAATATATATTACTTCTAAACTCATATCATATAGAAATCCACTTCCACCATTCTTCCGACTTTTGATGACTAGTTTGATTCAAATCACCAATTTAAACTTGGACTTATGTATCAAAAACATGCTCCACATCCTCTTATTGATCCGGAATCGATGTTTGACTTAGCTATACTTCAAACTCAATAGTCTACTTAGATTACTCGTCCTCCTAATAAGTATGGTCTCTCATACAGGTCCTCAGACAGCTTTGGATAGCACTTTTGTATCTTACACCTTTATCTTACTCTCAAACCTCAACTCAAAAGTGTTAGCAACAACCTATATAAGATAAGCTTCAAGCTCTTCAAAACAACCATAGTTCGGATATTATATAATGTGCCTTTGAAATTAAATCTATTGGATGTAAATGAGTTTATACAATTAAATTATGACCTGACAGCTCCATCGACAAATATAAAGTTCGCTTGGTGGCACCTAATAATCACCAAAAGTATAGTCATGAATAAGAGGAAACCTTTGTGCCAGTGTCCAAAATAACTACCGTGCTTACTAATGTGGTCATTGCTAATTCAAAAGGATGGCTACTTCGATAGATGAATGTAAAGAATACATTCTTATATGGGGATCTATAGGAAAAAGCTTACATAACTCCACCTCCCGGCATGTTCACTCATTACTCCTTTAAAGTGTGTAAGTTAAATTGTTCTTTATATGGTTTAAAGAGGGCACCACGAGCTAAGTTTTTAAAATTTTGTACTTGTCTTATTGAATTTGATTTCAATTACAATCAATCTTACATTTTTCTTCACAAGACCTCTACTGGAATTGTTATACTTCTTATCTATGTGGATGATATTGCTATAACTAGATTTGATTCTCAATTGATTGAGCAATTTCAATATCACCTACAAATATTGTTTCAGATGAAAAATCTTGATTTGCTACAGTATTTTCTTGGTCTAAAAATATAACTTACTCCTATTAGCAATCTTATGCACCAACACAAGTATACACGAAAGCTTATTATGTTGACTGGTCTTCAAGATGAAAATTCTATTCTTACACCTATGGAAGTTAATTTAAAGCTCCGACAGGAGGAATGAGACTTATTAACTAATCCATATATGTATCAGAAATTGGTAAGAAGTTTAAATTACTTATCAATTACTTGACCTAATATCTCTTTTGCAATCTAACTAGTAAGTTAGTTTAGGTGAATACCCCAACATTCACACTTTGCAACAATACAAATCATTTGTTACCTAAAGGGTACTTCCAGTAAAGACTACTTTTTTTTCAACTAAGAATTCCTTCCATTTAAAGTGATTCAATGATGCTGATTGGACAGATTTACCTACTACTTGTCATTCCATTACTAGATGGTGCATATTTATTGATAATACTCTTATTTCATAGAACTGTACTAAATCTTTAACTTTCTTGGAAATTATTTACTTACAGGGCTTATTAGGGAAACTTGGCATTCTCCAACTTAATTCAACTGCCCCTTATGCCAATAATATTAGCACTATTTAGATTGTCACCAATTTTGTCATTCATGAAAGCACAAAATATGTTAAGATCAATCATTACTACACCCGTATAGCACTTGATCAATATGTGATCACTCTTCCTCACATCTCTAACTATCTTCAAACAGCAGATATTTTTACTAAAGCTCTCTTGCCACATTGATATCAATTCATGGTTAACAAATTGATACTTCTTGATCGGCTAGCATCAATTTAGGGGGATATCATTCAAATATAATATACATGATTCATTTGGATTTGTAGGATATCCTTATTTATATATTATATATATTTACGTTAATTAGGTGATTTTAATTTTTTATAATTGATTATGAATATTATAATTAGGTCTGTAATTCAACAATGTGTAGGATTGTAATATGCTATAATAAGGAAAAGAAGCATTCTATTTAATCAGAAAAAACTCTCAATTGAGAGGCATCCAGACCAATTCTAATACAACCAAATATCCATCAAAAAGTAAAATAAATCACCTTTGACGAGAAAACAATTGCAGAAACAGCTCAACACTCTCTCCACCTTTTTCCAAAATTTATTCCATAAAGCAAAACTAGTCAGAAAAAGGCTTATTATCCACCCTAGATTTAACCCCATCAATAGCCTTAAAAGAGAAAGGAAAGAAACTTCTCTCGGACCCGAAAATTTCAAAATATTTTTTGATGACACTAGCCAATCTTTAATTGAGTGCATCTTTCATCAGCATCCACTAACAAAGTCCCATCCATTATTTCAATCTTTTTCTCTTTTAAAATAGATCCGTCAAGTTGGATGAGTACTTCTCTTGAGAGCTAATCTGATATGAATGTAGGGCTTAATGAGGGAATACGAAGGGCCACTAATTCAATTATTAGAGTTAACACTTACAGGAGAAAAACGCTCCAGTTTTCCACCCTCAAATAAGGCCAAACGGTCAATTGACACCAGGTCGGCACACCAAATATGCCAAATTAGTCCTTTGTATTAAAACATCTATTTTGTTACCTTCTGCCCCTTTCAAATTTTAATGGGTCATTGATGATATATATGACTTCCGATTTTAGCTGCTCCTTGTATATC
Organism: Nepenthes gracilis; assembly: GCA_033239525.1. Taxonomy (NCBI): domain Eukaryota; kingdom Viridiplantae; phylum Streptophyta; class Magnoliopsida; order Caryophyllales; family Nepenthaceae; genus Nepenthes; species Nepenthes gracilis. The sequence continues at coordinate 831,482 of BSYO01000010.1, forward strand.
AATAAACAGAGAATAAGACTATAATCAAATGACAACAAAATGTACATTCAATCTCATCGTTGATTAACTTTAGCATGGTTAACCATATTCACAAAAAGAAGAGGCATGCACTTGCTATAATTATTATGTCAACTATTTAATCGTATTTGCAATGTCTCCCAAGAATATGACCCCATAACAGGAGAAAAGGGATTGGGCATATAAAGACATGGTTAGTAAAACCATCTACTATTCTATCACTACCGCCCTTGGAAACCGAGCATCTGATCTAAACAAATCATAAATCATTAAATGACCTGATAATTCATTGATCCAAAATCCGTAAGCTAAAAAATTGAAAACAAGTTCTACAAAAAATTCCAGGGTACAGCAAGACAACTCCACTAAAACTTGACGATATTATTGATACTTGAATGCTGTCTGTGGTTGGCATCCATATGAACAAAAACATATCTCGCTGATCAAACAAGAATGGTTGCAAGTTAAAATTCTTATGGCATGTACAAGAAAGTGTTGACCATGTTTGATATCTTATAGAATCCGCATAAACTAATAAATAACATGAGCCAAATCAAAGAGAAGAATTCTTCAAGATCACTTACAGCGTTCCAAACCGGCTTGTCTGTGCTGCATCAGAAGCATAGCAGAATCAACATAAATTAGAAACAATGCAAAAGGTACTAAAGACAAAATATTCTCGACAATTTAGACTGAGTGCGAATAAGTTTTTACATGACAACATCCCCAGTGCACTACAGTTGTACTGGCAACGTTCAGCTGCTATTAATTGTCTCAAGTGTTACGGCACGGATAATTTAGATTCCCAACCACTTGAATACAACTGCATAGGTGGGGTAGTACTAAACCGGAACACAGAAAACAGAAGCAATTTACTATATGAATAAATAATGCGGTGAATTCCCTCGCACTGACTCATTGGTTTAGTTTAAACAGCCACCTAAATAGATTACTGATCGGAGAATATCGACAGAAGCGACGGGGGATGAGTGTCAGGAACTAACTGATCGGAGATCTCGGTTCGAAAGGTCTGTTCACCCAAGGAAACACATGTCAACCACTTGTCCTTAAATTTCATCTCCGCCTAGGCAAGAAAAGCAAATTGATCAATAAAATACAAATATGGACGTTGGAGGAAGAAATAGAAAGAAAGAAGGTTACAGAAATGAGAGTGAGGAGAGCAATTCCAGCGAAGTCGTCGGCGGAGACCAGCTTGAAACGAGTCGTTGACTTTGTATGAGCCCGTCGGCTGATGCGTCGCAGACGCTGCCGGAATCCAGACATACGAGAGGAACGCGATCCTGAATTTGAACCATCTCCATTGTCCGACGATCTTGAACTTCCGTGCCCCATCCCGTTCGTCTCTCTGCAGTCTGTAACCTTCACTCTTACACACCTCTCCCTCTACCACCAACTGTGCGGATGTCACCCAACAGTGTGAGCCAAAAAGTGGCAGCATATGCTGAATCAACCCTGACGAGATTCTTTGGATTGGGAATTGACTATAACCACAAAGTCGATCGTCTTTTTGCTGGTTAAAATGTTTGGACAGCCTTCCATACGCTGGTTATCAGTTTGAGAAGTTATAAAGAGCAATGATAAACGTATAATATTTTACAATTTTTTCCATATTATATATATATATATAATTATTAAAATATATATTTCTCATAAAATATATAGATTTGGTTATTTACTAAAATATTTAATAATTATATAATTTTAACAATTAATTAATAATTTTTATTTAACTTTTCATAGTGTTCAATTATTCATCCCACCCTAAATATTTTGTAGGACCTACTTTGTCTAGTGGTGGGGCTAATATAACTCGGAGAGAGGGATGTGCCGCACCGTGCAATAATTTGACAAGCATAGAAGGAGATCTTTATAGGTAAGGTCAAAAGTATAATTAAAAAAATGATTAGAAAATTACTAGTGAGATATTTGACATATTTACATTTAAATAAATAAATAATATATTATTTGATAGTATAATAAAATAGGTGATCGTTTCCAAATTGATAACGATGGTGGAGGATTTTTATTCATTATAGGCCCTTGGATGATGATCCAAAAGTTATAAGTTTATTTATTTAAAAAATAAGAATATATATATAAATAATTATATTTTTGTGTTATTTTTTTATAATATAAATATTTTAATATTTAAACATTATAAAAAGAATCATAAAAATCACTATTAATGAATTTTTTTTTTTTAAATATAAAATATAAATTTTTGGATTCTTCAAATCTAAGGGCCATTGTACATTCATTATTGATGGACGCACCATGGATGGGGGTGCTCCATGGTGCCCCACTCAATTCCATCCAATATCTATCACTTCCTTTTTTATTTTTATTAGACATTTTACTTTTAAGCAGGGAAATACAAAAAACAATAATAAAATATTTGTGATTTTCTTATACTTTAAAATTCTTAATTTTTTTTATTTTTAAAATTTTATTTTTAAATTTTGTTTTAATAATTAATCTATTTGTGTATATGTATATATATATATATATTTCCATTGAATCATATTTTGAGTCATGTACTAATACACATATAATATCAAAACAATTTAGAAGTGAAATTTTAAAGTTGAGATCAATTTTATATTTTCATAAAAATTAATCTGGATAAATAATATTGTATAGAATGGAATTTTACAATAAAAAGTTTCAAATATCTTTAATATTTTTTTATTTTATGTAATATTTACCTAATAACCTTTTTCCTACATATGAAAAGAAATTATATAAATAATGTGTCTCTAAATTCGAGTTGTTATATGGATTAAGAAGCCACCAGATCTTTTATGACGGGTCAAATTAAGATAGGTCTGATCCCCGTTCTGATAACATTGGTCCTGCACAATATAACGAACAAATAAAAGGTCAGAATATTGACAAAACTCACTCCCAAATATATCTTTCCACATTCAAGTCAAAAATCTTTTTAACAAAAAAGAAAGATGAAAGATACAATACGCTATAATGCACAGCTGCAGGGAATGAGAGTGAAGGCGGAGGCTTTGGCTCCGATAGTTGCCCCTGTTGGAGAGCAGTCTAGGGAGTATTGATAGAGGATTTGGGTCTGATGGTTGTGCTCAACAGGGAGCTGCTTAGGTTGTGTTGACAGAGAAATTTGACTCTGGTGGTTTGCACTTGACAATGAGTAATTTAGAGGATAGATGGTGGGCACTACTGGATGCGACTTAGAGAGAGGTAGAACAGGGCTCCTGCTAAGAGCGACAAGTCAGGGAATAGGTTGAGGTGTACTCAATTGAAGAGCAGTTTAAAGAGATGGAGGATAAGACTCCCGTTGAAAGCATCCGATTAGGGGGTGGCTTGTGGTGTGCTCGACTGATGGGTGACTTATTGCTAGTGACTTTTTGGAGGAGGAAAGGAATTATGGGCAATGATGACAGAGAGAGGAATGCCCACTAAACTTTTCACTAGCTACTCACGAGGGGGGTTCTAACACCTTGCTATACAAATCATCCTCGCCGCAACGGGTGTGGTGCCTACACCGTCACGAGCTTGGGTCAATGAATATCTTTGGAAGCTGGGGGTGTCTCCTATTTTATTAGGGGAGCCTTTCGAGCTCATAAGAGTGTGTGCAAGCAAAAATGCTCTGTCCATTCCTTTCCCTTTTGCTCCATTTCCTCCTCTCTGTGGTTTTGCTCATAGTCAAATCCTCTCTTCTGGGGACTAAGAGCCGAGATTGATCTCCCCATTCTTTGTAGATGAAGGGGGTATTTGTAGAGTAGGGACTGCGAAGCTTGCTTTGGGGAGTACAACTGGTGGCGGTTGTTCACGTGGATTTACTAAGCTGTCTCGATGATCTTGGGAATCAAATGCGGTGGTCCTGGCTGTACGAGGATACTCTTTGCTTTTTGGAGCGATCATGAGGTACGTTGCATGGCAACTACCTTCTTGGGGGCGATTCTCATCTAATATTCGCCAGACTACCTCAACAATTATGATAAGTGTCTCCTGTATATGCGCGTGGCTCTGACTAGGCTTTCTGTCGTTGGATTGAAGGAGCACTCTGCGTCATAATTGCATGTATACGTTGGTGATTGTCATTTGGAGGATTACGCGTGAGCAGTAATTACTTGCATATGTTTGCTAAGTTGGAGCTGAGCTGTCACTATTGGGACACACTCTTATTGGCTATATATGGCGAGTGGCACGGACATCCCACGTCTCAATGGGCGATCCTGGGCCACAGGATCCTGGGCTGCAGCTTCCGAACTATTCTTCTGCCGTGGGCTTGGACTCGAAGCCAACCCATGGGTATAGGATCCATCAATGAATTTCAACTATGAACGTAAAGTTTCTTTTTCCTCTTAAAATTCTAACATTTTTGGTGTGAATTTTATATTTCTAATGTTTACTTCTTTTACTTCTAAATAATTTTTTAAAGTTTGTTCAATTTTTTTTTTTCAAAGGTTTAGGAAATCCTCGGGCCAAATAGCCACCGATCACCGCCACCACAACTGATTAGCACTACCGCTCACCACCCCCAACATCTGAACTCCCCCATTTCGTTCACTTATTCCCTCTTTTTATCCAGATTCTAAAAAGTTTTCTTTCTCAAAAATAATAAAATAATTCATTTTTTTTATATCTTGATCATTATTTTTTAATAAATAATTATAATTTAATTATTTTTTTAAAAAATAAAAAATTAGATAAAATTAGTTATTTAAAATCGATTAAATTATAATTATTTATTTAAAAATAAAAATAAAATTAACAAAAAAAAATGGAGCTCACCTCAATTGTTGTTCCTCCCTCTTCTTATTTACTCCATCTCTTCCAACCTCCAATAGTAGGGAATGTGATTATTCCTCAATTAGAATACCTAACTATTAAAGCTCGCCATTGTTTTGTGCAAATTATGTAATTATTAAATATCAACCTTGATGGGTCCGGTGACACCATGGGCTAATCCAACCCCAAGCCAAACCATCAACATGATAAGGGGTCTAACAAGCGGTGGGTCGAATCTTAACAAGGAAATTGATCTGACCCAATCCATGAGCCATAATGGCAACCCGAGTGAAGCTCAAGGAGCGATGAGTTAAAAGTGATAAGCGCTAATGGCCCAACCAGCAGTACAACCAGATGGCCAATTCGGAAGGCCCTCAGGCAGGTGGTCAACAAAGTGGTCAAAGCACGTGCATATAGTGCGCCTCCTAAAACCACCTAACGATTGGATCGGGAGACCACTCGCGGCCTCCTCACAACAAAAACGCAACGCCTGACAAATGCTGCTCCCGTCAGCTTCCCAATGGCCAGCAAACTCGGAGGCGGCACCTATCACGGATCTTGGCGCCAAATCTTCACCCGCGAAGTATTACAAATACTCCCTGCTACCAGAAAGTTGGCAGAGAAGAAAGAGAAGAAAAAAGGAGGACGAGGGGAGGAGCTTAGGTATTAGAAGGAAGATCCTCCTTCGGCGTCTAGAGAACATCCTACTTAAATCCATAAAGCCCCTCTTCAACCGTGAAAAACCTATAGTGTACCACTAGTGAGCCACTTACTTAGTACATTTATAGTGAGTCACTTCATGAGTACATCTGTAGTGAACCGCTCTATAAGTATACTTCTAGTGAGCCACTCTATGAGTGCAAACCTAGTGAGCCACTCTATAAGTGCAACCCTAGTGAACCACTGACTATGTGCAACCAAATAGGAGCCCAATCCTCCTTCCTCTCTGAGCCGCCCCCTGTCGAACATACAGTAGGAAGACCAAGTCCTCCTCTCACATCCCCATTCACATACAATTCTACATTATCTAATATCCTCATTACATATTTTTATCTTTTAAAAAAGGTTTCTGATTTGAACGTCGAAAGATAGATCGGGAAGTAAATCCCGCTAATACTCTAATTTCTTATTTGTAGTTTGTGGCACGTAAATTTTATGTTAGCTGCGACGAAAATCGGACCCACTCTAATTCAACCCGCATCAAAAGATCGAGTGGCTCCCTAATTCGTATCACAATTCAGGAAGTAGGGATGCATCAAATCTAATTATTGCATTCTTGCACACCCCCACATATCTTAAAAAATTGGGTGATCTTAAGAATATTTTTTATAAAAATTATGATAATATTTTAGGTGATAAAATATTTTATTTAATCATGTATATTAACATATTTACAAATATTTATAAACAAATAAGATATTTGATGTGTACCTAAGCCGACGTTTATCATGAGTAGTGATAATCCAATACAATATTAGAATTCGAACACCTTTATGTAAAATCTGCGCACCACCAACAACAAGTGAAAGGGCAGAACATTATTTTGGAAAAAAATATCTCTGATACTTAAATCAATTTGACTTTAAAAATGGATAAGAATGTTAGAAAATAATAGAATCTTAGATCCTAAACACAAAGCTTCTATTTTAGATGGTAATGAAAAAACCGATCCGGTCAGAGGAGTTTAGGGGAAACTGGATGACCTATGGGAGGATTGTCGGTGTAGCCTAGGATGCCTAGGTACTTCTTACACTTTAAGCGGAGAGAGTGGACTTCATTTGGGAACTAATCACTTGCCAATGAGAGCAATAGATGCCACTAATGTTGTAGTTAAGTCTCCAATAGGAATAAATATTTCTCTCTCATATATAAGTTTGGAAAATATTTAACTCTTCAAGCAACATTTCAGCAGCGTATAAAGTTTTTTAAGCGATGGGTTTTTGGCTTTCTTGATAATTTTTTTCAATCATTTTAACAAGTGAGGCATATCCAAAGTTAGAAGGTAGATATACATTTTCATTGATTGGCATTGGGCACTGCCGTGTTTCCAATTAATTTCCTTTTCATAAACTTTCTTTTTTGGGTATTCGACATCTTTTTGGTGTAACAAGTGTCGATATGCAGTAAACATGCATACCATATATTGGTATAAGAGACGATCGATAATCGTTGCTCACGGATAGATATTGATGTTATATTTATTTTGAAATTAATTGTGTCTATCTCTTATTATGACCAGGAGTCTCGTATGCCCATAACCAAATTAGAGTCAAATGATATCAAATCAACTATTTGTAATGATAGTCTGAATATGAGCAGCATATAATCCCAATGTTAGCCCTCAACTTCAAAAGCCAATGTTGGGTTCGAGGAGATGTAACATAGAGAGTGGCCACGAACTTTGTTGTGATATCATGGCACAAGTTTGTTGCCCCCAACATCCAACATTGTTAGGTTCAATCCATGGAGCTTGGTAGGAGCAAGATAGCCCATGGAAGAAATATCCCATGAAATCTAAGATACCAAGGATTCCCAATCTTTACATAGGGAGAATGGATTTCCTCTGAAAACCAATCACTTGTCAATAAGAGCACTGGATTCCACCAAAGTGGTAGCTGATCTCCAATAAGAATGAATGCTTCACTCTCCTAGCAATATTTCATCGGAGTATATTTCTTACTTATATTTTTTCGATCATTTGATAAATGATTGGTGGAATATTTATATGTTAAGGGTCAAAAAGAACCATTGGGAACAAGACCGGTCTGAATCGGCAGCATATTCTAGGTTAGAAGGTAGTTATATCTTTTTTTATCCACGCTAGATACCGCCACATTATTCCAACAACTTCATTTATATATGCCTCTTTTTTTAATATGGTAGGCGTTTTTTTGACATGACGGATATTGATATATGTTAAACAAATATTACACTTGTGTGAGAGACTATCAATAGTATTTACCCACAAATAGATATTGATGTGTCTTTCAATTTCGGTCTGACTATCTCAATCTCTTGTTATGATTGAGCCTCTTTGGTGCTATGGCCAAGCTAGGATCGGCTGACATTAAATCTACCATATGTGATAACTAAATAAACTCTTTTGTCTTATCTTTACCTTTTTCATATCCAATACATATAATCTTAACAATATCACATTTTGAGAAAGAATTACAAAGATATTCGTTAAATGCCAAAAAAAATATAAAAAATTACTCAAACTGTAATTGCTTTGAGCAATTCATAGAAAATTATTTCCTAAATATTTTAAACACCTGATGTTTGGTTAGATAGAATAAATACAAGTTAATGCTTTTTAACAAAATACTAAACTTTTAACAAAATAAATTTAGTTAGATAGAATAAATGCAAGTTAATACTTTTAACAAAACATTAATACTTTTAACAAAACAAATCATTGTAGCTTTCTTTTTGCTTTCCCTTGAAGTTCTCGCCTGGAAACTTCATAACATGATCCTAAGATTCAAGGCGTAGATGGTAGATAAAGCTGTCTGGCAACCCTCACTATTCGTTGGTGAGATATTCTTTCAATTATTGCTCCTGAGTCACCTTTTTTCGTGCAAGATGCATTCCAATCAAGTGAACAATTCCAATTGTCAACCCTTGAAAGAGCCTGGCGTGCCATAACGACTAAAGTGAGTTCCAAGTGCTACGCCAATGACCCCACCATAAGACCACGTTGCTACTTCAATCTCAATCTTTTAGAGCTTCCTAGCCGACGGACCACCAGATTGGTTGATTAAAAAGATAAACGTTGGCTAGGCTGAATGAACCTGTTAGGCCAGGCTTCTTAATATTGTTTTCATGCATCCATTTATTTTTTTATATATCCATTAATAAACATGAATTAATAAAATATCAAGTTACAAAAATTTTAAAAACAACTAAATAATATCACCTTACACCACTCATTGTGAACTTAAACAATAATTTGCAAGAAATTTTGTAATCTATTTATTCCCCACGATGATGAAATTCTTGGATGACAAATCAAACAAGTTTTCCATTTCAAAAATCTCAAATGAATTGACCTTTATTTATCTTTGTTTGGTATCAAACCACCAAGTTTGCCATTTGAAAAATCTCAAATGAATTGACCTTTATTTATCTTTGTTTGGTATCAAGCCACCAACATATGACATATCACATTACAATAATGTCCACATAGTATTCCAAACATCACTTCTCTCGCAATTCCACGCAGGATCTTTCATTGCTCGAGGGGGAAAAATCACATATAATAGTAGTATGAAGAAATAATGAGGTGCAGATATCTGCTTTTTCCATCATTTGAAAACTTCAATGAAATCTACAAAAATTGGGTGCACTCACGCACAAGATGTGCGCACCCGGTTCCCATCAAATACAAGGGGAAGGGGAAAAGAGAATGGGTTGTGTTGCCAATAGAGGAGTTAAAAGAGACAACCCTCCCCCGCCCCAGAAAAACCCCAAGACGCCCCTATAAATTGTTGTGTTACCATAACCTAGTGGCACGCCCCATGAAATTTGAATGAAAAAACAGCTCCGAATGTTAAAAATATGGGGACCCTTCAGTCTTCCTTCCACTTGTTGACGTAGTTGAGGAAGGCGAGAGCCGGGTTAGCCCTAGGAGGCGCCCGAACCCTGGAGGATCTTCGGACTTCAGACTCCTCCATTGCATATTTCTGCGCAGTGCCCCTGTTTCTCTTTTGTAATTCCAAGCTGCAAAATACTTGGTTAGTGGCCTAAAAGGAGGGGGCGGGAGTTAAATCTGTGTTCATCTCAGAAGCAGGAGCTGTTAAGAGTGCTCTCATACTTTTAACAGTGGAAATTTTATTGTGTCAATTTAAACGGCTAGGATTATTATCCTAGTCAAATCTCACATTTGTGAGGATAAAAAAATTGCATCGAACCTTGAACTAGATCAGCAAAAAGAAAGAAATGTAAATAATAGGAGGCTAATGGCATCGCATCCATGTAGAAATGAGGCACGACAAGACACAATTTAAGTACACACACATCTGGGTATGCAAGTGATAAGGACTTCTAAAGTCACTTGATAGAAGAAGCAAGCACAATTCAATCCTGCTCAGCTAAATAAGAATAAATTCATCCATTTCAGCACTAGTTTTCTAGGTGACCAAAAAACATAGACACCTGAAGCCATACATTATCAGTGTACCGATGAGGAAGAAGAGGTTTAATCAGGGATGGTCAAATTTTGATTAGGTCCAGATAGAATCTTACAGCAGTGTAGGAAAAGTCATTGAACAATTGACTTTCGTGCATCAAGTGACTGCATTATAACACAAATTCGATTAGTGTGTCTAATGCAGGAAGTAGAATATTTTGACTCGGCCGGCTTACGTTTGTAGAATATTTTGACTCGCCTGGCTTACATTTCGTTTGGATGAAAGTCAAACATGAATTTTGGGTCAAAGAAAAGACTTGGAGTTTCATAGTGTGATGGGTACAGTTACTCCTGCAACATTTTATGGGAATTGAACCCAATGCATTGCCCTAAGAAGCAAGGTAGTCAACAGGCTACCCGTAGACTTTCAAACTTTGGACAACTATGAAGCTCAGGCATCCATCAACTCCCAAAGAATACAGCTGAGAAAAGGAAATGAAGCAACATTTTAACATGCTGCAGCACCCCCTTTGCAGAGTCAACAATGCCGAAAGTGTTGTCCAATTGGCAACCCCTAGTATCCCTATTAACTATTCTATACCATCTCAAACCCCCCCTCCCCCGGCAAAAAACTTGTTGGAGAAATTTGATTCATTCTGAATTATTAAAAAACTTAAAAAAAAAAAAAAACACCTCTGCTTGCATAGCACTCTACAAAGCCCCAGCCAAGGGCAAACAAGTAGCAATCCCGAAATAAAATATCGACCAATATCAAATATGTCATCTAATATATATTGGTATTGCCCCTCGATAATAATATTTTCTAATACTACGGTAAGATCACGATATATTGTTGTATCAGTAATATATTTGCCTATATACTTAATATTTTATATTTTGCAGGTTAGCTTAAAATTCGCAAAAAAAAAAAAAATGCTTATGATATATTCAATACCAATATATATTAACCGATAAGTTTGATACTGATATAAACACAACCGATATCGATATTTTTATCCATGGTTGTAATAGAGATGACTTGAAGGGGTAAAAAAAGACTCAAAGGGAAGCATGAAAAGAAAAAAAATGAACAAAGGAAAATAAGAAACTTGACATGAAGATAAACTACTTAAACCAAAAAAAAAAAAAAAACTGAGGATAGTTTCAAAGTTCTTCAGTGTCTTGAAAGATGAGAAAGGGAAAAATGTCACTTTTAGACTTACATAATGTTGCCACTAGAATTTATCATGCTTACAATGACTCCCAGGCATGAAATTAACATTTAAAGTCAATGATCCAGATGAAATTATAGTTTCACCGTGCATTCCAGTAAGGTTTTATTGAGAAGAAAGTCATCATCAGCATAGCAACCTAGGAGTGGTCCTGTAATAAGACCACATCTAGCAATTGGCCTGTCATGGGGTTATTTTCCACCAGCCTCAACTTAGGATTATCTCCCCTCTCCTGACTAGTGAGGGTAAAAAACATAGCCTAAAAAAGGGTTTATTGTTGGTAAATGTGAATCACAGTGCTGATAGAGGTTGATGAAAGGACAAATTTGGTTCAAAAAATGCATTTGCAATATAAGTATAATGTGTATCTTCTGGGTTACTTCATTTATTTTGAACTCCAATTTTGCATAGCCTATTTAAATTCGTGTCACTGAGGTCTAGGTCTTGTACCCGTGTTATTCTTCCAACTTATTACAAGTTATTTCTTCTACATCTTACATAGTACTTTTGTCTACCTTGCAATTTATAAGGAACAACTTTAGATTTCCAAACCTGCAGATATTTCTTTGCACATCCCAGAACAAATGTAGTCAATTTAATGCAAGCACTTACTCGTAAAGTATAATAAGCAGCAAACTGAAAAATGTATTCAACTAGAGACACCTTTCCATGAAGACCAACAACGCATTCGATGCATCTTCTAAAAAATCTATGTCATGTCACATCAAGCATAAGTAGCTATAAGAAAAAGCCACTTACACATACCCAATACAAAATATAAAAAAAATAATTAGTCTCAGTCATTTTCTCTTTAAGAAAAATTGAGGCAGGCACTCACCATATCTTTTGATAATGCTTCTTTAGCTGCTTCTTAAGAGCCCTCTCCCTTTCCCCCTTTGGATTTAAGGATCCCATCAATGCATCAAGCTGTTTACATCATTGAATAGACACTTTCTTAAATCACAAAAACTGTTTTTTTGGTAATTTTGAACATATACAACAAAAAATACCTCTGCCATGCTGCTGTAATAACCCCATTCCTTGAAGTCAGAACTTTCAACAAATACTCGCCCATCGCGCTGGAAAAACCAATATCTATTATAATCTCTATCTTTCCCCAAGGAGTTGGTGCGGATATATCGTTTCTCCATCTCCTGTTCAAGGTATTCTCTCTGCACCAAAATGTTTACAATAGAATAATGTTAGAAGCAGCCAGAAGCATATAATTGTGCCTGTGCATGGACATATGCACACCAATAGATGCCTTAAAGGGAGAGTTTTCCTACCCTATGTTCTTTGTTTTTTTCAATGTCTTTCATCAGCTGTTTTGTCAATTTCCTCAATTCAGAACCATGATGCTTACTGTCACTGTATAGAGAAATGAAGTTAACATCACAACATGAGTACAACATTCAATTAAATACTTCATTGAAACAAGAAAGGGATCAAACCCATTTTCCAATGAATGCTTCTGTTGATATGAATTTTTCACTGCAACATTTCCATTCTGAATGAAATTTTCCGCCAAATGCAAATTGTTTCCAACAGGATCAGACATGTCTGGCAACACACCATTTGCTTCAGACTCGGCCTTCAAACGCTCCTTTGCTTCTTTCTTCTTTCTGCCATCTTCCAATGCCTCCTCTCTTTTATTGGCTGCAATTGCCTGTCGCTGTTCAATATACTCATCCAACTTCACTCTAACCAGATCTGTGGCAAGCGCGTGATTAACTAGTTGGCGTAAGATGCTCAATTTAATATGAGCATCTAAAAGACCATAATGACCCCTCTTTATGGTAGCTATATTACTTGATAATTCAGGAATATTTATCATCTCTAAAAAGTCGCACAAATACTCTGTCCAAGTAATTAGAGTAATCTGAAATGGAAAATAAAAAATTGATGGATTAAGCTGTGTACCATAAAAAAGACCAGACTAATATTGCAGAATAAAAAGGTGGCCCAATTTAACGAGCTTCCCACATTGCAGGCTTTGAAGCAAGTTAGATGTATGTAGTAGTACCCCTACAATGCAAAAAGATAATTTCCGTGGTTTGAACCCATAACCTTTGAGTCATGATTGAACAATCTTATTGTTACACCAAAGCTAACCCTCTACTGAAACAGCAGAATATAAGAATAAACAAAATAAGAAGGGCTCCTGCATCAATATGGATTATTTCTTTATTTTGAAAAACTTAAAAGAAAATTTTCAAGTATCAGAAATTTGATTGACCTTTGGCTTCCGTTTTTTCTTCTGAAACACATTATAATATTCTCCCCCATCATTGATAAGCAAATAAAGAAGGGTTGCATGAGTCTCCACAACAAGAATAACATTGCTGTCTTTATGGCATACGGCCTTCCCAAAATTTTCAAGAGAAAATGGCCACAAATGCAGTAACCTGCCAAAAGAAGAGCAAAAATTCCAAACCATCAAAAGATTCCCAACACAATCCATAGGAACACTGAAGTCTCTTGATGGGGAAGGACGATCTGTTAAAACTGGATCGTCAGCACTAGGTTGCACCAGCAGGTCATCAATTGGATACTTGATGGGATCTTTCTTCCAATTACCTTCAGAAAATTTAAAAACCGATAGTGGATTAAAAGATCAATTCAATTGAGGACAAAAACTTCTGAAGCATTCAGCAAAAGAACACGAGAAGAGTGTCAAAGCACGTGACTGCATTCCACCCATATTCTCTAAAATTGACAATGACAAAGATAATGCACCACATGGAAAGAACAGAGGAAATAAAGTCAAAGTCAAAAAGAGGCTTGTTTAGTGCTATCTGGTGCAGGAGAACCAGAGAGCTCTTACTACTAGAAAAATGATCCAACTAAAAGAAAGACTTAACAGAAACACCTACCACCATTAGCAGCATTAACAAGAATTAGACTATCAGATTTCCCCCCTTCCACTCTGTTCCTTTTCTGAAATTTCTCTTCTTCTGCTGCCTTTGGATGAGAAATTTACAGGAAAACACAAAAAAATTAAATTTCCCTTGCAGAAATAAACCACGCAAATGACCATTCATAATTTTCAAATGTTACTCTCCATACCTCATTTTCCTTTCTCTTCCTGTAGCTGACAATGCATCCATTAAGGAAACGTATTTTGCTTTTTAATTCTTCAGGGGGATCAGTAGAAATTCCATACTTCGATGCCAAATTATCATGAATAACCCACGGAACATTCCGATATGTAGATTCCCTAATGAACGATTTCAGAACACTTCCAGTGAATGGAAGCTTTTTTCGTATCAAATCTTCTCCACTCACTATTGAATTTCCATTTAATTTGTTGAGCCATGCCACCTCATACCGGGGCTTGCCATCCTCCTCATCCAAAATTTGTATTATCTTACATGGATATACACAACCATCCTTCCTTCCATATAGTTCCACACCCTCGACAAGATGATCCTGCAACCTTGTCCTAATCATGCTAACTAAATCTCTTAATGGAAGCATGCCTGCAAAGAAAAAGAATCATTCATTACACACACCAATATTTGGAACATTAGAAATGCAGGTCAAAATGTAGCGCAGCAAAAGCACCAGAATATAATTAAAGACTGAACTTAGCATCCTGGCCAATTTATTTAGGCTCCTAGGCTCCTGGCCAAAGAAGAACAAAATTGCTGACTGTTTCTTGAGTTGAAATATTTGGCATGTCAAAACAGCAAAGAAGACAACACATAGAAAAAGAAGTGGATTACAGCTAGAAGGAAAACAAGTGGATGGAAGAAGGATCATTAAGCCTCTTACCACCATCGAAAAGGGTGTAAAGAAAGACCTTAGTCAACCATAGTGATGAAAGTTCATTACTCATAAGCCCCACCAAGGCATGCACCAAAATGATGGATAAGACACAGTTTAACCCTGTCACTGTTGTAATGGAAGTAGGGATGTTCCCGAAATAAACTTTATAATGAATAGACTTTGATTTCAAGCAGAAAACTATACAAATGCTGGACTGGCCCTCTATTTGATTTTCTTCAATATGGCCAGCTTAATATGACCTGGCAATTAGGAAGACCACAAGACATGAATAGAACGTCAAAAATAAAAGATGTAAATTATAATGATGTCTTTTCATGATTATTTTGCTTAACTGACATGCTGCAGTACTCAACAATCGAATAATAGACAAATTAAGCTTGATGTCGTAATAGTATCAAAAATTCATTTGCTTGCGCTAACTCTTACTATTCTCTCACCAGTCACCTTTATTATTGAAATATTCTTATGCAAAAACCTATGGTTTTCTCATTATACAGCTATTCCATGTTCTCAAAACAGAAATCTTGACCAATGAAAACAGCCTATGAGTCCCACAACTGTCACAAACAGCTTTTTTCCACTCACCATATAATCAATTTCAAGGTTTTTCCACTGCCATAATCTGATTGAACTCTGATAATGAATTCTTAAAAAAAACATAATTTGAGCTTGAATTGCAAGTGTTAACTGTACAACAAAGTTATACCAGCTTCCAGAAACAAGGTAAACTCTATGCTCCAGCTTTTTTTCTCTTGTAATTAGCAAGACAGTAATCATATTAAAAAGGTGGCGGAGGTTGCACCTGAATAGAAGTGAACAATATAGAAATGAAACAAATTTTGGGAATTACCCATCATTGCATTCAATGAGTTAATCATCTTGCTAGCCTTCAATAAATGTCAATTCCAGTTTATTTTTAAGGAGGAGAAACTGTCAAATAATACTTCCATTACTTCATAAATTTGAACAGGAGATAAAGGATTTAATCATAAATGATAAGTGTACTGGGCACCTTCTTTAGACCTACTAAATGTTTAACATTCCGGATATTTTCAAATTAAATATAAATTATATAATAATTATTTGATCATTTTTAAAGGTAAAAATAATAATAAAAATAAATAAACATAATATAATAAATAATAATAATAATAATAAACAAATAAAACGAGGAAAATAAAGAAAGAAAAAGGAAAGAGAGAAAGAAGGGAAGGAAGAAGGAGAAGAGAGAGGAGAAAATGCAAGCTGATTCTGTTCCACGACGACTTCCTCTTCTTTAGCCAATTGGTTGGAAAACCACCTTCCTTCTTCCTCTTGGTCGCCAGCCTCGTTTTTCTCCCTTTCAGTTGGTCTCATTTTCTTTAAAAACATTGCCTTCCTATTCTTCTTCTAGATTGTCACAGGCAAAATCAGAGAGAGAAAGAGTAAGAAAGGGTTGCCAAGAGTCACTGCTATTGTCGCTATCATTAATTGGTGTTGGAAGGAGTATCTCCTGGATTGTTCGAAGCCGCCACCGTCAATATTTCTCGCCGTTGCCACAATGTCGTCGTAAATCAGGCAAGTTAATTTGTAACTCTTTTGTAAGTAATTTTCTTATTTTTGCAAGCGTTTCTCCTAATTTACCTACTTATTTCATAAGTGAATCCTCCTACTTTGACTATTTCCTCCGATTGGAAGTAATTTTCCTTGCTGTTACTATCTCCTCTATTTGCAAGTAAAATCACTCTCTCCTTTGCAAGTAATTTCGTGACCTTTCTTTCTAGTGAGTAAACCCATTCTTTCCTTCTAAATGATAGTAATTTCTTACGTGCGTGATGAAATGTGTGGAGAATCAACTGTAGTTGATGTCTAATAATGAAATGGGTGAAACAAAGCCACAACTTGGATGACACGGAAGCCGAAAATTTAAGGGTTGTCGCTGAAATTGGAGCTTGATAATTTGTGGAATTATGTTATAATTTCTTTTTATTTGCATATTTTAAGATGAAAGTTGAGATTTCCTTTGCCTTGATGAGAATCAAACGAAATGTAAATAAACAGTGGGCTGTGCTCTGTTTTCTAAAACGAGTATGGTAACCGTGGGTAAACAGGGAGCATGGGATAGGTGTAAATCTGCTGTGTGTATTCAAGAATATTAATATAAAGATATGTATGCAGTATATATGTGTGTGAGTATATATATATATATGTGGATGCATTGGTACGGTGTTGTATATATGTGTTCGTGTGTGTGTGTGTAGTGTGCAATGCTATGTGCATGCTGTCTGTGTGTAAACCAGGGTGAGTATTTGGAATGTGTGTAAGCTGGCAATGGTATATGTAAAAGTTGGCAGCGTGGGTGTGAGTGGTCATGTGTGCGTGTGTGGGTGTAAACTGCCAGTATGGTGAGTGTACTGGCAGTGGGCGTGTGCTGGTAGTGTGAAAAGGTGCTACTCTATGTGGGTAGCGGTGTGTGTGTTTGAGATAGAACTGTCGTGGTGCTACTGTGTATGGTAATATATGAGTTTATATATATATAAAGGATTTAATAAAATGTTAGGACACTTGGTCGAATATTCAAAATGTCCTTAATACTGTTCCTCTTTCCCGATGATGACATTATTTGGGTTACCTTCGATTACGTGTATATGGTCCTTATTAGCACCAAGCAACATTTCTATTGTTGCAATTGAAAAGCCTTCTTTGCGTCATACTCGATTGCGTGAGTATTTGAGTTATTGACTTCTTACGGTTAAGGTTAATGAGAGCATATGAAAATACTAAGATATCTAGTCGAATAGGAGGCTATGACACCTTAGTGTAGTTCACAGTTATCCGATACTGATTTCCGTATCAGGATGATGATGAGGTATATTGTTATTGTGGATGGATGTTTATAATCATGTGAAAATCGTAAGAGATGATATCAATGACATCATTGGTGAGGAATATTATAAATGGTATGAGCATACTACGGATACAGCCTCTAAGAAGAGTGTAGGGATAGTGAGGATACTATGAATAATCTCGTGTCACTTACCCAATAGTTAATAGCGTAAATACGCAGCCTTTGATTCACAGTGGCAAAATAAAGTCCAAGAGATTTTTCATGATATCTCATTATTATTGATACCTCATGAGTTCGAGATTCGGTGAAATCTATGTGTTGTATTCAATAGAATCCCTGCGTCGGATTCTATGATATTCAAATTTAGTGGAATCCATTGTTGTTTATTGTAGTTGATACTCAGGTCATTCACACTAATATTCGGACCAGAAGATCCATTTATTTCTCATGATGTCGGATTCTAAGAAATTTTCGCCTATTATTGATAAATCTTATTATCTTTGTCACATGAGGGTCCAGGGTAACCTGCCTTGCTTTTGCTTTTGAGTTGTAGATACAGGGAAATACAAACTCTAGGGTATATTTATCTGTTGGATATTATATTTCTGGTATGACTTTTGGCATATACCATTTATTATATATATAATATGTTTATTGTTATTTCTTATTTTTGATTTATTATCACTTGTTGAGTATTTGGCTCACTTTTACTATTTCTTTCTTTCAGAGTAGTAAGATTAGAAGAGGATGACTCTAGAGCTGGATAAAGTTAGGATGATAGAAATTATGAAGCCTAACTGGATAAAGTGTTTATTTTATGCTCTAGAAATATATTCTGATATTTTCTCTCATCTTGTTAGGATTTTTAGGGCAATGTTTTTCCAGACTTTTGATTGTATGAGAATGTTTAAATTGCTATAATTATGTTTTATCATTTTGAATATGGTATGACGTTGATTTAAGACTTATGATTTTTCCTGCATGGTCCGATTTGGGCGATAGTCATGTACCAAGTCTGGGTCATCACTTGGAGTTTTGACTTTAAAGGATTTACCACCTTAAATCTTTCCTAGCTCTGTAGCCGTGAATTTCTAGCGTGCTCCAGATCTGACCAGAAAGCTCAGATGACATTTAAAGTTAAAATTTGTTAGTCTAACATGACAATCTAAAGGATTAATACGGCATTATCTCCATATATTAGCAAGATGGATCTCTACTAGTAAGTCTTACGCCGTTCATTTTAGCACTGTGTTTGGATGAAAATATAGGTCGATATCCAATATATCAGTTGATATATATCTGCATCGAGCTCCTTGATACCGATATTTCCACATACCATGACAAAATATCAATATGTCGCCGTATCATCATGGATATATTGGTTGATATTTGCCTATCAACTAATAATTTTCAAAACTTTTTTCCTCCTGATATATCAGATACAGATACATCTTATTCAATATCAATATGGCCACAACCAATACTAATACCGATATTTTGATACATGCTTTCATTGCATCTTGGTATCTCCAAAGCAAAATCCTTGTCCATCAGTATAAATTAAATTAGAGGTCTGGGGAGGAAAAACAATGGCAATATACTCTAGAGATGCAGAATGTTAGCATATCTGGTTCATAGGGCAGGAGAGGGATGCATGGATTTTCAAGGATCAATATCCACCATCACATTTATTATTGGAAAAGTCACCAAAATCTCTAATCTCAGTCTCTCTCCCCATCTCTCCTATCCTACCCCCCCCCTCCAAAAAAATTCTCCATTTATTTCTACCTACCAAATTGGTTACCAGAGAGATGACTCGCTGGAATCTGATGGAAGTTGTCAGCCTTTAATATAAGAACAAAGAAAGAATCTTTAAAAACTGATTGTATATAAGAGGGCCTTTAATGAAGTTTGAAGATAGCTGTCAGCTTACTTTTCTGGTACTCAAAATGACAAAACTCATCAGCTTACGTCATAAATGATGCAGAACTCACAAAAATGAAAATGTAGATGCAATAACAAAAGACTTACTGGAAACTGGAATCTTTGGTCCAAAAAGCCTGGCACTCACCACTGAGCTACTATCAGTGGCATATCTACAAAACGATGGGTGACTTTATTTGGTGAATATGCAAAAACCGAGTTCAAACCCATTGACATGTCAATGGGATGGCCTTGAAAAAGTTTACTACTTTACTCTGCTACCCCTGCTTGGGTTGTGAAAACATTAATTTAATATGGACACCATGATGGTGCATTGACTTGAATAGATTACATTACTTAAAACCCATTAGAAATACACTGATTTTAAAGATTCATCTTATAATGGTTAACAGTGTAAGTAAACAAAAATATGCACGAAAGAACACACCTTAATGCTCCCACGTTTCCACGAGAGCTGACAAATGACGAGCAATATTGAAGCGTAGTGATACCTTGAAGAACCAGTTGAAACACTAAAGCAGAAGGCTATGCATTTAAGGTGCAGGGTGAGCCAGAGGGAGATTTACAAAAGGTCTATTAGGTTCTTGAAAGAAAGGTTAGTGGCACTTTTTGTTTAATTTCTAAGAAAGCAGAAAACTATAGATTAAGGGAAGTGGTTAATAATACACAATGGGGACATGAAAAACAAATAAGCACATCAATATGATTCACAAAAATAGTCTTACTATGTTGCACAATACACCATGGGTACACAAAACATAGAAGCACATCAATATAATTCACAAAAAAGTCTTACTATATTGCACAATCCGCAATGCAGGTCCAATTAGCTCCTCAGGAAACTGCTGAACCTTCTCAGTTGCGCGTTGTTCTGAAAGTAGTGCCTCCTCATACGTCAAATTGGTTTTTCCAGTCACTTTACACGTCCATACTCTATGACGATACAAATTTATCCGCTTCAAGTATTCACTACTTAAGATTAAGGAAGACACCAAAGGCATAGATGGCCAATATTATTTTAATTTAGCAAAAACATAGATAAGGATACTGATAGTCCTGAAATATCTCCTTTGTGAAACGAACTTGAAATACAAGTTCATCAGGTTCTAGATCACTGGGCGGTTCTGGCAATGTGAATTGCGTTCTTTTCAGTAGAGGCATCTTCTTGATTCACCCGGCACCAAAAATGCAGCAATGCACAGTTTCGGGATGAATTCAAGTAAGAATGAACAGAATCAGAACATAAACCCTAGAATGTTCCTAAAACCAATAAAATAACCATTAATTAAGCGCATACATAGAAGCATGTATTCTTATTAACAAATAAACAGTGATGGTGCTGAAGGAATATGGCATGAATCACATTAAGCAACCTATTAAGGAATGGAAAGAGAAAAGGAACCCAGCGCATTCTTAAAATCAATAAAACACAAACAATTAGACGTACAAAAAACAAACACGCATTGACGGTTAACAAAATAATAGTCATTCTACAGAATATGTACCATATATCAAGACTTTTTAGTCAAGCCTACGACTGTTCCAAAAATTCGAAAACCCTAGAACGAAATACGGGTCCAAAAAGAAATGAAAAAATAAGAACAACGAAATCAAAGTGCTGCCAGCTGATATTAATAGTTCATGCAAAAATAAGCATGTAAGTAAAATTTGACCTTAATCGCATCAGCAAATGCACCTCAATAGAAATGCAAATAATTTTTTTTTTTAAGCGATAAGTAAGAAATATTTCGTTTCCGCCACTCTTAAAAGCTCATGCTAACATAAATTCTTACAACATGTGAGAGGGAGAATGGAAGAGAAGAATGGCAGAACTTACGCGATCAACAGTATGTGCAAACAACAGAGAAAACAGTGTGGAGGACGACGAGCGAAAAGCGGGGAAAGAGAGAGAGAGAGAGAGAGAGAGAGGGGAAGAGGAAGGTTCAGAGGGTTCTTGTATTTTGAGTTCCGGTAGAGACGTCTCGCGCTCTTTGCTTCGTGGATTTAATGTCCCTCGTTCTTGGATTTCCTTTAGCGAGAAAATTCAATCCCACTTTATAACCAAAAAAACGGCACCCCCACCAATTATACAGAAAAAAAATATTTATGACTTTGTTATTTTTTAAGTTTTATTTTTTAAATTTTATTTTTCATTTAGAATATATCAATTTTATTAAATATAAAATAATTAAGTCAAATAAATGGTAACACTAGTCTACCTAAAATAGCATGATGACTCTATAAATAATCCACTACTACCCTTCTTTTTATTTTTTAAAAGTTCAAAGATACTATAATAGCTCCATTATCTTATATACTCATTTTTTCTATAATATAGCAATTCCAAAGTGACTTCACCTAAATTCTTAATTTATTTATTATTTCATTTAATTCATTCCAAAAGTTTAAGCACGTATACACATAGATATATGTATTAAAATATAATATTATTAGGTCCAAGACCGAATTTAAACTAATCTGTACTCATTGATTTGATCCATTGATGGAATAAAGAGTAAAGATTACTAATTATGAGGCTGTCAAGCGCTGGCCCAAAAATACGAAGCCTAGGAAGGAGTTCAATAAATAAAATTTCAGTTATAATTCGAGTGACTTAAATTAATTGATTAGGTTACCGTATAATTGAAGCGAATAATATCAAAGCATGATTCTTGAGTTAGTTAAGACTAGTCCAAAGGAGCAAGTTAAAGATTGGATTGCTTTACCGAGTAGCTAACTCACATACTTTGTCATAATTTTGCCTTATTAACCAAAAACTTATAAAAAAAAAAGAACACTATCCATAATTTGCACATCCCAACATGAGAAACTCTCCCCGTGATCTATGGTTAAGAACGTGCATGCTAGAAGCTCACCAAAATGACCAACGACCCCTACTTTTAGATTGTGATCTATAACTCTACTATAAATGATAACTATCTATTCTCTTGTTTAGTATCTGTATAAATATTATATCCTTAATACGATAAAGGCACCTAAGAAGTAGGAAATAAAAAGCATCTTCCACCCATGCACCTAAAGGAACCCTCAGAGCATCTGATCACTAGATTATCATAACAGTCTCTACAATCTAATTTCGTAGTATTTAGTATGTACATACAAGTTCGGAGCTTATTTTTCACAACACCTCATTAACCTAACAAAATATATTTGAGGAGCCTAGTTCTCTAATTATTTCTTTCTCCAATTTATTTGTTGAGAGCTTTTTACTGTCTTGAGAATTTGAAAATAACTCAGAGGATCAATTTTAAAATTTTAAAACTCTTATTTTGATTTATGGCATGCAAGGTCCATATATAAAAATCCAATAGCTTACTCCAAAATTTATGGGATTGAAATTCAGATCTAAATATGTATTATTTGGTGCCGTATATGAGAACAAGTAATAAAAACCCCCTTCCTGCATAATCTAAAACTTACAAAGATCCACTAGCAAGCCATCATAATGGACACTAGGGATCACTACCAATCAAGTCAAGTTTCTTGGGACGTTTTTTCTTAAAATATCCTTCCAAATAATGAGAGCCATCTGAGCACTCATTTACTAGCAGCATTGGACATGGGTACAATAGCACACAATTGCAGGACATGTCCCTGATGCTAAAGTTTCTATAGGATAGATTTGGGAACCTTCCTCATAAGGCTAATGCTTTTCTCCCACAAGTTTCAACGATAGGAAGAAAGATGAAGAGTTAGAAAATCACCTTTAAGAAGACAGATATTAGGCCTATGTTATGGGTCGTCTACAAGGCACATAACTTGTGCCTAAAAGGCTATTTAAACTTCTTAGACAAAGAGAAGACCCCTTTAAAAAGAAATCACAAATCCGCTACAGACTTCAAGCTGATTACCAAGAAAAGGGATCATACAATAGCACCCTATATATCCTCTCAGCCAAGTAGGTGTAATGTGTATCTACTACTCACTCCAAAATTAAGGACCTTTCTTAACAAAAAAATCACTTCCATGGTTAAAGCAGAAGAAAAGAACTAAAAAAAATAGAGAAACAAGTCTTCTAAGATAACAATTCCAACCACATAGTCTAAATGGCCAGACTTCATTTACCTCTTACACATGAAGAAATGTCTTCTCCTAAAAGTTAAAATACCAACTTTGGAATTATATGATGAGAGTATCGATTTCATGGATCACATTGACCATTTCAACACCTTACTCAGCTTCCAAATTTTAGGGGATAATGTCCTATGTCTATATTTTGCTTAGCATTAAAGGGAGATGCCAAGATTTTATTCTACAAGTTAGGACCTAATTTAATTAAGACATTTCAAGAACTAATTGATGAGTTTCTGTCTCATTTCACTTCTAATGAAAGAAAAAAATAGTATTGGCATCTTATCGGGGTCAAGTAGACTAATACTAAGAGCCTCAAATACTTTCACAACTATTTTAAAGCTGAAACCTAGAATATATAGAAACTCATCGACGAAGTAAAGCTAAATGCCTTCATAGTAACTATCCAGCCCAATGACTTCTTTAAGTCATTAGTCCAACAAGACTCCAAGACTTTCTTAGAGGCAATGGTAATTACCGGAGCCTATACCACAACAAAAGAAGCCAACGAGTAAAGAGGCCTAAATAGTGACACTATAGATATCAGATCCTAAATTCTGATCTCGTCAATAACATTTAACCAATTATTATTAATCAATCAAATTATCATTTAATTAGCATTTGAAGGTAAATTCCGTATTCAAAGGTAAGTTGTGATTCTAATATTTTAAAATCACTATCAATGTATATCTATAGTGTAATTGATATGTAAATATTTAAATAATTTTTTTCTATTTCTTCACTAACAAAAGTTTAAAAAGATTATATTATAATTAATAATTAAGTTATAAAATAATAATATTAATATATAAATTATATATAAAAATTAATAAAGATAATATAAATATATTGACAAGTAACAGACTATTACTTGTTGTACCATAAGGGAGTAGAGAATAGAAAAATATTAGAAAAAGAGAGTAAAGTGTATTGTATAGTGAATGGTGTGAGGGAAGAAAATATTTATAATTTTTTTAATTAATTTTTTTAAAAAAAAAAACTGGAAACAATCTAATGACCATTGTCTTCTCCCCCTCCCCTGTTTCCCCTGCATGGCAATGGTCACACACACACACACACACACACCCCACATATATATATAATTTTATCATGCAGTATTTAACACGGCATAAGAGCCAACTAACTTGATAGATTTCCTATTAAGCAATTCAGACTTTTTCATTGTATATGAGTTGACATGCTAGGAATACTAACAAAAATAATGGCTCACAAGTTGAGTATCATTCTGAAGTATAAACCTATCTGATAAAAAAAAATTTATTTTATACAAAAAGTGGTGGCCATATGAGAGGAAGTTAAGAAATTGACTTGTACTAATTTTATCCAAAAAGTCAAATATCCACACTAGCTATCCAATATGCTCTTAGTAAAGAAGAGCAACAAGAAATAACGGATGTGTATCAATTTCATTGATATGAATAAATTATATCCCAAAGACAGTTTTCGCTCCTAAGAATTGACTAGTCAAGAAACTCTACATCAAGTCACTAACTTATGGATGTATTCTAATACAATCAAATCTAGATGAACTCAAAATATGAAGAAATGACCTCCTTCTTAACAGATCGGGACATGTACTACTACAATGTCATACACTTCGTCCTAAAAAAAATCCTGGAGCCTTGTTGGTAACCAAAATGTTTGAAAAGCAGATCGAGCGCAACATAGAGATCTATTTAGATGATATGTTATTTAAGAGTGTGCACGCGAATGACTATATTAGATTTTTGGCAAAAACATTCAACTTACACTACATATGTCAAATGAAGCTGAACGTAACCAAGTATATATTTTTGGTTACTTCGGGCAAGTTCCTGAGCTTCATAATCAATCAGTGCAGTATAGTGGCTAAATCGAGAAAACAAAGGTTGTTATAGATATGGAACCATTGAAGATAATCAAGATATCCAGTGGCTTACCTGGTATTTAGCGGTATTGCTATAATTTATAACCAAACCTGTAGAGAAATACCTATCATTTTTCAAGGCCTTAAGAGAATCCAAGAGAATGGGTTCTAGTTAATAAAAGAATGCTATCAAGCCTTCCTAGATCTAAATGAATACCATGCATGTCCACCTTTACCAACTGCCCCAAAGAGGGCAAGGATATATACTTGTATTTGTGATATCATACATGACCCTAAATGCTATCTTGGTCAAAGAAGAGTTAAGGCCCCAAAGACCAGTATACTATATTAGCAAAATCCTAATTGAAAAAAACAAATATGATCAAATTGAGAAGACATCACTAGCTTTAGTATTTGCAACTAGAAAGTTTTGACCCTACTTCTAGACTCATAAGATAATAGCTTCAACTGACCAACTACTAAGAAAGATCTTTAAGAAATCAAAAGTATTAGGATTTTTAATCAAGTGGTCCATTAAATTTATTGAGTTTGACATAAAATTTTAAGTATAGCCATAAGTTCTAAGATCTCATAGACATCATTATTAAAATAACCACCTTAAACTCAACAGAATAGACCATAGGAGAAGAACTAGCAAAATCTCTCCTCAACATAACGCTGCCTTGCTAAACCCTCCATATTGACAAGGCATCCTATCAGTTGAGCAATGGAGCAGGAGTAATCTAACCTCCTTGAAGAATACATAGCTCAAATAATTTATCACTCTTGACATTTTGGCAACTAATAACGTGGCCAAGTATGATGCTATCTTGATTAGCTTGAAGTTAGCAAAAGAATGTTTTGATGAAAACTTGATTATATGTAGTGACTCCGAGTTAGTGGTTAACCAAGTGTTGGCAAACTTCGAATCTAATAATCCAATCTTATCACAATAACATAACAAGGCCTAGACACTTATTTCCATGCTCGACAAATATGAGATCATCCATATCCTAGGGAAGAAAGTTGGAGGACTAATTATCTCTCGTAGATTGCCACACTGGATTGCCTAGAGCTATACACTTGTGATATGAGGGAAATTCTCTAAAGATCTAGCATTAAAGAGTAGGATAAGGTTGTCCAAATATCTAATGACACAACTTGGAAGAGCCCTTATTTTGAATTTTTACACTCTAACAAACTACCAAATGACTAGTCATAAGCCAAACGGGTGACAAAAATAACAAGTTGCTATATGATCATAGATGGATTATTATATCGTAGAAGATACTCTGTCCCATATATGTCGGTGTTTGAGACCAGCTAAAGACAACTTTGCACTTAAAGAACTGCATTTTAGTATTTGTAGGGTACATTGAGGAAGAAAGAGCCTGGTCTTCAAGATAACGAGATAAAGGTATTACTTGCCAACAATGAAGCAAAATGCCATCGAGTTCATTAAGAAATAAAACTATTGTCAAATCTATAGAAGCTTTTCAAAATAACTGCCTATGATTAAAGGCCTTTCAAGCTCCTTGGCCCTTTACGCAATGGGGATTTGATATATTGAGACCTTTTTTGGCATCTTGGCAATGCAAAGTCATCATCGTTGACATTAATTACTTCACAGAGTGGAAGGAGTCTGCCACATTGTCCAAACTCACATAATAGAATGCAATCGAGTTCCTATGCCAGAGCATCATTTGTTGGTTTGGAATTCCTAAAATTAGTTACCAATAATAGTACTCAGTTTTCTAACAAAATATTCATGAAATACTTCTAAGGTATCGAATGATAAATACATTAGTCTTACCTCCATAAAGGAACAGACAAATGAAAGTAAGCAGTAGGACTATCACCAATGGATTGAAGAATAGGTTGGACAAGGCTAGAGGTGCTTGGATATATGAACTCTTCTAAGTGCTTTAGGAATATCAAACGACACTTAAAGAGACTAGTCAAGAAATATCCTTTAGCTTATACTTTAGCACAAAGATGATAATCTCAGTAGAAATAGACTTGCCAAGCTGTTGGGCGGCTAACTATGGCCATGAGCAGAATTCTCAACCCTTGAGGTAAAATCTAGATCTTATAGAAAAGGCTAGGAGAGTGGCATTAATATGAAATACATTGTGCTAGTAAAGGTTAGTGAAATAATACAATTAGAAGGTGAATTCACGTGCAATTGAAGTCAATGACCTAGTATTACAAAGTATCGAGCATAATATGAGCTTTGTGAAAAAGATGTAAAACTTGTACATTTTTCAACCCAAATTGAGGTAAAATCTAGATCTTTTCATAGAAAAGTTTGCCATTTTTTTCACAAAGATAAAGAGTTTTATAATTTGGTATAGAGTCTATTGTTGATATTTTATTAAAAATATTATAAGAAATTAAATTGTGCTAGTAAAGGTTAGTGAGATAATACAATTAGAAGGTGAATTCACGTGCAATTGAAGTCAATGACCTAGTATTACAAATAATCGAGATTTTTGACATAATATGTTACGTATTAAAATATTTGTGAAAAAAGATGTAAAACTTGTACATTTTTTCTTACATATGATATTCTATCAAATTCTTCATACCAAACTCTATTTTATTTTATATAATAACAAGTTTATATTTTTTTTTTTTACAAATAAAAAATTTTTAATTTGTTATAGAGTTATATTTTTTTATCAAAAACATTGTAAGAGATTAAATACAAATGATATTTAAACGTCCTAATATATCAAAAAAGATATTACAAAGTATCTCAAGTAGTGTTTTCATCTTTTTATCACATTTAAAAGGTAATTTGAAAGTCAATGACCTAGTATTATGAAGTACCAAGATTTTTGACATAATGTATTACATATGAAAATATTTGTGAAAAAAAGTTATAAAGCTTCTATATTTAGCCTTACATATGATATTCTATTAAATTCTTCAGACCAAACTCTATTTTATCTTTATATAAATTTATACTTTTTCACAATATGACAAGTTTTGACTTGTAATTTTTTCACAAAGATAAAAAGTTTTATAATTTGTTATAGAGTCTATTCTTGACATTTTATTAAAAAAATATCGTAAGAAATTAAATACAAATGATATTTAAACGTCCTAATATATTAGACATACTTAAAAATTACATCTATTCCCACGAATTATAAAAGAAAGTGATGTTTAATCTTATCTATTGGAAGAAATTTTTATATGACCTACCAACGAGTTTAAATAGTAGTATTTTATTTTAAAATTATTAAAAATATATGTACCAATTTCTCAAAATTGATATTTTGGTCTTTGATTTTTATTTTGGCATGTTTGAGATTTTACATTTATTGTTTTTGATATTTAAAATCTTTTGACCTTTGAAAATTCTAGGTTTTGACACATACGTTGAAAATATCCAATGTTAAATTTTAAGCCTTTGGAATCATTTAGCTTTTGATATAAAGGCATTTCATACAATAGGATGTTTTTTGATTTTATAGTAATAGAATAAAATCTATGGGAATTATTATTATTATTGTGACGTCGTATTGAGCTGAATTTTTAAAAATCTATGATAGGAACTTCATATCTAAGATAATTTGAAACCACATAGTATATTGATGAGAATTTATTGGAATCTGATAGATATATTTTGAGACATTGTGATTACTTCTTAAATTGATATCGTGAATATTATTTATTATTTATTATTTATTGCGCTAGTCATTGTTATTATTTATTAATATTATTTATTAATATTTATTATTAATTGGGAGTTGTTCTTACTTTATTTACATTATATGTAACTCACTTTTACTATTTCTTTCTTTCAGAAAAACATGGGCAATAACAATGGCCGATTATAAAGTTGGATGGAGAATCATAAATTTATAGTTGCTAAAGAATCTAGTTGAAGTTTTATTATTATTATTATTAAGATTATTATTATTATTATTATTAAGATATATACAGATTTATTTCACTTTATATTGTATTCAGGACTACATTTTTTCTCAAAATTTTTTAGTGTATTCATATATAGTAAACCTTAGTGGTTGTTTAATCATTTATGGTATGATATTCTCACAATAATATAAGATAGATGGTTTTTGCATGACTGGACTAAGCAGTGCTCTAAGACTTGGTCTAACGGTCACCACAAAATTAATGTGTGAACACTTGAAAATGACTACGAATTTCAAGACTAATGAATGGCCCGGATACCACCCAAAATGACGGCGAATTGAAATCTTTCAGAAACGCAGCCACAACAAGAGAGAAAATCATGAACAGCCGAAAATAAAATTACCTCGTCGACCGATGAAAAGCAGCGCCCCTTATTGTAACCAGAGCCAACAGGAAATCAGAACAAATCACTATCAGGATCCGACAACATCGAATGGGAGAAAGTAGCAGATAGCATTGAAAATTTCATTCAAAAATGATCGAAGATCAATCATAAACCGTCGTAGGCGAGCCTCAACAGTCGGAGGACGCTAATTAAGGAACCACACCAGCGATGCCCAGCAACATTCAGCCATAGTAGCACTCCAGTAGCGAGGCAGCGTGTGCAGTTCATCCCAAGTAAGAAAAGGGAATCGAACCTATATATTACGATGTATAAATGTTTATAATTACGTTTGAGAGTTTAGACTGGGAGCTGCAGGAAAAATATTGCACCATGAAACACCATCGAGACACATCATTAACTTTTTGGTGGCGGAATAACCTTAAGGTAGCCGCACTGTAATAATTGATCAATTTATATAATTAAAAAAAAATTATGACTATTTAAATATTAATAATTCTACAAATTGTTAAAGTATGAAATTTTTTTAAAAAATAAAATATCCATTTATATAATAAAGATAAAAATTTTGATATAGTATTCAACCCCAAATTTTTTAGAAATGCAAAAAATTAATACATGATTAGGATACAGAAGAAGCGACGAAGAATTTGGTGTAGCAGTATGAAGTATGCCACAAAAGAGGATGAAAAAAGGAATTGCAGGAAAAGCATGACTAACAATGAAACAGGACACTAAAAATGATGACCAAAACGTGAATTATTAAGATAGGTAGCAAATTTGCTTAATTTTTTGTCATCCTACAAGGTTATATGGGAAATAACTTTTAAATGGATGGATTTATTAATAAAGTAATTTTAATCAATGATTTAGTATATTGAAATTTAAACTACCGACTACCTCAATCCCTTTTAGGTTTACATGTATAAAGCGATGGGTGCACTCCCCATAAATAAAAAAGTCCATTAGAACAGTATAATTGATGGGCAAGTTTTAAAATGATGTTCGTAAATTTCTTTTACTTAAAAAGGTTGGATTAAACAGTAGCAATCCTATATACCTGATTTATTAGTTTGGCATGGAGTTAACCTATTGCTAAAACATTGTACCGAATCAATTTAGAAATTTTGGAACTTAACAACAAATTATTTAATCTATTAATAACAAATATTAACGCAATAGTAAGATTATTCTATTTAATAGAATAGTTACGGGTTCAAATAATAAAAACAATATCTCATAAGGAATGGTATAATGTTAAATATATTGATAATTTTTAAATCTTTTATAAGATTCTCGTACATTAACTAAAAAAAAAAATAGTATTGATACCTATCTCAAAATCTTTTCTTATGTTTCTCACCATTAATCTACAAATTCTCTAACAAAGGATAAATCATCCCCAGAAGTTTGGGGGAAAGGGGAGGAAAAGGAAAACAAAATCCTCCCAAAAGCCCAAATAAATATAGCAGAGATCCATGCGATATCTTCAAGATTTTGCCATCATTTCAACCAAAATGCTCAATTTTCATCAAAGTAAATGGTTAGATCAACAGTAACAACCTGCCTCAAAGAGCTTTTGCACGATGAATTGAATAATTGAGATCGAGATTGCATTGTTGTAAAAGGTTATACCGATTAACAGACAGTATCAAAGCTTTATATATCTCCAGAGTTATGCTCCGAGGACAAATTTTGGAGCTCAATAAGTGACAAGCCTTGCTCTGAGAAAAGGCGGCCTTGATCAATGGGTCTTCGGTTAGATAGTCTGGGAACACATCATGCTTGCACGCCAGAACCTTCAGGACTGCAAGAATCAAAATAAATTCAATTAAGACAGGGAACAATGTGGTTAAGAGAGCAACGGCTTGGGCAGTCAGAAGAGATCATACAAGTAAGCCTAGTGCGAAGATTTCATATTGTGAGGGTCTGAAGAGGATTAGATATACGTAGTCTAATCCTTATATTGCAAAGATATTGTTTCCTTAGCTTTATCTCTTCACCTCTAGACTTCAATCCTTAGCTTTATCTCTTCACCTCTAGACTTCAATGGACCACACCTTATTATTAAGGCAAAACTCACCCTCAAAGCATACAAGGAAGCATTTGTAAGATAATAAGCACTTGACATGAATTAAAAATCGATACCAATTTCAGGATCGATCACAGTTATATTAGATGATACGTTCAAAAAATAAATAATAAAATCTTTTTAACAAATTAGAATTTGAATGCAAATATCCGAAAATATATAGAAAAATATCATATATAACTTCTGATATATCATTGACACAGTACAATATCAAGATTTTGCTGGGATAGCGAAAAAAAGGGTATCGAGCTAAATATCAGCAGCCCATCCCTCCCCAATCAAATACCCAACCCCTGTTCTTGTTTGGTTTCGACCATTAATAAACTTTATTTTGGGATGCGTAACAATATGTTTCTATCCATTGAGTGATTGTCCATTCACACAGCAATACCGGATCACTAAGGCTGACTTTCATCACTGGGTTAGGTCTTGCAATCCAGCACCTTTTTGCCTTTGCACTTGAGGACCAATGTTTTCTAAATTTTTGAATTCTTTAAAACAGAATGAATCAAATCTCCCTAATTAGAAGGATACATATCAAGAAACCTAGTCTAAAAATATCAGAGAGCATAATGCCAGCCATCTCTGTGCATCCAGAACTTAGTATAGCTGGAATATAATTAGAAAAGTAGATCCTTTAATACAACTTTTCAATAGGCGAGCTGATTTGAGACGATAAACACACACCCAAAGGCTGGCATGGTGGAAAACGGCTTTCAAAGTATTTTACCATTTTCATGCCACACCCAGACATAGGATTATATAACAACCCTCTGAGTTCCAGATTGCATTATTGATCCCATGGAAAACATGATTATATTACACAATTCACAATTTTTTCTATATAGAATAACACATTTTTTATAGAGAAAATAAGGAGAAAATTATGAGATACCTATACTAACCTTCATGAGGCTCTGAGAAGTGGATGAAGTGCTGTAAGAACTCCTCAAGAATCGGCTTCCTTCTGAGTCGATCTTGTAGCATGAGATCGTCAGATCCATCCTTCCAAACTATGTGGCTGATGTATATGTACACATCCTACCAGCAATTTTGAATCTAAGAAGAAACACAATATGCTTGTGAATTATCTATCCGTTTCTCCGGATTCAATCCAGGAAATTGGCCAATGTCAAATCCATGCAGTTGTTGGAATTCTGTGTGCAAACCGACAGAAAAGTCATCTGGACGGGCTCCACCACTTTGAAAATAATCTGCAATCTGCTTTCAAGATTTCAAGATTTTAGATTGCATCCAATCCTTACAGCTACTCAGAAACATGTCAATTACTCAAATTTCAGGTATAATGTAGATCCACGGTTTTGATTTTCACAAGAAAATCTGAGTCAAAAATCTGAGTCAAAACACAACTAAAATTACATCCTGCTTACATGATTAGCCATGGCCATCCCGCTGATGGCTGCTGCCTCTAAATTTGAACCCAGTAGCCAATCACCACATAAACCAGCCCTTCCATAAGGATCGAAGATACACGGGATACCAGGACTATTGGTAGGAAGAGCAGCACCCCTATTTCATGGACCGTGGATGAAAATATTAGTATCGTATTAGTTGTAGCTGTATCGGATGATTCATATCAGAACAATATTATTTTTGTAAATCGGAACCTTGGGGACAATTATCGGCCAATATATCAAATAATATCAGGCATATACTGATATCTTAAATATTGACCAATATATGTAATATATTACTGACACGGTGATATTTTACGATTTTGTGATGGTATTTGGAAATATCAATATGTGGGTATGATACTAATATATCATGTCATGCCATGGACACTGCAAAATAATTCCATTAATTTCCTTGAAGCAGAAAATGGGAAAACTTTTGATAGAACTTAATATTATTTTAAAGATATCTGCCCTATAAGACATGAAACCGACATTGCAGCTTATTGCTCATAACAGCAATCTTGCAACACAAAAGATCAATACAAAGATCAGAAAATTTGTACCTCTACAGTGAAAAAGGCCAGGGAAAAAGATAGTTTAAGCGTATTGTGGAGAATATTCCAAGAACTGTTACATTACATCACACTAAAAGAACCAGATCTGCAATTCAACCGTCTTCATGGATAGCTGGATAATTCTGGAAAATATTCTTCAATTTCCTATTACTAGTGAAAAAAAAAAAAAAACTTGCACACACAAACCCCATGGCAAGTTGACCCTTAACCTTTCTTTTAAAAGGGCAAGAACTCTACAGCTTGAACTACCCTCACTTGGGGCAATCCTGAATAGTTCTAGAAAATATTCTTCAATTTCCTATTACTGGTAAAAAAAACTTGCGCACAAACCCCATGGAAAATTGACCCTTAACCTTTCTTTTAATAGGGCAAGAACTCTACAGCTTGAACTACCCTCACCTGGGCAATCCTGAATTATTGATCTCATGTTTATGGCTGTTGAAGACAATTTGCTGGCAAAACAAAAGAAGGTAGAAATATATGTGACAAAGAAGTACTGATGTTTCATATTCCCTTCCAAAATCATGTCCAACGCCAAACCACAACTGCAGTCACTACACGGCAACTAAACCTCCAATCTTGTTGTATTAATTGGGGTAAATTATAAATAGGAAAACAGAAAGACTGAGGTAAATTGGGGTAAATTAATTTCTTGTTCTTTGAGCTTCTTCAAAGCAGAAATTTATTATGGATAGAGGGAGTGGATCATAATTTTCTTTGGTACTTTGTGGTCTATGATGATTGAAGATGGTATTTGGGTCTTACAGTGTTCTTATGGACTGCAGGATAAAGAAGAGTACTGGAACTGGTGGGTAACATTGTAACAATAAATGTGCAGTGCTAGTTCAAAAGTATTGTGGTGATGTTATAGAAAGAGAGATGCTAGATGTATAAGCCTTTTACAACCACCTTTCCGCATATGTAAGAAAAAAATTGAAAAGAACCCACCCTCCATACATATGTGGAAAGGTGGTTGCAAAAGGGTTGTAGATGTGGGACAACATCTAGCATTTCTCTTATAGAAATGATTCCAAAACATGGCAAATTTGAAGGGAAAGAACTTGTAGAAGGGGTAGAAGATTGCCAGTATTGAATGAATACCAAGTTCAGTTTTGTACTCTCACGTTAAGCTGATGCTAACTTGGTATGGCTGGATTTAGACTCAATATTTGTACTAAGAAGTAATTCAATTCTTTTACTAGCCTGAAGAAAATGAGTAGCAGCAGAAATCCCTTTAGCATTTGGGCACTGTTGTATGACTTCACATCCCCCACGCAAGGCATGTCGAATGCTACTTAAATCTGTTCAGGATCTCCCCCTACATAGAAGATTGTAGAAGCAGATAATTACAATTTATTTGTCCCTTCCAGTTTTTCCTGTTTATGTTTGACTGGAACTATTTCGGTCATGTGGATAGTTGACACAAACCTGCTTTGAAAATTCTGGCTTGCCTGCCTGCATAAATCTCAGTTCGTATTACATTGAGAATTATTCAATCCCTGACTTTTAGCAAACCATGGTTTTCTATAATTATAATTGCAACAGAACTTTCAAACATTTCCTAGCATCATTCCCTAGACTTCAAAAATGGAACAATTTGAATCAGAGTTAACTCCCCAGAATCCCAACTATAAATGTTATTGGCTCATTTTCCAAACATAATGACAAGTATGTTTCTCACCACAATTGCAATCTGGTATAAAATGGCTTCTTCAGTGATCCTTCTGACAGCCCTAAAGCAATCTCAACCCCTTCCAGCATGCTTATCTTCACCCTCTCTGCTGTGGTATTTGGAATGTTTTCCTGGTAATTGAAAAAGTTAAGCAAGCAAAGATAACAGATATTTCTACATAGTGAGTCCATTTTGATCCATCAACAATGCTTACACAGATAACTTAAAATCAACACTTTCATATCCCATATTTCAATAATCTGGTTTAGTTATATTACCACTCCGCTACATCAGGGGCCATGACAAGATTTTCAAGACTTTTCATATGAGATCTGTTTAACATGTGTATTGGTAAGAGAGTTGATCGGATTGTCTCTTAAGCATGGATCAAAATATCGATATCTGCATTGGCAATAGGAACGGTTATATCGGTATTGGACATATAAGATAATACGTATCGATATCATACATACTGGATGGGAAAAAAACTTCTGAAAAATATAAACTGACAGAGTCATATCAGCCAATATATTAGTTGTATTGACCAGCACAAAAATATATCATGATATTGTCATGGTATCGGAATATATCAGCATTGGGAGATCCTAGTACCAATATATATCAATCAATATTTTCATCCATCTCAAGTCTTTCTACTTGTCTAATAAATTGACCGAACTAAATAGGGGAATCAAGGACACAAGGCTCCTTCGCCATGTATGCGGCCCTATCCCTATACTGAATAGAAATGTCACTTATGCCATTTGAACCAGTGACCTATAAGTCGCATTGGAAGAACCTTACTATTGTGCCAAGTTTCACACAGCTGCACTATTTAAACAACGTACTACTACATGTGAGAGCGCAACAATGTTGTTGAAGCATGAAGTGGTTGAACAAGATTGAAAGACCTGGAATTATACTAATTGGCTGAATAAGACGAGGGTAATAGTTATGCCCTTATGGGAAAGATTGAAAAGGAGAATTAGAAGACAGGAAAAGGAAAGATTTGAGGCTTCCAGTAGAAATAGTGGAGATAAAAGAAAAATTACAAGTCAAAAACCCACAATCTGGTGAGTTTCACCCTATTTATGTCCTTTTGACCATCTAGAACTGCACTCAATGTTCCTTCAAAAAGAACAACAGCAGCCTCAATATTATTGTTGTTGTGTCATGGTTTTAGTTAGCAGTAAGACATAATAGATGGTTGAAGACTGGCAATCCTCCATGAAGTGAGCTGAACATAAGCAATGCTAACAAACAAATATCTTAACAGTGTATGGTATGAATTTTAAAGGATTATTTTAATAATTATTATTTTAATTAAATTGATGAATTTTCGAGGTTAATTGAGATTTTTAGTCAAAAATTTTGGATCGGTATAAGTTAGGTCAAATGGCGCTTAACCTATACCTAACTCACACATAAGCGCATTTTAGGCAAAATGTCGACACCTATGGTGCGTTCAAGCGAAGCACACACATGTTTGAGATAGGATATTGACACTTGATGCACACCTAATGGGCATTCGTGCACAGCACGGATTGTGTCTTAGCACTTGAATCACCCCTGACCAACGCTCATGCACCAATTTTCTATAAATAGGCCCTCTAGCTAATTTTAGCTCAATTTTGTTGAACTTTTGAGAGAGGAGAGAGAAGGAGAAAGGGGAAAGAGAGAGAAGGAAAATAAGGATTTAATGTGAAATTAAGCAATCTTTGGATAAAATAAAGAAAAGGCAAATGCATTCACGCCCTTACTTCCTTTCTTGCTGTTCATTTCTAATCTCTTTGGGCATTTATTGTTTTAAATGTTCATAAATGTATTATTTTTATAATTAAAGAGTTTATACTTGGGCTACATATGATTCCACTCCCATTTCTTGAAATTTTATTAAGTACATACTTTAAATTCATTCAAATCATGTTTAAGTACTGAATTTTTGTATTTATATTCTCACATGTCTCACATGTCTTTAAATTTTATATATATACTTCTGCATTATTAAATTCTTATATAACTGTTCATGTATGTTTTACATTTAAAAGAAACTGATGAAATTGCATAAACTATGTTAAGTTTTTGAAATCTTAGCTTTAATGATTCTGCATATTGTAAATTTATTCATATAAGTTTCTACATGAATCTAAATTATACATTAAAGTTCCTGTATATCCATGATGTTTATTGCATGTCACATATTTGAAGGAAAATGAAGGAAATCTTTACATTAGCTTTGATGAAAGAAACAATTTTCTCCAATATGAGAAAAACAAGCATGTAATCATATCCATGCAGAGTTTTATGTTTGGCTAAATAAAGATCATTGTAAAGAATTAACAGAATATATTTAAACATATCCTAATATATTATTAATAAATCGATGGTCAAACCTATCATCCACAAGTCAGAAAAGTGGCATTCTGCTTCAACTATAAGAATTATATATAGTCGATCCATCTACAAGTCGTGAATAGTAATGTATGGCTATTAGTAATGTAGAAACAATTATAGCTAAATTTTGATATTCACTTTTTGTTAATAAAGTCATCACCGATCCTTAGTCCCATTTACACGTTAGAATGATTTTCGTATAATTCATGTTTTATACGTATTCATCAAAGTTTTAGTATGATTCATAAATTTGGATAGATTTTGGCATGTTTGATCACTAATGTACGGCTTTCACATGTTTATTTGAAAAATAATGTTTTTGGCATTTCAGGATCTTTGATCATGTTATTATCTCTACATATTTCATTGGTATATATACACATGAAAATATATATACCTTGTTGAGCATTAGGTTCATTATTCCCTCTATTTTTGCTAACCTTCCAGATTAGAAGGCTTAGTAACTTATAAGCAGTTTGGATCTTGAGGAGGTGGCTTTTAGTGAATAATTCTAGGATGCTTGGATATGTTTAAATGTAATTTAAAGATTCCAAATGGCATTTCAGTTGTTTCGGTTATGCCTATATAAGACCACCGACCAACAATATCAAACGTTTTAGTAAATCAAAGAAATAAATAATTTGATGTTCTAATTTTCAATTGAAATACTCTTCTTTACATATCGTTTAAGGTCAATAGTATTAATATTCGAAGCCACTTTCAAGTGTGGATTTTAAATGCTATAGTTAATCATTATATTATTATTATTTAGGTCGTTTAACTGTATTTGATACAAGTTTGCATCTCGATATTAGTTTAGGTTTAAGTTGAATAAACAATTATTTTTAGAGGGTATTAATTGAAAAATCAGATATTAAAATAATTACGGATTAAAGAATAAAATAATTTGACTTTGGGATGTGAACATAACAAACAGAATTTTAGCCAATTAGATTGCAACCATACTTTAGTGCTCCCACATACAACACAAATATAGTAGTTCTTAGAAGCACAAAAGAAGATCTGATGGAGGCTAAGCAAGCAGGGCACAATTTTAAAATTTGCTTAAACAAAGTCAAGAGTATAGATGTAAATATTAGCCAATATGTATCGATATTAGGCTCCCCCGATACATATATTTTTTCGTTACAGTAATAACATGGCGATATGTTATCGTATCATAAATAGATCTCGATATATCGGCAAAAATTTAAAAATATCGGCCTATTTACCCGATATTTACGATATATCAATTGATGCGATCCTATTAGTTTACGATTCTCATAAATCTTTTTCCTTCCAATATTTCTAATACTAATATAATCGCGAACTATACCAGTCCGATATTTTCATCCATGTCAAGACCACATAAACCATGCTCTAAAGTTCAATGCGAAACAAACCTGTGGAACCTTGTTCCGCTTTCCAAAAGCTGCTGTGCTGAAAAAGGTCCAACAGTGAGGACCCCCACCTTGGTTGGCCGAAAGTTTCTTGGAGTTGTTTGCCATCCATGATACAGCATCAATCCCCTTTACAAATGCTCCTTCAAAGGGAAATGCCAACGAGCTTTCTGGAAAAGGAAGAGGATCCTCAAAGGCAGCAAGAAGGGCCCATATTGAACTCAGTTCCAATCTCTGCTTGAAGACACAATTTAAAAGAGAAGAAATAAATGTCACTAGTGGCTAGAGGAGAATAAAATTCCGCTCCATACTTGGTCATCGTTCCTTTGGGTAACAAGGAACAATACAGGAAGCAAAGACCCCCCCCCCCCAAATAAAAATAATTTCATGATATTACCTTCATTTGCCTCGCAATAAGTGGTAAGCCTGATGATGAAAGCAAGCGATTTGCACATTTTCCTGATGAAGCCATAAAAAAAACTGATGTGATTCAATCCCAACAATATATAATATCTGAAATCCTAAGTAAAAATACAACAGCATACCAAACAGGTGAAAGTACAGCATACAAAGTCAAGAAACCAATATGAAGCCAATGAAGAAACATGTTATGACTAGTAATTCATGAAAAAGGTCCCTAACAATAAGAAGACACAAAACTGCTATCAGGCATGGACAGATGGGGCTGCAATTGAGCACCACTGTCACTCATTGATACTATGGCCAACAATAGCATCCAAGGGAAAGATACAAGGCTTGCTGCAGAAGAAAGCATGCCCCCTACCATTGTTTAGCCTAAGCATGACTATTTGTGCACAGAGGAGGGGACTGAGAGCTTTCCCTAGGGAGTGGGGATCATAGAGTTCAACCATTGAATGAAATATTGACGATATGTCAATATCGTGCCTCCAAATACCTCAACCAAATTGCAATACATCACTTTAATGGTAATATCTCTAGAAATTCAAAATATCAGTAAATACACCCGATATTTGTCTCCAAGTTTCAATCCACAAAAAATCAATTGCGCCTGATACACCACTCGATATGGCACATGCCGATATGATTATAATTGATATCAATATTTCCAACCATAGTTTCGACAACGGATGCTCAGAGTTTATAAAGGCAACTTATGGTTAGGATGTTCTTCTTTAATGAATCCGGAAGCATCCTGGGCCAATGCAAATCCAAATCCAATCGCCAACGTGACAAGGAACCCAGCAAGCGACAGGTTCAACCTCAGTGAGAAGACCCATCCGGCCCAGCCTAAGGACCATAGCGGCAACCAGAGTGAGACCCATTGAGCGATGGACCCAAGGAGACGAGCATCAACAACCCAACCGATACCGCAGCCATACTAACCAATCCGGGAGACCCTCAGGCAAGCAGCCAGCCAATAGAGCGGTCAGAATACGCATGCGCAGAGCGCCACCAAAAGCCACCTAACAATTGCACCAAGGGACCACTCGCGACCCTCTCGTCACATCAAGGCGACGTCTGACACGGTGGCTCCCGTCAATGTCCTCAGCAGCCAGTGAATCCTAGCGGAGTACCTGTCAGCCGCCTTGGCGCCAAAGTTTTCCCTGTGAAGTATTATAAACTCCTTCACCCTCCACAGGGGAGAGGACTCTGGGTGAGAAACGGTTCTTAAAAGGAGAGAGATCCACGAGAGAAGAGCAAGGAAGCCCTCCTGTGAGCAGCACTCCAAGGTGAGTGATGCCTGAAAGGAAGCAACCCTTAGTGAGGAAACGCCCGCAAACAAGACTCAAATGTCCACAAAGAGCCAGTCCCTCTCTCTCAGTACAACTTTCTCGGATACTTAGTGAGCTGCCCTTTGGTCAGGCGCATCCAGGAACCCAATCCTCCACCTAGTAAGCCACTCTCTGCGGTACACTTCCTGGTGAGCCATTCCCTGTCAAGTGCACCCATAATGAGCCACCTCTCAGTTGGGCGTCCCTTCAAGCCGCCCCTAAGCCTGGTGGCGCCAACAGAGCTCAGTCTTCCACCTAGTAAACACTCTCTGTGGGTGCATCCTTAGTGAGAAACCTCCTGCCAAGTGCGCACATAGTGAGCCCCCCCAATCGGGCGCACCATCAAACCGACCCTTCATCAGGCGCACCTACAAGAGCCAGGCCTCCTCTCGCAGCCCTCACTTACATGCAACTTTGCATCATCTAACATCCTCCCTGTATCTTCAAATTCATTGGAAAGATTTCTAATTTAAGCGTCAAAAGATAAACTAAAGAGTGAGTCCCACGAATCCTTTAACCTTTCATTTGTAGTTCGTGGTGTGCAGGTTTCAAATTAGCAACGACGAAGACCAGACCCATTCCAATTCAACCCGTAGCGAAAAATTGGGTAGCTCCCTAATCCATACCACACCGGAGAACCAGGGACACATCATACCAATATAATTATAACTGATATCGATATTTCCATCCAAAGTTTCAACAACAAATGTTCAAAGTTTATAGAGGCAATTTATGGTTAGGATGTTCTTCTTTAAAATACGATGATTAAAATGCTGTTGTGGATTAAGAAAATCATATTTTTACTTGCTCAAAAACTAATTTCATTTTAGTCAATGGCATAGTTTTACAAGTGTGAGAGTAGACTTTTCACTTCACCATCAGCTGCCGTTGGCCATTTTAAACATCATCAAAGTTGGAGGTCACAGGAAAATATTATGCAAATGTTGGAAAATTGGTGCCTGGTTTCCACAATCCTCATGGGATTAGTATACAACCAACTCTAAATTATACAGCAAATATTAAACTCTGCAAATGATTAAAAATGAAATCCAACTTCATAAAATTATTAAATCTCAAGCAAAGGTTACGCGGCCCATTGTGTTTGAAAATAGAAATATTTCACTCAAAGCATCATCCATATGTATTGACGATAGGAGTAATATCATAACATGTAAAATTAAAAAAAGACCTCCACTCTAGGATTTAGTATATTATGAATAGTATAAATACTAAAATAACCTTACAAAGAAATATACTATAGTATATCAACGAGCATATTCTAACTCTGACAATAAGCATATTCCCCCTCAAGTTGGAGCACAGATGATAATAATGCACAAGTTGTTACAAATGGATTCAACTCAAACACTAGTTAGAGACTTTGGTGAAATATCTGCTAACTGTTCTTCTAGTTTTACATGTTTAACATTAATAATACTTTATTGAAACTCTTCAACAGCAAAGTGACAATCCAGCCCTAATACTTCGTGTATTCATGAAATATTAGATTTGACGCAATGTGTATCGTTGTCTAATTATCGCAACATAACTGAAATGGTTCAATATACTTACACCTGAGCAACTCCAGCAACCATCAGATCCACATCATTTCACATGTAAAATGTGTCAATACACGATATTTTAATTCAGTATTTAACTTTGCAACTATATTCGCTTTCTCACTCTTCCAAAGCACCATATTGACTCCAACAGAAATACAAAACGCACGGTAAATTTGTAAGGTGACTCAACCCAATCAACATCAGAGAATCCTTCCACCCGAGTTTAACCATAATCATTATAATACAAGCCTTATTTTGATATACCCTTAAGATGCCATAGCGTATGCATGGTAGTTTCCTAGTGTGGGACATGAGGAGAGCATATAAATTAACTTATAACACTTACAAAGTATACAATATCTAATCGAGTCACAACAAGATAGTTATGTTTTCCAACCAATTTGCGATATCATTCTGGCTCAGCGAAATCCTCCCGTCATCTATGAATAATGCCAACCCTTCGTCCATGGTGTATCACACAATTTTGCATCCAACATGCCCATATCTCTTCATTGTGAAAGCAAGATGCCTCAATGATACCTCACACTTTAATGCCAAGAAAATACCATAACCTTGACAAGTCCTTGATTTAAAATCAACTTTGAAGAAACACTTTGAGATTGGCAATATCGATCTAGTCGCTAACAATAATCACAATATCACCCATAGAAACTAATAGAATGCACCCAACACTAGAGTGACAATTGAAAATAAAGTGATCATTGTTACAATGAGAAAGACCAACTCAAGAACAACCTTGCATCTTTCGAACCATGCATGCGGTAACTATTTCAAACTATTTAATGACTTTTTTCAAACAACGTACTTAAACTCACCTTGAACACTTGAGATAAGCCACATCCTAGATATTACCATGTAGAGAGGCATTTTTCATATCAAATTGATGCAAGGGCCGAGTATTAATTGCAGCCAGATA
Organism: Nepenthes gracilis; assembly: GCA_033239525.1. Classification (NCBI taxonomy): domain Eukaryota; kingdom Viridiplantae; phylum Streptophyta; class Magnoliopsida; order Caryophyllales; family Nepenthaceae; genus Nepenthes; species Nepenthes gracilis. The sequence goes on from BSYO01000010.1 coordinate 875,262, forward strand.
TAGCAAAATTCGCACAAAATTCAATTTACAATAGTGGAAAAGCTAGATAAGCCACCCTTTATATTTGTGCATATTCCTTGTCCACCAAACAAGCCTTTGAGCTTACTAGAGAGCCATCAAGATTTATTTCACTATGTAAACGCATATACAACCAATGAGTTTTTTCTTGATCGGTAGCAAAACCAGATCCCACATTCAATTTTGCTTAAAGGTGGACATCTTCTCCTATGTAGCTGTTCACCAATTACAATGAGAAACAACTTCGAAAACCATCTAAGACAAATTTAGAAAGTCCAAGGAAAACAAAAAGCATGAGGTCGAAATATAAGCATAAGAAATTGTAGTCGATAGAGGATATTTGGCACAACAAAAATGACCTTCTACATAATGCATGCAGAAGATCCAAGTTAGTGATGAGAGAGAGAGCTATATGATCAATAAACCAGAGGATCAACTTGCAAGGGTCCACTCAGGAAAATCTACTTACGAGGAACCAAACACTAAAGGAGGACCACAATCATAGGTTCAAGAAATAGAACAAGGTGGTGGAGGGAAAGACAGATCTTGATAAGTGACCCTATAGACAAGAAATTCATCATTAGAAATAGCAGATGGACTAGAAGAATAAAATTCATAGATATGGAAATGAATAGACTCTTGAAAGAAAACATCAAAGGACCCTAAAAATCGTCCCAAGTTCAGGGAGAAACACTAGGAACAGAAGAACCACAAAAGAACGAGAACAAAAACATTAAGAAAAGAACACAAGAGGACCTTACACCACAAAACCAAAGCACCAACAATATCTCCACGCATAAAGCTTAAAGAACGAACTTGGGCGCCATAGGAGAAATCAAGAAAAATCCACAAACGACAAGAGAAGATGGAGACCCATTGTGAATCATAGAAAATCACCAAGTTGATCTTCAAGAACAAGTAATAGAAGAACAAAACTACCCAAATGTGAGTAATCAATCACGGACTAAAAAAAATAGTTTTTTTTTAAAAAAAATAAAATGGTCTAATTTAGGTTTTGATTGTGGATAAAAATGGAAATTACTTAGGGTTTTAGTTCAAAAATAGGAGGAGGTGCATCTATAACCTAAAAAATAATCACTAGTGGTGGCTAGTGTAAGGAAGCAACTTGATGAAAGGAGGGGAAATAAGGGCAGCGAAAAACAAGAGAAAGGGGAAAAGGGAAAAAGCAAATATCACTAAGGAGAATGAATGAGAAATGCAATTTCTTAATATCAATTTATTTATCAATGACTATTCAAATAATAAAATTACAGCCTCCATATAAAGCACTCTACTCATATTAATTAGGTAACAAGCCTCATTTCCTAATTAACGACATTAAAAAAGGAAATAAAACAAAATATAAAGTTCCTAAATTATCTTAGAGGCTACCAAAATTATGATATTTCAAAAATTCTTAATATATTACAAAATATAAAAACAAATCAATCAAATAAAAATTGAACAAAGTAAAAATATCTCAAATGAAATCAAATATATAATATCTTCGAGATGTCCACATCAACTTTCGCCGAGTGATAGAGACTCGATCTTGTCGAGTAAGGCTCATCATCAATTTTTGAACCATAAGCTAAGAGGTTGTGTAGTTATCCGTCAACGCCTGTAGGCATATGTAAGTGGTGGTTGAAATATGATAGCTCCACCAGCACGCCTCATGTGTGAAAGAAACTCAAACCTAGGGATAGTTGATCCTATTAACTTCAATTAAACTTCAAAATATTTGGCTTTATCTCTCTAGAAATCCAGGTACACTTTAAATCCAATCAACCAACCCAATGAACAAGAAAATGCTAAACTACTCCATATTCGATGAACAAAATCTGTCTATCTAAAATAGCATCAATTCCATATTTGTGTTCCGGTAAGGTTGATAATGACATCAAAGTGGGTAAAGTTTTGATATTCAGCTCATCAAAAAGAACTATAAATGAATCATCTTATAGGTTGAAATTACCTTTATAAACAATTAAGTTATCAATATCAAAAGTATGGTAAAAACCAAAGTGAGATAGAATATCAATAACAAATATATTTAATTAAACCTGCTATAAAATTTTACATGAACCAACACTATAGGCTTGCAATTAAAAAATGGGGCCAAGTGGGCACCACTTGGTCTAATCTAAATTATGACAAGATCAATAATATTAAATTTAACATGTCTTTTATGAAAACCAGCTCAAAGTTTATATGATATATTATTTACTTCTAATTGTTTATTAATCTCAATATATAAGTCATGAATGTGCTGTGTAAAGGCGTCGACTAACATAGACACACTAGTATGTGGAGATATCAAAATAAAGTCTAAATTTCAGGGTTTGTAACTAAGCACAATCTCAAATGGACTCATGCCTATAAACCTATTAGCATAGATATTATATGCAAAATAAGTCATAGGAAGAACCAAATTCCAATTCCTACGATTTTCTTGAACCAAATATTACTGTAAGTTTCCTAAATTTTGATTAACAACCTCAATTTAACCATTTGTCAACAGATGATATGTAGTGAAAAACTTTAATTTAGCACCAACCATATGCTACAAGGTACTCCAAAAGTGACCGGTAAAATGAACATTCTTATCAAATACAATAGTCTTAAAAAGATTATATAACTTGACAACCTCATCACAACAGAGTCTGGTAGCCCAAGAAGTATCAGAAATATTACTACAATGGATGAAATGCGTCGTTTTGGAAAAAAGGAGTCAACAATAACAAAAATAAATTCTTGCTATATAGAAGTTCTAACAAAAACTTCACACTCACATCCTGCAAAGGACAATTGGATACAGGCAAATGGGTATAGAGGTCAGCATCTTACATCTTATGCTTCGCTAGTTGGCACGTTCTATAAATACTAATTATCCTAACAACATCTTTCTTCAAATTATGGCAATAAAAATGTCACTCAACATCATCTACTGTCTTATTACGCCTAAAATGATCAGATAGGTCGTTAGTATGAACCTCACAAATTATAAAATCTCAAATCAATGTCCTAGATATGTAAAGTTTATTGGCTCAAAATAGATATCTGTCCTAAATGTAAAAGCCATCAATGGTGTCAAACTATCCACCCTATAAAGCAAGAAAGATCTTGTTAAAATCCGGACACAACTCTTCTTCCTTGAATCTTTCAAATCCAACAATTTTAACTTGAATAACGTACAACAAGGACACACAACAAGTCAAGAAATCTACCACTTAATTCTCAACTATTTTCTTATATTTTAAGATAAAAGAAAAGACTGGCAAATATTCAACCCAATGACCATATATATGATTCAATTTCTTTTGCAAGTTAAGAAAACAAAGAGTCTTGTGATAGGAATAAAAGATAAACTCCTAAGATAATAACAATAACACTAGCGGTGTAAGGCCTACACAACTGCATATAACTCATTATCATAATAGAATATTATTTTTTGGCGTCATTCAACTTCTTACTAAAGTAGGCAACAGGATAGCACTCACAAATAAGAATTTTGCCTATACCCACACTTGACCCAAACACCTTAGAGAAATCAAGGAGCCGCATCCCATCATCTTCTTTTTAACACTCTTAAATGCTTTAGAAGTATTAGAAGACAAATGAAATTCACCTTTCTTCATACACTCAATGACAGGAGCCATGATTGTGCTAAACCTATTAACGAATGGATTATAAAAAAAGTAGCTAAATTATAAAAGCTCTGAACAACGTGGATGGATTTGGATTCAGGCCAATCTTGATCACCTAAATTTTTGAAGGATCACCAAAAATTCTGTTAGACGAAACTATGAAATCAAGAAAAATAAGCTTATCTAAAAAGAAAGAACACTTCTAGAGATTGGTATACAAAGTCTCTTTCTTAAGGGTAGTACAGACTTGTGAGAGATAATCTAAGTATAATTCCTTAGTCTTACTATAAATATGAATTTTATCATAATAGACCATTTAGAATTATCCCATAAAAGGTCATAAGGCCTGAGTCATCACCATGAAGCAGCTGGGGAGTTGGATGGCCCAAAAGGGATGACCAACCACTCATAAAGACCACCATTCGTCTTAAAGGTCGTCTTCCACTTATTTCCTTGCCGAATCTTGATCTACTAATAACTACTCTTTAAATTAATCTTAGAGAAGATCCCGATATCAGTCATCATAACTAATATATGATCAAGCCTAGGGATGGAAAATTGGTATTTCACTATGATATTATTGATGGCTTTACTATCCACACACATTTTCCATAATCCATCTTTCTTAGGTGTCAAGAGAGGGCATCGCACATGAAATTATATTCTCTCAAACGAATCCCTTGTGAAGGAGTTCTATAATTTGCTTTTGAAGCTCAACATGCTAATGAGATTCATCTTACAATAAGGTCAATTCGGGGAAAATACACAAGTGAGAAAGTTAATAGCATGCTAAATATCATGTAAAAGCGGTAGATGAATTAAGAGGTCTACAAGAAAGACATCCTGAATGATCTGAAGGACTTGATAGGCCTTATCAAGTGTCAACGTGAGAGAGGCTGAAATGAATTCCGGAACAATAATAGCAAACATGATAGACTCGCCTAAAACTATACACTTGAATTCTGTGGCACTAATAACATGTAGACCTTCGTCCTTACCACATCCTTTCCTTTATTGTGAATAATAAGTTATGGGGGTAAAAGATTAAGATGAATCTTCTTACCCTTGTAAACAAAAAAATATGAGTTAGAACGACCTTGAATTGTTACATCCAAGTCATACAACTATGGTCAACCTAAAATGATATTATCCACATTCATTGAGCTGACATTACACAAATATGATCCATGTACTCTAAAAATTTGAATGGGTACAATACAATGCTACTTAACTATTATAAAAGGAATATCAATCCAAGAGACAATGTACGTATTAAGATGTGGGGAAACTTTTAACTCAAGTTAAGAAATAGTATTAGCCGAGTCAGCATTGATGCAACTTTCATTATCTATAATTATCTTATAAGACTTCTTATAGGCCTTAATATAAGTATGAAAGATAGCATATTTGGTGGAAAAAAGAGAGCTTAGGCTAAAGGAAATAGTTCTAATGCAAGTTAAGAAGGTGTCATCAGTATTATTGTCCAATTTATCAAACTTTTGTAGCTTGGATTCATAAACTTGTTTTTCAAGTGGTTTCTCCTTGCTCACTCCATCTTGCTCTCCAATAAGTAAGGATTGACTAAAACATTAAGAAGAAATGTGTCCAAAACCCAAATCCTTTATAGTTGAAGTATTGCACCATAGGATTTCTTCTTGGGACTTTAATACCGTTACCTCTATTTTCTCTTGCATAGGAAATTGTAGACAGATAAAGTCTTAAGACAGGCTTAGGGTTCGTGATTCAGGCATTTCATATTGAGGAACTATTATCACCACATTTTCCACAATGTGTAATCGTATCTAACTCATAGTCTTGGACAAGATTGTACACATGGTCAAAAGTAGTAACACTCTTACGACAAACTCTCTCCTAAGATCATCATGTAGACTTTATCTGAATTTACTTAACATTATAGCCCCATCCTCAAATATATGATATCTCATTTGAAACTCAACATATTGAGTCACATACTAGGTCACACACTTGTTATGTTGCCGAATTGCACTATACCTGTCACAACCTAAGAACACAATATACGCAGGTCAAAAATAAAATTCATAATAATGTTTCCATCAACTACAAAAGCCCAACCCGAGCGTGACAGTCATACACAAATATGACCCGATATAACAAAACCCATACAAGATCTCATCGGATATGAATTCGAACAAACATAATACACGACCTGCTATCCACAATCGCAATGGAGGTATCCAAATATACAACGACTCATCAATATAACGTAATAACTCCAATATTTCTCATACATATGCCAAAACACTCATCCGGCCATAAACAATAACCATAAAACATACCCAACATAACATCTCCACTCACCGATAGAGATATCCGAACTAGATAACGTCCAAACTCCTGCGAACGTATCCATGCCACTAGTCTGAATGGATAAAACATGAAAACGTGAGACTAAAACTCAGCAAGTACCATCATCGTATAAAACAGTACACATAAATCAGAAATAAGGATATCGCATAGTAATCACGTAAAACAAAACATAATATCCGTGAAATCCCTGAAAATCAAGGAGATATCTTGTACTAAATCGTCGTCCATATCAAACAGTCCCTCCGGGACATAATCGTAATAAATAACGATCCGGTAAAATATCATAGACGATATCATATCATATAATCCGAGGTCACATTACATAATCGCGACCGTCACCACATCTGTGTGAGACACATACAATCGTCCAAATCTAAATCTCATAATGCAGAAATCGAGAAAAAACCGCCAGAACTAAAATATAAATTAAAACACGTTTTGGGTTTAACACATATTTATACGTACAAGACATTCCTATCACCCATCCGTGGACCAAACCACATATCTCGAATCACAGTACACCCAAATACATGCAGAAATACAAAGCATATATGAAATCAAAGAACCAAAGATCAATAATACCAACTTAAGGAAGGGTTCCCCTCGTCCGGTAACCACGTTATATCAGCTACGGTTTAGGCCAATAGCTCAAGGCCATCCATTTACTCTATCTCCCATAGATTAGGAACTTGCTCGCTATATTTTACCACCCGCGACTTTGGGTGTAATCTTAAATATTAGTTATATATTAGAACGTCTGAATATATTAGTTTTCCATTAATTTCTTACGATGGTTCTCATTTAAATACACAGTGGGGCAGGTTAGCTACTAAACGCCTCAACATTCCTACCAGCGGAAGGGGACCACATCATATACGTCCCGTCGGGACTAAGTCTCCCCGTCAGGAGCGGTACCAAAACTCATGTCTCAAATCACATATAACGACCAATCGGGTCTCGGACCACCATGGTCCCATAGTGACCCCACCCCCGGCAGCATGTGTGTGGACCGACCCACGGTCTGGTTCATGGTTCCACAACATACGGATACACAAATATATATATATACCATCCGGGTATCCGAAAACCCTCCAAATCATAAATACCAGTGTAAAACCACCGCACAATCGATAAAACATACATGCATGTACATAATTAATAAAATTAGGGTATATAAAAATACATACATGTTAGTAAAAGCTCCAACAATAGTTAAAATGTATCAGAAATTAAATCAAACCAAGGATAGGTCAAGAGGATACTTGCTTTGACTTTATACTCCACAAATCTAAGCAAAGGATATCTCAAAGCACCCGATTGGGCCTTTCTTTCTCCTGCCTCACACGCGCCTGCACGCTGCCCTTCCTCTCTCCTCTACGCACAGCCACCACACCGCCGCCACCTCCTTAGCCGGCTACCACTGCGGCCTCACCCGCGACAACCATCATCACCACCGATCTCTCTCTCTCTCCTCTCCCTTCTCCTCCTCCGCTTGCAAAAAACGCAAAATGACAATAAATATTAAAATAATCTAGACAAGATCCAAAATATTACAATACTGATCTAGTAAATTATTATTGTATAAAGAGAACAAGTATTTCTCCTGAAGATGGTGTTTCATCTCAATCGAACTCTCAACAGGGGCTATTTGACACCTAGTAACGAGGTCCTCAACACTCTCTCAAAATAGTTGAGTATTCCCAATCAACTGAAGGCTAGAGAATTGAACTCTCCTATCCTCACGCACGTCATAACACTCAAAGAAACAATCCATATCCCAAACCCGTTGAGTAAAAACTTGAGGGTTTAGGAAACCATCAAAAGTTTGGGCATCTAACTTGATGTTCCTAAAGAGTTCATTCTGATAGCACTTTAATTATAATGTTGAGACCTGTAGTGTAAGACCTGATATTTTCATTATGATTTACGATATCATTATTATGTGTATTGGATAAATTTAGGAAATAATTATATAATAAAAATTTGATAAAAAATCGAATTGTAAGGAAATCAAGCCTAATGCTAGATTGGCACCTAATGCAACAATGTGTCTAGGTGGTGCCTAATGCACACCCAACCAATCTTATGCATTGATTTGGGTATTTAAAAACCATGTGCCATTTGTCAATCATTTTGTGAAGGAAAAGAGAGAGGAGAGAGAAAGAGAAGAGAAGAAAAAGAAGAAGAGAGAATGAGAAGGAATGTGATTTTAGAACTTTTACAAATCAGATCTTCTAAATTAGATATTTAAAGTAAATATTTTTAAACCTAATCTTAGTCCATTTTCAGAATCCTTCGAATTTGCTTATAATTCTTGTTTTATTATACATGCATATTACCTTTTATACCATCCATTCAAATACTATTACAGACATATAATTTTCACTGAATGTTTTGAAATTTTATTGAGTTTTATCAAATACTTGAATATTTGGTTTGTTTTTCACTCATTAAGTGAATATTTTGAAATAATATGTCTATATATAGGAATATTTAAGAAGAAAAGCCATGAAATATTGTGCATTTGACCTTACATGTTGATATTCCATACAAGTGCTCAGTAAGAGGACTTTATTTTGATATTTGATATGACTTGGTACTTTTTTACAGTGTAAAAAGTTTCATATTTGTACTTTTCTTAGTTTAGAAAAGTTTTGGCATTTGTACTTTTTCCCATAAAGTGAAAAAATTTTGAATATTTGTTATAAAATCCCCCAATTATTGTTTTGTTGAGAACTATCATAAAAAATTGATGGAACTACATATAAAGACATCATAGTATATCAGACACACTAGAGAATTATATTTATTATCCACGAGTGACAAATGAAAGTGGCGTTTGACCCCATATATAGGGAATAATTTATAGACGGCCATCTATAAGTCTAAATAGTAGTGTCTTGGCCTAAGGTTATCGAAAATATGTGTAACCCTTTATCAAAGTTAGCCTTTTGGCCTTTTGAAATAATTTTAGTATGATTTGGTTTTTGGATTTTATGCATCGTATTTTATATTTTGAAATGAGTTGCCTTTTTGAGAATTACAGGTTTTGACACAACAGTTAGATTTATCTGATTTTGACCATTTGAGACCTTTGAAATTATATGGTTTGGGCTTTAGATGATTTCGTACAGTTATTTTATTTGATATTGGTACACTTGTTACGAATTTAGCATACAAAATTCATGATTTGGAATGTGAATTTGGAACATTTGTTATATCAAATTTTACATGTATTTATGGTTTTCCATCCTTCACTTTGTTTGATGGACATATATATTTATCTATTATATATACATAATTATTGAACTTTAGGCTCATAATTTGTCATGTTTTCTAACCATTTCAAATTAAAAAGCCATGGATTTCTTATAGGATTCAGACGGAAGAAATTTGAAAAATTTTTATTTAAGTATATTGCATTTAGATTAGTACTTAGGACTTATGTTGGGATATTTTGTATATTTCGGTTTATTACAATTTGTATAATTTAAAAATACTGTATCAATTGAATTTTTGTACAGGTTTTATATTACACTAGTTTAGATATCCGTTAGACATTCTTCCTTACGGATTGGTTTGGGTTGAACAAGTTGTTGTAATTGATTTGGAGGTGAACAAGATTCCAGTTCGATCAAGTCCTATAATCGCTAATATTGTAAGTATTATGTTGTTTTAGTTCTTTTGGGCTTGTTGAGTCCGACCTGGTATTTAGGTTATTTGAGTTTTAATAGCTTATGAAAAAAATTTTATCTTGGGTTTTATTATTAATTATTACCTACTCGTGTCAATGTCGTGACATATAGTCAAATCTATGAGGTACATGGCTATCTTGCCTAAAACGGTCATTCCTATTGCAGGACAAGTTAGAATTGTCGATATCTAATAACTGAGGTCCTATTTCTAAAGTGGTAACTCTAACTAGGTCCAAATTTGTCAAATAGGTAGTGGTTCAATCTACTTAAATGACCATCATATGATTTTGCAATCATAGTTGACCAGTGGCTAATTAAGCCAGCTATTAACTCAACCTTCAACAAATTAGAATTTTTGACTAGGTCAACAGTGTTAAGGGATGTCACGTCCCCGATCCCAAAATCGAATTGATTAATTTAAATCAAATTTTTATAAATCTTAAAAATCAAAAATTCAATTGTTTATTCTAACAACTTAAAAACCCAAAATAAACACTAGGACACAAACATAAAAATCAAATACCGTCAAATGACCCAAACTGATATAATAATCAAACCACTAGACCTAAAAGCCATACTTAAAAGTGGTCAAATATCAACAACTAAATGACCTCAAACTATACGTTAGGAAAAAAAACGTCTTAACTAATTGCAAAGTTTCTAAACCATAAATTCAACAAAAAATACTGTTTGAACTATAATAATACCATCATCCTTAAACAAACATAAATCGAAATAACCAAAAACATAAACAAATAGCCACAATTCTATTCCAACCGTTCATTGAAAATATTAAAACATCCTACACCCTGAAAACAATCTTCCAAATAACAAGATCTCTCAATCTAAAACTCCTACAAGTAAATCCGAGCCCACTAGTTCGAAGGATTAGCAAAATAAAGAGAAGAATGAGTCATTCACTCAGCAAAGCATACATATTTTCATATGTGAATATATATCAACAACATATACAAGAATCATGCCATGATCAAAATTTTGATATACCAATACTGATAGTCAATTATGCCAAATTTGTACTAATACATAAAACATGCCAACATCTATATATTCATAACCAAACATAACAAACCGTGCAAATACATAAAATTTACTAAAATTATACTAACATATAAAAAAGACCAATGATCGGTGATGGCCTCACCAACAAATAACGAATATCAAAGTTCAGGCTATGTTGTTTTATATAAACAAAAGCTATACGCTACTATTTAAGATCCACAGGTGAGCCAACTACATATAATTCCTATATCAAATGCAGCTTTTTTAACCTGTGAATAATAGGTTCCATTTAATTTACTAATAATATACCATAACATATCGCAAATAAATTTCATCAATTCTTTACAATTGTTTATATCTAGTCAAACGAAAAACTCTACTTAAATACGAATATTTCTTAGCTTTTCTTATATCAAATAAAAACACTTTCTTCATCAAAAGCTATAAATAGTTTTTCTTTATATTTATTTAAATATATGACATGTAATAAAATTTATGAACATGCAAGAATTTTAATATGAAATATAAAAACATATAGCAACTATATTGTATAATTTATTAACATACAGAAACTATTATTCAAAAATTATAGGAAATTAGCATAGTTCAAATGATTTTTTTCTTAATTATAAACATGCATGAATAATTATGCATAATTTAAGAGCATGCAAAAGCAATAGGCACAACTTGTTAACATGAAGAGGTGTGTGGATTTTAACAACACGTAGGAACATATATGTAGGATTTAAAGATATAGAAGAACCTTTGACAAAAATTCAATACTTAAATATGATTTGTATGAATTTAAAACATTTAAATTATAAATTTCATGAAAAGAGAGTGGGAGTCCATGCATATAAAGCATAATTACTTTAAGTACAAAAATAATCACATGTATGAGTATTTAAAATAAAAAATATTTAAAAAAATCAAAAATAAATAGTAATAAAGGAACAAAGGGCTTGAACACACTTGCCTTCAGTTGATTTTACCAAAAGATTTCTTGATTTTTCTTTAATTTCTTCTTCTCCTTCTTTCTCTCTCTGCTTTTCTCTCTTTTCCTATTCTCTTTCTCTCTCTACTCTCAAATTTTCAGTTGAAATGAACTAGAAATGGTCAAGGGGCTTATATAAAGAAAAATAGCACATGAACACCAATCATACCCTGTTCAAGCACTGAGGCACAAATTGCACTATATGAGCACGCATCAAACTCCAACATTATGTCCCAAATATATACGAGCGCCGCTCTAGTGCACCTTAGGCGCAAACATTTTATCTAAAATGCATTCATACATATGGTCGGCTAGCTAAAGGTCAGCTTCGGTTCTAGGCAAAGATCTGCCAGTCAAAGTGCAAATCAGGCAACACTTGCCATAACTTATTCTACTCCAAAATTTAATTTTTTTGACCTGAAACCTCAATTAACCTTGAAAATACATCGATTTAATTGAATTAATCATAATTAAAGTAATCATTTGGGATCCATACCTTACATGGGGAAACAATACAACCATTACACGAGTGCATGCAGCTCCAATGTAACTAATATGATTGAAATCGATGAATAATTGGGGTAATCGAATGAATATATAAACACGAGTCAAATGCAAGATAAAAAAAATATTTTGGGGGGAGAATTAGTATGATTCAAATAATACAAATAAATATTACTAAACTATTAAAATAATAAAGTAAAGACCAAATACAATACAACTAACTATTCACTACGACGACAAACTATGCGACATAAAGAGGGAAAAGGAAAGTCTTTTTGTGTTTTTTAGATAACAATGACAGAAGTATGGTAAGGTAATAAAATTAGACAAAGATCAAAATTTAGGAAAGTAATAAAATGGTATACTTAGATAAAATAAATACTATCAAAGAAATATAAAAGCGTTACCCAAAAAAAAAGGAAAGAATGCACCTAGTTACACAAGAAAGACAACCCGAACTTATTGCATGCCAACCAAATGAAGCCTTGTGCTGATGGACTGTATGTCAACTTGGTTTTTGTGTAAGGCCCGATACTAAAGTTGCATATGGGACCAAAAAGTTGGAAAATCCCTCTTATTTGGTAGCCCCATTTGTTTCTTAACCACTTCCCTACTCTATCTTCTTTTTTTAATTAATTTCCTATAAGGGCTCTTAGGTCACTCAAACAAGCCCAAAAGAAAAAAGAAATTCACAGCCTCACGTACTCTCAAACCCTTATGTGTTTCCTCTTACACACACACACACTCTCTCTCTCTCTCTCTCTCTCTCTCTCTCTCTCTCGCTGTTTTCTCTCTCACAATCACAGCCCACAATACTATTTTTCCCTTTGTGATTTCTCTCTCCATTTGTGTCTCTCGTGCTTTTGCTTCAACTTCTCAGTCTCAAAAGTTGGAGCTTTGGTTGAGGGAAAAAAAAGAAAGGATCGCTGCTAATATTTCAATTTGAAAAATAAAAGATGATAATTCAAGGTTTTGAGTTTTGTTGGGTCTATGCAACAGTGGTGCCCGTGGTTATTGTGAAGGACAAATTTGACAATAGTGAGGAAATAACGTAAAGCAAACATGAACTTTTTTCAGCTCCAACTTCAAGATTTGAACTTTTTTTCTCTCTTTTTTTTCACCAACAAATTTGAACATTTTTTTATGTGTTTTTTTTTCACCTTCAACAATATACTTTTTTTTTTCAAGATGAAACTTCAGAGAAGAGAAGTGCTTTGTGTCAGCTAGGATTTCCTTCAATGTTCCTTCTTTTTGTGAGTTTTGTTGCAATGATGGAGTAAATGGATGGACAATATTTGGCGACGGTGGGTTGAGGTTCATGCTGTGATGCCAATGGTGCTGGTTTCATGGATAATGGCTTGACTAGGTGATGGGGTAACAGTGCTGGGAAAAAATATAACTTTGGGCTCTGATATCAAATTTGCTACAAGAACGAGAAATAGAGGAAGGAAAGAACAAGAGAAAGGAGAAAGGGGAGAAGCAAAAATTATCAGAGAGAAGGAGAAATATAATCTCTCAATATAAATTCATATCATCAATGACTATTTAAACAATAAAGTTAGAATCCTTCTATAGAAATACTCTACTCTTATATCAATTAGAAAATAGGCATAATTTTCTAATTAACAATAATCTAAAATATAATATTTTTAAAGTATTCTAGAGCTACCAAATTATAACATTTGAGGAATTTTCTAGATATCACAAAACATGGAAACAAATCGGTTAAATTCAAATCAAATAAAATCAAATATCTCTTATATGAAATCAAATCTCCCAATATTTTTGAAATATTCGTACACAACTTTACTATGATGCCATGTGATAATATAACAAAGAAATTTAAGAGAAAACCCCACGCTCAAGTTTGGTCTTATGCACCTATATATACATCCTTACCATGGATGTTTATAAACAATACAGAATACTAAAATATCCTTACAAAGGAAATACCACAATATATCTAAGAACATATTCTAACACTAACAAAAAGCGTATTCTAACAATAGGTTTATGACTTCTTCACATGAAATGCCTGGGAAAGGTTTGGAAGATCTCTGTTAATTCACTGATTATACCAGCTTCTCAATAGTTTCAAAAAATGCAACAAGAAGCAATGATAGAAGCAAACATATCACCATTATGTGCAATAACAATTGCATCAAACTGCCCACACAGCTTGCCATTCGCACTCAAGTGCCACTTCCCATTAAATGGCTCAAGTGTATTTATCCAGCATGGCCTCATCACATTAACCATATGTGCCTGCAAAATCCAAAAAAATGGGTTTAGTAATGAAGTGGAAACATATATAGAATCACAAAAAGTTGAGAAAAACAATCTGACTGAATGGAGTAAAAGGAATTAATAAATTTTGCAGTTTGACTTTGCTGCTGCACTATGATAGTGTTGGAAACACCAATTTAATCTTAAATCCAAGGGATCGATAAGAGGGAGGAGAGGATAGGGGAGGACAGAGAGGAGGTTGTTTCTAAAGCATTCTACATCCTTGTGATCCCACAAGAGTGCAATATGTCGTTTCTCAAGTAGACTGTGTCTTTTTCCCATTTGAATTGATAAGAAAAGAAGATAAATGATTAAAACAGCAGTCTACTATTGCCAATATAGATTCGGAATCAAAATAAACCCCTTCTTGACTTATACATTCACTACATATTTACAAATTATTCAAGAAACAAATTGACCATCACTCCTTAAAGCACTCAGCTACAAGCATATGAAGAAGAGAAAGGGATAAAGAAGATTGAACTCTTACAAACAAAAACAGCACACAAGACTCTGTATACCATGTAAACTATGACTTTCAATAACCATATGAGCTATGCAGTTCTTAACAACATGTCCACCATTTCAGTACTTAGCACTGAACAGGACTTTCAAAGAACAGTGTTCCACAAACGAATAACAAGTGGAGTAAGAATATAAAGAGGATATATGAGTACCTCTGACAATATTGAGTCAGCAAGAGGTCGCATTCCATTAATACCAACATATCGCTGAGAGGAAGAGTGGAGTGGAGTAAACTGACCACCCGCTTCAAGCTCTCCAATGATACCTTGCCACTGTCGTATCAGTCCATTCTCAAGCCACCTATTGACTAGCTCAATAAACTGCGGCTCACTTGCAGTAAAGAACTGAGCAGCATGATCAAAAATCAACTGTTGAGGTTCATATATTCTTGTTGCCATCCTTCCTCCCAAACCATGCATACCCTGTAACAGGAAAGCCATCAGAGACTCCATAGTATACTCAAGGACAGCAACAAACTTGAGGAATCAAATGCATAAGTAGCACAAACTCTTCTTCACTTTTCCCACATCCACAACTTTATGAAGCCTCATAAACCTAATTTTTAGTGTCATCTAGATCTTGGAAATTTTGAAGATAAGGTAAAACTGATGGAAATTTGTTCTGATATTATTTTTTTATTACATTACCTTACAAATATTACCATTCCGACCAAACTTTGTGAATTCCAACAATATCTGTTTTCCAAAAAAAACTTTTCATTCAAGTCACGAGAATGGGAGTAGTTCAAAATTATGATATGATTACATAAGAAAACAACACCCAAGCATCAAACTTGATCTAATACAAGTTCAAAATTTCATTTCATTTCTGGCCACGTGAGATGGATGAATATAACTGTGCCTTCTGTATCCAATTTTGACATTGTCAAAGCTTATTCAGAGCCATAAGCTCATGTCCTAGAAATTGTTGCCTCAAGACTCTGGCCCAACATCTTTAATGATCCATTTGGATTGCTAAATTGGTATTGGATCTTGGAATTGAAACTCCAATTACAATTTACAATGAATTTGAGTGGAGTTAAAATTTGAATTTTATTGTTTGAATTCAAGGAATTAAAACATGAAAATTGTAATTCCAAATCTAAAGCAAAATCTACTGTTCAGATGTGTGACGAAAAAATTGAAAAAAACCATATCCAGCATGAGCCTTCGTATTGCATTCTCCGAGAAGAATTATACATACATAATTCTACCCTTGCATTACAAAGGGGTTGCTTCCGTGGTTGAACTCATGATTGCTAGGTCATATGGACTAATCTTACAATTGCATCAAGCTCATTATTTGAAAAAACAAAACTTCAAAACTTTCAAATTAATTGGAGAAAACAAATTTTAAGCAGGCACAATTTCTTTATAATTCTCTATGGCCACTATTTCCTTTTATGATGAACATACCAGATTTGAAGCTCAAATGAGCAGTCCAGAGAGTTACAAAGAATTATTCCACCGCAAACATAACAAGAGAAGTATGCATATAAAAGAAACAGGGGTTTATCAATTATAAACCACCACTGCCACAGTGTGGAAGGGTTTTTCATTGTGGGTGAAAGAGAGAAGGTTTTGTTGATGGACAATTCCCAATCTTGAAATTGTAAATCTTGACTCTCACCCTAAAATTTTAAAGAGTTAATCCCATGTATCGATTCACAAAAAAGAAAAACTGACCAACCGTATCGAAGACGGTAGACCTAATCCCTCCTTTCTCCAAGTAAAGAGAACAAACAAGCCCCGCCATGCCTCCGCCGATTATACCAACGACGGGATCATTGGAGACCGGAGTGGTAAAAACCACCTGCTCCTGGGTATACGATTTTTTGAGAATTGACCTCCTGGAGGTCCCATACGATGATCTTTTAGGGTTCTTTCGAGCAGGTCTGTTATGGGCTTGCATTCTAGTAGGTCCATTTTGGAGATTAGAAGAGGCGGGCGAGGATTGGGGGTCGAAAATTAGGGTTCCGGTTTTCGGGATATTTAGATGTCGGAAAATGAAAGGAGAGATAAGGTGCGCGGTGGCCATGCTCAGTGTTGCCTCAGTTTAGGTTTCCGAGCTCTGACGCGGTGGTGTGACCGTTTCTATTGTTGATTTATTCTTTCCCGCGCTTCGGATTAAGCCTTTTAAAAGTTTAGCGAAGTTGCAATTTTTTTCTCTATATAGTACTAGGACTTTTGGATTCAGGGGTGCAACAATGGGCGGAGCGTCGTAACCCCTGCAATGCTAATGAGAGTCGTTGAATTAAAATCCGACGACTTTTATTTTTTTTTAAAAAATTATAAAATTAAAAAATAAAAATATTAAAAAAATTTTATTAATCAAATGCAAAAAAAATATAAAAATAAAAAAATAACTAAAAATATTTTTATATATATATAAAACGGGGGCCGTTGGATATTCCAATCCAACAGCCCCCGTTAGCGTCATAGGGGGCTGCAACGCTCCGCACATTGAAGCTCCCCCGATTCCGAAAATTTTTTTAAAAAACTTAAATACATAAAATTATGAAAGTATATTGAAAATATATTAACCAGTTTCTTCTATGCATCATCGATTGGTTATAAATTTACAACCATCATTTATAATATAAAATTATTTTATTATGACTTAAATTTCATAAATTTAAACTATAAAAATAATATTTTTATAATATAAATATAAGCTTAATATCTGTTAAATCTTCTTTAAATCACTCTGTAAGAAAGCCTTAGATACTATGTCAAGTTGCACACCTATGAACTTGAAAAATATTAAAGAATAATTTATAATCAAATCACATATTGAAGCGAACACAACACGTCCTTACTATAGTAGGACCTTGATTCTTTGATGAAGTTATAGTGAGACCGCGGCTTCCTACTATAGTACGGCCAAGATGATGCAAGTCGACCGGGTGTTGCAGAGAAAGGGGGAGGGGAGAACGAGCAGCGAGCAGGACGAGACCAGACAGAAGGAAAAGAGAAGGTTCAAGCGAGAGAGAGAGACGTGAGGTGAGCTTAGAGTAACTGAAATGTCCTTTTCCCTGCACATCACAGATTCGGAGTATTTACACCCTCATCAGTCTAACAGACTTCACGTGATAGGGTAATAGATTTCAACTGATCAAACTAACAACAAAATATTCAATATTTAACACCCTAATATTTAACTACTCAGTATACCAACTAAATGAATGAATATTTAAATATAATCGTGCAATTTTAGTAGCCGTTGAGTCGGCCGAGTGCTACGCCTCGGAACTGTAGGATGCTGGGAGCCGTCAGAGGACCCGTTGTGTAAACTCGCAACATTGCCGCACCCATGAAAATCAACCTTGTCCTAGAGGTTAAAACTGGGAAAATCCTGTTGGAACTCGGAAGCTGTCTCCCAAGTGGCCTCCTCGGGCTATTGGGTCTTCCAGTGGACTAAGACCTGGGACACTTGCTGGTTGTTGCAGAGAATGCGTCGGAACCCGAGAATTTGATGAGGCTGTAGCAAAGGTTGGGAGCCGAGAGTCTCAGCCAGCAAATGCAGTGTGGGGCTGCTATGATCACCATAGCACCGTTTGAGTAGGGACACATGAAAGACATTGTGTATTTTGGAGTGTGCCGGCAAGTCCAGAAGGTAGGCGACAACTCCTACCCGATCCAGGATGCGGAAGGGACCATAATATCACTTGGCGAGTTTGTTGGTTTGCCGTCCCGCCACGGAAGTTTGGCAGTAAGGTTGTAAACGCACGTAGACCAGGTCACCGATTGAAAATTCTCGATTTGTCCGGTGTGAATCTGCTTGTTGTTTCATCCTCAGCTGGGCGCACTGTAAGTTGGTCTTGAGAGTAGCCAGGAGAGTCGTTTGGGTGGTCAGCAAGTCGTCTACGGCTTCTATAGAAGAGGAGCCTTGCACGTAGGTGAGCAGATTGGGTGGTGAGCGTCCATAAACTGCTTCGAAGGGGCTCATTTTTATGGAAGAGTGTCACGCTGTGTCGTAATGCCACTCAGTCCAAGGTAAATAATGTACCCATAAGGAGGGGACACTAGTCACGAAGCACCGTCGGTAATCCTCCAATAACGGTTGACGATTTCAGTTTGGCCGTCGGATTGTGGGTGATAGGCGCTGCTGGTGGACAGTCAGATTCCCTGCAGTTTGAAGAGTTCCCTCCAAAACAGACTCATGAACAAAGGATCACGATCGGTGATGATATCTGCCGGAAACCCATGTAACTTGCAGACGTCCCTGATAAACACCTCTGCCACTTGCACAGCAGTGAACTGCATGTCTAGGGCTGAGAAATGGGCGTATTTGGAGAACCTATTGATGACCACCAGTATAACCGTCTTGCCACGCGAAGGGAAAAGATGAATAATAAAATCCATGGAGATGGATTCCCAAATATTGCCCGGAATGGGAAGTGGCTAAAGAAGCCCTTGTGGGGCGGTATTAAGAGGTTTAACCTACTGGCAAACCGGGCAACTATTGACAAAGTCTCTCACTTCCTTATGCATACCTGGCCAGGAGAAAACTGATGCAATGCGGGAAAAGGTTCAGTGAATGCCAGCATGCCCTCCAAGTGGGGAATTGTTGTACTCCTGCAGGATCAAGTGAGACAGAGCAGACTCAGGAGGTACCCAAATTTGATTCTGGAAGAAAATCAGTCCATTGTGCCAGGAGAATTCAGGGTGGTCGTCCGGCTGCTCTTGAATGGCCCTAACGAATGAAGCAGTTGTAGGATGCTTGTCAATAAATCTTCTCAGTGCTGCCAATAAGCCCATGACAGGTTGGGACACAGCTTGGAGTGCGAGGCATGACCCAGGCTCATGCCTAGATAATGCATCAGTTGGTCCATTGTTATGCCCTGGCTGGTACTCGATGTCGAAATCAATTTGGTGATCCAGCGCTACTGTTCAGGGGTGTGAATGGTTTGGGTGAGAAGGGATTTGAGTGATTGATGGTCAGTTTGGATGGTGAATTTGGTACCCAATAAATATTGGCACCATTTTTTTATTGCCTCGGTGACAACACATAACTCCTTAATATAGGTGGAGGAGGTCTGCAGTTTCGGATAAAATTGTTTGCTAAAATAGGCAATGGGATGTCCCCCTTGAAGCAGCACAGCCCCTATGCCTTGTCCTGAAGCATCGGTCTGTACCATGAATTGTTTGGTGAAATCTGGCAGGGCAAGCACTGGGGTGGTGGTGAGTGCAGCCTTAAGGGATGTAAATGCTTGCTCAGCCTCAGTGGTCCAAATGAAAGCGTTCTTGTGTAATAACATTGTGAGAGGAGCAGAGATCTGGGCATACTGGTTCACAAAGCGGCGATAATACCCTACGAGCCCCAAAAACCCGCGCAGTTGAGTCAGGCTGGTCGACTGCGGCCAGTTTTGAATGGCAGTAATCTTGGAGGGATCAACTGCCACGCCGCGCTCGGAGATAATGTGACTAAGGTACGTCAGCGAGGTGCGTCCGAATTCGCACTTTGATAACTTGGCAAAGAAAGAATGGGATTGGAGGATGTGTAGTACCTGGGCGAGGTGGTGAAGATGACTCTTCCAGGTGGGGTTATAGACAAGAATATCGCTAAAAAACACCAACACAGATCGCCTCGGCGCTAGACGAAAGATCTTGTTCATCTCAAATTGGAAGGAAGAGAGGGCGTTCGATAACCCGAAAGGCATGACCATAAACTCATAGTGGCCGTCATGAATTCGGAAGGCTGTTTTGTGGATATCCTCTAGGTGGCCCTCATCTGATGGTATCCAACTCGGAGATCGAGTTTGGAAAAAACCCGTGCCCCGCTAGTTCATCCAAGTAGCTCATCAACCGTAGGGATGGGAAATTTGTCCTTAACAATAATAGCATTTAAGGCTCTGTAGTCCACACAAAATCACCAACTGCCATCGCTCTTCTTGACCAATAAGACAGGGGATGAAAAGGGACTATGACTCGGCCGAATGATGCCTTCAGCCAGCATCTCTTGAATCATACGTTCCATCTCTGCCTTCTGGAAATGTAGGTACCGGTAAGGCTTAACGTTGATCGGTTCAGAGTTAGGCTTTAGCGGAATGCGGTGATCGGTGACCCGGCATGGAGGGAGGCCTCGTGGTAGGGAGAAGAATCCTGCAAATGTAGTGAGTAGCTGTTGCAAGGCTGCCTTATTGGAAGGGTCAATATCTGGGGATATAGAGTCTGTGAAGGAGAGCGGCTCTGCTGTCAGATCCTATGTTGCTTGCCTTACAGAAGTAACAGTCATGTGGAAGTAGGAAGTAGTGGATTTAGTCGTGTCACTTCTCCTTAGTTGCCCCAGGGTCATGGCAGAAATAGAAGCTGATTGCAAGTCTTGTAGAGTGAGTCGTTCGCCAGTATGATCAAAACTCATCTACAATGCCTTGTAATCAAACAAGACAGGGCCAATTATAGCTAGCCATTGTACTCCAAAAACTATATCTGCCCCATAAATGGGCAGCAAGTATAAATCCACCCGGAATTGAGATTGATCCAAGTTATTAGAGTATTGGAACAAATCCCTTCACAGTGGAGAGAATCGTCGTTGCCTACGGTGACATTGAGGTGCTGTGATGGCTAGATTGTCAGTCCCAAGTTCTGAGCCACCCTGGTCTGCAGGAAGTTATGAGTAGAGCCGCTATCCACAAGGATGACGACTGGACGACCTGCAATCTAGCCTTGCAGCCGTAGTGTAGAGGGTACAAATCGGCCTTCAAGAGCGTGTGAGGAAATTGTGGGAGCAGAATCTGTGTTGGGCAACATGGATTCTACTTCTGGTGAGTCCATTGGCTGGAGTTCTGTTCCTACAGAAATCTCCTCTGAGTAGAGTGATTCAATGGGCGAACTGTCGTTAGCCTTAGCAATCATACAAAGGAATTGGGGTGGACGGCAACGATGGCCTGAAGTGAATTGTTCATCACAATTGAAGCACAAGCCCCGTGCACGGCGTGCCGCCATTTCTGCTGGCGTGAGCCGCTTGATGGGCAATCTAGGTGTCAAGTGCTGGTGGGTCAATGGCCGTTGCGGTTGGCCCAGAGCTTGGGGTTGTTGTCTGGAAGTCAAGGGGCAGTGAAAAGAGGAGCGACCCGCTTCTAATTTTTCCTCTACTAACTTGGCCATCCCAATGGCCTCCAGTAGCATCTACAGTTTCAACAGAAAAAGCCCCCATCGAATTTCATCTCGGAGACCAGATATGAAACAGTTTAGAAGGTTCGTTATAGTAAGGCCTAAGGTACGGGTAGATAGAGCTTCAAATTCGGACATATAGGAGGCGACTGAAGTGTTTTGGCGTAGTTTGTAGAGTAAGGCTTCAAGGTTGGAATAGGTGGAAGGGCCGAATCGAAGCTCCAGATCACGACTGAATGCTTCCCAGGTGATGAGCTGGTGGGTTGCATGCAACCACTGGAACCATTAGAGTGTTGGACCAGACATGTAGAAGGCAGCTATTGTGAGTTTCTGATCGGAGGGGGTAAGGTGATAATGGAAGAATCGTTCAATTTGAAACAGCCATCCAAGGACGTTGTCGCTGGAGAAGAAGGGAATTTCGAGCACTGGTAGAGCGGACGGGGAATCGATCGTGGTATGAGAAAGGAGAGATAGGGTTGTTGAATGAGGAGAAACGGGATATGCAGTCAAGGACGCCATAAACAATGGTGGGGTTGGAAGCAAGGGAGGGTTTACAGTAGATCGATTGTGAGCTTCGATTCGAACGAGGGAGTGGAGGACTTCTGACATTGATTGCTATAATTGTTCACCGAGAGTAGTGTTAGAAGCAATACCCTTGGAGTGGTGCTTGAGAGTGGTGACGATACTCTCGGATTGGTGTTGAAGAGCAACGGTTGTCTCCTTCTATCCAGCGATCGATTCCTCCATCGATTTGTACCGCATCGTCATGCCCTCTACCATGTCTCAATGAAAGCACCAATGAAGCGAACACAACACGTCCTTACTACAGTAGGACCTCGGTCTTTTGATGGAGTTACAGTGAGACCGCGGTCTCCTACTACAGTACGACCAAGATTATGCAAATCGGCCGGGTGTTGCAGAGGAAGGGAGAGGGGAGAACGAGCAGTGAGCAGGATAAGATCAGACAGAGGGAAAAGAGATGGTTCAAGCGAGAGAGAGAGAAAGAGAGAGAGAGACCTGAGGTGAGGTTAGAGTAACTAAAATATCCTTTTTCCCTGCACATCACAGATTTGGAGTATTTACACCCTCATCAGCCTAACAGACTTCACGTGATAGGGTAATAGATTTTAGCTCATCAAACTAACAACACAATATTCAATATTTAACATTCTAATATTTAACTACTCAGTATACCAACTAAATGAACGAATATTTAAATATAATCGTGCAATTTTAGTGGCCACTGAGTCGGGCGAGTGCTACGCCTCGGAACTGTAGGATGCCGGGAGCCGTCCGAGGACCCGTTGTGTAAACTCGCAACATTGCCGCACTCATTTTCTTACAATTTTCTCCTCCGAGTAGAAAGATTTTTAACTTGAATATTGTATGATATATTAGGGAGCGAGTTTGATATACCTCTTAACGCTTATTTGTTACGAATATTAGACCTATTTTTATTCAGATGTCCATGCGTGATAATGTAATTTCCTAATTTGTACAACAATTTAGATCATCGATACGTATTAAAATATGTTACAAAATAGCATAGCAAATATAAGAAAAATAAATAATAAAGTCTATATATATGATATTTTAAGAGAAAAAATTAATAATTGATTAATAAATACTTTATTATTTAATTAAACAAAATCACATTGAAATGAATAAATAGATGTTATTTAGAAAAACAATTTTTTGATGAGTAAAAAGTTTATTTGATATAATTTTTAAAAAAATTTTTATTATGTTTCAAAATTTCTATAATATCATGAGTATTTGTTTGAAACATTGTCAATTTCAACAATATAATAAACCTCTAATATTTTAGGAGATAAAAAAATATTTGGAGAGGTAAAAAAAAATTCAACCAAATAAATTGATTCAAAAGTCAATAAAAATAGACATCTTCAATTAAAATATAAAGTCAGGTTATATATATATATGTATGTATGTATATATGTATGTATATATGTATGTATGTGTGTGTGCGCGCGCGCATATAGCCAGCATGTCTTTTTTATGTATATGCATGTGTGTGTGCGTGGAATCTCTGACATAGGTTTTGGTCTGGACCTTTGGGTAGCCTCTACAAGTTTAACAATAATAGTTAAACGGTGTATTTTTAATACCAATTTTAAATTCAACACTTCTTTTAGTATTTATATATAGCACACTGTCCTACCATTTTCAACTTTAAGAATCCAAATATAAAAAGATAACCTAACAATAAGTATTTGGCTTTACACGTTTATAAAGCTAACTCTTTTTTAGTATCTGTCAGAGGTAAAAACTTCTTCTACCCCTACTAAAGTTTCAATGCTTATATAATAATAATATTATTATTATTATTATAACACGAAGTGAGGATTTTGGAACAATAATATTGCTGGTGTGAGCCATCACAGGGCGCTCGTTGGCAAGCTTCGACATGGCTAGTAGCCCCTCAACAGATCCAATTCCATGGCAAGGGCAAGCAAGCAAATCGAAACAACAATCCTGTCCTCACCTTTTATTGTGTAGTATTTGTTAAATTTGGAAACATGCATATTGTTAACCTTTAGCAATAAGGTAAGATTGTTGCCCTTTTAGATATTTTGTAGTGGTTAAGCTTCTTAGGTAACCAAAGAATACAATTGGAAGGCTATATATGTAGTGTTTCCCTTCTATTTCTAAATATACCTCATACTAAAACTCTTCAATGAATAATTTTGCTCTATTTTTCTTTTATAAATTTATACAATTGATATTTGTAAAAAATATTTTATATTGTTATATTTTATGATTAGGCAAATAGGTTGTCTGAATAATTCTTAAGTATCAATTAATACAAGTGATAAATGTAAGACTGTTGCTTTCTCGAAGCTGTCTTTGATAGAATTGAATAACCAAATTTTGATTAAGAAAAATAAAATCCTTTCTCTTGAAATAAATTACTAAGGTTTTTTCTCCCAATATCTTTTATATTACTTTATATACTAATTTTAACTTATAAGCCTTTGTTTGCTATGTGGGTAGCATGGATATTAAAATATAATAGTATACAAAGATTTTTTAACAAGTGAAATAAGATTGATAAAAATATCAAAATATATCCGATTTCGTTATTGCACGCATATCTAAGGAGTTTCTTGATAAATAATAAAAATTAAAAATAAGTCAACTAAAATTGAGTATATTTGTACCATTTGAGTTATAATTTGACTTTTTTAATACATAGCTTTTACTAATTGTAGAAATTTAGAATGTTAATTTTTTTACTAATTATATTTATTTTACTACTATAATTAACTGTGAATATTTAATTCGATTTACATCTAATATACAGTATACTTTACATGTACTATATATTCTGATTTATTTTAATTTGTTGAGTTTGTAGGGTCTAAATTAATAAAAATTAGTAATCCCCTATGCTTTTCAACACTTTGAGTATTTCTTTAATAGAATATTTTTCTACCAATAAAATGAAGTGACATTTTAGCAATATATCATTAATCAGAACATCATACTATCAGCTATAATAAGACAGGTTGAAAATTATTTAATTTTTGCTATGCATGGGTTTATATTTTTAATATTTTTCATATATATATATATATATATATATATATAAAGTGGCATTTTAACAATATATCATTAATCAGAGCATCATACTATCAGCTATAATAAGATAGGCTGAAATTTATTTAACTGTTGCTATGTATGGGTTTCTATTTTTAATATTTTATATATATATATATATTGGCATGGGAAAAGATAATGCATTGCCATAACAACAAACCCCGGGAGGGGGTTGAACTTGGGGAGTGCATTAATGATGCGTGAACATCTTCTAGGTTAGGTTACAGTGAGCTTGTGGGTGTTGATGAACAAATTTGCATGCCGAGGATGTTTACCCCATTGGGGCCAAAGAAGAAGGAATGATGACTTGTGCCGTCTAGTGGGATGATGGCGCCCTTGTGTTCGCAATCTCGTCATACTTAGACATGGGTGCATGTTTCATAGGTGTGCACTTTGTGCCATTTTAGTCACTGCACCCGTAACCCATGTTAATACCCCCAAACATTATATGATTAATAACTACACATATGAAACTTTCACACTTTAAGATGGGTGTCGAATTTCCAAAACAAATCATATATAAATATATATGTATATGTATAATGATCTTAATATATAATTTGAAGCATATATCATCTGTGTTTGATTATAAATATTTATATTTGAAGCTTTTCATATTAAATAAACATAATTTCAACCATTTTGATATAGCATATATAATTAAATATATATTATGTAAATACAATAAAGTATATAAATTAAATATTTATTAATTATTTGAGAATAACATTACCTATTAATAAATTTAATATTTGATTTAATAATTGATATAATAATACTCATTATTATATAATATGTAATATTACGTATTATATATTTATTAAATATTACATATAAATAATTATGTGTACATAACAAATATTTATCAAATATATATATATAATTCTAAATTTATATGCATATATATGAACATAACTAATTACTTATACATCATTCAATTATCAAATTTTAGCTCAATCTTAAATCAGGTAGACTAAACAAGGCAAACTATCATCCATATAAATCCAAATTAGCCACAAGATGTACACATCATGGAGTTATGTGGAACAAAATTCAAACTGAAAAATGACTAAGAGACTTGACAGATTAAACAGTTATCTAGATTAACATTTAGAACACAGACATGCTAGATACAAGTTGGACACAATCCAAATTGACAAATTTCAATACAAAATATACATGCTGGATACAATCTGAAATATATAACAAGCCTGCCACATGTTTTTGCTTCCCTACAAAATATAACAAGCCTACCACAAGCTGGAATATAAAATATAACATCAGGGACAGTCAATCTTCTCTACATGTTTTACAGAATAAATTGTTTAATGAAATCCAATTGTTGTCCCCACGTATGCATTTCATAAATGCTGTGCTTCTTTCACTCGTCAGTAATTCATAAATTTCAGATAGTATATGATATAATTCGTCATCCTTTATTCATGTGTGTTGGCTTCAAAACTTTTGCTCAACAATTAACCAATCACTTTGAGATTTGTACTCAATATATCAACTGTTTGGATAATACAATCAGATAGTGTTGTCACATCCCCACTAACCTTTCGTTTCCTTCCTTTAGACGTCGCAGACGCAGTTAAAGTTCTCACATGCTGTGTACTTTGACAAAGGGAATCATTAGTGTCAATTAAGTCTTCAATTCCTATTTCTTGAGTATCATTTACGCTTAGTTTTTGTTGGGTATATTACTCTCACGTGAATCTCACGCTCATAGGTTCATGCATTGTGGGAAGCTTCCCTCCTTTCTAGCTTTCCCTAGTTTTAGAGAAGTGAAATTCTAGCAAAATAATTTCCAATTGAAAATAAATTTCAAACAGTGTTGTTATTGCTTGAAATTTAGGGGGAGAATTCTACGTTAAATTCTTCCCCTACCCCCTACTGCTATTACTGCCATCATCTTTAGCAGTGCCGCAACCACCGTTACCTCACCACCAACTCCACACCCAAGTGTCATTACAAACCCAACACCCATCCCATAGAATGAGTCACGAGAAATTAAATTAAACCAAACAATTAACGCAGAGCCGTTCTTAATGCAAGTTCGGTGCTGTTTCTGTCTGTCTTCATAACAAATAGACAGAAACAACAAAATCTAGATCGTCGTATGTCCGGTTCTTCAGCATATTAGTTTCCAAATTTTCATGTAGCCGATTTCTGTCTGTTTACTTCATATGTAGCGTGATATGTTGTAAACAGTAAAATCTCGATCAAAGAACCGGACATACGACCACAAAGGCATTGGACACACAGCATAAATCTGGAAACAAATATACTGAAGGATCCAACATATGTAAAGAGAGGCACAAGAAAAAAAATATAATTCTGGAAATGAAATCGAGTTAGAAACGATGGGTATCAAACTAAAATATCAATTTAAACAGAAGAAATTGAAACAAACTAGGCTTTCGCACAACCCAGCAAATCGAAACCCACAAATCGAAATGGGGTTTCACAAATCTAAAATCCAACAAATTCATTAAGAAATTCCTCATAAATATATAGGTAGACGGCGAAAATCAAATTAGAGTTAGCCCAGAGAATAATTTCTTTCTCGAAAAAAATTTCTTACCTTTTGGTGGAAGCGGAATGAGAGAATGCAACGACGAAGAACGGTGAAAGGAGCGAGGGAGAATAACAATGCAGAACAATGAAAGCAGCGATGGAGAACAGAAGATAGCACAGAGAGCATCGTGAAATTGAAAACGAAACGATAGCAAACAGAATAAAATAACGAGGGCAATTTCGTAATATTACAAAAGTTGTATAAGAATTATAATTCTCAGGTCATTGAGAATAAATAATATTAACATCCTTACGATAATACTTTTTTCTTTGAATCCAGAATAAGTATTCTGGCTTATTTATCAACCAAACATGAAAATTATAATTTCTATGGAATTAGCCCAAAATAAAATTTTTATTTCGGGCTACCAAACGCTACGTAAATAAGGACTGCTGCATCTGGCCAGCGATTGATAGGTGGCATTGAACTTAATAGTGAGCAAATTTAATTAGGTTGGAAGATCATGTGTGGGCAAGTTGATGAGTCTAAAAATGACAGTTTTAGTTGTACGTTTAATTAAAATAAAGTTTAGATGAATACTTTCTCTATAAAGTTGATGGTTTTATAACTGGTTTGTGAAATTGTGCTGAAGGTTCTAAGAAAATGCCCTTACGTTGATTTATCCTTCATAAAAAAAAAAAAAAAGGGGGACTTTTTTTAAATATATATATATGATTTTTTTTATATTTTTTAGTGATGAAAATTGAAAATATATTAAGTATATCTCACTATGGACAGTTATATGTATTCACTAAAAACTCACTATCAACTACTTTGAGAGCATGGTTGAATTTTTTAATCATCGACACACAGTATTCCACGTATCATATACGAATATATTAAAATTGCTATTACTTATTTTATAAGTAAAAATAGTAGAAAATTTAATCTTAAGTAAAATTTTTACTAAAGTTTTAACATTCTGTCTTCTTTATAAATAATATTAATTTTTTTTATTTGTTTACCTACAGTATAAATGTTGACTTATAACTCTATTTCTCATAATTTATTTCCTTATATCTCCCTGATTTAAAGTAGTTGATTTTATTATGTAAGCATAGATAGTTTTCTTCTTGCCTATATATTTGTTGTAAGTCATGCCAACGTTGTCAAATTAAATACGTAAAACTTATAATATAATATAATGAAAATATTTATGAACTCTCACTTATTAGGTTTATAATTTAAAAATACAATATATTTTTTTATTATTATTATTTAAAATATTATAATATTTAAATACCCCAAAAAAAAAAAAAAAAAACTATGTACATATATTTTTTTATTTTTTTAAAATTAAAGTTAGATCTCATCGTTAACTTAAAATCCATATTTTTAGTATTTTTTATGTTTTCCTTCTTATCTGGTCAAATCTATCTCGGATGTTCCAGTTTCTTCTGTCGCTATCCATCGTCGTTACAATGCTACCAAAAGTCAAGCTAGTTGCTTGAGGAGTTGTCCTTCGTCGTCATATTGCTTTTTGTTTTTTCTTCTTTTATTCTTCTATCTTTCAATCGATTTACCTGGCAATTCTCTTCTGGTTTGCGGTTGTACGAAGCTTCAGCTAATCCCTGACTCGCACTACTTAAAAGGTAGCTCATTGTCGCCTGCCACTTCGCCGGTGAAATCCTAACTGTTTTGGAATTGGTTTAGTTTGTCATGTTGCTCCGATTAACAAATTCCAGGTTCTTGATTTTGAACCAAAGCCAGTTCAGGAGAATTCTATTCACGATTTAGGATGGATCTCATTTAATTTCTCAGAACAACTACATTCTATGTGAATGTTTCGCAAATTTTGTTATTCTGAAACTTGTGATGAACTTGAGTATTGTAGAAATCTAGCTTTATGGTATATCTAAACCCGTGTGGGACGATGAAGGGATAGTTTGTGATAAACTTAATTCTGAAATTGGCTCATCATCCTTGTGGGAGCGTCATCAAATCTGGCCCCATTATTCCATATGTAAATCTCCTCTTGGATTAGCCTATGATGTATGCTGACTCACTCCAACGTTTAACCGGACGCATCAAAACATTTTTTATTTTGATTTTGTGAATATCTGAAATTTTCATGTTTTTGGTATGTATTTTTCAACAGGAATATGAATATAATGAATTACTTCTTTGATTTTGTGCTGTCTTGAGATTTTGTAGGCTAGCCAGGCTGAAATGATGAAGCTGACATTCATAATTTCAATTGCAATATTGATAATTGCTTTGTGCTTGCCAAATATTCCTCTATCATCCACCACGGAATGCAAGGCATGGCTGGTCCAGTCAATCCCCTCTGACTTACCCAAGCTTTCGCTTGTCCCCGGTGTTCTATCTACAGGTGATTTACTTCTTTTGTAATTCTCAGTCTCTTTGGTAGCTATAAAATTTGAAGAGATGCCCAAAATTTCAATAGTCAGCCCGTTTCAATACATTAGTTGCAACCCAGAAGCAAAAAAGAAAGTCTTCAAATGGGTCAAAATAAGTTGCTTTCTGTTAATAGCAGCTGGCTTTCTTGATCAAAATTTTCTTAGTAAGGAGGGATTTTGATCTAAATCTGAGAGTACTTTTCATAAGGTTGGATAATTCAACTATTGAAGTTCATGGGTATGCTCTTTTTGATTGTCAAAAAAGGACTTCTCACCAATTAGTATTTACCCTTCGTATCAAGTATGAAAATCAAGCATTCTTTCTAAGCAAATAAAAAAGTGATCTAGTGCATTTGAGAGGATCATATTTACACAGTCTTACCTATAAAATATAATGAGGCTATTTATGATTTGAACTTGTGACCTCCATGTTATCATGAAGTAACTTTGCCATTTTGCAACAGCTTACCCTCTATTTTTTCTATGCAAGTTTAGGAACAAATGTAATTTGTCTTATTAAGAGGCTTTACTATCAAGTCCTGTGTGCTCATTTAAGTTGCTGGCTGCAGCATTTTCCTTGTGGTAAAGCGGGTTAGCTCTAACACAATGATAAAGTTGTTTTATAAGCCTTCAAGTCAGAAGTTCAAACCGCGGAGATATGGTGTATGTCAATTTCTAACTATATAGACAAAATTCCTTGGTATTAAGGAACAACTTGAAGCTAGCTGCAAAGTATTATGGACCCTTTCAGATTGAAGCCAGAATTGGAAGAGTTGCTGACAAGCTCAACTTACCATCTAACTGTAGAATTCATCCAGTATTCCACATCTTTAGATTGGACCACAAAAAGCAGTACTTCGCACTTTTCCTTATATAGATGAAGCCAAGAATTTCGCACAGCTTCTTCACAAATCTTTAGCACTATATCCATCCCGAGGAGTTGCAATACACTAGAACAATGGCTTGCACAATGGACCAACCTTACTGAAGAAGAGGCCTCATGTGTGGATGCAATCTTTATCACCACTAAATCTCTCTCATTACATCATTGAGGAAAAAGATGCAGTCTAGATGGGCGTATTTGTCATATGAA
This sequence comes from Nepenthes gracilis, assembly GCA_033239525.1. Classification (NCBI taxonomy): domain Eukaryota; kingdom Viridiplantae; phylum Streptophyta; class Magnoliopsida; order Caryophyllales; family Nepenthaceae; genus Nepenthes; species Nepenthes gracilis. Next base: position 907,070 of record BSYO01000010.1, read on the forward strand.
GAAGCAGTAAGAAGTAAGAAAGCAATCAAGAGGGAATAGGAGCAGTGGGACAGCAAAAGGTAAGCTGCTGGACAGATCAGTAGACAACATGGGTGACAACAGGGGCAAATATGGACATGTGGCTGAAGTAGGCAAGAAACTGTGGAACAGAATCAAGAATCAGTTCAAGAGTAGCTCATTCTGTTAGTAAACAATGCTAGGATAGGATTGATCCATAGAAGCTGAAAAGGCCAAGTAAGCATAGAAATAACTGAATTCAGTTGTAATGATGGTGAATATAAATCCCATCCATTGCACAAAATAGAGCAAATTTGAATTGAATGTGAAATATAGTTCTAAAATCCTGTGTTTCGAACCTTTCTCTAATTTTCTTCCTACTCCTGAATTCAGTGATTTGAGGTTCATTCCTACCTTTGCATCACATCAACACCCCCTTCTACAACTGCTCTCTTTAATAACTGATTGTGTAGTGTAGTTATGCCAAGTTGCCTCTGAACTTTACTCCCTCGAGGAATTTGGTGAAATTTCTTTAACTTGCTCTCCAGTGTTGAATGTTGCCTCTGAATATCTGCAATTAGCACTTTCTTGCGTGCAAAATGATTGCATATGATGCCTAATCATTGCATGAAACACCAGTTCTCTATAAAGCATATCACCAACTTGTTATCACCAACTTAATCATTGCATACAGGTATGCTACGTAGAGGTTAGAGATGGAGATCTTTCAAAAGCTGCGTTAGCCATGCATACTTCTTAGACATCATTGTTGCTGTTGGATACTCAACTTTTTTTAGTCACTATTGGATGTATCTTACTACAGCAACAGTTGCTTCAGAACTAAGACTAGTCATACTTTTGGTTGTGGTTGATGTATGTCATGGCCACCAAAATAGTCATTAACACAACGTCCTGCCACTTGGAATCCTCTTGCTTTCTTGTAAAGTATTGCCATCAGGGTTCCTTTGACATAACTGAATATTTGACCACTTTCAAGTGTTGCTTCTTAGGATTTTGCATGAATCTACTAACTACATCCACTGCATATGAGATGTCAGGCTTGGACAACTTTAGGTGTATGAATGTACTCACTAGCCTTTACGTCATAGCATCTTTTATATCATTGCTCTCTGTCAAGCTAAATTCACATATGACTTTATCAGAGTTTAGATTGTCTTGCCCTCAGCATTCCATAAAATATCTCTGGAATATTTGTTCAGACATCAGAATAAACCTGTTTTTTTGGTTTGTTTCACCATGAGACCAAGAAAGTGATTCAGCTCTCCAAGCTCTTGCATTTGGAAACATATTGAGATTTTTGCTCTCTTCTATCTAATTACCTCTTCATCATCTCTAGTGATGATAAGACAGTCCACATGCATGAGCACTATGACCAGCTTTCCATATGTAGTCTTCACTAGTAGACTTAAACTAGCTAGTGCCAATGAATAAGATCTCTGCACCAAGAACTCTGGCATTTTTCCATTCCATGCTCTTGGTGTTTGCTTCAATCCATGGATCACCTTCTTCAGTCTGCACATGTAATAAGGGTGAGCCTAGCTCTGGAACCCTGTTGTCTGCTTCATGTATTTGTCTTGATTTGATTCACCATGTAAGATGCATTCTTTGCATCTCTCTGCCAGAGCCTCCAAGATTTTCTCGGTTCCGTTGCCAGCAAAACTTGTACTGTGCTGATCTTTTCTACTAGGTTTAACGTTTTGCAATGGTGCTGCTCATATTTTTTGTAAGAATCTTCTAGCCACATTCCAATCCTGTACCATTCAGTCGTACTGTATGGATGAATTAACTATGTAACTGTAACACCATTTACATGATATGGGTTGTACCTACTTTGCCTTCAGCACTAAGAAATGTATCATTAAACCCCAGTGCCTTTATTTTTTCTCCCATTTGCATCCTCCACTCCTTTCATCCGGATGCTTTGTCTTATGTACTAGGCTTTCTCATTTTGTCTTCTTCAACCAAGGCTACATTGGCGTACCTAGGATTGGGTTTCCATTGCACAGTCACTCCGAGGATCTTCCTTGGACTTTTCTAGTTGGATTTGCCCCTTTGCTCTTCTAGAGTTTGATGTACAACTGAATACTCTGAGGTCACTCTTTGGCATTCAGAGTTCTTTGTCATGTCTATGAGTGAAGTCAGTTCGTCCTTTTAGGCACTTTATTTTGTTGTATAGTTTAGAACATGTTAGCTGCCAATGTATTATGCTTTGTTGTATATACTCCATGAACTCACTTTATAAATATGCTTCTCTGTTTGCAAAAAGGGACCTTATTACATTAGCTGCTTATTTCTACATTCTCTCTTTCAATCCATCAGTTAATGAATCCATACAGACCTCAAATAATCATCAATAAAGGTTATTATGTATTCCTCGCCATTAATCGAAGGATTTTCAATGGAGGAAAAACATGTAAGTGAATCTACTGAAGTAGTGGTTTGACCTTGAACTTTAAGTCCTTGCTATGTAGTAAAGCAGTAGCAGTTGGTGTGCTTTATCATGCTGACTAGTAGCACTCGATGCCATCTTAAATTTCTAATTGAAGTTGGCTTCCAAGCATTGATTTCTTCATCATCACCATAAGCTTATGAAGAAAGCTCATGAGCCCTAGACATGCATGTTGTAAGTTTGTCATCTTGTTCTTTCTTATGTTGTCCACATAAGCTTCCTGTTCTTCCATCAGCATCAAGTCCTTGTCTAGAAATCAGTGTAAAAGTTAGGTTTGTAAAGAATGCATGAAAAGGTGAGAAAGTTTGTGCATGTGTGCACCAGCAAAGTTGGATGTAGAAAAATAAAATCATTACGAGTGATGCTGTATGTTTTTGAATAGTAGGAATGAGTCCAAGTGTATGAAAATGTAGGCGGATATCTTAATGGTAGGGGATGATCTTTGTAGAATTAATAGGTTTTATTTCTAATATTTTCCCATTGCTAATTTTGTTGTATAAATGGTATTAAAGTGGGTGATCTGGGATCATCATAATTCGCACAGGGGGACATTGAATGACAGGTTGGAGGTTTGCTATAAGGATTGCAGTATGAAGAGACTTTGCTGACTAGTTTGGGATTGTAAAGTCGGTTATGAGCAGGCTTAGTTGTAATCTGCTGAATATTGGTAAGTCACCATGGATGACACAGGGAGCTCCACTAGCAGTATTGAAAAGCTCAACAATAATTACAGCACTTGGAGTATCTCCTTGAAGTACTACTTGCTAGTGCATCTATGGGATGTGGTTGGTGGAACTGAGATGCCAGCCACCGAAAGAGAAGGATGAGAAGTACAGGAGTTGGCTTATAAAAGCCGTTTAGGACATGCAATCATTAATAAATTTTCTGGAAAATGAAATTTTGTGTAGAATTAATGATGACAAGACACAAATGGACGTGCAGGACATTTTGATTGCATAGTTTGTGGATGAATGACACACAGCTATAGCCGCTCAAAAACAATCTCCTATCTATCTTGCAGTGCTATTTATCAGTGATTCAATACATCTCCAATGTTAGATCCTTAAAAAAGAATTTTTGTATTTGGATTTGCATAATGCTATTAGTGATACAAGGATGTAGAAAATAAGTATGTGCATATTTTGACCATAATTTAATAGCCTTGTTGTGATGACCCATGGATGGACCTAACAAACAACTCTCATTGAGTTGGAAATTTTCTGTCCAACCAAGTAGCTTTCTAGAAAAACAATAAACGAGCCATGTAAGGAAAGCATGCTGCAAGACTGAGTGATAAAAGAAATAAGCCTAGAAGGAGGCATGTTGACTGGCAAAAGGATAACTAAGAAGGAATTCACAACAAGGGATTGCTCAAGTAGAGCAAGGAAACAATGACACGAAGAATCTGCCAATGAACAATTAGTGCTTCACTGTGGCATGATAATAATGTAAATAAAACATATCTATTGTAGCCCTATTCGCAACAGATTTATGCAAAATAGCAAAAATGATAAGAAAGGGCCACTTTGCTCCTGATTGCTGGTTTAAACAAATAGAAGGGAATGCTACAATTCCACCCAAAGTACGTAAGTGAAGAAAAATATGATTTTCAAGCATCCATAGTAATAAAGGAGAGGGGGTCATCAACACCCAAAAAAGAGATTGCAACTTCCCGCATTGATGAGTGTCCGTCTGCCTAGTAAGTGATGTATAGCTTTACTAAAATGATGGCTGGTTTGCTGATCAATCCTAATCACATGATAGGAGATAAAGCTTAAAAACATGTCCGACTACATAGGCAGACATACGGTGTCAGTTGTCTGTTGAAGCTTGATTTTTAAATGTGAGAAGAACCTCAAAATTTGCTAGTATTGCCTGAGTGTAGAGGTGACATTTTACATGTAGCTATCGATCTGTCGACAAGCCATGAAACATGGTTTCCTAATCACATGATAGGAGATAAAGCTTAAAAACGTGTCCGACTACATGGGCAGACATACGGTGTCAGTTGTCTGTTGAAGCTTGATTTTTAAATGTGAGAGGAACCTCAAAATTTGCTAGTATTGCCCGAGTGTAGAGCTGACATTTTACATGTAGCTATCAATCAGTCAACAAGCCATGAAACATGTGAAATTTAGAAAATGCTTTATGGTTCAATTCCATTCTTCTCCTTTTTATTTCAAATGGCTTCTGTCAACAGAACTGCCTATGTCAAGATTGTTTATTGACTCTCATTCCATGTGCTAAATCAGATACTATGATTTGTATCAGCGGATGTTTTCCTGTGGTTGGCGGGAAATTCTTCTGAGAAGTTGGACATCATGGCACAATACTGGCAATTAGTTGCGCAACCCAATGACCCACAATCAGGGGATTATGGATACTCAAAAGAAGATATGCAACGGTTTGGTGCTACAAAAGGTCTTGAGGTTTATCAAGCTATTGAAAATGCTGCTGATCGAAAAGTCAAAGTCAGGTATGGTTAATTTTTATTTTTCTTTCTGCCCTCTTTGAAGAGTAATGCAATTCATATGTTTCAACTAACAGAAACCTTGCAAAATGAATCCATTACAGACTTTTACAGCACTCTGGGGTATATCCTGATTATACGAAGGAGCCATCCAACCTTGCTTCTGGAAGGCCAAATGTGGACAGTGTCACACTACTACTGAGCAAATGGTGGGGCTCTGGGATTGTCCATGCAAAAGTGTGGATATCAGACCGCCGTGACATATACATTGGGTCTGCAAATAATGATTGGAAATCTCTCGCTCAGGTGTTTTAGTATGTCTTAATGATTGGGTTATATTTATTCTTTTCCTACTCAAAATTGTGAACCAAGTACTTGAGGTTGTCATTCCACACATCAATCTTATTAGGTGAAAGAAGCTGGAATCTATCTTTCTGGATGCCCATCTATTGCTAAGTATGTTGAAAAATATTATAACAACTTGTGGAAACTTGCATCAATGAATTCTTCAAAGTATACAAAGACCGTGTGGGATCACCAGTGGCAGATTAATAGGACAGTTCCTTGCTGGTCACATTTCCTCTCTCCAAAAGCAAGGTGCAGGTAAGGCAGTACATCCATGCTGAAAGTAATATTTTTTTCTTTGTGGAAAATGATGAAATTTTGCTGTATATGAATTCAGTTTAGCGGCCTTGATGTTCTGCCATAATTTTTGGTTCCCTGTCTTGCAACTACATCTCATCCACACAAGTTTATTCATCTATATTATATAGTGTTTTGTTTTCTCTATGTAATCAGGGAGTTAACAGTAATATATGATGATGTGGCAGCTCTCCTCTCCCACATTATATAAAGGTTCCACATGTGGATGGCTACCCTACACTTTCTGACCCTTTTATGTTTCAAGCAACGCTTCAGACTCCTGGATGTGGGAAGAGTTCAACCCTATACCCTTATCAAAGCTATCTCTCATTTGCTCCTCCTGAGGTAGGCAACCAAGTTTGGACATGCCCTCTTTTATTGAATTTTTTTTTTTTTGCTCAAGTTTCACTTACGCATAATCATTTCGTATGCCTTCTTCAAAAGATGTGTACCTTTTCCCCTTGTAGTATGAGAGCATAGGAAGGATCCTTATATGTGAGTATTCATTCTATAGCTTGACATGCTGGGATATCCAGTACAACCTTCTGCCTCGTTAACTTACTTGAAATTCAATTCAAGTGAAAAGATGGGAAAGATGGTGGATTATAGTACATTTTGAGATACATTTTTTTTTATTTTATTTTCTTTTCCTTAGCTGACACCTTTGTTTTGGATTTTGTTGGAAGTAACGATCACTAATGCAGAATCTCCATATTTCACAATTAGTGGGTTCCAACTTATCTGAGAGTAATTTTTCAGATATACTTATTTTTCAAGTAATTTTCCTTGTATACTTAAGTAAGTTAGTGTAAATAACACCGATGTTCCAATTCAATTGATCAAATCGCTACGTGTGGAGTTTTACTTTGATATATTGTGCAAGCTTGGCGTTCATTATTCATGTCTGAGGAACCAAAAATTCAAGGATTTGCTACATTTCTGGTTTTAGGAGTACAATACTGGTATTATATTACCAATGATTTTTATGTTTCATCTTCTTCGTCAATGTTTAATCATTTATATATATATATATCTTTTTGCTGGAAAAGAATATCTGATCTTGTGTTTTTATCACCTCTAGCTCTCCTTTGGCCACTTCCAGCCAGATGAACAGGCCTGGATGGACACGATAAAGTCTGTAGGAACTGGAGCTATTGTCCGAATTAATACAATGGATTGGCTTGGTCAGTCCGACTACTCAAAGCAAACAGTTTTTTGGTCATCCCTATCATCAGCTATATCAGAGGTAGCAAGCATTTCCTAATATTATTGTTTCTTTGACATTATTATGCAACTTTCGTTTTATGGCATGAGGATTTTACTGTCTTAGTATCTCTGCTTGGAGAAGCATGTTGGCTGATCAATGGAATCCCTTCTGGTTTTCAGCCATGCTTGTTAGCCCACGACTATGTTCACTTCACATTGGAGGTCCATTGAATATTTTATACCTCAAATCTTAAAGCCCGTGTCGATCCCTCCCACTTGGATGCATAACCTGATTTATGGTTCACTAATTGGAACTAACTTAGGCGTTCTTCCTTAAAAGCTTCTTACCTTCTGAAAATGGGTTTGCTCCTTGGTTTCTTAAAGTTACAGATGTGTGCATATCATACGTATGTGTTTTTAGCCAATCGGTTTGGAATTGTATAATGAATCTGGTCTTCTAATCATCTAGTCAAGTTCCTTTATTCACAATGCTGTAACCTCTTAGTCATAATGGAGACCAAGTTCAAATTTGAGTACATCTTTGAAGCTCTTCTGTTGAGAGGGAGGAGGGAAAATGCCCCAGGTAGCTTCAAATAACGTTGTTGCTTCGATGCTACATATGGAGGGGGGTGCAAGAAAATAGAGTCAGCAAAGAGAATATCTTTCACTGTGCAGTAATTTTTCACCTGTGGCACCAAAGCCAAAGCAATTCTAATTGGGTCTTGGGGATATATTTATAGATGTGTCTGCATCCATGTACAGATGAAAATTCCTTAGTTCTGATGGAATCTCTGATGATAGGTTGTTTTCTCAAAACAAGCCACCGTCAAAATACTTGTGGCGCGCTGGGCCCATTTCATCAACAATACAGACCAGTACCTCAAGTCTCTACTCTACACAAATGTCCTCTGCCATTCCTCGACATACAACCACTGTTCAGGCAAAGTTGAGATCAAATACTACGAGGTGCCTGGTTATGAATCTACAGGACCTGCCATCAGCAACGGGACAAAAACAGCAAATGTTTACCCTGCATACACGAGGGTGAACCATGCAAAATATGCAGTCAGTGATGCGAGAGCGCACATTTCGACCAGCAACCTTGTCTGGGATTACTTCTACACGACGGCAGGTGTCAGCTTCGGGACATACAATCCTGCGATGGTTTCACAACTTCAAGAAATATTCGACGCTGATTGGAATTCTCCATATGTTGTTCCGGTAGAGCCATTAGAAAGCAGTCGCTCCTACTCAAGCTGACACAAATCTTGGCTGGCTGTTCATGTGAGTAGTAGATTGTTCTGCTAATGACTTCAACTTGTTCATAATTACTAGTGGATTCAAATGACTTGTCTTCATTGTGGAGAAATCATATAATTCTTTCTTTTGCTTGGGACTTCTTGTAATTGATATACCTTACAGTGGAATACTGTATTGCCTGTAAAGTTCAGCATAATTCCTTTAATAAAACCAGTTGCCTGGTAAAATGATTGTCTGTCTCTTCCTCGCTCACCCAGTTAAAGCGTACATAGCTTGATATGGATAGCCCCAAAGCTGAAAAGATAAGGGGAAAAAAACCTACTAATAAAGCTAAGAACGACTAAGGAATAGGATGTGCTCGTTTGACTTAGGAATAGAAAAAAAATTGATCTTCTTGCAAGAAACGTCTGCTAAAATCGAGTCTAATCATACCATTGGCAAGATGCAAAGTAAAAAATAATAAACTGGAACGTCTAAAAATACTTGGGTGTCACAAAAGGTATCAATTGAGATTATTATGGCTTCAAATTTAATACAGTGAGGAAACAAAATTATTTGCCCACATTCCTTTTTGGTTGAATTTCACACCCACAATGAATTATGTACTATGATGTTATCTAAATGTCATAAATCAACAACAAACAGTATGCAGATCTTGATTCAGATACTGATAAAATCTGACCGAGTCAAAAATACTTTAAAAAAATTAATTGAAGACTCATGCTAACTTAATAAAGCCTATGTGAATAATGAGAAAAATTCACCTTGGCTATAATTTTTTTTAAGATCGTTTTAAAAGTAACCTCATCTTTATCGAGGAGAAATTTGCTACGATGTCTTTTACTTGTTTTAAAATCACTTCATATTTAAAACTCTCTCATATATAATCTTTCAAAATATTAGGTTTGATTATCCGTGTGAGAGAACTGTCTCAAGCATCCATGACATATTCTTGATGTATCCAACACGTTAAACATGCTTATATACGAAACAATCAAAATCAAATATTTAGTGCATTACACTCAACAATAATGAGTTAATAGTATATTCAAAAATAATCCACAATCTATGCAATTCTAGGTATATATACACAGTCAAACATACACTGCCTTAACGCTACTAAATTTCACTATGATACATATGAAGATGTAATTAGCTAGTCATCCATAATAAACAATAATGTATTGCCCCTAAAATTTTCAAAATAGGATCTCATTGCCAATATTGGGTTTGTTTCCTGCAGCCTTAGCATAATTTTGTCTTTACAATATTGTAATGGCCATATAGGGCAATCGGTTTTTCAAACTAGTTATGATTACATAATCTCTAATTAACTTTGGATTTCTTACTGTCCAAACCACCTTGAGATAGTCCTTGAGAGGACCTTGACATCATTCAACAGCAGTCTATTAACCCCTTGAACAATAGCATCAACTGGAGTGTAAACGTATCCGGCTTTCCAACGTGGTTCCTGTCATGCCAATATATCAAAAACCGAGTTTATCTAATTTCAAGGGGAAAAAACATAATATATTGAACAGATTGTTTCACTTTAGAGTACAACTAATTGTAAGACATAGATTCCAATTTATATTGAAAAAAATAACCATAAAAACATCAAATTGTCTTCTTCACAGTAGGGTCACAGTTATATGTCTTTTAACAATTGATTGGTATTACTAAATGGCATACTACTCTTAGTATATTTCTCCTTAGGGAAATTCACTACCAAACCATGTACTCTTCGGCCAGCATGATAATAACAAAACATGCTGACTAGTAGAAATGGTGCACAGTCAAATATTGTTTTCACTAGTAATTATATCATGGAAAACTAAAAGTTGCATTTTTTTTAATGACTTGGAGACTCTCCTTTTCCACTATTGTCATCCCAATATACAGGTTTGAACCCAGCCATGGACCCATAATATCATTACCGCAAAGATAATAGACCAAGTACAATCCAGACACAATAGGAACTAATTCACGGCCACAGACCCAATTGTGCGCCCCAAGTCACATCCTTCTCAACTGCATTAACCCGTATGGGTTAGTTCCTTTATTTTTTGTGAGCACAAAGCATATCAACCACCATATGACCACTATTGATGCAGGATGGTTCACCAAAACCATACATGAGAGGGGGCAGAATTGAACCTGTCCATCAGTGACCATAATTATTACAACCAAGTTTCAAATAAAGATTTGTCCAAACGTACCCCCAAGAGGCTGCTCAAGTGTTCCTAGGCACAGCCGAGTTCCAATAATGGATAAAAATATCGGTATCGATCATATCAAATAATAGGAATTGGTATTAAATATATCTGAAAGAAAAAAAATTCAAAAATTGTGAGCTGGTAATACCGTATCAGCCGATATATCAACTAAATATTGGTTATATCGGACAACATTAGCCAATATATCTCGACTGATATGAAAACATACCGAATATTGTTGCGATATCAAAAAAATATCAATATCAGGGATACATATCGGCCAATATTTTCATCCATGGTTCCGATGCTGTCCATTAGTTATCGCTACGGCCTTGTGTGCCCTTGAGTTGTTCCAAGAAGTCCTTTCATTTTCTTTACTTTCCTATTTAAGTTGTATGGGCTTTAGAGTTTAGGGGAGGTTGAAGTTTAGTCAAAATTAAGTGAAATTTTCTCCTTAAAGAGTTATAAGTCCTATTGTTAATGAGTAATTTTCAATACTTACAAGTGATTTCCTAAACTAACTACCAAAGGTAAGTAAATCCCTTTATATAAGGCGAGTAATTTCCTGACTATGTCCTTGAATGATCAATCCAAATTTCAGTTCATTTTCAAACAAGTATTCACATCAATTACGATGGCAGAATGGTGACATCTTGATAGTAAAATGATCAGAGGAGTTATCAACCATTCAACCAAGGGTAACCATTATGACCGTTACAATGGTTTGTGGCTTGTGATGTGTCTCTGGTTCATCCTTTTGGATGGACCATCCCTTAGAGGATGTTATGCAGTGGCCATATGAGCTTGGCACCCATGCTCTTGAATAAAGCTTGCCAAAAAAAGCTAGTGAATATTTTATCTATCTTTGAATCTGTCCAAAGTGGGTAGTTCATAAAGTTTAAACACAGCATCAGAAAAAGGCAAGCTACCTTTCTGGCTGTAAAAGGATGAGGCAGTTACAAAATGAGCAAATTTGATGAATATGTCAATAACACCAATGTGGTATTTTTGCCAGCTAAATTGGGAATGTGTTCAATAAAATCAATAGCGACACAGTTACAGGCTTGGGATGGAATTGGCAATGGTTGTAAAAGTTTCGCATTTGTTTTATTGGAAAAATGGCACAAGCTGTAACATATTAAACAATTTTAGCATGAAGGTTGTGCCAATAGAAGAGTTGATGAACTCTCTCAGTACCCAAAGCACCTGAATGTCTGTCTATGGAAGAACAATCCAAAAGAACTAAAGCGCTTCATCTGTAAGTCTGAGGATGGCCCATTATACAATCTTGTATTCTATATCATTAAACAACTATTGTAAGAATAAGGTGGCTTTGCGTGAGGATCAATGAGCAAGGCATCCTGTAAACAAATGGTTAATGGATCGTTTTCATAGTTGTCAATAGCTTCCTAGATCCAAGAAGGAATAGATAATGAAATTGCAACAGTGCTATCAGCCGCAGCATTATCTACTCCCTTTTTGAATTGGATGAAAGACTACAGACGCAATAATTCTGTAAGGCTCTTGTGTTGAAAGACTTGTAATTCTCCATTCTAGTAGATGATTAAGATTCTCCTGATTTATTTTGATAATGAAATGATTTTGAGGAAAAAAAAATGTCTACATTTAGCGACTGCCAATAAGATAGCCATCAGCTTTCTTTCCTATGCAGATAAGCCCCTTGTTTGAGGGCCGAACCATTTGATGAGGCCAAACAATTTAGAGAGCCGTTTACAACAACTATATGTTGGTTTGCTCCTGTTAACTCATAATTCATTCTGTTTCTTGGTTTGTATATCCAGGAAATACATAAAAATAAGTTGCATCCAATGGGATTGGAACCTAGACCTACGGTTCAAAATAAATTTTTGGGGTGTGCCTCTCACATTGATCAGAAATAGGATAAGCATACCAACATAATGATTCACTTGTCAGAGATTGAGTTTTTAATTAGTTAAAATTCAGCATGAAATTTGGGCTGGGGATATTCCTCAAAGGATTGAGGGCTCTTTCAGTACATTGGCAAGATATGGTAGTAAGAAGCATTGCGCACGTGGCTTGTTTTTGGTACAATCAATAATGTTTTATAAAAGTTTGATGCTTTATTTTTTCCTTGGAGATTGAGTTGAGTGTTCAAGTTGTATTGGAATGTATATTAGTGGCTTATGAAGCAGGTTAGGAAGCTTGCCTAACCTAGAGAATCTTCATAAAAGGGACCTTTCTTGCTTTTTTTTTTTTTTTCTTCTAGTGTTTTCTTTCAGCATCATCTTTGAGGGGCCACTCACAAGTTGATTTCAGAGTGTAGGGAACTTTCTTCGTGAAAATCAGCATTTTGGTGTTTTCTTTGTGGATGTCAATCTCAAATGAAGTTTTTGAGTGAATGCTGGATTGATTAACGAGAAACTTTCAGCATTTGAATGGTTCCATTGGGAAAGTAAAAGGGATCATTTATAGATGGTGAGCTTTAGCTACCACTTAATGGCAGTGGACAAATAGGAAGGCATATCAAAACAGAAAAAAGGCTGTCTAATTTTATGCATCAAAGGATTTCGACCTTAGCCCCATTCAATATTGGGGTTTGTAGGTGACATTAATTTGTGGTTAGAAATGATTCCATTTCCGTAAATTTTGTTCAAGAGAGTTGCCCTTTAGCATCAGTTTGATATAAGTTGGGCTTCACAACAGGATGCTAAAATATTTAATTCAAAAAATTCATGATGTTTGTATTGCAGCCCCAAAAAAGGTAAGAGATAGAAAGGGAAAAGAACCTGTATAGGTGGTCCCCTGTTTTGATTATTATTATTACATTCCTTAATTGAAGTATTTGATAACCCCACAAGGAGCACATTGAATCCATCATCCACGACACTACCTCTCTCTCATATTGACTAGCTCTCCTTTTTTCACCCACTTTCTCAAACATAACTAGACTAGATGGAAAAGTGGCAATTATGACCAATTTAAAGGCAAACCAACTAGTCTAATTTTCCAATGATGGCATGAGGAATCGGAGCAGCCAATTTCTTTAGCTTGCTGAACCAGTTAGTGGTTTGTCCTCTACTTCATACATAACATTTCTTGTTTGGGTGCTAATGGGGTTAGCTTGCAAGTGATTTGCTGCGATGGTATTGGTAGGTCTACCATCTAGTTTGGGCACTAGCATTTCAAATTATAGCCATTAACAAACTTCGTCCCCTAACCCTCAATCAGATCGGATCAAATGAAGTTTAAACCGATAGTGAATGTGTCTACATTCACTTTCCCCATCTAGTCCTCAAAGGTTCCAAGCATAGCTACCTAAACTTTGCTGGGGCTGCTATAGTTATACCTTCAGAGGACTTTCCATGAACTGGTAGCCCCAACTCTTCCTGTTTTGGAACCTCAATGTTCATCCTAATTCAGGTTTTTGACGAGAAGAAAGGAGGTACAAAGTGTTGATTTGGATACTTTTGGTGGTGAGAGGTTAAGATACCAATGAATGTCTGTCCAACTCAGAATAATGTTCTTGCAATTGGAAGGGATATTTCTCCAGGCTGCATGCACTCAGGTCCACATATAATGTTCAGATTTATGTTCTTAGGTAACAAACAAGTGATGGTCAATTACAGCATAACAGTAATGTCTCTCCATTGTATCCTGAGGACACAAGTGCAAACCATGGAAACAACCTCAGCATTACAAGAGTAAGAATGTATATATCTGGCCTTCCCCAGATCCTGTAATACGAGAAGCCTCATGCACCATGTCACCCTTTAAATGACAAAATAAGGGCTCCACCCTTAATGAGTGATTCAGTGCATAAGGCTCCACATTGTGAGGTCTAGATAAGATTAAATATAAGCAACCTTACACCTACATTGCAAAGAGATAGCCTCTCTTGTACTCTTAAATACATGGAAATAAAACTATATATCTCTTAACCTTCCCAGATGCCATGAGGTGGAAGCCTTGTGAATTGGACCACCAATTCAGTGTCCTGCTGTTATTATTCAGTTATGTTACCTGCATGCATGGTGTGAGATGGGTTCCGTCTAGTGTGATCTTTTCAAGTGTTCCTCCTAGAAAATCCACTCGAGGCCTTAAACTTGCTTCAAGCAGATTGGAATCATCAATTGTGTCGAAATTGAATTGGACCTGTGACATAAAAGTCAATAATTCGACTAATAATCAATTTATTGATCTGGATAATTAATAAAGCAGACAAGGGGTAAAATACCAGTAATGTGCGCTGGACATTGTAACATTTGGTAAAAAGATCACGGTTCTCAGCAGGTGTAGGCTTGAATTCTGATATACCTTGTGTGACCTGGAAGAAGTGTAAGAATCTCCCAACAAATATGAGTAGATAATAAAATTTTGAACCGAAAGAAGGTTGAAAAGGCATAAGACTACATCACAGGAGACTAACCCTCTACAGAAAGGATTTTACTGGTTTCCATCACTGATGGTTATGAACTCATTATCTCTTTGACGCAATTCTTCCAATTAACCCCATAGAAATATCTAATTACTTTAACATACTTTTGATCAACTAAACTAGCTCAGCATAATGCCAAGGCTGCTAGTTACAGAAACAGAAGCAAGAATGAAAAACAAAGGGTAAAGAAGCTTCCACCAATAATTTGTGAGAAGCATATCATTGAGACTGAAATACCTGATCAAGCACGGCAGGCAACTGATCAAGAAACCTCCTGAATGTAACTATAGCTTCCTGATCATTATTTGACACCACTGCACCAGCCAGGTCAACTAGACCCTTCCATCCATCTTCCAGGCAACGTTCCATTTCAAGATATGGTTTTATGAACAAAAACACAGCTCATTATGTAAGCATAAAAGCTGCGAACTGCTATTTACTTAAATAAAAGGTTGTGTAACAACAGTTTTGCATATATATACTAGGGAGCAATTGTTGAGAAATGAAACTAGGCAGAATTGTAACTTCATAGAGATCTAAGTACAACATATGCCTATTACAATACATCAAATTTTTGGATATATCCGGTCTAGTGAACAAGCAGAGAAAGCACTTACCTTGAAGTAAGGGGAAAGCACTCAATACTTGCAAGCCTTTACTTTTCTCTTTTTTGATGGGAGAAGGGCCAAGGGTCAGTAGAAAAAGAAAAAGAAAAGGTTGCACACAACATTTAACAACAGCTCATCCATCTGAATACCAAATGGATAAAGAAAACAAATTTTCCAATTCATGCTCAAACTACAAGAAGTATCCTACCCATATCAGTTACATAGAACACAGGCAACATCCACCTGCCTGATTCATCTAAAAATCAAATCAGAGGTCATCAAGGGTCCATTTAATCATCCTCCAACCATAAAATTTGGGTCATTCAAAATAAAATGAACAAGATCTAAGTATAAGGAGACCTGTTCATATACCTTTGGTCATGGTCAAGAACCAAGATGATTTCTTGACTCAAAAAATGATCACAAAATTATTCTGTGGCCTTCGATCTTAAAGTAACCAATATGAAGAACACAACGGTATTCTAAGCATACACTCTTTTTTAAAGAGACGCAACCTTTTCACTTGAGAAGCATTACGACCAGAACATATTTCCCTCCCTCTTTGTCACGTGTCCTATTCCATCTCATTCTCCTCCCCCCTTCCCCTTCACTCCCCCTTTCTATTTTCCGTTCGTCTGAATTCACCCATCCTCCTTTCTACTCAATCCATATGATAAACTGGCAGTTATTTCATAGACAATCCACGACCAGATTTATTTATGTAGCTCAGCTAGGCAACCAGATATAATTGTCTTTGAATTGATTAAGCATCCCAGTAGTTTTGGTGCAAGAATAGCCTCTCATTTTGGACGTGAGGAATCAATCACTACTATCATTTTATTGGTTGCCTACGTTGATGATTGTAATTTTAAAAATGCCATAGAATTTTCATCTTCATGCTCTGATTGAGGTAGGATACCCAATAACAACCCCAACTCAGTTGCCCACCCTGTACTAGCGGAGAGGCAATCTAAGAGTTGCATCAGTACCAATACCTGCATCTGACTTTGAATTCATCTTTTCTCCTCTTCAGCATCACTAAGCAGCTTCTTAGCTTCCATTCAAACACTATGATTGAAACTCCAACAAACTTCTGTAATTGATCTAAAGCAAATTTTGGAAACCATTCATGAATGACTCCACAACTTTCCCAGCTCAGAAACCGATTCAACATCCACTTCTCAACACCATGTTCATGATCTGAAATCCCCAAAAATCCTCAATTTAGCAACACAGACAACCAGGTTATCAGCAGAAACTACCACTACCAGTTTCAACTCCTCTACAAAATTGTCAAGTTCAATGAGAAAAATGCTTACAGTCATCAATTTGTCTGGTGGCCATACATTGATGTATGCACCATATAACAAAAGTGTTCTAGAACCATATCCAATCTTGCAATTTTATAAACTATTTTGTCCCAATTTACGGAATCTCAGGACAGGAAGTTCAGAACAGAGTTCCCAAACAGTAGGATTATCTTTATCTTCTTGGTAATTAATTTATGCATTCCTTAGTTACGTTATTTCTTGCTTAATAAAGAGATAAGGAAGGATCTCACCAATTTTGTACTTCCTCTATTCTTTCCTGTGTTATCCCTTCATTTAAGGGATGCATATTATTTACAACTAGAATTAAGGAAGATTGTGGAGAATCAGTTGCAGATCTTGTTGTCCCAGTTCTTCTAGTTTATTTATTCTTTTTTGACCACATATAAGAATAAGGAAAAAACGGATATCCTCCCTCTCAATTATTCATCACAAATGTACTCTCACACATGATTGGGCAAAACGCTGCTCTTGTTCCAGCTGGAAAAAGTTGTGCTAAACGGGACCTAATCACTGTAGTTTTGTGCCACGTAAAAGCCTAGAAATAACTAATACATGACTAGATTGAGAAGAAAAGAGAAGAATAGAGGGAGAATTAGTGGGAATAGGGCCGAGTAGAAGAGAGAAGATAAGGGAAAAGAGAAGAGAGGTTCAAAGGAGTCTAACACACTTAAGGACTAGGAACTCTTATGATTTCATTCATTCATTAAATCTGCCTATTTTCAATAGGAGTAGGGATATATATAGGCTAAATCCCTTCCTAGCCACTACTACTATAATAGCCTTCAAGTTTAACAGCCTTCCCTATTGATAAACTACTATGGTACTAGTATTGGTCATCCCCTTCTACCTCAGCCGAGCTTTGTTGGTATTGTTGTGAAGCTTATTTCAAGCCCTACACTTTTGTCTTTACACATGCCTCAAGATTCTAATAATTTCTTAATAAAACACATGTGCAAGATAATTTAATTTTGAAGATCCACAAATATAGGCAAGTTTGGGCCTGGACTGGGTGGAAGATATGAAAATCAATTCAGCAGAATTATACTCTAAAATTTCAGACAATGTAAAAAGAAAATTAGGGCAAAAGTGGGAGACCTTGACTATTATTTAAAAAGAGGTTGTTTTCCACACAGGGGTGTAGTCTGCACACACACAGCCGATTGGCATTGCAGAAAAAATGAAAACAGAGAGGGAGAGAAGCTGCAGAACCTGGCAGCAGCAAATCAGACGGAGCAGCAGCCTTCTTCCCATTTCTCTTCCTCTTTTCTTTACTCCTCCTTTGAAAGGATGAACACCACTATTTCATCGTTTACTCTTAATTCAAACATAAACTAAGTTTTTATTACTAGGATTTTAGATGTATCCTTTGATTGAACTATATTCTCTTGAAATTTATTCAAGACTTAATATTTTTTCTTTATGATTGATTCTCTTTATACTTAATACTTTTGAATACTTGATTACCACTTAAATGATTTAATATTGTATGTTGATACCGAGAAGAAATGTATACCAAATTGATCCTGAGAGAAAAGACATAAGCTGCATTGTAGATAGAAATATACTATATGAACTTGTTCAATTTTTAAAAAGATAGATTTTCATGTATGGTTATATATTTTATTCATATAAAGATATAATGGATAGATATTTGACCATAATTTTGATATAACCTAGAAGGAGTGTAAATATGTTTCCTATCTCGATCGACATTATAATTGAATACTGTTCATGTAAAATTGAAGATGGTACATAGGAATGCCTAAATGAGATCAAAAATACCCTAATATATCTCTCTATTAAATTTAATCTTATTTTAGTATGATTTTTATGGTAATTAATTATTCGATTAATTACTAAAATATTCCCTCATTGAATACCGTTGTTTAGATAATAGTAGAATAATGTTCATTTTGATACTTGGTAAAATTCAATCCTTTAAGAGACAATACTCAATTTATCATACTATTATTTATTACGATATTGTGCACTTGCAATTTAACACAACACCTCTCTACCTAAAATTGAACATCAACTCTGAGCATAGAATTTATGAACTCAGGCAGCCCTTAATGGATACTTTTCTGGCCAGTATCCATGTACTCGAGGGCACTATTTTCAACTGCAGTGGATAATGCTGTATCTAAGATCACCATTGTTTCATGTTTCCAAAACCTCACCCATGCTGCAGCCTTCGCCTTTGCTTAAAGTGGTTTTACCCACAATCTACATCTAAACCGTGCTCTTTAAGTTCCACAGTAACCTAGAGGGTGAGCCTTGGCATCACTAAGATTGTTCAAAAGCCACGAAACCGAATTAAGTGGAATTACAATTTGAGAAAAGGGCATTGACTAAACCAAAAAACCGAACTGAAAAATAGGGTAATTGAATTGAAGGATTTGGTTTTGCATCAGAATATTATAAAATGTTTTGGTTCAGTTTTGTATTGGCAGTTTTACATTTTTTGGTTACCAGATCCGACCAACACACACACACTGCACACACCGTGCACATGCACGCGCGCGCACACACACATATATATCAAACTATATAATTTTTGAATATATAGTATTTTTATAATGAGGATACATCAAACTCAATTCATATTTGAGGTTCTAATGTTTTTACCCTTTTAATTTTTTATATTTTAGCTCACGCACCTACTATGTTTTTTATTTATCATGCAAAATTATGTTATCTTATGCGAAATCACTTTTTTAAAGTTATAATTTATAAACTTATTATATATTAGGCGGGTACCTCGAAGTTATGATTTTGATATTTGCAACAAATAATAGTTCTTATTTGAACATCTTAATAGTAATTAATAAACGTGAAAAAACAAACCAAACCAAAACTAAACTAGTTTTTATCAATTCAGGTAAAACCCTTTTCACAGTTCATATGATCAAACTTTGACCATCCCTAGGCATAGTAATAAAGTTGCTTTACTATGACTTTGATATCATAACTTCAAACCAAATAGACAACATTGTGGCAACATAATGGTAAGGTTGCATACATTTTACCCTCTTCTGATCCCATGATATAGAAGCCTTGTGCACTGAACTCCCCTTTATACCTAGCTAATATAAAGCTAGCTATTTCCATTAATAAAATCATACCAACAAAACTGATGATTAAAAACCCTTCCCCAAAGCCATTTATTCAAATCAATACCCCTAAGGAAGTACACCCATTATGTTGCACTCCCACCTCCATATACTTCTGTTAGCATAAGCTTTTACGCATGAACCTTTTGGACCAATACATGCTCTTCCATGTCATGGGAAGCAAAGTTTCCAATACTCAAGCCACAACTAAAATTACTTTTTCAGGTCAAACACATTCTATGTAATAAAATTCATTGTTTTTGTCCATGTTCCATCAGAAGCAGCAGATCTTTCTAATCCAGCTCAAAGTTAAAGGATTTCCTCTCAATCGCACAGCATCTGCCTTGCTTCATCAATTTGATGGGAAATAAAGACCGAGAGGCACAGAAGGCTTCTCATTAGAATACACATCTTTCAAAAACAACCTCATATGTCACTGACCAGCAGAAAGTAATTCAGATTCAACACAGCCAATGAAACATCAGATTCAGATGCCCAGTCCTTCTTTTGTCAGAAAAGGTACTACAGCTTTACATACACATTGTATTCATTACTTGAACTATCAAAACCTTCAGTCCTTCCCTAGTTACATCATGTCAGAGGCATCCTGAATAGGTTTTTGATAAGCAACTGATAAAAGTAAGACCAATTTGTCATGATGTACAATACAGAGACTACCAGTCAGAGGTTCACACTGCCTGGTAAGAAGTCCTAAACATTGAAAAACTACATGGAGATTGAATCTGTTTTATTTGACAGTTAAAACATGGGGCAACAGAATTCAATCTTGATTATATTGCTTAAAAATCCATTGTGTTCTTATAAGCAAACCAGCTAGAGAGTCAAACAGCATAACTGAACTTGCATCATCCTCATTAAATCCTTCAGCAGAAAGTTAAATGTATGGACCAAAAAAAGCAAGGTAAATGTAGTACACAATTAGTGTTGTCATGCAAATTTCAAGACCTAAGTAAAAACTAATAGCTATGTGATTGTAATATCACAACTAAAAAAAGAATATATAACTAAAAGAAACAAGAAAAGAGGATCGAGGAAAAACACCTGAGGCACTTATAGGCAATGGAAACATTGGAGAAGCTTCTAAAATGGGCTTCATCTGGCTGACAAAAAGACCTAACTGCAGAGAAGCAAAGCATCATAAATCCACCAGCAAGGAACCTCAACCATGTCAGAATGTTATCAAACAGGAAAAATTTAAAGAATGGCAAGCATCCAACTTGGTCACTCAACGTGGCTTCCACAATCAGGTGAATCCGCGTGTATGAATTTGCAAAATTTCTAATGGATTACTAAAAGGATTCAATTAAACCAAAAAAATTCCAGTAAAAAATAATAGCTGGAAGCACACTTCTTCAAGAAAAACATTTTTGCCACAGCTTGGCATGAAGCCTGCAGAATCTACATATGGACAAAACACAGCAGTGATGACAAAATAATCCTGCTTCAGATGAACAATGCTGGTACAGCTTCAAGTTCACACTCTCCTATCATGCTTCTAATCAGCTACACCCACACGAACACTGGTAAGATCAGGTTTTATGCTCACTACTCTCTTTATCACGAATAAATTTTATTAGCATAGCCATGAAACGCCAAATCCAATGTTAAATTCTATTAAACATAATTATTCCTCAGATAAATAAGGAATTTCTATGGTTAGGAGTAAATGAGATGGAAAACTTAAACGACAAGCAAAAACTTCAGCACAAGGTCAAGCCCAGGTCACGTAGTAGCTGTCATCAGCTAAGGTTACAGCTACCATCTTACTCATATAGGGGAATTTATTTGTTATATTACTCTTCATTCCTACAACCAACAATAAAAGGATTGGCTTCCATGAAAGCAAGCAGCTGTGTTTCACTGAAGCTCTCAGGGCACTGCAAAATGAAAAGAAAACAATCCATTGAATAAACAACAACGTGACCTTTATTTCACTCGTTTAAGCATTCTCTCCCTTGCTGTCAAACAGAAACTGTACGGATTCACGATCACACAACCTGACTACCATCTGCACATGGCAAAGTCACTATACTGTAACAGTTGTCATATATTCACCAAAACAAAATGGATTATTGATTGATACACACACACACACATATATTGGGCCCCCTAATACCTAAATTTCCTGATACAACACCAAAATCATGATACGTCTTCATACTAGCTGATAAACATGATATTTTCTGATATATTGGCTAATATTTGCTCCTCATATTCTGATTCGTAAAAAAATTACATCCAATATTGATACATATCACACAATATAGCCGCAACCAACATCAATACCAATATTTTTATCCATATTCACCAAATCATCACCTCCTATGTGTTTGGTGCCCGCCATGAATCATTGTCGCTACCACAGCTTAAGCCATTGAATAGCAACCACAAGCAATGGCCCAGAAATAAACCTCAGCACAGTATACATATTTTGGTGGAAAAACATCAATATTTGCAAATCAATCACCATATACAAGCCACCACCACCACCATAACAATCACAGAAACCATCAAATTACATAAAGAAATAAAAAGAAGCTTGTCAGACTAAACAATTTCATACTTCACACCGAGTCTGAACAGATAGGGTAAAGAAAACGAAGGAAAGTGGGGACATTCAGAAATGCAGCTGAAGTGATCAAGCCTTCCAGTTAGCATCCAAAACCAAATAAACCAATGAGTATAGTACCTCAATTCAAATTCAAAATGAAATAACTGAAACAATCATATTTTGAATAATTGGGCCCACGAGTTTCAGACAACATAATATAGAAGGAAAAGGAAAAAGCCTAAATAAGCTCTTAAACCATATTACAATAAACAATTAAGCCCCTGGACTTCTCGTGCATCCAATTAGACACAATTTTTTTTTTTTATTAACATACCAATAAGCCCCTAAAGGCACCAGTTAGGGGATTATTTGGAATACATAACATTTTTTGTCTTCTAACTAGTTTAATAAATGCGAAAAATCCTTACTGTAAAAAAAAAAAAAAAAAACGCCTAAGCTGTAATCTACTTAATATGTTATTCAATAATTAATACTCCCAGTAAAGTCACGCCAAAAAAAATATCTAAAAATGTGTTGTTGTCAAAACTTTGCTTAAATTTGAGTTAGAATTCTGCAAAAGTTACTTAATGCAGCATTGCAAGTACAACTAGTAAATCTAGTGCCAGAAAAAAGACTCCAGCTAACTTTCTACATAAACAGCTTTGTCCATATTGGTAATTTTTTCAAAAAGTATAAACACGCATGAAAGTCGTGGTGTCTTTAGGGGTTAAATCATTTGGGAACAAAAGATTCGAACCTAATAGAATAGCATGGAATCTTAGAGGCCCGATTGTTGATTGTAATATAGTTTAGGCACCTGTTTGGGCTTTGTCCAAATGAAAAATGACGACCAAAACCAACACATCTTATGGTGGCTAAGACAATGTTGATGCTTGCGGAAACAAAAAATATGAAAAGAACATGAATTTCAAGGGATCTTTGAGTGGGTTGGATGTGCTAGACAAGGACAAGATTGAGCCAAGTGGTGGGGTGAAGTTGTAGGAGGGGTTGGACAAATGGGTAGCATGGTGAGGAAGATGGAGCAGCTGTAGTTGGAATTTTCAAAGAAAATACTTAGTAATTTTGAAGGCATACAAGAAGGTGTCACAACTCACAAGTGTATGGAGCAGGTTTCGAGAGATGATAGAGTTCCCTTGCCTAGTTTCCTCACTCTTCACCTTTACATATTGTGATGATGATTTTTTTTTCCCCAACAGAATGATATAATGAGAATGGGAATAAAAACTAGAAGACCCAAATTGAGAAAATAGGTTGTGTAATTACTTTCCTAATAAATATCGTATTATAATATCATATAGAACATTTATGGTATCTAGCATCATTGTTAGCCTCGTTGTCATAAGATAAAAACCTTTGATGATAACAACACGATGAAGTAATATTTGTTTTACCAAGCATTTTAAATCACCAAGTATAGCTCAAAGTGTACAAAAGCTCATATACAGCTCAAGATATACAAGATGCAGATACTTTGGATGTCAAGCTAACAAAAGAATCAAACAAAGCATTGTCAATCCTCATCATGTCAAAGAGATAATAGAGCTGGAGCTCACCCAGATCAAGCTAAGCTCACTCATTCAAATATAATCCTTTAGAGGAGCTTGCAAAACAAAGAGGACCCAAATGAAGAATAGTTGTATCTAAACCATAACAAAGTGTTTAAGCTCATTGGAATAGAGCTTGAAAGTTCAAACTAACTATTTTTTTTTTTTGGGGGGGGGGGGGCGGAGGAGGGGACTAAGTCACACAAGCTGACTATTGTATCAAGGATATGAATCATTAATGTAATCCCACGAGGACATGGGTTTGATCCGCATGACTGTGAACCTTGCTGTTTTGTTTGAAGCTCAACCAGGATAGACCTACTAGCCTTTTATTTTGAAATCTGAATTTCAAAGCGAAAGAAATTCTTTCTGTCCATGAGATCAATATCTTTTATGCATAATCAGCTTCA
This sequence comes from Nepenthes gracilis, assembly GCA_033239525.1. NCBI lineage: Eukaryota > Viridiplantae > Streptophyta > Magnoliopsida > Caryophyllales > Nepenthaceae > Nepenthes > Nepenthes gracilis. The sequence continues at coordinate 931,347 of BSYO01000010.1, forward strand.
CAATATCTTGATATTTTCAATATTTATCAAAATCATTTCAAAAGGAGACAATATTCAAATTGAAGTATGTTTATTTTTCAAAATCAACTTGAATCATAGAGATTGCTACCTATATCAAAGCATTTGATTCAATTAATGCATATGGAGATCTTCACATATGGCAATTAAGTACTTGAAGTGGAAGAAAATTATAAAGCTAAAATTGTGCATGACATTTTGAATTCTTCTCATATTAGTCAAGAAATCAAATGAAAATATTTCCACAGTTGATTGTGTGTATTAATTTTTTTTTTTTTATAGATTGAATTTTGAAATGAGCAAAAGCAATTGTGAATATGGCCATATCAGACGATTACTAAGAATTCTCAAATGAGTATGAAGATTTAAATCTTGTCTTATTGTGAGGATTTTCTACAGGCTATTATTTGCATTTAGATACAAAAGAAGAGAATTAGATGAACCTCGCCAAAACATTTTAGAACATGATGTGCTTAATTTGCCACACATTGAAAGGAAAGGATCATGGGTAAGCTTGGTTGATTTGATAGGTCTGAATACTAGTGCTTTATTAGCTAAACTTTTCTAGTTGAGAGGACATCTTATCATTGCATTCATTGTTTAAAAGTGAAGGTGCCTAAAAATCCTGAAGTCTCTAGCGTGTACGGAAAGATGGTAAATTGTGAATGACAAACCACCAGAGGTAATAGATGGGGTGGGTAGGTGGTTGAAAAAAACCAATGTGCGAGAGTCCAGATGAGGTGGGACCTTCTGTTTGAAAAAACAACTGAAACGCGAATCTATAAAGGAGTGCAATTTCAAAAATCCTAGGACGGTGGAGGAATGGCACCACTGGAAGTACACGATGCAGGACAGCAGGTCCAAACTAAAATAAACAATTGTGTTCATTTTTTCTTCTCTCTCCACTCCATTTAACATACAGTTGCTTTACTGTTTATCATTGTTTAACATGATTTTATGCAACAATCATCACTTTAAAAGAGGTTGGTAAGAAAGTTATCTATATCAACACCTAATTCACTTCCCTCTTAGGTGCAGTTGCTTTATATTTGGGCCAGCAATTAACAATATTTAGTATTCTCTCATTATTTTGTAGGTTTTTGGAATCTATTAGTCATTAGAACAAAGGATGAACAGTAGCAAAAGAGTAAGTTTACCCATTATAACCTGAAGGAATACGATGTGAACATTTAACCCAGCCCAAATACACCAAATCAGGATACGCCATGCACTGGGCCTCTCTTTAATTTTCTATGTACTGTCTAGGAGGCATGAGGAATTACTAAACCAAAATTTGATATCTATAGATTTTTTAAACATTATCTTTTTTATCTAGCAATAACATTTTGTAGGCAATGCCCAACGCAGATAACAATTTGAACAGTGTTTATAAATCATCACCCTCTACTCACATCTCCTTTGTCTAATCTTTCAGTAACATATGCTTCATCCTCCATTTATGAATTCCGTCTCAAAAGGCCTTTCCAACTAAGTAATATCCCCAAAAGAATGGCCATGTCAATCTAAACCTCTATCATGAACTACTATTCAACTTTTCTATGGAACAACTAAACACCAAAACAAACTGTAGTTCTCCAACAAGACTCAACAACATCCCATTGACCATCTCATAAAACTGCCTCAATACATCACTCATGTTCAGTGTTTCAATTTCAATTAGTATTATTCATCTTCACTATTGAACCACTCACCACTAAAATAAACTGATTTGCCAACAAAACTCCATCTCCACCAATTGACCGTCCTATGAAACTGCCTCAATACTTACTCATGTTTGGCATTTTGATAAGTATATAACTACCAAGGTAATGCAAGCTGACATCTTAAAGCATGAAGTAAGCCATGAATTGCATGCTCCAAATTCTGTGCAACTTGCCACGATGTTGCATAGTATTCAACCCCTCTACAAGTCAATGGAAGTAGTCAGAAGAACGCTGAGTAAATCATGAGAATAAAACAATGCTTGAATAAAATATCCTAAAGCTAAATGTGTCAATAAAAGCCATAAAGAATAAACACTAAGAACAAAAAAGAGTAGGGAAAGCATCTGTATTACCAAAAAAAAGAACAGAAAACTCTCATGACAGTAGTGGAATACTCATTACCTGCTCAAAATAAGGCACTGCCTCAGTTGCTCGCCGGTTGTTGAACGAGACTATGACGTTGGCCTTACAAGATAACAAAACCTTCGATTATTGATCACTATTGGACATATTCATTCAAGGTTAACCACACAGCAATCTTCACCAACTAGAGGATATTAAATTTTCTCTATGTAGTCTCTTTCTAATCCCTCTGAATTGGCATCTAATATCAACTGATAGCTGGGAAAGAAAAGAGATCCAAACCTTTGGTATCTTCTCAGAGAAATAGCTTCCTGTGAGTGCCTGGAGAAGTGCACCATTGCTGCAATTGACCATTCAAAAATAATATAGTAACCACAACATAACAGCTGAGGTTCAAACAAACCATATCATGTAGTGAACTGTGTGTCAATGATGAAGCGTGAAGGCTCTTGAGCCAATTGACAAAACTGTTAAGTAAACATAGCATATAATTGCTAGAATTAGCAACAACGAAATCTTATTGATGAAGGGGGGAATAAAAATAAATAAATAACAAGAACAGCACTCAAGTCATTCTCAACAAAGTACCATTCTATAATTATCTATAGATTTTCAAATTCACAACCAAAAAATTAGTATGGAGTGACATGCTAGCTTGCTCATATGAAACACCTCATCTAACTTTCATTGCCATCCCAAGAGAACTGAAGCCAATGCGCTTGTGCTGAGCTGATAATCTCTGATTAGTTTCAAAGGCTGGTGAGACCTCTCAGTCTATGCGGAATCAATGGCTGTCTGGAATACTTTTCAGAAGCTAGTGGTGATGGCTAATGAAGCTAAAGACAATGGCCCTAATGATGGTGTGAGTTTGGGATAAGAGTTTGTTGAGATCCTTGACTGTGCCAATCATGTACTTTGGGGTCCCTTCTCCTCCGCTGGACTCGAAGGTCAACATTTTAAAAACCTTTAATAAACAAGGTGAATGGCCCAACCATAGCAATCGGGTTCGCTGTCCTATGCCCATAACCTGGTATGCAGGACATTGACAAGTGTCATTTTATATAAAAAATTATTATTAAGAACCAAATTCAATAGGGGGTAGCACGTACACTGAGCACAGGGGGTTTGCAAATCCACCATGGGCATAACCAATAGCTTGTATGCAAAGTTGCTCTCATATGCAGGTTTACTTCAGCTTATAAGAGCAGCCCTTATAAGCCCACATAACTATTGGAGTCAGATTTCCTTGATTTGAAAGATAATAACACATGACATTAACGCCCATTGTTGATCATGTTTGTGGTCTGGAGTCAGGCTCAACAGAAAAAGGAATTTAATGGCTTGGGATGATGTCTGCTGATCAAATAAAGAGGGAGGTTTCCATGAGAATTCTTCATCAATTGAATAGAGCTCTCCTCTTCAAGCAGATATAAACCAAAGCTAAAGAAACCCAAAAAATGTGCATTAAATGGACTCATGAATATGACTTAAAAGGCTCGGGAAAGTGAATGCCAAACAAATGATTCAGGATGTGGAAAGCACTCTGCACATTAGAGAGAATTTTGTTGATGCTATGCTAATATCAGATCAGAATTGCTCTAAGGAAACTAAGAATGACCTGTTCACCCTTGATAGTGGTAATGAGCACTTGTTGAGCATGGGAACAATGTTTATGGGTACAATATGCTTTGGGGGAAGCAAATACCCCCAACACATTATTTTCTCCTCTAGCATATTCTAAGGAACAAGCTACTCACATAGCATCTGCTGATGCAGGGAGCTGATATAGGAAGACATTAGTTTCTTATGCATCAAGGAAAGAGAAGATTGCCAGTGATTTCTCTTCTGATGATATGATGAGAGTTGGGAAGATGACCAGGCTTAGAAGCCTTGCCCAAAAAAAAAAAAACAAGAAGATTGTGTTAAGTGTTAACTGATTCCTCAAAGCAGATCAAGGAAGAACTGTTGTGTTGTGGGTGAAGTAGAGTGAGCCTTGGTGCAATGACAAATTTGTTCCATCTGACTTGATGGCTAAGGGTTTAACATACAGAAACAATCTCTCTGCATTGCATGGAAACAACATATGATAGAATCGAAGAGTTTATATTATAATGAAGAAACCTCATCCCTAGACTATTAGTCAAACAACTATCACCAATCTAGCCTTCAAATTCACCCCTAGACTATTAGTCAAACAACTATCACCAATCTAACCTTCAATAGCCCACTCTAAGCCCTAGACTATTAGTCAAACAACTATCACCAATCTAGCCTTCAAATTCACCTCTAGACTATTAGTCAAACAACTATCACCAATCTAACCTTCAATAGCCCATTCTAAGCTGATTTGATCTTGACGGATTCAATTAAGGAACTAATATTTGTTCTATTAGACAACAAATATCCCCTTTTTTTTACATAATTCAAATAAGAGCTTTACTGTACTACAGAATCATATGTTTTTCCGTAAGATGAGCTCCATCATCTAGACTTGCCTAGAGCATGTGATGCGGGAATGGGGAGCATCGTATAATAGGTGGTGATGTGGATGAAGTTGTTTATGACATTTGGAAGTAATGGATGCTAGAGTATTTAGAGGAGAGAAACAAAAGTCAGAAGCCATTTTGGTGTAGATCAGACATGACCTAAAGGGCAAGTTCATCCTTCCCAATGGGATGAGCAGCAACCAATTGTATTGTTGATTCATTAGTTCTCACCCTGGGCACTCTATGATTAGTGTATGTTGTTTTTGAGATCTAATATAATTTCCCCTTTAACCCAAGAAAAAATGACATTGCGAAAAGTCATTCAATTATTCAATTGTGTAGTTAAACTCATTTTATAAGTTTCCAAATCAAAAAATAACTTCATCATACACAATGAACCCCTGAAATTTTCAAATGGGAAAAGATAACTAGCAATAAGAACGAAATCCTAAAACGGAAACCATAAAATCATCTTCTGCAACCAAACAAGGTATAACCATATGGTAGAGAAACTTCTATAATGACAATACAACAAATTGAACAGAATGACAACGATGGACAGCGTAAGGTTAAGCATGTTATTTAAAAGGAGAAAGTACCTCAGGCCTTATAATATCCACTAACACCTTTAAAATCAAAAGGAAATTTAATAACATATCTATAGAATCAGCTATAGCATATGGATCACAACTATTAGACAATACAAAAATTAGCCTGTAAAAAAGAAAATGTATAGCAAAATGAGGTGGTCATAGATGAGTTATATGACCCCAAAGATAAAATAGGCATAACCCATCTGAAGCAAGTTAGGAACATATGATAAGATAAATGGTTTGAGTGCAAGAGAAGTTGATCAGATAACAATAAAGAGGCGGCAACAGAAAGGGAAAGCAGACTTGCAAAAACTAGGGGTGAGATTGTTAAATCAAGAATATGCACCAACCATCAGAAAATTTTTACCTAAATAGTCAAAAGAAGACTTGTAAGCTAACCCCATACAAGACTAACGACTTGGATTTAAATTTGGAAGTGAGAAACATAACAATCCTTCATCGAAAAAGAAATCTTCTTTATAAATGAAATCAGTTTCAGTGATTTTATTCATAGATTTACACCCGTGCTTAGGCCTGTACACTCTTCTTATTCATTTTTGTTTTTATGAACAAGATGTTTTGTTATAATAAAAAGTCCATACTTGTAGGTAAGTAGCAACTGGATCTCTGCCTCATTCAATGAAATTTGCTCCCGTACAAGCTCTTCACACTTCCTTCAGTAGTCCTAGAGTAATATTATTGCAAAGTTCTATACTGCGATACTTGAACCAGTTAACTGCTCTCTACTTTCATAATAGAGTGACCCCTTGCTGTCATCTGGACGAAATATCTTGAGCTCAACTAGACTGAAAGCAGTATGCTTGATTGGGTAGCGAACCAGCATGATAAAACAAGCCAAGAGGGCCTAATTCAACAAGCACATAACAGACGAGAAGAAAAATGAACATATATCACGGGAGAAATCAGCCTGATATTTTACATTCTTGATCTTGGAAAACAAAAAATATTTGAATGGAAAGGCTATAAACAAGGCAGCATTCATATAATAAGATTGTTTTCAATGTATGTATTCTTTCTTCCCCAAAATTATCATTCTTGTCAGCTCTACCCACTTCCCATCTCTGTGGAACTTCTGTAGGGTGCGCTTTCTAGGGAGAGGGGTGTTCGGTTTGTAGGTAGCTTGAAAATATCTGCTTGAAATCGGCTTGAATTATACAACAGAAGAAAGATGAGGGACTCTTTTGTAACACAGAATTGATAAACTCACCTGTGGCCGACAGAATAGAGTGGAAGATGAGCAAGCTCGCTAGCCTTTAAGTCCGGTAACCCAAATGCCAAAATCGTATCCAAGCAAGTATTAAACCTCTCATATACATCTTTAGCAGATTGCAAATGATCAAACGTCACATTGTAAGGTACAGATATAACCAGAAAGCCTTCTTTTGATAATAGCTCAATCAGATAGCTGCAATTACAATGTTGTTGAAAAAAATAAGCAATGCAGAAAGTACATAAAAGTACATAATGTCAGGTGAAATTTATTTATTGTGCATAACATAGAAAGTAAAATAATAAAGCCGTATGGATTCAAAATCCAAATGAGAAGATACACGAGAAGCTAACCAAGGTGTGCAGTGTAGACATATGAAATTGCAAATACAACCGATTTTAATACTCACATACTAGACTAATGGAAGGATCAAACAGCCAAAAGAGGATAGCAGATAAGCTTTCAGGTTTCATGTGGTTCAGAGTCTATTCAGAGGACTGGAGGATTCCAATCTCACCTGTATGTGACTTCGGGAATAGCTCCAATAAAAGCGCCACCAAGGAATTTGACAATTGCACGCACCTTCACGCCTCTAGGAGGAGGAATGATTAAACAAGAGCCAAGACTTCTAAATATATTCTTATTAGTAGGGAAATAGTTTCTGTCACTTCCTGTCCCCAGATATCCATCGACCATTTTCTGGAAGGAGCTAGTCACCAACACTCCTTGATTTCCATGTCGTGCAAACACATTGAGGACATGATTCATTGTGGGGCGTCTATATCTGTAGGGCGAAATATCTTCCAGGGGAAAACACTTGGTTTGCATGCTCGGGAAACAAGAAATACCAAACAACATCATTTCAGTTAATGACCACCACCAATAGCACCACCGACTTCAAACACTGCAACTTCTGCGATTCAAAGTCTCATTAGAGTCAAAATGAAGACAAACAAATGTTTCCGATAATGTAATATATCTTGAGACTCTATATCAACATCTAGACAACCCATTGGACATTTGTGTGATATGCACGATGAGATTGACGGCAACACTCATCGACGACCTCCAAAACGTTAAGTGGAAATGAATACAAGAGAACCAATCTCTTTCGAACTCAAAATTCCGTAGCATTAAAAGGAGACGCCATCAATATCCAAAATTCCAAAAGTTTTGAATCTTTTCCTATCACCATAGTATCAAAAAGAGAACCGATTTCCAACCAAATAGGGAACTAACCAGTGGCCTTTGCCTTTAGCGAGAGAACGTACCCTTACTAATTATAAAGAAGTCATTTTTCTGTCAACCGTTCGCATATGAAGACACGGAGGGTTTCAGCCTCCACGAGAAAAGAGGTGTCGAGGGAGGGACGTAGGGAATGCCACGAGCTGCAGACGTAGGGGATAAACGTGTGGAATCTGGATGCAGTCCTTCATTGATCAAATAGAATAAATTTAATTTTTATAAAAAATTATAAAATTAGTTTTTAAAATTTAATTTTATTGTATAAATATTTTAATAGTTTAATATTTCAATATTAAAAAATTAGAAAATTAAATAGTGGCAATTTAATAGTCAAAAAATTATATAAGACAAAATAGGGAGTGCTTGGCAGCCCCTATGTACTTTATTTATCTTCCCTTATATTGGCCACAAAATTTTTATGCAAGTAATAATAAAAAAAGAATATACCTTTTTAGTTATTTATTTTATTTATATATTTATCCTTTTTTTTTAGTATAATTAAAATATAAATTTTCTAACTAATAAAATATAATTTTTAAGCTGTACTATTAATATAGTTGATGCTTTTTATTCAAATTATATATAATAATAATATCTTATATCTTAATAAATATAATCAGTTATATTTAATCTTGTCATCATACTCGATGTAATATAATATAATATTTTTAAAATGTATAAGTAATCTTAAATTATTTTTTATCATTTTACTATAAGTTTATCGATTTATATTTTTATTTCTTCCATCCAACCTCGATTAATCAATACTTTCTCATAATTTTTTCTTTTGACATAAATTTTAAATATTCAACTTATCTTAAATATTAATATCTCATCTTATTTTATATAAATATCAATCTATCATCTTATCTGGTCGATCTCTCATTTTAAATTGCCCAATTGGTAATTGGAAGTTTCAATATTCTCTTCCATTTTCTTATGAGAAATGTTTGGGGGAACTTTTTAGCCCATATTTACTAAAACTTTATTTTTATTTCTGTGATATTGTGAGAATAAAATATATAATACCTACTAAAAATTAAATATATGAAAATCTCATATTATAATATATTCGTAAGAGTAATATTATTTATACACTCCAATTATATATCCAATTATATCAAAATTATTATTTTTAGTATGAAAAGAAAAATAATAGGTAGAGTAAAAATTAAAATATGGTAAAATTTATACATACTTTTCATAATTTTGATTAAACTAGAAGCTTAACTAGGTGTACGAATAATATTTCTTTAGCCATAATAAATGTTAATTTAAATTTTTTTCCTAAATTATGTGAATATCAGCCTTCTATTTTCAGTTTAACAAAACTGATTTTACGTTATGTTTTTTTAATAAGGAATTCAGTATTAAACCAAATTGGTGCAATAGGAAATAGGGGGGAAAAACACAAGATTTGGTTGGCTTAAAAGCTTAGCAACATTTTAGCAAAAATAACATGAAAAAGGAAAAGGAGCTGCAATATGGCTGTGACTTTCCAGATATAAAATCTGGAGGGGAGGTTTGGAGGGAAAGATTTAAGGATATTAGACCCGTCTGATCGATTTAAAATTTTATAAATTATGACCCAATTATGTGATATTACAGATAAATATAGCTAAAAAAATTATAAACGATCCATTATTTGGGCTATAAACAATCACCGGTAAAAGAAACGGATCTAGCCATGCTAGTATTATTATGATTTTCTTTGTAAATATAAGAGCTTATTTCAGACAATACAAAGCTTAAAAAAATAACAATGAGAAGTCATATTTTGGTACTACTGATAACTTTCTTATGTGAAGATTCATTATTTAAGATATTTAGGTGATATTTCAATCTGAATATTACACTTTTAAAACATTTAATATTTTAGATACTTTCATAAAAAAAATATATACAGATTTTTAGATAAAAATATTCGACCATTCTGAAAGCTTTATAACATAGATGTGTCTTAACACTACAAAATAATATCATTTCTCAGATTAAATTATGGTCTAGCAGGGAGAATATTTGTACAGACTATCCAATGATCAGCTTATCCGGAACCATATCAGAAAATATGCTCTTCAATAACTGCCGTTTTCATTATACATAAAAGCTATTAAAAAGGAAAATCATTAGCACAACAACACTACAATTGCTCTATTGTAAATCATAGAAGCAGAATATGGGTAAGACCACAAGCATCTGGCTCTTACGGTTTAGGAGCTTCTGTGTACTGAGCCACCCTTTTACATATAAGCACTCAAAACACCAACTCCTCGCACACCCAGACAAGCATTTATCAGTCTGTGTGCAGCATACATATATGCAGATATATTTATTTAAAAAACAGAAGTATTGGAAAAAAAAAGTTTTAAAATAAGGATCAGTTTGTTTGTGATCATGCAGAAGCATACACCGAGGCTAACTTAGAAAAGACCAAAGATGGAGGGAAGCATAACACAGGACATTAATTAGAAAGACAATTGCTTCCAAATGTTAGCAAGCAATAACATGGATAATATCCCCCATAACACTGTATTATTCAACCTAGCAATCACAAATAAAACAGCTAAAGGATCTTCATCCACAATTTCTACTATTGACAGGAGGAGAGAGATATCACCAGCTCCCAAATCTAACACAATCTACGGATCAACTAAAGGACTAAAAGGAAAACTAAGTTCTTTTTAAGGAAAGCTTACTTCTGGGAGGGAGGACTCATATCGGTGCCGAACATGTTGTTCTAAAATGGCCCGTTTGATTGCAACGGCTACAATGCACCACTCGCTTTGCCTGCCCACGATCTTCTGCTCGAACTCTCTTCTTTCTCGGTCTTCCAGGCGGCCGAAGTGACTTGGGTGGGTTAATAACTATATCAACGGTTTTGCTTGCATTTGGATCTCCTTCAGACAACTCCTTCCACAATGACTTATCTGGAATTGGATGTATGGTCTGTGAATACGTCTTCCGGTAAGTTGCGACTGTGAAACAGCTCTCGGTGAATCGATGGACATTCTGCCGGCAAGAGAGCAGGGCTGCCACGGCATGTGCACAGGGCAGACCATACAACTGCCATCCCCTGCAGATGCAGCATCGATTCCGAATGTCGACGACATTTGTTCCCTCATGTGATATGACTTCAAATTCTGCCTCATTAGCTCGAAGCACCTGATAAGTACAAGCACGATCGATTGCCTCAGCAACCCGTCTCTCAGCAGTAGGCACAAGTATTGATGTCCACTGCATACTCGTCTCTCGCCTTTCATTAAACCAAGTCATTAGCTGTCTCCGAATGCATTCCATCATCTGAATGATTGGAAGTCCAGAAGCCTCAAGAAGCCAACTGTTCAAAGATTCAACTATGTTTGCAGTCAAATGGCCGAATCGAGTTCCCTCAAAATAAGCCGTGGCCCACAAGCGAGGTGGGATTCGTCGGATCCAATATGCAGCATCTTGTGATACCTCCTCAATCTCTAAAATTTTTGCTTCAAATTCAATTACAGTAAGAGCATGGGCAGCTTCCCATAGAAGATTAACCAGCATTGTATTATTGAACTCCTTCCGAAAGTTTTCACTCAAATAACGCATGCAAAATCCATGAAATGCTGTAGGGAATTTTGCTTCTACTCCATCTACAATACCTTTCTGCCTATCTGATAAAATTGTCAGCCTAGGGGGCATGTTTTCTGCATTGACCTCAAGCAGATTGTGGAGCTCAGATAGAAACCACATCCAATTCTCATCACTTTCCTCATCAACCACACCAAATGCTAATGGGAATAGAGCACCATCTCCATCAAAACCAGTGGCCAGCAGTAGAGTACCGAGGTATTTGCTTTTCAAGTATGTCCTATCGAGCCCAAGAAGTGGCCTACAACCATTCAGAAAACCATAAATCGATGCTCGGAATGAAATGAAGAACCGCTGGAAGCAGTTATCTGTCGGGTTTCCAGAAACAGAAGCGATACTTCCAGGATTTGTACGTTTAACTTGTTCACAATATTGTGGCAAAAGACGATAGCCTTCCTCAAAGGACCCACGCATAGCAGCCATTATTCGCTCCTTGCCCCGCCAAGCCTGTTTATAAGATAAGGTGATTCCATGAACGCGGTGTATCTCTTCTAGGATCTCCTTGGGCTTGTAGTTAGGGTTCTCCCGGAGACATTGCTCTACTGAATTTGCCACCCACTGGACTGATGCTTGCTGGTGGCCAAGATGAGCTATTCCACCACATGTATGGCTTTCGTGAAGAGTCCTGATTGTGAAAGTAGGGATTCCTGGAAGCTTAGCAGCATGTATGCGCCAGGGGCATCCCTCAGTTGCGCATTTGGCTGTAAAACGAGTTTTGTCAGACTTTATTGTCTGCATTTCAAAGTGTAAAGCAATTGCTGTCTCCCTCAATGCTCTGCGACAGCTCTTAACATCAGGAAACTCTTGTCCCACATGGAGCTCATGGTTAGCACTGACAGCAAGAGTACGTGCCTGAAGAACTGGAGGCGTTGTGACTACATAATCGGGCTCCTGAACCGTTATATCTTCAGCAGGTTCAATCTCCATTTCCTGGCTTTGATCCATAGCTAGCTCCAAATTATCATCAAGTTCTTGATTGTCTGAAACGGCCAATTCGTTGCTTACTGCTAAAGCAAACTCGTGATTGAGTGCAGGAATCGACAATTGGTGGCTGTCACGATGATTTTTGTCATCCATATCTAACTCATTTCCTCTCTCATAATGATGTCCATCATTCTCATCATGATCATGAGCCTGTTCTAGGGACAACTCATGGTCATGGGGATGTCCCAAACCCAGTTTAGGGTCATGTACCTGTTCCATGCCCAAATCATGCAGATGAGTCCGGCCATGACCTAGATTATGATGATTATGACCAAGCATTAACTGCTGGTTCTGCCCAAGTGCTAAATGGTGATTTTGCCCGAGTATCAAGTCATGGTTAGCCATTGAAGAGCCAGATCACAATATCTTGGTAAGTATGATTGCGGAGGCCGAGACAGAGGCCAAACAGGCCTTCTTGACTGTGACTGAAATCAACTGTTTCACAAAATAACATAAGCTGAACTGTTGCCTATAAAAATCACAAGTTTATCCAACAAACCAAAAAGATAATCACAAATATACACAAGAATGACGAAACATGACAAACCCAACAATGCACCTTTAGTAGGGGACTTCTGAGGTTTAGATCTTCTCCAATCTCCATATAATTTCTAGAAAATCCATCTTTCAATAACAGTTTAGAGAAATTCTGAAATCTATCTTTCAATAACAGCTTAGAAAAATTCTGAAACCTACTAAATAATCCTGAATCCCCTCCACCGGGCCATAAACTATGAGGTTTAATTATCTGCATAACTAGCATAGCACAAGCTCTAGCTCTATAGCATAAAGCAATCAAATCAGGATATGAAGTTGATCCAGAGAGATATCTATACACAACTTGCTGGGATGTTCAGATTTTGACTCGGTTCAGGAAAGCTGTGGCTGCTCAACTATTCACAGCTCTTCCGACTGTTAACATTGTTAAAAACAGCAAAAAAATATCAATTTGTAGAATAAAGACAAGATCTGTATTAAACACCCTAGTAAATTGCCCACAAGAAGATTAAAAATGATAATCAATTTAAAAAACTGTCTGCGACATGCATTTGAGGTTCTGGCCACATTCCCAAACTAGGCCTTTGGAAGTTTAGTGTTAGAAATGTCGACTTTACTGCAGCTACAGCCTAGAACACATCTCCATTCCACTTGTCCTTTCTTGAGGTGGAACCTAGAGTCTCCCTCCCACGTAATTATTGCCAGAAAAGAAAAGGAGAAAAAAATGGGACTATTTCAACACAAAAGATGGGCAATAACAGGCAGCCACCGTAGTCAATGAAGCCATATGAACCATAAGATTCAGGCTAGGGTTGAAAGGGACACTAAACTTTTGTAACCAACCAACGAACAATCCATTTTATCACGTATTTCATATGAAAATACCAGGATTGACATACTTCTGATGTTGTCTAGATAATAAAGCACTTCAGGTAATCCACGTAGAGGGGATGCTCCTGAACACTTGATCGATGCTGTACAAAGAGAAAACTTCCCTTTCAGTCATCCAAAAGGACCTTCCCTAAAATAAACGTGATGGCAGTAATGGGCGGCCGACTAACAAAAGCACACACACTGTGAAGTAGAAGCATGAGAAGAGAAATGAACACCAAGTGTTTTTACGTGAAAAACCCTTCCGAAATAAGAGAAAAACCACGCGACACTAAGTCCACCAAAAAATCACTAAATATGAGATATTTGTTACACAAACTACAAGATGCGAAAAACAAAACCAGAGCAAGGGTAAACAAAGAACTTCAACACTTTGTTTTCACTCACCGCTCTCTTTCTTTTTCACTTCTCTCCTCTATTTTCTCACTACTTTTCACTTCTCTCTCTTTCTTCTTACCTCTACATTGAATGTGCATATACACACATATATATATACACACTTCCTCCACCATAGCCCAGCTTGGTGGTTGGTACTCAACTTCCAAGGTCTGCATACGTGCATGCGCATGCCTTGTCCTGCAGCAGGCGGCGCATGCCTGCTTCTGCAAGCTAATTAGCAGTTGGAGTCCCAAGGGTGATGTCTACCAACTACCCAATCAGGTAGGTCAACTATACGCTTTTTTGGGATATACCAGTCATTCAGACCTTTCATATTCAATCGGTCAACCCTGTTGACCATCCTCTCATTCTTGGTCTATCAATAACCCCGTTGACCGGTCGAAGTAGTCCGTCCAGATTCTTCAACAGAGTTAGACGGCTCACAACTTTAACCGGTCAACATATTAACCAGTTGAGGTTGTCCGTCCAGAAGATTCTGGTCAACTATGTTGACCGGAATTCCTTCTACTTAAAGTGGCATAGACATGCTCCGTCCAAATCCTCCAGTCACAAGGACTTCCACGCGGAAGTGATTCCCAACAAAACGATATGTCATGGTAACCTCCACCAACCTCAAACAAACCTCAACACAAGAAAAGGAAATATGATTTTGTTAATGAAAATGCAAATTAGTATACGAATAGAAAATGTGATTGGCACAACTAATTGAATATTGTCCGGTCATTGGCTGAGATCATTACACAGATCACTCCAGCAAACCACAGAGCTATGGCAGAGGTATCAAATTAAGGTTTACAATCCGATTTGTACAAGGAAATCTACCAATTCCAATGCCCCACGAAATATCATCAAATGTTGCCAGCAAAGGTGGAAAAAGGCAACCAAATGCAGCTAAAAACAGGTACAGACCATTTTTGTGACAAATATACCAAAATGGATACATAGAAAAATCAACAAAATTCAGGAAATTCTATGAACTAACTTATCCAAATTATTCTTAAAACTGGATCACATCTAAGTTGAAGTAGCAATTGTTAGAATTCTCATAGTCAATATTTGGCTCTTCATATTCTCAAGAATCAAGAAGGATTAAATTCTGTTAAATCAAGATGATTAAATGTGGTTTATTTCTAGCATTTTGGATGAATGAAGGAAGAATATGAAAAGCTTTCAAGAAGAAAATGAAAGGTCCCCAGCATAGCCTATCTATTGGAGGACAGTGTATCCATCGACATAGCCATAAAAAGTGACTTTGTCAATAGGCTATAAGATTTTTATTGATTCAATAACCAATTTTTAGTTTCAGCCACAAATTGTGATTGAATGAACATTGTTGGAGGTATCTTTGATCTACTTTTTGCTGCGTAAAACAAGAACAAATTTGATTATGCATGTAGTATTTCTAACGTGTGATATTAGAGACACGTTCATGCCTTGTTAGTAAGTTTATGATATTCAATGATTTTTGTTGTCCATGATTTATGAGAAGATAGGAGCATAAATATGAATCATAGGTAATGGATCTGCATCCTATGCGTATATGGACATAAATATAGTTATTGTGTTATGAAATTTGAATTTTGGTGCAATTTGTTTTTTTTAAAGATTTGTGTCAACTTCAGATGATTTAGCTTGTTTTCATTTGTAATTACATGCACATGAGTTTGCAAAGCCAGTGTTTGTGGGATTCAATTACATGTACTATGTTTGTGTATCTTGGATTTAAGGTTTTGTTTACAAAAGCTAGAGGCTGAATAAGGTTTTCGATTTACAGTATATTGATGCTGATACCCATTTGAAA
Organism: Nepenthes gracilis; assembly: GCA_033239525.1. Classification (NCBI taxonomy): domain Eukaryota; kingdom Viridiplantae; phylum Streptophyta; class Magnoliopsida; order Caryophyllales; family Nepenthaceae; genus Nepenthes; species Nepenthes gracilis. The sequence goes on from BSYO01000010.1 coordinate 947,204, forward strand.
ATTAAGCATGTAGTTTGATATATCATTTGATTATGAGCAAAACCCCTAAAAAAACATTGGACTTGGATCCTTATAGCTCAAGTTATGGCGTAAAACCAGCTTAAGGATACGAACCTGACACTTTTGGAGTTGCAGATCCGCTAGAGATTGAAGATGAGCAACATGTGAAAATCAAGCACCAGCTTGTGGCATGTGAGCATCAAGTTCCAGAAGGCACTCTAGCAAGTGAATTACACGCGCCATACAGGAAAGTGGGCGTGCCATTCAGTCAAAGAATAAAGGGAAGAAATGGAGATGCGGGGTTCAAATTTGCAGCAACTACTTGCATCACATTGGGCATTTCGCCATATGGGCTTCTTTGCAATCTCACTTTTCCATTCAAAGATTATATATATATTTGTTTATATATTTTGAGAAAATAAGATGCCATGAAATAGATATTATTAATTTTATTAGAAATAGCAGCAACATCCTGATTCCAATAGAAAATCACATGTGGAAATTAATTTCAGTAAAGTTATTAGTATCTAATTGTGATTGACTGACAATTTTTTTGTAACTTGGTTCCACAAGGAGGTTGCTAAATTTTGTGCTTCAATTAGAATAAAATAGTAGATTTTGCATTAGAAATAATTTTTCCATATAACCACAATTACAGAAATTCTTATTTCTTTATATACAAACTTAGTAGTGCTATTATAGAGTCACAATAAGTTATGCCTGTTGGCAACCTCCACACATGGTAAGATTATAATTTATCATTTTATATTGAAATCAGTTAATATGAAGTAGAGTTTATGTTTCATATGCTAAAGTTTATTTTCCATGGTTATTATAGCTTTTCCTACTGAATCAATTAATAATTCTTCTTTGCTATCACGGACTTAAGTACACTACAAGATGTCACTAAGCATGAATGGCAGGAGTAGTCTAATCACTTATATTTGAAGTTCATGCAATCCCGTGTCAACAAGATCATTAGGTTCAATCCCTAAAATGCACTAAGGCCAAAAAGTTTATCAAGGCCTTTGAGGAACACTTTGTGAGTTCCAATAAAGTTTTGGCCAATATCCTAATGAAAAGGCTTTCAGTCAAAACCGTCAACTATTCTAAAAGTGAGCGTGAGCGCATAATAGAGGGACATGGTACCTCAGTTGAAACCCTTGAAGATTTAGATATATCTTGTGTGCCATGAATCATTTTGCTTTTGAAGTTCCAAAAAATTCACGGTGGATTGATTTGAATTCTACATTCCATATTTAAGTACAACGGAGAAGGCAAGATTTTCTAAACATAAGGAAGCCGATGGGAAGTGAACTATGCATTTATTTGGGAAATAAGATGTCATGAGCAGAGGCCGTTGGAAATTTTAAATTGATTTTGAAAACTGCTTTGTCTTAGTTCTTAAATTTGTCTTTTAATTTCTGAATTTCTTGGAAACTTAGTTTCTGTTACAAAGCTAGCTTTAGCCGATTGTGGATTTTATTTTGAGAAACCTGTTTTCAAAACATATCAAAATCAGATTTATATTGGTGGTGGAATATTAATTGAAATTTTATACAAATTTGATTCGTATTAAAATTTTGAAAATAAATGCTCTAAAAATGAGCTTTATGAATGAGAATTCATCTTTGTTATAGCACGGGAGATTGAGACATATATCCATGGAGAGAATTAAAAGGTTGGTGAATGATGGTGTTTTACAAGCTCTTAATTTTACATATTTGATTATTGTGTTGACTGCATAAAGGAAAAGCAAGCTGACAAGATCTCTAAAAGTGCCAAAAGGAGCTTATATATTCTACAAATCACATACACATATTTTTGTGGACCTTTTGCTAGTCCTTACTTTAATTGTTAAAGATATTTTATATCATTTATTGATGATCATATAAGTTACATGTATCTCTATTTTCTAAATAGCAAGGATGAAGCACAAGATGTTTTTAAATCCTGCAAAGTAGAAATAGAGAAACAGAAGGAAAAACAAATCAAGATAGTAAGACCTAATAGAGGAGGAAAGTACTACAATAGGTATCAATGAACAAATGAAGGGTGGTCCATTTGCGAAATTCTTTGAAGAAGAAGGCATTATTGCCCAAAATACAACACATGGTACACCACAATTAAATAGTGTAGATGAAAGGAGGATCCACACACTTAAAGACATGGTGAGGACTAAGGAGAATAATTAGTTATTCTAATCTGCCACTGTCCTTGTATAATGAAACCCTAAAATCTGCAGTGTCTATATTAAATAGGGTTCAATCCAAGGTTATTTCTAAAACACCTTTTGAATCATGGAATGAGTGAAAATCAAGTTTGAATCACATATCTAAGTTGTCCTGTTGAGTAAGAATTTATAATCCCCACATAAAGAAAATAGACCAAAAGACAATTAGATATTTTTTAATTAGCTATACAGTTAACTCTAAAAGATTCAGATTTTATTTTCCTTCTCACAGTCCTAAAATTGTTGAATCTAGAGATCTAAAAATTTTTAAGGAGGTTAAACTTAGTTATCATCAAAAGATAGAATTTGAGGAAGTATAAAAATTGACTGAAAATCCTTCCATTGAAGAACGTTTGATTATTGTTGAGAAAGATCAAAATAATTACTCCAAACAACAACTAACTCAAGAACAGTCTATTTATGAGGAAAGTTCAAGCTGAGCCTATTCCAATGTTTCCTAATACAGTGCGAGTAGAATTAAGGGGATCCTCAGGAGTAGATTTATAATTTTTACAGAATACTTGATTAATCTTCAAGAATCTAACTTTGACATTGGACCTAACAGTGACCCAAGTATGTTTTCATAGGCCATAAATGAAGATCACTCCACACTTTGGTTCAATGTCATTCCAGAAGAGATGGAATCTATGTCTAAAATAAAGTTTGGGATTTAGTTAAGTGGACAACAGGGCTATAACTAGGCAACAAATGAGTTTATAAAACCAAAATGGATGCTTTTGCTAATATTGAGCATCATAGAGCCAGACTTGTAGCCAAGGGTTTTACTAAAAAAGAAAGCATTGACCTTCTCTCCATTTTCAAAGAAAGATTCATTCACGATTATCATGACTTCAATAGCATATTTTGATTTAGAGTTACATCATATGGATGTAATAAAGGCATTCCTAAGTGAGGATCTTGATGACAAGGTATACATGTTACAACCTGAAGGTTTTTGTTACAATAATCAATTGATTTGTAAATCAAGAAAATTTATAAATGAATTAAAACAAGCCTCCCATTAGTGGTATATAAAATTTCATGAGGTTATTACGTCACATACAATCAATGAAAATATTATTATTGTTTGTACACGCATTAAAATCAGTGGGAGTAAATTTATTTCTAGTCCTATATTTAGATGGCATTTTAATTGTGCGCATGACTTATATTTGCTATTTGAAAGTAAATAATTTTTCTCACAAAACTTGAAATGAAGAACTTGAGTGAAGTCCCTTATGTCATTGGCATAGAGATTCACAAAGACAAACAATAAAAAAATTAAGACCGTCACAAAGCCTACATTCAAAGAGTTTTAGAAGGAAATATTATTCTCCTTTAGTAGCACCTATTATCAAAGGAAAAAAAGATAATAGAACTCAATGTCCCCAGAATGCAATGAAAGAGAAGCAAATGAAAAGCATTTCTTATACATTTGCAGCAGGCAGCCTAATGTATGCATTGGTCTATACTAGACATTAACTTTGCAGTATGCATATTGGGTTAATATCAAAGTAACCTAAGAATTGGTCATTGGAAGGATGCAATAGAAGTTATACTGTAACATCTTAATTTTGTGTTAACCAAATTATGTCACACTTTGAAAGTAATTTTGGTGAATTAATTTGGATTATTTAATACTTATATCTAGGGTTTATTTGGGATATGCTTAGGGCATGATTATTTCAAATAAGGGATTTAAATAATTCACGGATTATTATGTTACAATTTATGGAAATTTTAGTGGATCCACTAATTGGACACCTAGCTACTACCTAAACTAATATTCTAACCTAACAAATATATAAATAACACCCCAAACTTAACTAAGTGACCAGCTGATTTTAGAAGAGCAGCTTGTGAGGAGTGGTCATAGCATGAGGTGGCATGTGCATTAAGTCACATATAGACAAGAGCTCAAATTAGAGCTTGCATCTTAAGTATACTGTTAGCTTAACACTTGGCGGAAACGTGGCATAGAAGGGCGTTTGCTCAAGGACTCAGCTTCCCTTAGGTGGAGAATTTCAGATTAAGCCAAATCTAAATAAAGGAGGAGGAAGAGAAGTTTTGGTGGGGAAATTATGCAAGTAATTCTATAATCTTAATCCTTGGATATACTTCAATGATTATATAGTTTCAGAATTTTATGTTCGGATTTGATAATATGAATTAAATAGGAGAGAGCTGTGGGAATTGAATATTTATGAAAATGTTTACTGATATATGTAAAAAATCATAATAGACATTCAAATTTGTTATTATGAGTTAGAATTTACTTCCAATTAGCTCTGTTCGAGTCATATGTTAAGGAATTCATAAAATGTTGACGTCATAATGGAGAAATTTGGTGACATAAGAGCCACATTAGTGAAAACAAAATTGAATGTCAGACTTTAGACAGTGGCATTTGAACCAATGTTTGAATAACATTCAAACCCCTAGGCCTAGAATAGTGGCATTTAAGCCAGCTTTTGAATGTCGTTTGAACACCAAAGGTAATTTTGGTGGAAGTTGTTTCAGATACTTTGATTATGTAATAATTATTGTTGGCAATATTTCATAAATTTAAGGTAAGAATAAGTATTTTCGTAGGGAATTCATGTCCAAGGATGGTGGTATATATTTTAGTGAACTTCGTAAACAGAAAGTGTTAAAATGAGAAAATATGGTATTATATGTCATGATTTAAATATACGAAAATGGTAATTTTAGAGGAGATCTTCCAAGTATAAATTTGGTGATTATAGAGATTATCAAATAAATATTAGTGGAAATTACAGAATAATATTTATGGAGTTAGAAATGATAAACTTGATTCTTCCCTTCATCAGGCAAAAGGTAGAATAAGTTTTACGGGATTATTGGTACTGTTTTCGATGTTCATAATTCAATTTATGTGAAGAGAAAATTGGAGCTATTAGAATAATAGAAATTTGAGAGTTATCGTTTGTTGAAGGATAGTGAAATTAATGTTGTCTAATTGTCTAAATCAATTAATCATGTGTATCTTGTGGTAATTTATTTGGAAATATGTAAGTGATCAATCCAATGTTTGGAATGAAGTGGACTTAATGTGAATCGGTTTAGGATGTTTATTCCTTTCTCATTCAATTGATGACCTTTATCGACCTTGGTTGTCTTCTCATTTAGTTATATCACTTTCAAGCTTCCAGACTTACATTGTTGTTTCTTACATTGTTGTATGTTCCTTACCGTGGTTTTATTGTCATTAGCATTTTCAAGTCTAATAAAGTGCAATACTCCGTTCTCCATTCCATTGATAAAATAAATGAAGATGTATAACGGCACTAAAGAATTTGGGATGATGGAGCTCCTTTAGTACAGTCCACAACATCCGATACTACGGTCATTCCGTTGATCTCGGGAATGTGTTATGTGATTATCAACCCGTGTTTTGGATATCTGGGGTATCCAGTGTATCATAGGTTGACATGTCTAACCATGGAGGCAAGTAATTCTCTCGGTATTGCTTGGGGTGATAGAGAGGAGTGTAGGTTTGTTGATTGATTTACCCCCCCCCAATGGGAGCATTTTGTACATTGGCCTTAGGTTTGCAATGGTGCAAAAATGATCCTCACATATACTTTCAAGTTGCATGGCGATCATGTGAAACCCTAAAACTAGTAGTTTGGTTTTATGTATTATATCTTTCAAATTGTGCTTGTGAGAAGCTTTATCATATTCGAGTTTTCTAAGTTTATTGGCCTCCGCCATTGTTACATACTTGATTATGAATTACCTGTTCGACATTTGGCTCAATCATTGCATATCACTAGTCTTTTCTGCAAGTTGCCAAACAATTGAGACGATATAAATAGCTCATAGTTAGGCGAGATGAACTTTTGTGGATGCTTTAGTAAGAAGTTGTTGAATTGTTCTGTATTTTGTTTTAGCTCTTAGATTTGCTCTCCATATGTCTAATTGAGGATTGTAGACTGTTGTAATTAATAGATTGTTGACTTTTGATCGATATGGCCTACTAGAGGTAAGTGGGCTTCAAAGTCAGTATTTTTTAAATGTTACATTCGAGTAGATGAGTTTTTTATTATTGGGTATCAATGTCATTGTCAGGATGATTTATGGTTGACATATCAAGGTCCTGACATATGCGGTGCTGACAGCAAATCAAGGACTACAGATTGACTTACATATAAACCGATTTTCTTGATGAGGTAGATTACATAGATTTAGATTTTTTCGATTGTGTAAACACCGAAAAATTACTTCCGATATATTTTTCTACATGTTGTGGGGCTATATCTTAAAAAAGTTGTAAGCAACATATTGTTGCTACATCAATTGTGGAGGCAAATTTCACTACACGCTATAATGCTATTACATGGGCATTATGGAAGAGGAATCATCTCAATGGTGTCCAGGTTGTTGATTGAATTGAATGACCTTTGAAGATTTTCTTCGACAACACTGCTACAGTTTTCTTCTCCGAAAATAATAAAAGCAGTAGATGAAGTAAACATATCAACATTTTGTACCTCAATTGTTAGATAAAAATGAAGATATGTGAGGTGTCTACTGAGCATATAAATACTTATTTGATAATTACGGATCCAATGGCCATGAGCTTACTGGTACTCCAGTTTGAGGTCATGTGGAGCATATGGGACTCATCAATTCATTCTATGTTTTCTATCTCTTTATTTGGTCTATAGAGATGCAATTTAATTCTATATGTCGAACAATGTTATTTGTGCACATTGTTTCATCCATGGGGATGATATATAAAGTTGGACCGAAATGACTTATTGAAAGTTCATTTACAAATTTTATTTGATCATTTGGTGCTTATGTAAAGGGTACTGTGCATGAGATAGATGGAAGGGGCAGCTCGACTTGATATGGGCTTTATTGTCATGGCACGTGCATAATATTTTAAATAATAACATTTAGAAACTAATGAAATAAACTATACTTGATCATTTCTTTTTTATTTTTACTTTTGCCATACATGGAAGCTTGAGTATCATGAGGGCCATATGCAAGAATGTTAAGATTCTCATAATCAATATATGGCCCTTTATGTTCTCAAGAATTAAATCCTATTAAGCTATGGTGATTAAAAATGGATTATTTCTATCATTAAAAATAAAGATTGTAACTCATAACCCATGAAGGGAAGAATATGAAAAGATTTCCAAAAGAAAAATAAAGGATCCTACCCTATCCTATATATTGGAGGCCTGTATATCCATCGACATAGCCACGAAAAGTGAGGTTGGAAATATGTTAGAAGATCCTTATCGATTCACTAACCTATTTTCAAATTCAGTCATAAACAATGCTTGAAAATATGACTGGAGGTACGATCAATCTATTTTCCATGCATATAAGGTTTACATATTTTATTAAGTTCGTAATATTTCTAACAGTAATAACTAGGTGAGAACAATGTAGATCCACTATGCCATGTATCTAAAATCTGAAAAAACTCCAAAACCCAGAAAGTTATGGAACAACGCACAAGACCACTAGTGAACAACGCACGGACGAGAGAATTCCAACTCAAAGACAGCATTGATAATCCAGTTTCACAAAAAGCATCCTGAACCCACTAACAGAAACACAGAAAATCTCGAACTTCTAATCTGGGAAATCGAATTACAGAAAATAACTTACATTAGAATACCTGAATTGATATACAGACTCCAGTCAGTCCATCAATCAGCTCGGAAACAACATAAAAGCCAAAAATCCGAGTAGACAATGTTGTCAGACTCGGAGAAATGAGTTCTAGAAGCGACACAATGATTACCGGCGCAAAAAGCGAAGGCGTGATCGAGTTTTCACAGTCGAGCTCTCGAGGTAGAGACGGGAGGGAAGGATCTGAGAAGAGCAACGATAATTCAAAAAAAGGAAGGAGAAAGAAAATTGGCGGGTAAGCGGAGAAGAGGGGGCAAATCGGAAAATAGAGGAAAGGGCAACGAAGGGGAGATTGGGGAATTACAAAGGGGCAGGGAAGAAAGAGGTCGAGAAGGGGGTTTCCGAGGGCTGGGATGGGAATTGCAGATAGGGTTAGACTTGGACGAAGCGAGAGAGAGGGTATTTGGGTCAAAATAAACGGCATTTTCTTTTATTTTCTATTTGGATTTACTCTGTTGCCCTTTTTTTCTTAGTAATCCTCCCCTCCCTCGTCCAGTAAAATAAGAAAAAAAAATTACTCAATTAAAAAAAAAAAAAACCCAATCCCCCCTTTTATTTTATTAATGCAACTGTATTTTAAATAAACTATTCTATCTTCTCTCTTTTATATTAATATTATTTCTTTAATATTTTTTTATCCATTGTCTAATATTTTTTAGAATCTGCTATATCCACTTATGAATTAGAACTAAAGTATAATACTTATTTAAAAATAATTTTTACAGTTTGATGAGTATTGATACCCAAGGCCTAATTGAACTATCTATTCCCATGAGTTGGGCCTAAGTGCTACAGTAACCCGGTGAGCCTAAGAGGTCCAGGCAGTCGAGTCGGCCCAAATAGCGCAATTGACTCAAAGTCCATCAAGACCCGTGGACTTAGGGAAGGTCCTCGGGCACCACCATGCTGCAGAATCGGCATGCCGGGGATTTAGTGGTTATCCCGTCGGACCATAGGATGAATAATGGCTTGTAGTAGCACGCGCAATCACTATAGTATCGACATTACATCAAGTCCGCATGCATGCAACGTCCCTTACACGGCAAGTGGATCTGTAGAGTCGGTGGCAGGATCTCTTGGACACGTAAGCCCCACGTTGACACTCCACATAGGAGAACCCACCCATTATATATACATTAATTATATACCAAACAAAGAATTCTTAGCATTTACACTTATGTAACTGCTATAGAGAGAGAAATAAGAAAAAGAAAAGGCTTAAATGCCATCAGTTCACTCCTTCATAAACGCGTCCTCTCTTATAACCAAACGCAATAGTGATGCAAGTTATCGGACCCAGAATCCCGTGATTTTTTCTTTTCATTCACGATGAGGTTTTTCACGTAAAAATATCGTGCATTATTGTCCCAGTACTCCCTCCTCTTTACATCTCATAACACATCCTCGTCCGAAAATGGACATCCTCATTCTTTGTGTTACATGGATTCTATCTAAGCACTCCCTACCTGCGGACATACTTGGATCATTATCCGTAGAACGCTCAAAATCCATGGACGCAACACAATTCTTTGATAAAGTTGATCAAAATTAAGGAAGAAATCTCTCTTACAGATAATTATATCTTTTATTTTTCATTATTAGTATTCATTCTCAAATAATTTTTCTGAATTTGTAGTCCTCACCTTTTTTAAAAAATCTGCTTTTTCCAATTATAAATTAGGGTTAGGTCTTCGGTATTCAACGAGGGTATTCGGATGGAAACTATCAATATTTTTACCTCATTTGTCCCAGCTTTCCTCCTGAAAGCTAGTAATAATAATTAAAAAAAAAGCTTTAGTGGCAATATATGAAGCGAATGAAGTTCTTTTCTTAAATTTAAGAAAATTGAATTTTTAAATGGAAGATAAGTAACTCGTATTATCCACATTCATATTATTAAGATGTAAAATTTGAAGTTATTTACATTATTGACACCAAATATAACAAATTTGATAAAATTTTGACATAAAATAAAGTTAGCACTCAATAATAGTTAAGATCAGACATTTTTTAAAATTAATAATTAAATTAAATAATAGTAAATTAAATAAAATTAAGGCGAATGACAAGGTATTGGTGTTACTCATTTTACTACAGCTTCGTACAATCATATTATGGTAACGATGTTCAAAAATGATATACTCTGCCGTGATAATGTTATCATTTTTTATTTATAAATGAGTCTTAATAAAAGAAAAATGATAATGTTTCAAAAAATCGAATGCCTTTGTATTCACTAAAAATATTTGACACGGGGGATCAACAAAGGGAGGCGACAAGTCAAAAAGGTCTATAGTTGATTCAAGTTTAAGAACATCAAATGATATCATTGTGGCGAAAAAGACTACAAAAAGATAAATTATTTCAAGAAAAAATAGAAGAAGATCAAATGTAGCAAAAGGCAAGAGGGAATGGATTAAGATGACAATAATTATGTCTCTATACTACCTATGGAGACCTTTGATGAGGCAAAGATGTAGAGTTTAATAGGTTAAGGACGAGTTGAGTGATGCATAATAGATCATTACTCCATACAATATTAAAAAAAATATTTATTCACCTTCAATATACTTGAAAACTATAGAATAATGAATATGAAAAAAGGTGGCTCGTTAATTATATTTGATATCGGAATGTTTGCTCACAAACAAATGATGAGACAACTCTCGTGTTGAAGGGTTTTTGACATATTTCAGACGTGAAATTGAATTTAATTTCAACAAGTAATTTTAATGATGAAGGATTTTACATAGCATTCAAAAAATGATAATGAAAGTTTAGAAAAGACTTTTGGTTGTGGCAACAGAAGTAAGCATTCAAACTGATATTTAATGAAATTTAAGTTACTAATAGCAATACTAATATGCCAATGGGAGGCTCTATCCAAGTGGTGGGAGAAGGCTGATAAAGAGTACCAAGAAGAGCAACTCCATCTATGTAAAAGTGCCAAAGAAGAGAGGCAATACTTCAAGTGTATCAGTAGAGCAAAAGATGGTGACATTCAAGCTTATAAATGATGATATTAGGATTTTCATGAAAGGAAAGTTGCTAACAGATAATAGATGATAGTTATTAAAAGGAAATGGTCTCCACAAGGTTGTGAAAAAAAATTTATTGAATTTTGAATAATTTATTTATAAATCTTACTTTCAATGAACAAATTATCTAAAAAATCACTCAATTTAAAAAATCAATATTAATCCAAACGAAAGATTAAAATGGCATAGGAGATTGAAACCTGAGATGGTGCATATGTGCAGATAATAACAACAAGCATGCTTGAAAAATACTTGACAAAACATGTGTAGCGATAGTATAAAGTGCTCACAAATAGAACTTTCCAATGGTGTTGGAACACCGTCGCCTAATATAAAAATCTTTGAGCGATTTTTAGTTTAATTTTGAAGCATTTTTACTCCAAGGTGGCTACAGATTGAGAAAGAATAATGAAAAAGGATAATATGAAGATCTTCAATACCTGGCTAAGGTTTTATTCAAAATTTATTCTTTATTAAACTCGAGTATTTTATTATAATTTCAATTATTGGATATTTTACTGATTGATTATTTAGTTTTTTATTATATTATTCTATTGTGAATTGATAGAGGTATTGGGGCTATATTCAAAATGTTATCTACACGGGTTGTTGTAAATGACTCTAAAAATGATAATTTATAATAATATATTTTATAGTAAATTTATACAAAATTTGTTATATAATTTTTCATTGGATGTGGATATTTTATACATTAAATATTATTGTGCAAGTTATATACTCGGTTGCACACTCACACAAAAATCCGGTGGTTAATAATAGTCAAAGATTTAGGCTTGTTCTACTGTATCAACAGTATGCGTATTTTGAATCCCAAATACACAGCACTTGCAGAATAAAGCTGCATCAAACACCTCGTACTCAAACTCATGATTCTATCTATCCAAAACCTTCTCAAAACAAAATTATTTCAAATTATCGAATTGCCTTGTTTTGTAATGTTGATGAAGAACACACAAAAGCACCAGTCTAAATGCATGCATTTTTTTAAAGGCCAACGTACGATATCACCTGCTTTTTCCTCAAAAGCGAAGAAGGCCGTTTAAAAAAGGAAAAGAATTCAGATGTTGGGCTTTCTGTTGGGCTGCACTCCCTCGGCCTACATGTTAGCTTCTTTGTGTTTGTTTTTTTACGGTATTTTTAATTAATTTTTCAAAATATAAAAATATAGTAATTATCACGTAATTAGTATTAAATAAAAAAATAAATAAACAATTTGCTTTTTAAAAGTATACGAACTGTGTGAATAGTTAATTAATCGTACCATCAGGCCGTACAATGGTCCTAGTGCTTTCATGAGGGGACCAATGTCTATGTCGATGTCTATGTGGTATGAATTACTGGCTTTGAGTTCTGTTATTAACCCAAAAAGCCACTGTTTAAGTAGGGCCTCTGTGGATGTGCAGTAGGGGCTCCATCGCATCCCATCTGTTAAGTATTCATGTGGGTATAGCTCTTTGATTGAGAATATGATAGTATAAACTTTGCATTTTAAAAAATTTAAGAAATAATTTGGATAATTTTTAATATCTTCTATGCACAGTATAATGTGTATATTAATAAATTGTACCAAAATTAAAATGTTTCCATTAGTCTAATTTTTAATCATGTGATAATTTATAACCTAAGGGGTTATACAGTCAAAAATAAAATAAATTAGATAACTGCTAATAGGTTTTCTAATAATATCGTGAGGTGCATAATATAAAAAATAATATATGTTTTTTTGAATAAATTTATGGTTTAGATTGACTTCTAGATGCTATATGGAAATTAATTTTATTTATATAATTTATCTATAATCTTATTTTTTAAACTTTTTACAAAGAACAACTTAAATTTGTCACTAACTTATAATTTGAAACAAGTTATCTAAAAACGTAAAATTTTATATTGCATCTAATTTATTAAATTTACGACAAAAATATAATTTTTTTCTACCTTATTTTTATAAATGTTCTAATTTATATATGTGATAAATTAATGGTTTATTTAAAAAACATAAATAATATAAAAGATTATTTAATAACTATAAGAGAGGAAAGTTCTTAATTTGTTTATTTTTAGTAACATGATTAAAGTAACATTATTTATGTGTAAATATTTCATTAAAAACATATGTTAAATTTATAATGAAAAATTTATCAGTTTTACTTAATAAATCAAGTCCAACGAAATCTTAGCTTAATTCAACCTTATCAATCAGACCCTAATATATAAATAGAATCCTAAAACTAATCAATACGTGTGGCCAAAAACATACCCAAAGGCAGCTTAATAGATCAAGGCTCATAAAATAATTTTACAACTAAAGCCTAACCAAAATTTTAAAAATTCAAGCTAATCAGTCAAATGATTAGATAATTAACATTTTAAGTCCAAATCATATCTCATAAAATACTCAACACTGAATCGAAAAATGTGGGTTAAAAGATGCCAAGTTGCTTCATTGAGTAATCAGATGGTTTATTACATTTAGTCGATATTTTATGCCTCAATTGATTACTCATTGGCAATAAACGATTTGTAAGATTTAATAATAAAATCACTTACCATGATACATGATTTGAAATATATGCACGTCAGTTTACCTAAATGGTCAGCAACTAACCTAAATTTTGGGTCGTGGCATGTAACCCCTCAATGAAATGCTAATTATTTGCTTTCATACCGTTATAAAATAATAATTCATTCATTATAAGAAGGGAGTCAAATTTTCAAAAAAAATGACTATTATCATATATTTTTAGAATATTTAATTACGGACCGATCATTCTAATATCCAACACTTAGTCTTGTAGCATTTAGTTTGGGTAAAAAAGTTAAAAACTTATCAACCAAAAACATTTTATTCTCCCCATAATATACATTGAGAGCATAGTCTTCCATTTTGTTATATTCTCTCTCTCTTTCTAATTTAATTGTTAAATTCAAATAACTGACTTGAACATTAAATAATAATTCAAAAATATATCTTGGTTCTTCTAAAATTATCATTCTAGTTTGTAGTATGTAATATATAGATTAAGAAATTTAATAACATACTTTAAAATTTTTTTGAACAAAATTCAAATCCAAAATACATATTATAAGTAATAATTTGAGATTGATGTACCTTTTGATCTAGTGCAAAAATTATATATTCCTTTTTTTTTTATAAGAAAATTGAAACTATCTGACATTATAATATATAATATACTTTACTCACATAGAAAAATTAATTAATATGTTAAAAATCATACTAATCTATTGTTTGACAAGTATATAAACAATCACATTTATTATAATTAGTTAAAGTTAATATAAATTAGATAAAAGTACCACATATAGTTGTATAAAATATGAAGGAACAGACATTTCCCCAGCCCATTGGATTTTTTTCCAAAGCAATTACGTATTTATTCATTAATGTTATTGAAAAGGACAATTTGAGACATTTTTAAATATTATTAAATTATATAACGTTATTGTTGCGGATGCAATTCCAGTTAGACGGATTTGTTTGCGAATCCTGGTCGGTGGTGGGAAAAGATGATTCATTTTTAAATAAATTTATAAATGGCAATTAAATTTTATAATTTTGAGATAGTAATTTTGAAAGATAAAAGAGATAGTTTTTCGAGATTCATTAATGTTATTTTCGCTTTTTGTATTTGATAAGACATTTTTAAATATTATTAAATTTTATAACGTTATATTTATTTATATTATAGAATCCACTACAAATAAATTGATAAATATATATTATATCTTTTAAATAACATTTAATATATAATAAATATTTCTAAAGTATTCTATTTAATTATTACCATACGGAAATTACAATTTCATAATTATGTATATAATTTAAAAATAAAAATAAAAGGGGAATGTGATTCGACGCTTTTTTAAAAGTCCAAGGATGGCATGTGAAGCGTGTCATACTTCACTATTTATCTTCATTAATGACCCATTGCTGTCTGAGGTGACTTGCTTCTCGTCTTCTCTCTACAACTTGTTAAAAAATTATATACTGATTTTTTATATTAATAATTAATTGAATTTTAAAAAATATTAAAATAATCATAATACCGTGATTTATGCCACTTCTTTCAATATTCATCATGTATAATTTCTTCTATTACTTTGTAATAATTTTTTAAAGTATATAGATTTATCGTGTGCTATATTTAAAACCCTGATAATAAAAATATAATTCAGATTTATATAAACAATAAACATACTATTCCTAATATTTTTCATCTCAAAAAAAAAAAAACAAATAGAAAAGAAGAAAATGAAAAAAGATTTGATCGCTAGATTCTCCTTCTTTTATTATTTTTAAATGGTTAATATTAAAATTTAAATATAAAATAATAAAAATTAAATAAATAATTATTTATTTAATATAAATTTTATCATTTATCTATTTAATTTTATTATTAATGATTAAATAAATATTAAAATTTTATAGTAATATTTTTACTCAGGTTTAGCCTTATTTACACTTAGTTGCTTGGCCTTAACTGTGCCAAAGCCCTAATCAATTTAAGACTAAACTTTTTCTGGTTTTGTGTTTCTTCTAATTTCATTCATTTGAATTGAAATTTTCACCCAAAATCATATAAAATCTCGGGGCCCATATAGAGATAAAAGTTTAGAACTCAAAATTAGTCTTTTTTTTTTAATATTACTAATTAAATTCAAATTGTTCTTTTTTTCTTTAACAGTTTTCGCCCCTACTAAATAACAAATAAAAATTAAGTCATATAAACAAATAAGAGGGTTTAGTATGAAATGATCTCTAAAATATGTAAATATTTAGGTCACATTAATGATGAATTAACTCAGAAGTTTTAAAATATATTCATACTTTTAACAAATTTCAAATTTAAAATTTTGACAAATTATTTTTAAAAGCACTTCTCACAAAAGCTAAAAATTTTTAACTTTCTTCAAAAATAATTTTTTAAGCAAAATACAAACACCTCAAAATTATATTTTCTTATGTCTTAAGATGCCATAGAATACTTAATATTTAGACATCAGATATAGCAATTTTGACTTTTAAAAACTTTAACATTTTTTTCCTTCTCTTTCTCCTCATTTATTCTCCTTCTCATCTTTTTTTCTCCATCTTCTCTTTTTTTTTTTTTTTAAATGATTGAACAGTGCGCAAATACTCTTTTTATAATGTAATCAGTGCATAAGCGCCCAATAAGCGTATATTGAGCACTCTCAATTTGCCTCATTCGTGTATAAGCGCCGCATTATGAGCAACTGTTTTACTTCAAACATACATGAATGAAAATATATGCTCTTCAATCGTCGGGCTTACCTTTTCAAATTCGAAAGTTTCTTCAAAATTATATTATATAAATATTTTTAAATTATTCCTAAATTATATTGATAATGTTATAATTCATAAATAAAAATCAAGCATTATAGATAATTCACAGTGATAATTACTCGATATAGTATTTGAATCTGAATGTCCAAAATTTGAACCTACAAATCACAAACAACAAAATCGATGAACTTGAACGTAGTTTTTCAAGAAAAAAAAAAAACTCCTAAAGTGTCAAGTTAATATCAACTTTAGTAAAGTAATAGGGTTAGTAATTTATGAACTATTAAAACCTATTTATAATACTTGTGCTAGAAAATATGTTTAGAAGAATAAGCTTCTTGCGGAATTGGGTGGAAGATGGTTAACCCATAAAAAATATTTTTCTTGTAATTTAAAGTGTTGACGAATGCTTGATATTTAGACGACATGTTAACCTCCTAGACCTATCTACTAATAAGCGAGAATGTTGGATTCTTCTTTTGCAGTAACTAGAATTATTTCATAGAGTAAATGCTGTTATTCTTCTTGAGATTACTAAAAAATGATTGCCTCTCAAGACATGGGAGTATGGTTCTTTTGGCATAATCACTTTCTCTTTATTAACAAGTCTTTTGGATGCCCTTCTACAAAGAATTGATGAAATATTTATATTTGGAAGAGGGTTAAAATATAATTAGTTATATTTCCTTATCAATAATACAGGTGTATCTTTTTTATAATATCCGTTTGGCATTATCATGCTGTTTAATCAATGTTCATTTTATTAACTTTTTAAAGTATGATAAAATATTTTTAATATAATAAATGTCATTAATAAATATGATAGACACATTATATATTAGTCAGATAATCGACTAAAAGTTTTCATATATAAATAGGTGCTTACGTATTTTCTTGTTTGGGCTCAACAACCTCATTCGATTGCTCTAATTTAGTCTTGTAGGAATTGATGATCGAATAGAGTCTCCAGCCCTTGGCATTACTTGCTCGGGGCACAAAACTACTTTACTCCTAAACAAAGAATTATCATGTAGTTATCATATTATTCAATTGTATTCAGTTCTGTTTGATTGCCTAGCCATGGTATGGAAATTATCAAGTGTGGATGCATTGTATTGGTTGAAGGACAAGTATCAAGTTATTGGGAAGGGATACAATGACAAGTTAACATTATTTTTGAAACATTTCGTAATTTGATTTTTTTAAAGTTATTTAACTAAAAATAATTAATATTTTATGTAATTTTTTTTAAAAAATAGCCAATTAGAAATCTACTTGAGTTATTTAATAAATTTTAACTTTAATTTTTTTATTAAAATATACTTAATGCATTTCTGATAGATATTATAAATTATACTTTATTTCTGTAAAAATATTAGTCAATATAGTTAAAAAAACCACTATAAAAGGTAAAAGTTAAAGCACAAAGAGGGACTCAGGGGGGTTTCATCTTTTAAAAAATAGAGATGTTTGGATGATTATAATTTAATTATTTTAAAATAATTAATTTTAATTAATTTGTTAAAATATTTAAATTATAATTACTTATTTAAAAATAAACAATCAAAAATAAAAGAAAAAAACTAAAATTTTCTATCTTTATAAGATTTGAAAATCCTACAAATTCATAAGAAGAGATATGACCAGGGTGGAGTCAGGAAGGAGGAAATGAATCAATTGCTTTGACACCCAACAACCCATCATGCTATCAGAGCTGGGAACAACCACAATATACCTTTCCTTCTCACCATTTGATTTGATTCTTCTCCAACCTACACCCCACCCAAAAAACAAATAAAAAAAAGGAAAACAACTAAGTTAATATATATATATATATATATATATATATATATAATTAATAAGTATAGATAAAAAATCATATACAAAAGACTCAAAATTAAGCAAAAATCAGCCCTCAAATTCTCTAAAATTTAACCACTCAAAAGAAGGTAAATTAAACGCACAAAACTCATGCTCTAATAATCAGAATCATTTGCAAACAAAAAATATATAATCTACTTATTCAGAAATAACAGCCAATGTTCTAAAACTTAACAGATAGATTTTTTTTTACTATAGATAATAGTTAGAAGAAATTTTTAATGCTCAGTAATCGAGTGAGCTTAATTTGTAAAATTAACAACCGTTAAAGCAAGCTTACTATGAATATTTTGAAAATTAAGCTCCTCAAATTGATAAGCATTCAAATTTTTGTTTTTTTTTAGGACAATATTATTTGGAGTGCTAAATATATATAATGGACAGTATCAAATTTATAATCAATTATAATGTTCCTAAACTGTTGTTATGAAATTGGCTTTTGAGATATTTTTATAATGAAGAGTCCGTATTCATTTATGAGTTCAAATTTGATTTTTAGGTTATTCACAAAAATCACATACCATCTAAATCTAATCAAATAAAAATAAAAATTAAACTCATAATTACATATTCAAATGTAATAATTCAATCGTTAAGTTGGTGTAAGAAATAGAAAACACACAGCACGTTAACCAACATAAATTTAATGCACGTTAACCGATGGAAATTTGTACCAAAAGCGTGGCTGGATGAGACGAGTGGTCAGTCTCAATGACCACCAGTTAGCCAGGCAGCCAGCGACAGCAGTGTAGCCCACTGTCCGTGGCTAACCACCTCACCCACGTTCATTAGAATCAGCTTCATGCAGCTGGCTCAGCCTACTCGAAAGAGGACCGAGGGAGTTCTCAATCTCCTAATGAGATAGAAATTATTTTTTATAATTTAATTATTAAATTTTAAATAAATAATTATAATTTAATAATCAATTTTATATTTTTTAAAAATTAATTAAATTATAATTATTTATTTAAAAATAAATAGTTTAAATTGGAAGAATTGATCATTGAAAGTAGAGTTTTTTAGGGTCTTTATATTATAAATTTCTTTATATATTGAATAATTGAAATTAAAAATTATGTGAGTAAATAATAAATTTTTTTTAATAATTACTTAAATTTTAATATTTATTAAATTAATTTTCAATTTTAATCATTAAGCGAACAAAAAACTGGGCATTTGGGGCTCACAAGATTTTCAAGGATCGATTTCTTCTTCGTGCTGTGCAGGTTGCCCTCACTTTGACTGGATTCTTTGTCTGTTTCCAGGACATGTGAACCTCTTTTTTGGATTTTTTTTTTTTGAATTGATTTTAAAATAAATATTATTTTAGTATTATTTTTTAATAACTAAATTCCTAATTAAATCCATTGTTTTTTCAAAACTTTCATGGTATTTTTTTAATAATATATATATATATATATATATATATATATATCAACATAGTCTAAAAATATATACTATGCTTTTTCTTGAAAAATAATTTTTTCTGAAAATAATAAATAAAAAACCGGCTCAATCAAATCATCATAATGACATGTCCGTAGCGTTGGAGGGCACATTAATATCTTAATGGGATATGTCGAACTGTCCAACTTAGCATTTGATGCAAATTTAATACCATAATGCATATAATATATGCCATTTATATATTTAATTATATATTAATTTATTTTAAAATTATTAAAATTAAATATACATTTTACTATATTTTAATTTCTATCCTCTTGATGCATTCGAGGATCCGAATTATAGTACGGATAATGATTGCTAAAGTTTATCCGTCGAACTTGAAGCAAGTTTGGCCTCTGTACGTCTTTAATCTGAATCCTGTACAATACAAAATACAGTAAAATAAGTAGCATGACTCATTTTTCGGTATATCATCCGATGTTTAAATTAATATCTTTTTTAAAAGAGATGAAAGATAGATGGTTCAAAATAAGCATGTTTTGGGTTTGAAGGTTTACGCTTTTATGGTGGCGTCTTAGTTTGAGAAAGAGAAAATGAACTATTGGCATTTTTATATTATTTTTTTCTTGTTTAAAGTGTAGAACCCATTTTCTGTTGGAAATGAGGAATTTTTATAGAAATTGGGGACGGTTGACCATTTTGTCAACCGTTAAGAAACTGCTGAATGGATAAGGTTTAATCTAACCAGTGATTTAAACCAACGCTAGAGACCATTATTTTGAAATAAGAATAGAAAACCGTCCTAACCGTTAAGTTAGTTTCATCTTCATTACAAGATCAAACCGCTTAAGACCGTTGGACATATCCACTAAAATGGATTACATAAGTGGTTTAGGCAATTGAAACTTGTTCATTGACTTAGAGTTACTTTGGGCTAGTTTTCTTGGACCATCAGATACAATCCCATCATTGGGGGCTCCAAGGTGAGCACCTCAATGATGCTGGCCACCTGAAACTCAATTAATGGCATATCCTCGACCTCACCAAATTGAGTCTCGCTAATTTAATATGTACCATCAGCAAAGTTAGTAAAGATGTTGGGCAGGGACTCCTCAGACAGTGGGGGTGGGACGGTCGGCACCCCATATAAAACAAGTGTTGGGGTAGGGATTAGCATGTCTTTAGCTCCAGCCTTAGCAGTAGACTTTGAAGGCTCACAACCTTCAGCTGGTCCGATGATCCCAGATGATTAGGCCAGGGAGGATGTAAAAGTTGAATCTATTCTGACCGATATCTGCTTCATCTTTTTTAATTGATCAATAGTGACCTCGTCTTCTGAAGTAGATGCAGCTGAAGCTTCCTTGTATTTGGGCGCTTTGACCGACGGCTCTCTTATTTGAAGGGGCTTTGCTTTTCTCTTATATTTTCTCTTATGAACCGACGATACTAGGGGAGCGTCTAACCCTTTCAGTACAGGCTCCCATTTGGCCAGAGTAAGGGATTCGACCAGCAACCATTAGTTTTTCTTATTTTCATTGAAGGAGCTATCATTTTTTTTAAGAAGATCTGTTAATGCTTAGGCCGACTCCGTCTCGTACTCCATTATTTCAGAATGAAAGAATGCAAAGACTTGACACAATTCATTGCAAAGTTCCTATCTAGAGGGAACCGCCAAGTAGAAGATTAGTCTTTCCATCTCTTTGTTCAATCAGTATTTTTTCCGCTCAACTCAAAATTTGGTTGTGGAGAGATTGCAATACAATCTATTCCACGATGAAAATGAAAAATAACTTTCATGGCTGTGGTGTCAAATATTAGGCTATGAATGTGGGTAAAAATGTATAAGGAAATGATATACCTCATAGCGTTTGGTTGTAATTTGGCTATCAAAATATGAAGGCCCACCATTATTTTATACAATTTTGGCATCTAAGAAAATCAGAGATCACCTTTCAAGTGAGTCTCATAGATTGTGATGTAATCATTTGGTGGAGAAAGAGCTCTTCCACTGACTCTTGGCAGGAGGTATATCAACGAATTTGGAATTCTATACTGAACTTGGAGATATTTAACGTCACTGAAAGTTAGGACAGATTGGATATCGTTGACACCGGAAGCTATTGAGAAGAAAGATTTTCGACAGCAAAGAAAACAGCGAGAAAAATTTTTGCATGAGAAAGAAGAAGACAGAAGATTTGAAAATGTGAATTGAATGCTTAGAAACGTTTTGAAATTCAAAAGGCGTGCCTCATCGTGACAGTGATATGTGTCGGCCACTCATTAGCTTGATTGCACGTCAAATTGCCCGATATCAATAATGATGATTTGCGCATTTTTAATAAGCGGCACAGGATTCGAAGATGTTTGCATTTAATACTGCAATTGACGGCAATGATAAAAATCGTCTAGTTAATTGCCTTCATCTAATGAGAATCCTCGGACTGAAAGTTTTTGTCTAATAAGCCAATGAAACTCTTCAAACTAAGATATCGGGTTCGGACAGAAGATGCCTTCCGAATTCATACCAGAAGGATGAATTTCTAGCCTCTTAGCATAGGAGGTTAATGGTGGATATTGTATCCGACGGTCCAAGAAAATCAGCTCAAAATAACTCTAAGCCAAGGTACAAATTTCAGCAGCCCAAACAACCTGTGCGGCTCGTTTCAGTGGATATGTCTAACGGCCTTAAGTAGTCTGATCTTATGATGGAGACGGAACCAATTAAACGGTCTGGACGGTTTTCTATTCTTATCTCAAAGTAACAACCTCAGACATTGGTTTAAACCACCGGCTATGTTAAACCTTATTTATCTGTCAGTTTTTAAACGGCTGACAATAGGAGTTAATCGTCCCCCAACCTCCATAAAAATGCCTCATTTCCAATAGAAAATGGGGTCAACACTTTAGACAAGGAAAAACCAATTTAAAGACACGAAGAGTGCATTCTTTCTCTCTCAGACTAAGACGTCTTTATAAGAACGCAAATTCTCAAATTAAAAATATACTCATCTTGGATTATCTATCTTTTATCTCTTTTAAGAAATATTCCGATTTAAGTATTAAATAATATATTGGGGAGTGAATCTTATAAATTTTTTGGCTATATTTTGTATTATACAGGATTCAAATTAAAGATATAGGAAGACCGTCTTGTTTTCAAATTCAACTGATAAATTTTGACTATCATTATTCGTACTACAATTTGGATCCTTTAATGTATCACCTCTTTATTTTCTCTCTCATTGTACCAAAATAATAATTTTTTATAAAAATAAATATATAATTAAATATATAAATAATATTATTTTTATATTAAATGAAACCACATGAGAATTTAAGTGAACAATAAAATAGGGCTCATTTATTATATAGGGAAAACGGGGATTGAAGGGAGAACCATAAATTGAAAGGGGCGTGACTTGACGAAGTAAAGTAAAATAAAATAAAATAAAAATAAAAAAGTAAAAAAGTAAAGAAGGGGAAGGACAAGGAGATGTTGGGTAGGGGTTCGATAGGATAAGTCACTTTCAATGGGTTGTCTGCCGCGTACACATGAATGAGTCCTCACGTGTCAGCCTCAGTGGGCCCCATTTTCAGTATGCATCTGTTCGGAATCCGGTAGATTTTGTTGGAGAGAGACTCGTCACCATTAAACGTTCTTTTTCTTTTTTCGTATTTTTATTGGCAGAGAATATATTATGATGATTTAAGTGTTTAAAATTATGATAATATATTATAATGTGTTGGATATATAGTATATTTTTAATTATTTAAATTATTAAAATAAAATTTATATGATAAAATAGATTTATTATGAATTTTATTGGTAAAGATATCATTATAAAAAATTAAGCGTTTAGAATTACAATAATATATTATAATAAGTTAGATTATAGTATATTTATGGTTATTAAAGTTATAAAAATAAACATTACTATATTAAAATTATAAAAAATATAATAAATTAAATAATTTTAACAACTTGACACACATATATACATCAAATCATTGGTAGTCCCTTCAAATCCTACAATCATCTTATATGTGTTCATATTTCATTAAATTATCGTAATAAAACTTTTATTATTTATGATTGTAAAATTGATAAAATAATAAGAGTTTTAAATTATTATCTACACTATAAATTAAAATAAGAGTTTAAAAGTTTGAGATCGACTTCATAAATTATTATCGACATCATTTTATATGCAAACTCTAGTATTAGGGCGAAAATATAATTATCATCAGACTTAAATATATACTAAAAATCATTATGTTAATAAATCCACATTTTAGTTTCTCTTTCTTTGACATGAAAAAATGGTTTTGGGTCTAGCTACTATTATTGTTTTAATAGTAGTATAATAAATACATAATATAAAAAAATAAATATTATTTAAAAATGTTTACAAACAGATAAAAAAAATTACTAATTTCAGGTAAAATATAAACTCCTTTTATCACTAGATAGCTGAAAAATATTAATCACTAACCCAAACATCGATACCCCACCCCTAGCCACCCAAAGTGGACACCAACCCATGCTGGTCCCCAACGCCGACAACCTTGCCAACCAATCGACGCTGGCAGTCCACCCCCGGTGACTCTTGGCCCCACGGATGACCCACCGGTGACTCAACACTAGCAACCCTTGCTGGCATCATCCTCCGATCACTGCCCACGTGTGACGGACCGCCCCCTCACGGGCTCTATGTTGCCATCTCACCCATCGGCTAGCCACAGAGGTGGTGTAGTAGCATAACATTATCTATTAAGACTATGCACAAAGTGGATATATACAGGCATATATGATACTAAAAATTAATTTAATTTGTGGACGTAAATTAAACCAACCAAGCATATAGCAGCATTAGGTGATGTTAAGTCATGCACGGCAAAATGGTTTCATAATCCATGCATGCAATATAAATTGATCGCCTGGAGGCCCTTGGAAGACTGTATTATAGATCTGGTATTCCTTCTTTCCTATACAAATAAACTTCATACATATTAATATATAACCAATTATAGGTCAAAAATCACAATTGAGCTTGTTCAGGTTGATCGATGATTTTTAAAAAAAAAAATATTTTTATTAAACATATATTTATATTAAAAAACACTTAACAATATAAAATATTTTAAAATTTATAATATTTAGACTAAAATATTACCTAAATATACAGTTGAATCAAAATATTTGTATAAAAGTTATAAATCACACAAAAATGTTATCTATTTAAATGATTTTTTTTTAATTTTATGTTTATTTGAAATGAATAAAATACATTTACAAAAAAAATTATAATTCAAGTTATATTCGACTGAACGAATCACCTTCATTTGTGATCATATTTAGCCTAAAAATTTTATTGGGTCTAATTTATTAACATTATTTATTTATAATACAAATATATATTGATCAAATTTTAAAAATAAAGCTAATATAATTTGGCTCAACATACCCCAAATGGGGACCATGTTTCTCCTTGTTTTATCCTATCCAAGAAAGGACAACTTTTCTAGTAGTAATAGCATAGTGATTGGTCTAATATCATGAGCCGACTTAGAATCTAGATTGTAGCAAATCAATGGCCCGATGGGGTTTCCTTTAGGACCACAAGCGCATTCCAGCAGGGCACGGAGCCGTCGAATTCAACGGCCGATAGCCCGGATAGGACAACGTGTGTATGCAGGAGACGCTTACCATAACCGCCTAAGATAGCTTAACAAATATTCCTAAAATATCGTTTATGATTGCAAATCTCACAAGAATAGCAACGATGACTCAACAAATCTCCTCCAAATGCAACTGCTACAATGGAAACTTCTAGAATCCTATTGAGGAATAAAGGAATTCGCCCAACCAACCATAGTTGCTATAATCAACTCCCGTAATCCTCAGGATAGTTCATCGAATTTGCGTGGGTAGCTATCATCAGCCGTGAGGCCCAGTGAAGGCCGAACTGATTCTAACACCATAAATCTCCCTTTGTCCCTATAGGCAAAGGAAATCGCCTGCGAGGTAGAAGTAAAAAGAAAGAGAGAAAATGAGTGTACATAAAGAGAAATAAGTAGGCATGCCCACTATTTTCTTGTCTCCCATGAGACATCATTCATCCGCTTTGACCGATGGTTGTGTAGACCTCCTCCCGATTTTGAGTCCTCGCGTTGCAAGATCGATGAAGGAGACTCGTAGAGCGTCGCGTAGAGAGTCGCTTCTATCCGTAACCAGAGTAGGGATCGATGAGCGTTCCTCTCCTCATCATTAGTGCCCAAGGATCTTCATCACTTTTGGTTAGCCACCCACTTGTGATAATATTTATCAACCAGTTGCTCCTTAACGAGTACAAAACTTTCTCTAGTAAGTTGCCCCCTGATTGGAAACACTCAACAAGAGCTCAACCCATTACCTTTCTAGTAAGCCATCCCTCGATAAGGGCACTCGGATGAGTTTAATCCTCAATCTCCCAAAATTACCCCTTCCTAGGCATATTCAGTGGAGCACGGTCCTCCATCTCTAAACTGCCCCTCGGTCGAACATTCTCATCAAAATTCAATCCTCAATCTCTCAAAGTCACCTTTTAACCAGGCGCACTCATTGGTGCTTAATTCTCAATATCTCTAAATCGCTATTTAATCGAGTGCATTCAAATACTTAATCCCCTATTATACTTATTCGAGTATCATTCATTTACTCATCTTATTTTTTCATTTATCTGTGAATAATTTTTAATTTGAGTGACGGAGGATATATCGAGGAGCGATTCAAAGTGAAGGAGATCAAACCCGTTTTAATTTAATTGTCTTAGAAAAATCAAGCAATTTTCTAATTTGTATAATAATTCAAATCAATGGACACATAAGAACCATATCATAAACCTAACTTAATATAGTTAAATTTCTAAGGTAAGTTTGCTACTTCATAAGGTATCAAGATATGTTTGACAAAATGCCATATTTTTAAAATACGAAATAAATTAAGTACATAATAAATTATGATTATGCTTAGTTCATACTAAACATACTAAAGTGCTCAGTTATGCTTAGGTCAAACTAAGCATGCTAAAATATGAAATAAACTAAGTTATGCTTAGTTCATACTAAAATGCGTTGAAATATAAAAATAAATTTCTAAATTTCAGTGTCACGATTTAAAATTTTAATAATTAGTTAGCTCTTTCAAAAATATTAGAGATTTAGTGAGTTCCACTAAAGGCATTTATTTATGGTACTTTTAAGATAATCAAATGATTTGTGATTTATATATATATAGTTGTGAAATAATAAATCCATTATTAAAATTAGTCAAATCAGTTTAGCAAAATTAGAAATTAAAAATAAACGGGTTTAAACATTACAATACTTTTATTTAAATTATAAATATATAATAATTAAAAATTAAAATTATAAAATATATAAATAATATTTTAATATATAAATTATAACTTCAACTAATAAATTTACTAATAAACGGTAAATGATATAAATTTTATTTAATTATAAATAATTATATATATATTTATATATTATTAATTTGGATAATTATTATTTAAAAAATTGCTAATTTAAATTTAACCAAAATTTAATAATTTTTTAATATGTACATACAAAATTATTTTTTATGTTTAATTTTATTAATTTTTGATTTAATTTGTCGAGTTAGCAACTTCTGATCACACCTAACCATCCCTTTTTTTATCCCGGACGAAATTAGGTGAGATTATTTATTATTAGCTTTTTTTTTTCTTCTTTAATTGGAAAATTTGAGCCGTGAGGTTCGTCGGTCACCGCCTCTAGCGCGGGCCCCAGGACACTGAGACTCCGTACCCCCTCCCTGCACACCCCCAACCACCATGATAGTGATTGTGATATTCATTCCCTTAAATTACACATGTAACGCTATATATATATATTATTTTATTAAATACCACATAAGTATTATATTATATGCCAAGTATAATAATTATTTAAAAATAATTATAGAATTTACATTATATATCTAAATAGGGAGAAAATTATTGAATATTTATAATATAATATAGAGTATTTGTATCGTATTTTTTATCATCAATTCATTACAATATTGTTACTGATTAGTAACAAATTGTCTCAAATAGGTGTAGCTTATTGTTTATGATTTGTTATAAATTAATTATGATTATTTTATTTAAAGTTATAAATACATACTTTAAATATATTTAAATAATTTAATATTTTATTTATTTATATTAAGTAACTAAACTTGGTTTTTAGAGGATTAGAATAACTTATAAAATAATTAGAGAAATAATTGTTTGAAGGACTTAATTAAGTAAGATTAATTTTATACCCACTTTTATGATTTTTTAGATAATTTTATTTTTTATAAATTATGATACGTACCTGGATCCGATTTTGAACAAATTCGCATTCGTCTGGATAGTTCGACCCGGTTCCATTCACTGAGTCTGAATCCTACACATCACTAAGCGAATAAGAGGTCAGCGTGTCGGCGGGAGGTTGTCCCACCAAAAATACTCCGACGCTCAAGTCAGTAAATAACCTTCGAAGTAAGGAAGGTAACTTATAAAGTAAAGGGAAGAGAGAGAGTAGGATGGTGGGAGTATTGGCCCGGTTGAGAATGTGAGTTCTAACTTCCTGCTCACAGAGAGTATGAGGAAGCGACGTCCCGAAAGCGTGGAAGCTTTACAAAATTATTCTCAGAAGGTCGGAAAGGTCTCCTAGAAATCCGGAGGCCTTTGGTAGGTTTCGAAGATGAATGCACTAGTACAGAGAGAAAGAGAAGACGAGTCTCGGTTCTAGCTCTGTAAGCGTTCGTGGGTTAGATAGTAGGAAGTCTTTCAGGGAGCTTGTTCTCAGTGATCTCAGGAGGACAAGTTAGAGAGTGGTCAAGAGAGCTTCAGTTTCTAAGTAAGCTTTCGTGTTCATTCGTGAGCTTGTGTGTTTGAGAATGCATGTGTCTTCTAGAATGAAGACCTTAAGCTTTTATGGACAGCAGGAGAGCCTCCTTCTCTGAGCAAGGTGGCGTACTCCTCCTGGACTGGCTATGGCGGCCTTCTCAGAGTTGGTGGGTTTGACAGTCGTGATTTAATGGATCCTTTTTCTGCTGCACAGTGCAACGGATCTTCAGATCATTTCATACTTTTGTGACCGTTTTGTTGGCGCTGAGTTCATTGCCTCCTTCTTTGAAGAAGATAAGCTTTTAGGAAAGCAGGTAATCATAAAAGGATCGTTACTTTTCGTGCACGTGTTCGCCTGCCAATTTGGGCCTGGGCCATACTAGGTTCAAAGCCTTTCTGCAGAACTTCTTCTCTGCGATACACTCGTGTAGCTTTCGACCGTTTGTATGCGAGTTAACCGCTGTTAAAGTCTTAGACGGTAAATCTTGGCGTTGACCGTCTTGAGCTTTTCGTTTGGGCCTCGTCTCCTATTGGGCCGTTATCTGAGTTAATCGTCTAGCAGGCCATTTGGGCCCTCTTTGATCGTGGG
This sequence comes from Nepenthes gracilis, assembly GCA_033239525.1. Taxonomy (NCBI): domain Eukaryota; kingdom Viridiplantae; phylum Streptophyta; class Magnoliopsida; order Caryophyllales; family Nepenthaceae; genus Nepenthes; species Nepenthes gracilis. The sequence continues at coordinate 976,284 of BSYO01000010.1, forward strand.
CAGCTCATATTACAGTATACCCATCACTAGCCCCACATACCGATAGTCAAAATTCTAGCCTCCGATATGTTCATGATGGGATGCTCCTCACTGCCATTCGTTGTTTGAGAATCCCGGAGGAATCTATGAAAGGTGGAGAAGGAAGTTGACCGGAGCTGTTGACCGTCATTGGTCAGTTTCGGAGAAGAATGTTGACCGGAGCTGTTGACCGTCTTTGGTTAGTTCTGGAGAAGAATGTTGACCGGGGCTGTTGACCGTCTTTGGTTAGTTCTGAAAAAAAATGTTGACCGAAACTGTTGACCGTCTTTGGCCATAATCCCGAAGGGTTTTTGCGAGCCCTGATTGACGCGTGGCCATCAGCCGGCTTGTCAGGCTAAAAGTAGACATGCGTCTTCTTTTGGTTGGGTGGATATTCAGGCCATTAATGCGTCAGAGATTTGCCTTTTGAATAGCCAATCAGGGAGGCGACATGTGGCAAGATTGACAACGTCCTTTCTGAGGCGGTTTAAGGCGTTTCACACTTTGCCATTTCAGTTTTCCTCCTCATTTTGAATATTCTTCCACGCCTCCTTGCTTCGTCTTCTTTGTCTTTGACTTTCATTTGTTCTTCCAAGAAACCTTAGCCTTTTTGTCAGCCATGGCCTCCGTCACTGACATCGCCTCTGTCCTTCGAGAGGGTGACGTGAAAACATTGTGTGTTGAGTTCAATATCCCTAAGGATATTGCGTGGAGGGTCCCGGATAAGGACGACAGTGCCTTCTCTCCACCAGCAGGGCACATAAGGATATAAGAGGCTCACCTGAGGAGTGGCCTCCGTCTTCCTCTGCCGGATGACTTGCGGTCGATCCTGCAAGCCCTACAAGTCCTAGCTGACCAACTTCACGCGAACACCGTACGGTACATCTGCACCCTTTGTATTTTTCTTCGCAAGCACTCTAAGAGATTAACAATGTCGATGGTGAAGAGGCTCTTTAAAATAAACCAGGGAGGCAAATGGATATCCCTTGTCCCCCGTCCTGGCCTCAAAATAAATACGGCCATTTACGATTCGCTCAAGAACTGGAAGAACTAGTTCCTTTTTGTGAGCGTGGCGGCAACCTGGCCCATTGCGAAGGACTAGGGCTAGGTGCCGGATGTGTATACTGGGACGCCGTCTGTGGTGGAGACGGTGTCCTTAGAGTGATTAACCAAATTGGTCAAAGACCACATTATGGACTTCAAACGAGACTTCTTAGTCTCTAGGACAAAGACCAAGAAGGTGAATTGGGGACTACCTTTTCGGTTCAAAAGCCCAGGTCATAGGGATGATGGTGTGGCCAGAGGACTCAAAGGGCTTGCTTATCCGTCTCCGCCCCCATAGATGAAGGCTTTATCGGTCCGCTACCTAAGAGGATGGCGTTGGAGATGCCTTCCTCATCGCATCGGGCCCCGATTACGTTGCCGTAGGGATCTGCAGAGGTCCCGTCAGTATCACAGGTATGGAAAAATCCTTTGAAGACTTGCCGGTGGCCAGGGGAGGGAGTATTATCCTGGTGCAGCCCGCACCGTAGGTGGCTCCTCAAGTGGTGTAAACGGAGTTCTTTACGGAGCCCACCTGTGAGCCAGTGGTGGAGGCACAGGAGCCATCTGTTGGCTCTCTAGTCGTGCAGACTCCTACTGTGGAGCCCATGGTGGAGTTTGATCCTTTGGCAGCTACCACAGAGGTTGTAGCCGGGGAGCCTGTGGTTGATACGGATGACGCTGATGACGGGCTTTTAGATGAGATTCTAGAGGAGGTTGTTGCCAGCTCAACTTGAGAGGATGTCGCTCCTAGCCCACTGCCATCTAGACCAGGCCTGGAGGCTAGGCCTAAGAGGCCCGTGAGAAGAGTTTGGGAGGTATGATTCTTTGCGATGGCTTTTGCATACTTTCTCATTTCCTGGATTTCTAACTTGTTCTTCGCTTGTTTTTTGTGCAGAAGTCGAAGGTGATCGCTGCCATTGTCAAGATTATGGACCAGCGTGACCGGGTGATCTTCAACAGGAAGGCGGAGATCGCCTGGTTAGATGCCAGGTTGGCTGCTTCAGGGGGAGCACCGTGAGGAGACCGCTACCATTGTCAAGGTGGCGTGCTCCTCATGGACTGGTTATGGCGGCCTTCTCAGAGTTGGTGGACTTGACAGTCATGATTTGATGAATCCTTTTTCTGCTGTACAGTGCAACGGATCTTGAGATTGTCTCATGCTTTTGTGACCATTTTGTTGGCGCTGAGTTCATTGCCGCCTTCTTTGAAGAAGATCAGCTTTTAGGAAAGTAGGTGATCATAAAGGGTCGTTGCTTTTCGTGCACGTCTTCGCCTGCCAATTTCGGCCTTGGCCGTAGCAGGTTCAAAACACTTTTGGATCAACGCTCGAGTTAATCGTCTTTGTCACCTTGAGAAGCAATGCCTCTTGAAATCTGTAAGATCAACACCTACACGTTGATCATCTTGGGCCATTCAAGATTTGGGCGCTGCCTCTGTTGGGTCATTATCCGAGTTGACTGCTTAAAGAAAGTTATTTGGTCTCTTTTGACAGAAAGCCAACCCATATTACGATATACCCATCAAATTACATTTATTTTGTCAAATTTTTTATTTCTGAAAATTAATGTGAAATTTTAGTAATACACTGCATTAATTTTTTTTTAAAAAATGAGTAGTAGACTTGCGTCGGCGTTAATTAATAATTCAGCCTAATTCTACAAATAAATGATAAGTAAATTTAAATCCAATAATTAAAATAAATTAATTTCAAGTTTAGAAAAGAAGCATAAAATATTATTATTTTGCCATTGATTAAAATACGGATCCGTTGGCGCGTGAGGTATGAGTGCCGAATCATGAAGGTTCTGCGAGTGGGCTCGCAAATCTGGGACATAAAGGCAAAACCCAAAGTGACCAAGATTGAGTTCTGAGTAACGTGTTAATTAAACGGTGGGGATTCAAAGTTCATTGATCTCCATCGTCCCGTCACTCTCATCACAAAATTATAAGATATATTATCTACAAATATATTATTAAATAACATAATTAAATATTAATATATTATTAATTATTAAATTTTAACATGCATATAATATACAATAAATCTTAACACATCAAAGAACAAATATGTATATATATATATAAATAATTTACTATGGCATACAAATAATTTTGTTTTAGAATATTGTGTAGTATTTGTTTTTTTCTGACTCCCTCGATCATCTCGCTCATCTCTCCCATCACGTGACCAACTGTGATCAGGAAAGAGCGAGAAGAATCGGAGACAGCCAGCAAAACCCCCAAGCGCTCCTCGTTTCAGAGATTCTCTTCAAATCACTCTCCTCCATCAGCGATAGTAGATAGCATCCTGATATGTCTCCCCAGAGTCAATCTGTGCGTTGGGTATTTCTGTAGGTTAAAGAGTGGGGTGGGGGAGAGAGAGAGAGAGAGAGAGAGAGAGGGTGGAAGGGCATTTCTTGCAGTGCTCTTTCAGCTCTGATAGAGGGAGAAAATAAAGGATAAAAAGGAGAGAAACTTAGTATTTTAATAGAGAAGAAGAAAGAGAGAGAGGTGGGGTTTGAGGATGCAGCAGCACCTGATGCAGATGCAGCCCATGATGGCAGCCTATTACTCCAACAACGTCACTACTGATCATATTCAACAGGTCTTAATGCTGCTCTCATGTGCTATCTTCTTCCTTCTATACTTTTTCTCCCTTCCTCTGGTCCCTGCCCCTTCTTTTTATTTTTGATCCTTTCCTTCTCAACTCCTGTAGGGTTTTGATGTGTAAGGCTATTTTTAGAAATAAAAAAGAATTGTGCTTTTCGTATTGTTATGGTGTGATACTAAAGAATGATTGGTTTGTGCTGTTAAGTTGGCATTATTAAATTTGTACTGTCTTGGCTGAAGTTAACTCACAAAACCAGCTACGTTTCACTGCGTGGGAGGTACTAAGTTGGCCTTTACTACGGTTGGCGCAGCTTTACTTAAAACACCACCTCTCTGGGGACATGTTTTCTTAGATTTTAAAGTTTGGGAGTCACTAATTAGGAAGCCCTTTTACTACTGTTGATGTTTTGTGGGCTCATCTTTTTAATCTTCTTCTTTTCAACTGTTACTACGTGCTTTGACTAAGCACTTGGTTTTATCGAATGCGTATGCCCTTTTTTGGTTGTTTGATTGTTATTACCAAATGGGCTTTGGACCTTTTTCTTGGGGGGGGGGTTTGTAGTTTTATCTTTTTTCTTTCCTCGATTGTAACGCATGTATCTGCTGTTCGTTCGACTTCTGTATGAATTTTAAATAACTTATTTGGTAGAGATCATCCATATCCTTGATGGGTTTTTCTCTACTGCTGAAGTTAATATACTAACTGCATGAGAGGGTGCAATATTATTGCAAATTAGCCTATTCTGACTGATGTTGCAATCTTATGAAATGAGCTCCTGATACTGTGTTTTGCTAACTAATATAATCATCTATGTGTGTTCTTTAGTTCCTGTAATTTGCAACAAGAGTTATCAGTTGATGTCTCTTCGGACCTTCCTTGTTGCTTTGTTATCGGCTTTATGCCGTGTTGATTTGATGACAAACGCTTTGGGTTAAGAATCTTTGACATTGACAGGGTTTGTATGCCTGAAAAAATTGAGTAGCAGTTTTCAATGCGAAAAAGATTAGGAAGTTCTTAATCTCAACTTGTTTTGACCAATTTTTAACTCGCAGAATAAAAATACACATGAATATATAATACATGTAAAACATATTCAAATCTAGATGTATTTAACTACTAAAAGGATATAAACAGTAAGTATACCAAACAATAATATCTAGGATAAGATTTTTGGTGACGAAGGAAAACTTCAATAACTATAGTTATCGAGTAAAACCCTTTGGACTTCTACGGTCAGTAAAAACAATGTACTAAGAAAGCCAACTTACAAAACGGTTGGTGTAGACATACTAATTTAGTCAATTTGTGACTCCTACCAAGAACTCCTTGGATTTGCCTTCGACAATATAATCGGACACCATTCAGCCTTTTTGTATGAGTCGTAGAATTTTTATACATCACTGAATCTCAATTTTCACATCACCCACGTCTCACGTCTCTTACGAAGGTCAACAGGTAGGAAAATGTATGTATGACAAAGTATATGTATTGAAAAAACTTTAGGAATGATACTCAACGATCGAGGAAGAGTTTTCTCAAAAGGGAGTCTTTTACATGCTTTAAAAAGAGAATTTTTAGAGGAGCCACCGTGAGTAATATAATTACAAAAAATTATCTTCATAAGTTGAAGAAGGTAGGTATATATAGAGAGGGTCCGAAATTAGGTAAAAAAATGCAGCAATTAAGAAATGCATGTCTCAAGGCTCAGTCGCTGCACAGGTGCGTTAGGCTCCCATTGGGTTCGTGTCGTAGTGCTTGAGCACTGATTGGGTGCTCAGCAGGGGCACGTCAGGACCACATTGGATTTGTGCCCCAATGCTTGAGCGCTGATTGGGCACTAAGCACTCATTAGGCGTGCGTAATTTAGAAAGTGTGCTTGTGCATACCTCGGACATACCTTGAGTGCCGGCATTTTAGAGAGGGCGTTTGCGCGCGGCTTGGACGCACTTCGTGTGTGGATCAGGCGCAAGGCAGGTGTGGATATTACGAGTTACATATTAGTGAATATCGAGAATAAATTTGATGCTGATTTTTATGACACTGGAAAATACGCCAACGACTAACTAGATTTAGTCATAGAATATGCCAACACATAATATGCCTACAAATCTCCCCATTTGACAATTTTTTGACAAAATCAACACAAGAGGAGGGTAGATAGGGAGGTGTGTAACCCAAAAACGCATGTCACCACTTGGATGTCCTTCTCCAAAAGGGCTACCGGTAAACGTTCTCGGGCTAGCAGGCCCTTAGCACTTGACCACTTTGTCAATCCCTCCGCCGAGGACCTATTTCAAAAAATGCATGTCCTATAGGCAACTTACCATTGAACTTGAAGTCCACCTCGCGGCCCTAGATCCCTCAATTTCCACTCTTATTGTTGACCGTGTTAGGGTCGTTGTTATACTTGGCATATTCCGTGACCGTATGTAATTTTTATTAGTATCGGGTTCTGCTTCGTTGAAGTGCTGCATCAACACATTCCAGTGGTTGCTTATTCTCGATCAACATATGTACCGTGCCTGCTTGTTGCCTGATCCTGCTCGAGCTGAAAATCCAGAATGTGCCCTGCTTGCCTGGCGCTCGATACCCGCTCGAGCCGAAAATCCAAAACCCCACTCGCCTGGCGCTCGATTCCCGCTTGAGCATAAAAAACAGAATGGTCCCCGCTCGCTGCTCGCCTTTTGGCCGCTCGAGTGCACTCAGGGTTTTTCACGAAACCCTCCATGCGCCCGCCACGCGCTCGAGCGTCGGTGCAATGGGCAAAAATTTTGAATGATTTTTTTCACCCTCTATAAATACGTGTCTTATGTTTTTTGAAACCCTAAGACGTCCAGAGCCTCTTCTGACATTGTTGGAGCCATTCTACTTGAGAGAAGAGCATTCTTCTTACTCTTTAATCTTGCTCCGATTGAGAAAATCGAACCTACTACGCTCTACATCGTTGTGCCTCATGTTCTAACGGTTTTTCTCTTCATTTCTCTTTACCGCTTAAACTTTTCCATCTTTCTACCTTTGTTGGAGACGTCAGTACATTGAAAAAGGAGATCCGATCTTGGTTGGCAATTCAAGTGGCACAAGAGGGAAGATTGACGTGAAGACCGGAAGGTGTCCGGTTCCGTTGCCGTGGGCGAATCCAAGGAGTTCCTTGGTAGGGATCACAAGACGGGAGTAAGTCGGCTAGGTTAGCGCGTCGTTACCACCCGGTCTGTAAGTTAATTTTCATAGTGCAATTCTTCCCTGGCCGTTGAAGCCCGGAGGATTTTTTTCGATTACCGTGGGTATCGAGTTTTCCCTTCGTCACCAAAAATCTGATCTTTTTCATTATTGCTCATCGTTATATTTATTGTGCATGCTTGTCATCTCGTTAGTATCTAGTACAAAATATCCTTTACGTGTATTGGATATTTATTATTATTTACTGCTTCTACTATATTTTTTGGGGTCGAAACTTGAGTGTATCTTGTTAGCACAAAAAGTGCTTTTTCAGACTGGCGCTGGGAGCTAGTTCTGACCAACCTAATTCCTCCCACTACTCTCTTGATTCAAGAGTTTTATGTGAACATGCATGATCTAGACCTTGCAACGACTTCCTTCTCTACCTACGTGAGGGGGAGTACCCTTCGGATTAGCGTAGACATGCTCTCTCGTATTCTAGGTATTCTGTGTATTCCTAATTTAGATTACCCATGTAGTTTTCGTATCATGCCACATTTTGATGAGATAGCCTTGTTTTTCTATGGCTCTCCTGTGACATAGCATGGAAAATCATCTAAAACCAAACACCTTATCCCTCGGAGGATGGGGGTGTGCCTGATTATGTTGACTAATATTTTTTCGATCACACACTTCACCTTCATTCCTTTTGATAGTACGTTATTCCTCTATAAACTTCTTAATGGGCGGCCGATTGATCTATTGTCTCACCTAGATATTCCCACATAATGTCTATTTTTGTTCCCAAGAAGGTGACAACTTTTACTATGGTTGTCTCATCCAACGCTTGATTATGGGTTTAGGTGTCCAGTTCTCGGACCTTTCTGGTGTTTGGCTTGGCAGGTCCATTACTCGAACCACCTTTAAACAAAGCTAAGTCCACACTCATCGTCTCTCTTCGACTCATGATGACCCTCTAGTTGATCCTCTTTCGGAGGACCCCTCACCTTCGACCGGTGCTGGCCCGTCCCATCATCCATTATCCTCTACCTCTTCCTCCTCTTTAATGATGGGTAGCTCTCTCGACTTTATGATCAACTTGCACGGCTGTCCACTTCTCAAGAGCAGCTAGAGTTTCACGTTCTCGAGGGCTTTCCATGCCTTGACATCCGATTCACTACCTAGGAGACTTATATGCGGAGCAGTTTGCCTATTTGTCTACTGAGTTGTCGTCTCACCGTGTGAGTGATCATTTTGATTTTGAGTGAAATCCTCCCTTTGGTCATTTGTGACAAAAAGAGGAGTACATAGCGAGGGGAAGGTTATCTCTACGGGGGAGGTCGATTATTTCTTAGGGGAAGGTCCTCGTTGTATCACGTATTAGCTTTTTGTTTATACGCATAATGTAACTGCTACTTTTCTTCTACCATAACTATTTTTTGCCCGTGTGTTCACTGTTGCCTTATTGATGTTGTTTCTTCTTTCCTTATATATACTTATGGTGCTTTGCTTTTGTATATTTTTGTGCTAACAATGCTTGAACAGGAATAACAGACTTTCGTATCTTCGTCCGTTTGAGTTTGCTGTGTTGGTTGTCTGTTAGGAGTAGATTTTTATGTACACAGGTTTTATCTCAGTAGTGTCTGAACCCATGATTTATGTGTTTTTAGTTTTATAATTTGTCGTCAGATTTTATCACGGAATTGTCAAACGGAGAGATTGTTAGGCATATTATGTGTTGGCATATTCCGCGACTGAGTTTGATTGGTCATTAGTATGTTTTTCAGTGTCATAAAGATTTGCATTAAATTCACGCATGATGTTCGCTAATAGCAACTCCCAGTATTTACACCTATCTTACGTCTGATCCATGCATGAGCACCCTTTCCAATATGTCTCTGCTCGAGGTGTGCCCGAACCATGCATGAGCGCCCTTTCTAGAATGTTTGCGTTCAAGGTTTGCCCGAGGCACGCACGAGTTCACTTTTTAGATTGCACGTGCCTATGAGCTCTTGGACGGCGCTCGAGTGTTGGGATGTGGACCCAATGTGGACCTAATGCGTGTTTGTTGAGCGCCCGATCGGCGCTCAGTATTTTTGCGTGGACCCAATGGGGGTCTGATGTGCTTGTGCAACGCTTGAGCGTTGGGGCACTCATTTCTTAATTGTTGCATTTTTTACCTAATTTTGAACCCTCTCTCTATATATATCTACCTTTTTCAACTTATGAAGATACTTTTTTGTAATTATATTACTCATGGTGGCTCTTCTAAAATTTCTCTCTTTAACGCTTGTAAAAGGCTTCCTTTTGAGAAAACTCTTCCTTGATCGTTAAGTATCATTCCTAAAGTTTTCTCAATACATATACTTTGTCATACACACTTTTTTCTGCCTGTTGACCCTCGTAAGAGACGTGAGTAGCGTGAAAATTAGGATTCAGTGGTGTACAAAATTTTTTCGGCTCATACAAGAAGACTGGATGGTGCTCGATTTTATTGCCGAAGGTAAATCCAATGAGTTCTTTGGTAGGGGTCATAAGTCAGCTAAATTAGTACGATTGTATCACCCGTTCTGTAAGTTGACTTTCTGAATATATTATTTTTACTGGTCGTAATAGTTGTAGTTATCGATATTTTTCTTTGTCATAAAAAATCCTATCTTAGATATCGTTGTTTATTATACTTATTGTTTATATCCTTTTGGTAGTTGAGTATATCTAGATCTGAATATATTTTATGTGTATTATATATTCGTGTATGTTTTTTGTTCCATGAGTTGGAAAAGGGTCGAAACGAGATGAGATTAGGGACTTCCTAGTTTTTTTTAGTTTGGTATCGAGACTCACCTTGATCATTGACTTTGATCTCGATTTATACTAGCCACTCTCTAATACCAATTGATTATTTAATATCTCCATTTATTTACATCGGATTAAAACAAGGGATTGGTTTGTTTGACACCTCAGTTAGATAGTTAAAACTGTTACAGAACTTCGATAAAACCATAGCTCATGCTTTGAACAACTTAAAGAATCTCAAGATTATGAATGAGCTTTTAAGGGCTTGAAGTTAAACCTACAATTTGGAGCCGTGTGAGTAAAATATGTTCTGAGAAGTTGTCAGTGTAGTGAATTAATGTTATTTGCAGGAGCACCTTAATGTACTAGTATTTTTACCAAATGAAAAATTTGACCTCAAGAACATTTGGGTAAAAAGTTCCATTATGGATAGGTAGGCTAGAAGAAAGGTGATAGACCTGATTGATTTATAACATCAACGAGCAGAGGCAAGTATGGTATTGTTGAGGCTCTTCTTGTTAATTTGATGAGCTTAAGATAAGGTTCAAACTTGGCTTATTATACTAGCGGCCGAGTTGTATTTTATTAGGAATATCTTGTTGGCATATTCCGTGGATCGGAAAATAGGTAGTCTGAAGGATGCTAAGGTATTAATGAATACTAGTGCATTGTGTTTTTCTGAAGACCAGCATGCAGTGTTCCCATGGGTGATGTACGCCTCTCCGATGCACGAGCATATTCTATTTAGAATGCCAGCTCTAGATGCACAACTCTCTAGTGCATGAGCACATTCTGTTTAGAATGCTAATGTTTGATGCATGCCTATCTGGTTCATGAGCTCGTTCTATTGCGGACACCCATGCCCAATGCATGCATGTGTAGCACATTAGCGTAGTTTGTCCTGAACGTCCGCGCCTAAGAGCCGCTTGCGTTGTGCATGAGTGCAGTTGTTTCTTGCATTGTCTGATGTGCGCCTATGTGGTATTTGTATATTTCATTGTGTTTGCCTTTGCACCCAATGTGCACATGAGCACCGGGCGTTGATGTTTTTCAATCACGAGATTGTTGACCTAATTTCAACCTTCTCTATAAACACCTCCCTTTGTTTACAAAAGATAGACAAAAAAGCAGCGGTGAATCCTTGTGCTCTCATTATCTAAAGTAAAAAAAGATTCATTGTTAGGGAAAACCAAAATTATTCTATTGGGACAAAATCGTCAAGGTTTTCTTACTCAACGTTTTACTCTATAACTTATATACTTGTTCTAACCAACAAACCTACTGTGTGTCATTAGTAGCGTGAAAGCTGAACTTCAGTAGTGTGTGGAGATTTGCTAGCAAATAAAGTAAGTCCGATAAGAAGACCAGAAGTTGTCCGATTCTACTGTTGTGAGCAATTTCGAGGAGTTTTTTGGTAGGGGTCATGCGTTGGGAGTACGTCTGTTAAAATTTAGTATATTTGTACCATTCGAATTATAATTTGACTTTTATATTGCATTACTTTTATTGGTTGGAAAAGCCTAGAGAATTTTTATTCGAAAATTGATTGATTTTTTAGATTTCCCTTCATTATTAAAATTCATGCTCATATTTCATTGTTGTGTTAGATTTTATTTTGATTCTTATGGTTTTTACTAAAGTTATGTCTTTATGTATTTTTAAAAATAAATATACTTTATGTATATTGTATATTCGCATATCTTTTACTTTCGCTATTTTTAGAGGGTCTAAACGAATTGTGATTAGAGTCTTTCATATTTGAACAAGTTTGAACTAGCTGCTAACCAAGCTACGTTAAGCTAAGTGCAAGTAGCTTAGTTCGTTGTACTGGAATATTCTAAATTTGATGTGTTTAAGTTTGTGCTATTAACCAAACACGCTCAAAGAAAAAGTGAGATCTTGACTCTTTTAGCTTCTCGAACATGTTTGAAATATGCTCTAACGAAGAAATCTAAAGAATTCGGTATCTATCTCACCGTATAATGGGGAGATTAGCAATAGTAAAAAGAAAATAATCATGCCACAGAATACTAGATTTATGAGGAAAAATCTCGAAGTTAAAAAATTGTGAACAAAAAAGAAGTTTTGCTATCTTCGAAAAATGAATGCAAGAGGAGGCTACAAGTGTTTAGAAAAGCCGTCGTTCAAAAGCTAAAATCAAATAGAGAATTTATCCCCAATCGAGCTGCTTGAGAGGCCATCATGTGGTTCACTTGCAAGCCCTTAGAATTCTTCAAAAACATGCAACTTGCGTGCCTATCTCACAAAATTTCCTTTTAAAGGAAGCACAACAATTGATTTGGGTGATTTATATTGGTATCAGATTTATACTCATGTTCTGGTTTTCCATTTTTTTACCCATTTCTTGGGTAAAGTATCCTAACTACACTAAAAAAATAGATTGGTTATCCAAAAAGATAAAGAAAGCTTTTTGGTAGTTCCGCTTCTTTCTCGAAAAATGAAGAAAGGTTTGTTGAAAATAGGTCGGTCTAACCAAGAAAGGTGTGATAGTCTTTGGGCATAGCTTGGGTTGTGTTAAAGGATCCTACACCAAGTTTCAGTCTGTCTCGTAAAGATATCTATCATGCTGCCCTTCTCTGTTGTCGCTAGCTTTCATCAAAGAAAATGGCTTTAATTGAGTGAAACATCGTATGAACTTTACACAAAAATCTCCTGTAGCTAGATTTCAGTAAGACTTTGTACAGCAAACTTTTCAAGTGGGGTGTTTGAACATGTCGGTTGCATGAGTCATATTGACATAACCGTGCAAGTATTCATTGTCTTTGTGAGGACATAAACCTTTTTTTAGCCTTGACATAAACAAAAGCATCTGATTTGAATTGGTATTGGCTTTGTTAGGCCATAAAACCTTTATTGGGCCTTGACCTAAATAAAAGCATATGGTTTGAATTGGTTCCTTGACTTGGTATTGCCATATGTTTTTGACCAAATGGACTTGAGTTTATTTGTCAAATCCATTGGAATTTTTTGGGAATAAAACATGTACACAATTGGCGTAGCGGAAACAAATCCCCAAATCCTCCGTCAAATGTTGGCCATCAAATGCTGTGAAAGAATAAAGAACAAAATTATATAACCAAGTACACACAAGTTATATGACAATATTTAATATGAAAAACTCTTTTCAATCAAAGAAAAATCATGACACAAACTCCGAAGAATTTACTATAAAAGTGTCTGGCTATAAATATAACCCACTTGAGATTCTTTTACTACAACCTAAGGTAAAATGATAGTTAAATACAACCTCCAACATACTTTACAACCAATAAGAAAAAAATACACTAAGAAAACGAGTAACCGAATAGAAATACATCCTAAAAATAAGGCTAGAGTAATGTGCTCGACTTTGATAAAGAATAAAACTCAAATTAGGCTCCAATTACATGCTAAAAATCTTCATTATCTCTTTTTTCTCCATTCTTTCTCTTTGTGCGGTGCTTTTGGATTGAAAATGATTTCAAATCTATACCCTAAAATTATTCAAGGTCTTTTACGGCAGCATAGGTGCATGCCTGCTTGTTAGGCACACATCAGGGGTGTAGAGGCTGTACATGCCACACGAATGTGCCCCTTGGGGGGGGCGCTTGTAGCACCTATTTTGTTATCCGTGCACAAGTGTCTCTTGGTTGTGTACGAGTAGTGTCCATTCTGTTCGCTGGAATAACTTTCGTTCGAATGAACTTTGTGCGAACCTCTATTGAAATAGCGTCATTCAAGCGACTCTGGCATGAAAATTGCACAACCCTCTAGATGACCTAAGACCAAACAAAATCCTTTGTTTGTTATAATTTCTGGTGTGGAATGTGGCTATGCGCATGATCCAAACTTTAAGATTATAGAATCATTGCTTGGCCACTATCCAAAAGCATAGACTTTTGGAATGAGTTGGTTTCATAACTATCTTTTTTCACGCTACAGAGGTAAAAGATCATGGGTCCTGATGATTTTGACATTATCAACATAATTTAAAACTAGTGTTGTTGACATTGTTACACCAATATTAAGTGCATCAATGTATTGAAACAGAGACAATTCATTGTTTTGAATTTAGTTCTTTGTGCTTGTTTGTCTCTACTATTTGTTATTTCAGATTCAAAGGCCTATTTAATTGTCCATTGCCTTCATTGCCCTTTGAGGTAGTAAAATTCAAGTATGCTTCAATGTGTTGCTAAGCTTGATAAATCTACACAAGTATGAGTGCTGCATCTCTTGATTGTATTTGAATCTCTTGTCCATTTCACTTGGGTCTTTCTCAGGAATGCTATTATGATCTTCCTAATGGAAAGGCTCCCATATTCATCCAACAATTAGGATTAAAAGTTGAGTTGATAAATTGTATAGATTGAATAGTTATTGAAATCATTTAATGCATTCTCCATTATTTATTTATCTAATTTTTAGTTCTATCTATTTGGTACATATGAGAGCCTCCCCACTAGGAGGATTTTAACAACTCTCCCTTAGCTACAATGTGTTGCTAAGCTTTGATAGAGCTACATGATCATGAGTGCTTCATCTCTTGGATGGATTCAAAATCTCATGTCTATATCTTGTGTCTTTCTTAGCTACAATGTGTTGCTACGGTTCATACATCTACACTAGTATGACTGCTTCATCTCTTGGGTGGATTTGAAATCTCCTGTCCATTTCACTTGTATCTTTTTTACCCTTTTCTTAGCTTCTTGAGTTTTGCTAAATGTACAGGAATTTTCATTTATATATATTTACATAGCAGAAACAAAGGTAGGCCCCACATTCAATTATCCCGCGTACAAGTTGGGCCCATCTCTAATTCTTCTTTGTACATCTCTTTTCTCATATATTATCTACTGTTTTCTCTTTTTTTTTTTTCTCCTGTGTTCCCTCCCGTCATTTCTAAGTTTGTCTTTCAAAAAAAGGGTGCAAAATTACAGATTAAACTATTTATTTTCGTGGGCATAGCTACCAATTTTGGATGCTAAAGTTTGCTATCCATGTGCACTCCGCCAATCCTAACAATCATTTTTGTGCTTTTGACGGTTGGTATAATGCCATTTTTTTTGGTGTAATAATCAGCATAAAGTGGAATCTGCTCTGAAACATTCCATTGCCATGAGTCCGCAAAGTCTCTCTGCCGTAATTTCTAGTTTTACACCCGAAGTTCATGATTCAGACTTCAATGGACATATCAACATGGATGTTAAATTTGAGACAATAATATTAGCTGCCATCATGTATGTAAATATCGGTGTCGGCATTAATTGCAACTATATTGGTATTGAATATATCGAAAGTATTAAGTTTTTTATGAATTTTAATCTGATATGAAAATATCGGCCGAGATATTGTAATATATTATTAATACGTTGACATGTTGCGATTTTAATGCAATATTAGAAAATATTGTTATCCGGCATTTGATACAATTATATGAATGATGTTTCATTCTGTGGCTGCAATCCTTTTACCAATTTTCTTCTAAGAAAATTCCATCCATGTGTGTGTATATATGGAGAACATTCTCGATGTGAAACATGGAGAGAAAGATCTTTGAATAGGAAAAAGAGTGGTTCTGTAGGGTCCCAATTGAATTGGCTTATTTGGAAAAGCCATATTGTTTGGATGATTATGCTTTATTCCAATCCTTGCTTTCTAGTACAATTTCATGATTTTACTCTTGCATGTTTACTGGCAATGATGTAAATATCGGCTGCTATATAGTGGAATCGAGTCCCGATACTAATATTTTTGATAGTACAATAATATCCCAATACGTTGCTGTATTAGTAATATATCGGCTAATGTACATGATATTTGGAATATGTATTGGCCGATAAAGCTCCGACAGTTTACGATTTTTAGGAATTTTCTCTTTTAATATAACATCTTATTCTCCCTTAATCAAGAGATAATAAAGAGCTCCATGAATGTTGGTGTAGGTGCACTCAGAAAGAGACTTTGTAAAACATGAAATACGTTTGAGTTAGATGATAGCAGTTCACATAAAAATGTTAATGATAATTCTTTTGACTTGATTATTTGCTCATTAAACTAGCAGCCCCGTCCACTAGGTATATTCATTCTACTACTGCTTCATTTGCGTTGCTTTTTAGGGCTTTTTGTTGCACCCAACATTAAGTTTTGTCAAAATCATAGCCTTGGTACCTTATTGATTGCAATTTGGCAGTTTCTGGATGAGAACAAGTCACTCATTCTGAAGATTGTGGAGAGCCAGAATTCGGGGAAACTAAGCGAATGTGCTGAGTAAGTTTAACCTGTCGCATTTTGAACTGCTCTTACTGTGATGTATCAATAAGCATCATTCTTGAAGCTTGGAGATGATATGATGGAAGTTTGGTTATCTGGGGATGCTTACTAAAAGTTATAATGTCCAGGTCAGATTAGTTAGATTTTTGAAATAAGATAATGAAAAAAGTACTAAATTATGCAATTGGTATTGGAGGTATGGACAAGCAGTTTTGGTTTGATGAAGAAACAACCAATTCTCGAGAGTGAGTCTGAATCAATGTAACAGTGTGGTTGCTCCATTGTGACCTCATTGGTTCTTATTACCGAAAAACCACTTTGTGGAATGCATGGTTAAGACTGCATCTATCCTTCTGAAACCTTATGATGTGAGAGCCTTGTGTACTATATTGCCCTTTTTTGGGAAAAAGCAAATTATTTTATTGTCATGATAATTAAGAACAGATGGGAAAAGGACACAATTCTTCTGTTAGTATATGAGGTGCCAATAAGGGAAGATGAAAATGAAAAGAATTATTCACACATGATCGCAGATAGAAGGAGAGATTGTATATTGGTTGTCCTGAAATTTCTCCTGCTGCTAATGATTTTTTGTTAATCGAATACGCTTAATTATTTATTTTGTTGAAGTGAGAATTTCTTCTCATAATCCCTTTGTTTTGATAGAAAGTAAGAAAATGTAGTAAGTTCAGTGTAAAGGAGTTGAAGATTTCTTCAGCCATGCTTAAAATCTAAATATATATAGAAGGAAAAAAATATATGCCAAGTTTAAGCTGCTGCAAGGTGGTTATATTGTCACAGGAACCAAGCAAGGCTACAGAGAAACCTCATGTACTTGGCTGCCATTGCTGATTCTCAACCTCAACCTCCCACCATGCATTCTCAGGTGAAAAAACTGCAAATTTCATCATGTTTAGTGCTCCACATTTTATGAAAATGACTATAAGAAATTTTGATGGGAAATCATATGGTTCAGCATTGTCGTTTCTCAATAATATTCCCCTGGCAATTTCATGACTTTTACATAATCTCTGTAAGAAACACTGCAAGGCTAATTCTATATAAATTGATCATTTTGCAATGACATCCTTTTTTTCACCCCTTATCGTAATGCTGTAGTGTTCCAACTTTCAAAATGACAGCCCCTTCACAATTTTGTGGCGTCTCAAGTACCCATTGTTACTGAGTGATGTTTATGCTTTATGGTTGCCTACCAAAAAATGGTTACAATAGAAAATGGGTGAATCTGAACTTTGCATTTGTTATCAAATTGTTTCCTGCAGTTCCCACCCAGTGGCATTATGCAGCCCGGAGCACATTACATGCAGCAGCAAGGTCAGTCCATGACACCTCAAGCACTCATGGCTGCTCGCTCTTCTATGCTGTACAGCCAGCAGCCATATGCAGCTCTGCAGCAGCAGCAGCAGCAGGTTCTTCACGGTCAAATCGGCATCAGCTCCGGGGGCGGCAGTGGACTAAACATGCTGCAAGTTGAGCCTAATGGTGGTACCTTACTTTCTGAATTTGGTCGTGCTGCCCCCGGGGAAGGCTTACATGCTGCTGCAAGGGGGCTGGGCAAGCATGATATTGGGAATGCTGGGTCTACTGAAGTCCGTGGCCACGCAGGCAGCGGGGAGAGCCTCTACTTAAAATCAGCAGACGATGGAAACTGATGAGGTAAAATGATATATGGATGTGAGTGAACAGTTAGGATCAGGACTTGATTTTGCTATTTGCAACGAAGAGGATGCTAGAATGACTTCTTATTTGCTGTTAACTTGCTCAGTTTGGCTTTTTATGTAGTTGGACTGCAATCTTCTCTAGTTATGTAAAATTTCATGGTTTTCTTGTGCCTCTTTCCAAAATAATCTCGGTTAGATTCTACCAGTATAAATATCAACTCATACGTGGCTAATCTGAAGCAGATTTTGGCATGTCTTGCATTGCCAAAATTAATATTATGCTGACCACCATGGGAACCAACAGTTACTTGGTGCATCTTTATGTTTATGCATATGTACTAGTTGATGTTATCGTTGCCATGCTACGCAAGAGCATGAGTTTACAGCAAGAGGTTTTTGCACTGTGAGATCTTGGAACAGTTAAATAACTGTACGCAGCATTATCCTTTATTGTTGTGTAGGCCCTCAACTCGTTGGAGGCTATGCTACTTCACTTTCCTCGTGATGATTGAGCTTGTTGTTTCATTGTATTGGCCATCTACTAACTTATGGGCTGATCGTTATCTTACGGACAATGCCTGGCTCGACATAGCACATGCTTATCATTATGCATTGCCCGATGTAGGCTAGATTGTGCCATGCCTGAGTCGTGCCATGCCGATCTCATGAGCTGGCGTGAGTGCTCTTTGTGGGCCAATCCATGGGCCAATGATCAGGCTGAATGCCATGACAATCGATAACAATTTATAAATTAGAACAGATGGAATAAGGTTTGATTATTTGCATTAAAAGTCTTAATCATATTCATTTAGAAATTGAATTACGTCAATTTGGATCAGTTCATGATTTTTTTATTTAAAAATATTTATTCAAAATTTATATTTGTAAGAAAAAAAACTAAGAAATATATCATATTTTAATAATTGTAATATTTAAAATAAAATATTACATAAAAGTATATTTTAATAAATATTTTTATGTAAAATTTATTAATTAGATAAAAATATAATATATTAAAATATATTTTTTAAACTTAACATTTATTTAAGAATAAAATTTACAATCAGGGTATGCCAAATCAAACTAAATATTTTTATTTGTAGTCATGTTAAAAAAAATTAATCAAATATAATTTCATAACCATACACATTCAAGATCATTTTTTATTATTCAACTATTCCGTTCCCCAAAAACTTTGTTTGTTTTTTTTCAGGAAAATAATCTTTTCGCATAGAGCTGAATGAACTTGGACCGAGCTGAATTTCAGGAAAATTCAATATCACCCTCACACTTTCAGCGTCACTGCCGCTTCCTTCACTCTCACTATCACTACCGTTTCTTCAGCCTCCGACGGCCTACTACTTAACCATGGCAACGCTTTAGCAGAAGGCATCACCCAGGTGGCCTTGTGCCCTCACGCCGTGGCAGGAAAGGTGCAGCCTGTGCAGAGAAAAAGAGGCAGGCCGGGGAAGTACGACTCGACGGAGGAAGCCTCCGCGGCGAAGAGAGGGGCGTCGAGAAGCTTGTGTAAGCCGGCGTTGGCCAAGAAAAGTATCATTCGTTATTCGGTGCTCCGTTTTCCTCGTCGTCCAAGAAGTCATAATTGGTCCCTATCGGTGGGTCTCTTTGTCCAATTCTCCTATGTTTCGGATTCTTGCCGGGAGGAAGGGTTTATTATTTGATGCTTTGTGCTACTTGCAAAACAATGGAATTTAGTTATAGCTTAGGATGATCTTAAATCATCAATTGAATTCAGTTCAATTCCATTAAATATTAGAAAAAAATTCAATCAAAATTAATTTTTTGGGTTATTCTTTAGGTACGTTAGAATTTAATTGATTTTATATTCGGTATTGTTCTGTACCTACAATATGAATGGACTCGTACCTTTTTAGCAATCCGGATACACGGTTCATCGGAGCCTACTGAATCTATCCCCTGCACATCATAAGGGAAAGCAAGAGGTGAAAAGGGAATGCGCACAAGTGACCGGAAAACTGTGAGAGAAAAAGTCTAAAAGAGGCAGTCAAGTCTCCATAGAAAAGCTCACAGTGGTGAAGTCCAGGAGGGTGAAAAAAAGAAAAGAGAGGAGTGCACTACCGGTGAGGAAGAAGAGAGAAAAATAGAGAATGAGAAAGAGAAGAGTTTTCTTATTTACTCTGTGATGGCCAAGGGCACAGAGAACGGCTGATGGTCCGCGGACTTGAGGGCAGCAAGGACCGAGGACATCGTGGCAGTTGACGTAGCAGACAGTTGACTTTGTAGGGCAGGTAGCAGACATGCAATGTGTGCGCCGTCTATTCAGGTGGTAGGTTGCAGAGTTAGTGGGCAAAATTAGTGGTAGGTTGTACAGCTGGTGGTAGGCGCTTGTCCACATGTAGCCTGCCTACTGGGTGATGGTCTCTAGGGAAATTATATATATGTATGCATGCTGGACATGCGTGGTGTATGAGAAAGAGGAGAAAAAGAGTGGAAGAAAAGTGAGAGCAGTGAGTGAAAAATATAGTGTGAGCAATCACCATGTGTGTGAAAACATCAAGGGGCCAGGGTGCTGGGCACCAGGGGCCGTGCTGGTGTGGGAGATAACACTAGGGGTACTGTGTACTGGCCGTTGTGTGCGGGAGCCAATACTTGTAAAATGCTTGAGCAGAGAGCACCACAGTGAGAAGAAGGAGAGAAGAAAAACAGAGAGATAAGAGGGAAGGAGAGTTTCTTTGCTCTTGGTGAGGTTTTTCTTATTGTCTGTTCTTCGGGGGCTTGTGTAGCCAAGGCAATTACTTCTATTCTATCTTTGGATTTGTGTAACCATTTTATATAGTGGAATTTGTTGGCAGACTATGTGTTCCGTGGTTTTTTCCTTCGGTTTATGAAGGATTTCCACGTAAAAAAATTGCTGTGCATCTCTTTTGTTCTTTGCTCCTACTAAATGGTGGCTGATGATGACGGGAGGTTCGGGTTTTCCGCTCCTGCTGGATCGGGTGGATCTCGGTGTCAAACCCCCAACATTCTGTACCTATAATATGAATGGACTCGTACCTTTTTAGTAATCCGGATACGCGGTTCATTGGAAGCCTATCTGAATCTATCCCCTGCACATCATAAGGGAAAGCAAGAGGTGAAAAGGGTTGCGGGAGTATTCTTTCCCGTGGGGGGAGGGGAGGTAGCCCTCTCCAATTCTCGAGTCATGATAACCTTCTAGATGAATATTGTAAATATACTGCTGTAAATATAACAGCCTGAGAGATGGAGAGCGCTTTGTGGAATTGGAAAGCTCAGAGTGAAGGTATGGGCTCATATGGTAGTATGGTCCCTAGCGAGTATTGTCTTAGAGGATATACTTATCAGGCCTGCGTTAAGATGCTACTGTGCAGGCATTAGCCAGCCTTGGGTGTCGTATTAGCATAGAATCAAGTGGGGTTGACCTAAAGAGATGCAATGTTATCGGAGAAATGCCTTCCAGCCGATGTGCTATGTAAGTGAAACTGTGGGGCGTTGTGATTTGATTGACGGCATAATCTCTCTTTAGGTGCCAGGAAATACTTGGAAGGTGATTCTTCCGCCTTAAAACTAAGGATTTTTCTTTTCTGGACCTTCTCAAGCTGACCGGGCTCTCTAGGAGGTTTCCTTAGGGGATACTTCGTGAAGATTTGGGCTCTTTTTAGAGGCTTTAGAAGCTTTAGGAATGTGCCTTTGAAATATGGATTTTTGCTCTCTTGCACTTGAGCTTTCTGGGTTTTATTTAGCTTGAGACTTCCGTTTGATACTTGGCCTTCCAATCTGGCCAGGCTCTCTTTTTATAAAGGTTTTCCCTTTTCTCTATTCTCCTCATTGCTTCTCTCCTTTACTCCTTTCTCTTCTTCCTTTCCCACCACTTGCCTCTTGTATCGCTCATTGACTGGCAAACTGCAACATCCTTTACCATATATTGCTGACATGCACAACAACTTGTCCAACGTCACTCTTGGTCTTGATCGTGATTGTTTCTGCCCCCCTGCTAGAGTAGATCACCTCTGTGATGGCCTTAAACATTCTCACATGCCCTCACAAATGCTCTAAAGCATCTTTGCGTCCATATTGTACCTCAATAAAGTGGTCCAGACGATCTTTAGCAGGATCTACTCGGCAATGTTCTCTAAAATATCTCTAAGCCCCAACTGTACCTTGGTATAGCAACCTGAATAAACTTTGGCAGAATCTGCTTCACAATAGAGGCAACTCATCGCAAAACCCCTTCCACTCGACCTATCACTTAAACACTTGAGAAATTTTTGCTCAACCAAAGGAACACACATTCAAGCTCCTCCCAGTGCCAAATGATGATGCCTCCAAAACAAAGTTTTTTGACTCCAGTAAGTTCTCGTAGTTCTCCCACATTTGCTTGCTTGCCTGAAAATACCAGCTCCCTAGCCAAATCACATCCTTCCTGCCCTGAGACAAAAGAAGTTGGCCTTCCTCACAGAAGAACTACTTGCCACATGTGTCAACATCATCACTGATCGAACCCAAAAGCATTACCACATAATCATGTCCGAGATGTCTTTGCTTCCTTGAAGAGATCACAATGTATCGCCTCCATTTGAATGATCTGTCAATGTTTTGTAGTCTCAATGTCTCCCTCGGGATACATCTAAGAATTCACAAAGCAATAGAATGACATTCCTCCAGACAACATAAAACATCCAAAATCTAAGAATTCACAAATTAATCTTGAAAATTATTTTCTTTTCTTTTCTTTTCAGATTTTATCCTAGAATTAACCATCCAACTCTATTGTAAAATACCAAATTCTAATGTCGGGATATCTAAATTAAAGGAATTGAAGAGAAGTCATACTTGAAGTTTTATTCTACTATTAGGTGAATATAATTAATTTTAATTACTTTGGGGGGTTCTATTTGCACAGGAGAGGACAAAGAAAGACTTGTTGAAGGGGGTCCGCAAAGATTGTCTAGTTTTTGGGTATTTGAAAATTATTTTTGTTTGTTTCTCAGTTTTACACCTTATGTTTTATATTATTAACTGATTCTCTGACCTAGGGACTACTATGTGTACTTATTTCTTTTTGAACTTTAAGTATCTAATGTTGTTTTACAGTAGTTTTGAATATATTTGTATTGCTGCTTTTGATTTTACTGTTGAACTTTGATTTCAACTGGATTCGTGGGTGAAATAAATTCAATGACTGGTATGGCTGGAATTTCTGGTATCAATGATATTGCACTGGCATGTTGCCCCCTTCTGTTGTCTTATAGCCACTATCCCTTTTCATCTGAAATGCTTGCTTAGCTCTAAATCATTCATAATACAATTACGCCTATTCATTTTGTGTTTGTGTTTAAATAAGCAAATAATAGAGTAAATTAGCTTTAATAAAATAAAGTATTCTACTTTAGTGGATCAACATCTTAGTTTCTGCAACCTGAATGTTTCAGCTTCCAATATTTCATATAACAGTGATTTGGGAATGTGGGAACTTGAATGCGCCAAGTGGCCAGCAGTAAATCATTCATTCACTGTGGTATAATCTTACTTTTTTGTGATGACAAAAATGGATGGAGGGGGTCAGTTACAAGGCGTAAGCACCTTGTAAGTTTAAGGTGCATAATATATGTATATGTATATGTATAAAAGAATGTGATTGCAGAAAACATTGTTGAAATTCAGAGAAGATAGGATTGCTGTGGTCAGTTAAATCTTGCAAATCAATGGGTTTCAAGCAACACTATGGTCCAAGAAAAATATCATGTTCGCTGCAGCTGTCACCTTCAGGCAATATCCACAAACCCCTCTTCATAAGAGTGACACTGGCAGTGACAATGGTTTTAAATCAAGTTATATGGAAGCATATATGATTTGTAATTATGTGCATGTACATGGATTTTCTATTTCTAGGAATGCCTAATTGGGAAATTATGCAGTCCTGATTTCTTACTTCTCCAAATTTCCTAACCTTACTACATGTACATAGGATGTAGTTCAGTCGATTATGTTAGTCATGCAACAAAGCAGGTGAGAACCTTTTGTTTTGTCAGCTTCTGGTTCTGTCTGTAATGCCTCTCTCCGTCAGCCGGCTACATCAGGAGGCAACATTACTTATGCAGTAATTGTTATCTTTTACTTGGTTTGTGAAGGAATTGTTCTTTTTTTCCACTCATTGTAAGTGTTCGTCGATGATTTCTTCATTAACTGGAGGCCTTTGCTTTCAAGGTGGGGACGAGGGCTTTGTTTAAATAAAATAAAGAAAACTGTGAAAATATATTTGCACTGTGAAATGGACTAAGGAGTCCCAAATGGCAACACATTCCGACCACCTTTTCAATTCACGGAATATAAGTGTACATGAATATATAATACACGTAAAATATATTTACATCTTGATATAAACAATAAATAACAATAGCAATACTAGAAAAGAAGAAATTTTGGTGACAAAGGAAAACCTTGATAACCAAAATTATTGAGTAAAATGCTCCGGGTTTCTACGGTTAGAAAAAAGAATGCATTAAAAAAGTCAACTTATAGATTGGGTGGTACAGACGCACTAATATAGCCGACTTATTTCCGTTTTGTGACTTTTACTAAGGAACTCATTGGATTTACCCTTGGCAACAAAATTGGACGCTTTCCAGTCTTCTTGTCAATTTTACTTCACGAGTCATCGAATCTTCGCATACTACTGGATCCCAATTTCCATACCACCTACGTCTCTTACGAAGGTAAACTGACAGGAAAAAGTGCACAATAATGTAGATGAAGTGAGAAAAATTCTAGAATTGAAGTTTAAGAACCGAGGATGAGTTTTCTCAAATGGAAACAATTTGTAAGCTTAAAGGAGAGTGTTTTTGCAGAGCAACTGTCAGAATATTTCACCAAAAAGTTTAAAGACAAAAGGAGGTGGGTATTTATAGAGAAGCACCAAAATTAGGTTAAAAAAATGCAGCTGTTTAGAAATGCACGCCCCAGCGCTCAAGCGTGCACATTTGTAAAAAAGTGCTTCAGGCATGCCTCGAACGCGGGCCCATGGGAAATGGCCCTTGTGTGCGGGTTAGGCGCTAGATAGGCGTGGATTTTGGGAGTTGCATATCGGCAAATATTGGGTGTGAATTTGATGTAGATATTCAAGATAATGAAAAATTCGCCAACGAACAACCAGACACGGTTATGAAGTATGCCTAACATTGTATATTGCAGAGTACCCTGGTATTCAGTTGAAAGGGGATTATTTACATTTTCTTGCTGAAGTTTAGGTTTGGTAAGCTACGTCCTGAAGTCCAAGTAATTGTTTCTAATTGCCTTACATTTGTCTTCTGTAATGGGAAATGATTATGCAGCTCAAAATTTATTTTACTGTCATTTTGTGATGAAGATTGTTTTTACTTTCCTTACCCATCCGTAAGTTTTGTGAAACCTTGGGGCTGTCTAATCGTTACCCTCAAAGTGGACTTTTCTTTTGCTAGGTTTTTTTTTTTGGGTGGAGGGGGAGTGTTGTTTTGTAGCCCCATTGGGGCTTTAACCTGCTATGTCTTCCTCCTAGGGGAGAGTTGCCAGCAGGCCAATGCCTATTTTATTTAATTGGATTGTGACGTAGATAAGGTTGGCCAGTACACGGGGTTTCCTGGGTTTATAGAAGGTCTGCACATAGTCTTGCCCTCGTTATAGAGAGGTTTCCATTGTTTTATGACATTGAGGATACTGGAAATTTCAAGTATGTAATATCTCATTATAGACTTTGAGTTTGCGAAAGAAACATGATGAGTTAAAAAGTAGAATGTTTAGAATTGCCAAGAGATAACTGATAGGGCTTGGTTCTTGATAGTCATTTGTGACAATTCTTGAGTTTGTTCTTCCAACAAGATGGCTATTGAGGTCTAGCATGCAGTTTCTGCAGAAGTCTCTCACCTCATGAATTGGAGAGGGGAAATTTGTAATTGCGCATTGAATTTTTTTTTTGGGGGGGTTATTTCTAAACTCTTTATGCTATAAGACCGACTGTTCCCTATGACGCCAATGTTGATGAGATGGTTGAAATGCTGACTGTTAGGAAAAAAAGTTGAAATTAAGCTGTTAAACATTTGACTCCTGAACGACTTTGTCAACTTCCTTGCGAGTTGGCATTCAGATGGGTTGAAAGTCATCTCTCTCGTAATTTTAGAGACTTAAGAGTCTTCTAATCCTTTATAGCATATGTTGTCATATGAATGCATCAAGTCTTAAAAAAACCCAAGTTTTTTGTTCCTTCTACCAGGGGCATTTTGACATCCTTTCACTTTCTGGATCCTATGTACAAACAGATCTTGGGGGGAAGGCTGGTGGGTTCAGTGCATGCCTGTCTTCCACAGGTGGGCAGATTGTTGTAGTGGAGTGTGTGGTCCCCTAATTGCTGCCGGACCAGTTGAGGTGCTATAGTTTTTTTAAGGAAAAAATGAGATGGGAACTTGATGATATTTCTAGTACATGAAATTGGATAACATATTTGGTGATTGTGCTCCTGCATTCATATCCCAGCAGAGAGCATACTCTCGGGGTGTGGGCTCCCCAATCCGAGCTGCTTATTAAACAAATGCCTGAAACATATTAATTCTGTTTTTGGCAATCAATGCAATAATCTTTCATTGTAGGAAGTGTTTTTGTTTCTTGAATTATAAAAATATGTTCTGGATCATGACTATATATTCCCAGGTTGTTGTGGGTACCCTTCTGTTTGATACCAAGAAGGATTTCAGTGCTGGCAGCAAAGGTGATGCTTCTGCCAGCACGTTGCCCTCCCCAGTTGCCACATCTTCTGGGATTACTGACTGTTTCTTGAATCTTCTGGTAGATTTCCAGTCACAGTAGTAGATGATCATCAAATTATTTGCGGAGGTCCTTTCATGGTTCAACTGCAGTTGCAGGTCATGCACGGTCCACTTTCACGATCTCCTGATTGGAGAAGTGGCCTGAATGCAATAAGTGGCATTGATTATGGCCTTATGGGTCTCTCTCTCTCTCTCTCTCTTGCATGCACATGCGCACACAAACTTGTGTATTCTTGTATCTACCGGAATCTATGTTGTTAAATGGTAATTTATTATCGGTCATTTCATGTGATACATGTTTGGTGTGTCGAACGTAGATTTTTTTAAATCGGAATATTAGGAAAACATATTGGCTTATATATTGTGATATATTGTTCATATAGCGACGTATTGCAATTAGTGGAATTGGAAAATATGCGTATCCGGCCCTTATACTGATATTTCATTCCATTTTAACTCTGTGTATGGGATTTTTATGGGGTTTCATTCCATTTGGAGGTGATGAGTTCAAAATATAGAAATAATATCTCTGCCATGTATTGGTAATACTATGTACAAACCCTTCCAAGAATATCTATATTACTGATGAGATTAAGATGCGATATTTCAATCTGCTGGCCGAACAGCCCTTAATGGGGTGCACTATTCTCTTGAGAATGGAGACTATAATCAGATGCCAAACTGAAAATTTGAGTGTGTTTTGGTCATAGGTTTTCTGTGCAACTGGCTGCTCTGCCAGAGTTGTTAATTTACCTGGAGGTGGTGTTTGATACACGTGCACAGGTTGCTGTCTTCACTCAGTTCTTTTGCACATTAGCGGCGACAGCCTCTACACAACCACCCCGTAGAAAAATATATGCTGGAATATCAAGCACTTAGGATTTAGATCATGTGCGTAAAATTCCTTTCAGGCTGAGATTTCTGTCCATAGGTAACCCAGGTTATACTGGTCTTGGCACTGCTTTTGCTCTGTTTTTGGTGGATGGATGGGAGAGTTTAGATTCCTAGGAACATTCCTGAATATTATTATCTTGCTTGGTTCAAAATTTTGGATGTGAATAGTGTGAATAGCTAATGCCAGTTGAAATGCTGGTTTATTTATTGCCAGAATTCAGGGAATTTGTACTCTTTGGAGGACCACCAGCCACCAGCCCAGATCTTCCTGCCAGCATTGACAACTCCCTACAAGGCCAGCTTTCGGCTGCTGCTGCAACCTAGCCACCATGGTGATGATGGTAACATATATTCTCGAATGAAATATTTATTTCTCGAACATGCCAAATTATGTTACATTTATTGGTTTAAGATTCAGTACTTGCAGTAGTTTCTCCTACATGATAAACTCCAGAATGATAATGTCGTTGCAATTCCCTCTTCCTTTGACAAAAAATTTCAACCCCTTCTGGTTTGGTTATAGTGAAGTGATGTTATTGCTAATCATTGAGCATTGTGTGTTTGTATGTAAATTTAATCCCGACGCATTTCAAGTGGGCCTTTTATGTTAAGCTAATAAGCTGCGGGAGTGAAGGATCGAGCTTGCCAACTGAGAAAGCGATGTGTTCTTCACATCTTGCAAGGGAAGGCGTGTCATGCCCCTCTTGTGAAGTAGTCATATCATTTGTTAATTAATTAAATGTCTTTTTTTTTTTTTTATGATGGAGATCTTACCAAAAAAAAAAAAAAAAAAATCAAGCATTGGGACAAAAAATAATGCATAAAAATAGCTTCCTAAGGTTAATAGCTTAGTCAAAATATAGCCAAAATAAAAAATATATTTATAGCCAACAGTTGCGTTGGCTATATATTGATTGAGTTTAAAAAATATATCATTTAGAAAGCTATTAACCTTAGGAATAGCTATATTTATAAAGATCGTCACATTACGTAGGTATCACAAGTTATTTAAAAAAAAAAAAAACCCCCATTTTGATTCACTGTTAAGTTTTAAATTATGTTTGGTTAATTTTAAATAATTTCGTATTATTCCAGATATAAAACTACCCTTAAAATGTTAATCAATTAAAATTGAAAATTTAATAAAATAACATAGGTATTAAATTAGATACAGAAATATACAGTATGATGGAAATATATTATAGTATAGCCATTTGCACTTACACCTTAGTAGCGGGTGAACATAGTAATGCGTGTCATAATAAGTCCTTGGTCATTTAATGGAGTTATAGTGAGACAGCGGTCTCTTGCTATAGTACAATCGAGATGATATAAGTCGGCCGAGGTGATGAAGGCATGAGGTAGTGAAGAGTAGAGAGTGAGAGAAGGGGCGAACAGACAAGTGGAGAAAAGAAAGGAAAGGGAAGGAAAAATTGATCGAAGGGGAGAGAAAAACACAGAGAAGACGAGGAGGGAGGAGAGAGATTAGTGAGCAATATTCTTTGCCCTTTTCCACAGGCTGTTTCTCATTTATATACCTACAGCAACAATAATAGAAATAACAAAAATTGAAAATAACAAATAACAGAATATCTCAACATTAATGGCAATAATCAGTAATAATAGAAATCAGTAGTATGCTAATCTTGGATAAAATTGTGGTATTTTCCCTATGCACAGGTGGATCGGCTACTGTGGCATAGTTCCCTGTGACGTTCAACCGGGTTCGGAGGCTGGGCCAAGATTTGGGTCGGGTCTCCAATGGCCAGGCCCGTAACACATAGTCAAAGTTTGAGTTTAATAGCTTCACTTGCGTTTATTTCAAAATGTCTCTTTTACGACCAGGGATTATTATTAATGTAATAATAACATAATATTTTATTTATTATTTATATTAATAGGTTTATATAAAAATAATATATAAATAAATATTAACTTAGTCGAGAATGTTTCAATGATGTCCTTTAGATATCTCTTTATAAAATAATAATTAAGTTAATTATCAACTTAATGGCTTCATCCTGGTTTTATCAAACAACTTGGAAATTTGTTGATGGTGATTAGCACAAGCTTGATTATTTTTAATTAATCACATTGTGGGCCCCGTTTCTGCCTTGCCCTGTCGAAGCAGATTAACTCGAGCAATTAGATAATTATTTGATAGGTGGTAAACGGGCTGGGCTGGCCTGACACGTTATGGGCCATGCCTAGTATGTCATGTAACGAACAATGATCGGTCATATATAATATAATTTAACATTTTAAATCGTATCAGGTCATTAGGTAAACAACCAGCATGGCCCATCATCCTTTTTTTAAATAAATAATCCCCCAATAGTTACATTCTTTTTTTTTACATTATAAAATAATACTTGTGTGATATTTATTAATATATTTTTATTAGTAATTTTATTTATATTTATTATTTATAAATTAATTTATAACCATAAAAAAAAATAAATTTTCTAAGTTTTGGAGTGAAGTAATATGAAAAAATTATTCCAACACTCAAACACTATTTACATTACATATACATATTGATAATGATTTTAAAATATAAGAATTGCAATGTAGTTTTGGCCAAGATACCATTACTACAATTCCTAATTTTGGAAGCCCCCGAAAAAATTATTTTAATAATATTTGGTAACTTTTTGAGATTAAATTAGTTTACGGTCAATAACAAGTTATTTGTAAAAAAATATAAATAAAGATTATACGTATGAAAGTTTAAAGGCACATAGCACTTGAAGAGGCATATAAAAAAATATTTGAAACAATAATTATCTTTAATTTAAATTAAATTAACATTTTAAGGTAGTGTAAAATTAGAAATTTTTAGTATGATTAGCGGATAGATTGGGAGATCTTGACAAAATATATAGTTTTGTTGAAGAGTTCTTTTTTATGATGAAATATTACAAATTTGAATGATATTAGTAGAAATGTTTGCCACCCGTTTATATAAAAATATTTCCGATGAATGTTAAAGATAATATTATTTATTTTTTTATAATTTAAAAAGAATTAATTTCTAAACTAATCTATATAAAATTTAATATTTCTTTAATTAGTGATGTGTGATCATTATGTAATAATTTACTTTATATTTATATCACACCACATTGAATTTCTAAAAATTAAAAATTATAAAAAATATTAGTTTTAAAGTTTTTATACATTCACACACTACTTTCATAATTTCTAAAACAATTAATAGTATTATAAATGAATTTAAAATGTTTAATAAGATTTTTTCTATTATATATGATAATTTATTATTTTTTATTTAAATTATAATGTTTTTAAATTTTTAATGGTGAGTTATTCTATATAATATATATATATATCATATTATTAATCTTTTTGTTAATAATATTTTATAACTATCCAACAAGATAGAACTCAACGTATTACATATTGGAGATCATATATTTTTTTCGTTTCGTTTTAACTATTTTTCACAATGAAAATATTTCAATGGTCAAGTTAATAATAAATATTTATTAAAAGATGGTTGAAATTATTAAATATTTTTTAAAAATATTTTATTTTATTATAAATGAACTTATTGATATTTATTATACCACCTAAAATTTATTGTTAAGCCAATTATTAATATTTACTAATTTGATTGTGTTTTTTCATGAGGACAATTATTTTTGCTAAATAATATTGACATTAGAAGTAAATAATAATTTTAAGTGAATATCAAAATATTATAAATTATTAAAAATAATATATTTACTAATATTATATTTAATTATATTTTTAAAAAATTAAAATATTAAAGAAATTTTCTAATATTAATCCATCACACCATAATTATGAATAATTTGAATGATTATTTACCGTGAACTAAATTAATCTATAATAACAGTTATCAAACGAATAATAATGTTGAACATTTGAAGTCCTCCATGGTAGTGAATGCCTATCTTCAATCAATTAGGAGAAAATTAAAATATAGAAGACTTATTAAGCCATAGGTAATTTAAGAGACAATGGAAATGATGATCCAAGACTCCCAATTCATTTTTTTCAATTTTTGGATACAAAATTTGGATCTTGATCCTATACAATGGAAGCCTAAATTTCATATAATATCACAATTTTATTAATGTAGAGCTTTCTCAATTGGTCCATGGATAACATTATTCCGGCAACAACAAAATTGCTTCATGTTTCCTGGCTATTTTAGGTAACCCAATTATAAAATTCTTAATGATATGTTCTTACTTCTAGTTAAGGATAGATAAAGGTTATTAGAGACCCATTAGTTTCTTGTATTCAGCTCTTATTTGATGACGAATCAAACACTTAGCTATATAATATGCAACTTATCTCTTTATATGGCAAAACTCATGAACATTTTATTTTAATTGATTTTTTTATTTAACATATCTGTTATCACATTAACTTTTGTTAAATAGGTATTGGATATCACAATTATAAAACTCATGTAAATTTATCCATAACATTATCTCATATTCCTTTCGAAAAAATAAATATTTAAACTATTATTTTTAAAATACATCATAAATCTTTCATCGTAGTGATGTGTTCTAATTTTTCAAAATAAAAGCGATGGTAGTGAACTCCCAAACATGTCTCATAAGTCTTTGGTTGCATGGACCCATAAGGAATTCGTCTTCCATTTTGCACAACAAATAATAGTTTCTTAGCATTTATTTGATCAATTTTAAATCCCCTTTGCCATAATTTACATAATCAACTAATAAAACGATATCAATAATCATACGGCAAATATTCCTAAGCTAAATTTAAGCCACCGAATAATTATATGATCTATTAACACCAAACAAACAACATAACCCAATCATCTTCTCTCACTACTATAATAATTTCTAACCTTATTAACATTTAGTATAATCTAGACCAATATTTCATCAATACCACCTAAAAACTTCACGATCAATAATATTACATAAAATGCTTACTAAATGCCATTTGAATATATTTATTCATAAAAATTATTATAACTTAGAGTTTGTGTAATTTTCAGATTGTTTATTTATACTAGATCACATACAAATGTGAAAAAATTTCATTATCTGTTCTACTTAAATTACAACATTAAAAAATTAAATGCACAAGATAAACACAAACTAATTCAATATATTATCTTTACATTGTTTAAATTTTTGATCTACTAATTTATATACTTCTATGAATAATGTAAATAGTAAAGATGACTTAAGACATCGGTTTAAATTTGTCATCACAAGTTTGATTTCTAATGTTGGACTTAAACTTACATGGTATATAAATTTTATTTGTAAGATCATATGTTGCACTAGTTTCTCCTCAAGCATACTACAAGTGGACACATTGTTCATTTATTACCAAGAAAATGTTTTATTAGAAAACAAATTAATTCCATCTCTCTCTCTCTTTTTGGAAGAAGGGTCGAGCCTGCCCTTCTCTTTGTCAGTCATCTGTTATTAATTGGACAACTAATAGTTTTTTAATATATTTTTAAATTATTTTTTTAAAATAAAAATTTTTATAAATAAAATTCAAATACTTCCAACTATTCAATTAAAATTAGATGGCTAACAGTGAAAGAAATTGACTCCACCATTCTCCTGAAAAATGAGAGCCGCTGTAATGTCGTATAAACGCATTGCAGCGTTGCGATATTATATGGGTTGTTGAATTTTAAAATTAACTGTTCATTTTTTCGTATAAAAAAAATAAAAATATATATTTTTAAATTTTAAATTTTATTTTTTTATATGAAAAACATGCACTGTGATTTTGAAATTCAATGGTTCATATGGTATTATAGTCGCTGTAATATTTGTACGGCATTGTAGCGTCCCCCGTGCTACTTTACGGGAGGGATAGGCTCCCCCGTTTCCTCCCTCTCTTGAGTACCCTGACAAAAAAACAATTTTTAAATCAAAACTAAAAAACAAAAAAAAAACAACAAAACCCTAGCTACAAATCTTATTCTCAGAAAAAAATTCCAAATTATCTTGAAGACGACGGCAACCTGCCATATATCCCATGTCATCCTCTACAGGACGTCTGCATGCATAGCGTGTGAAATTTATGAAGTGGTTGTTGGGAAACGATTGTGGACTATCACAGTGTGATCTTTGAACCCTAAAGAATCTGCTATAACCTAATTCTAAACCTAATTAATACGCAAGCGTCGACTGTTGATTTTCCTTTTCAAATTGAGAGAAATAAAGGATAAGAATAATGAAGGCATAACCTCACCACCTTCAAAAAAGAGAAGGCAAAGTTCATGGAGAAACTCACTTAGGGACATTAATATAAACATATGATAATTATGAATTTATGTCAACTTCAGGCAAGCTAAACGGCTATGAAACCCAGTTGATTTCAACATAGCTGCGTATGCTTTAGTGCATCTTCATATAATGAGGTATATATGAAACCCCATGTCAACAGTAGAATTTTATTAGTAACAAATTATATGCATCAGGGCTCGAAGCATATGCACACGTCTCTCAGTCCCCCTTTCAGAAAGGTGGGCGGCCATGGCTCGAAGAATATGCATCAGGGTTCAACTGGCCACCTTTGCCCAGCAAATTATGGGGAAAATTATTTATTTGCAGGCCCACTGGTGGGTCTGTGCCCAACCGTGCAGGCTGCTGCTGGCATCCACCAACACTAGTCGCAATCCCAGGAGGTCGTGAGCCACCATCGGTCGCTAGCTGACTCTGCCCTGCACCGCTACTGCCAGCTTCTTCTTCGTGCTCCTCTAGTGGCAGCCTTTCATAAGCAACATTTGAAAACGTGGCGGCGATCACCGTGACAGGGCCTGCGGCCACAAGTGAGCCCGCCACGCGTCCGCCCACCACCTGGCCCTGGTAGCTAGCAAGGTATACGATAAGCCCAGTGGAGCACGGCTGGGTGGGGAGGGGAGGAAGGCGCCGGTGAGGGAGAGAATCTCGAAACGGCCCTGGAGGGCCATGACGGCGGCGGGTCCTGGTGCGGAAGGCTGTCTGAGCGTTACGTTGGTGACGTTTCCACTTGCACTGAGGACGCACACACCTCTCTTCCGCTTTCTGGCGAACTGGGCTATGCTCTTCACCACGTCAGCCCCGCTGGCCACCTCCATGACATGGCTACACAGGGCGTTGAGGCTGTCTCTGGCGACAAAGATTGGCGACTTCGGCTTGTTCTTTGAGCCGGCAGGGCGGCCCCTAGGGCGGCGCGTGGATACCACAACTGCGCCATCTTTCGTCTCCTCGCTGTGCTCCGTATCCTCTTCCTCTTGGTCTCCTCCACTGCCGTCGTTCTCGTTCATGGAGCTGCCCAGATCTCGCTTTTTCTTTGATGACGACGAAGGTGAAGCCTCAAATCCTTGATGATGAAGGCCCATCTGTCCTGTCCACCATGGATTGGCCATTCTTTCTATTGTTTTTAGTTTGCAAAGTCACGTTCACCGATATACGCCGAAATAGGATCTGCCCAGATGATAAATCTGGTTCCCTCTGGATAATGTTTTATGTCATGGAGTTTTTGGTCTCACAAACTGGTGCTGAGCATAAACTTCCCCCCCCCCCCTCTCTCTCTCTCTCTGTATATATATACGTGGTTGTATGTATATAATTTCATAATTTTATTAATTATTAATATAAAATTTTTAAATATAAAAATAATTTGACTATTTATGATATTACATAATTGTTATTTCTGTTTTTTAGCTACATAATACTGTAAAGTGGGGTACCATATGGTGCTACTGACAGAGTTTATAAATTTCAGAATTTTCTCCTACCTTTAATATTTAAAATTGTCACATTAACATATAAAATTAAAATTATAAAATAATTCAAATATGTTATAATTTACTATCATCAACCTTTCCCTCCAATTCTTTTGCTCTTCTTCCTTAAATATTAATCTGATAGCGGATACAAATATTCTTAAAATAATTTTTTAAATTTTTTTAAAAAATATTAATATCTATTAAATATATAATTTAAATATAATTTTTAATTAAAAAACTATTTAAAAATTATTTTTAAGATGCAAACTTCTCCAAACTATACTATCGTTACAGTGATGGATGAAACTGACAGTACAATGGACGGCGTCGCTGTCAGCTCGTCTCCCGACCCGGCATATCAACGGTCGAGAAGACTTGGAGGATCGACTGTAAATACGTTCACATCCAACAACTCGCCCACAACAACCTTGCCATTGCCATCTTTCGTTTTCTCATTAATTTCTTCTTTATTTATATCTACAGACAATTAATTATATATATACATATAACGTGTCTTTCATGTAGCTAGGCTTTCATGAGAGTAAAACGAGCTGATATATGATAATATATTATTTTATAAATTAATAGTATTAGAATAAAATAAAAATTTTAATTTTATTTAATTATTAATAAAATAATTATTTTTATAATTAATTAATTAATTATATAAAATAATTATTTTTTAAAAATAAATATTCTTCAAAATTAATAAATAAAAAATATTAAAATTTTTTTGATATTATTTATTCATTCATCAAAAAAGTAACTATTTCTACAAATATTAATCTTTTGTCCCTAACATTTTCAACATTCGTTCAAATTATTCATACGTTCATCCTTGTATCTATTGTTTGAAAACCTCATCTATTTTCTCATTCATCCCCTTCTTCGCTTTTCTCTAACTTATGTTATCTTCTATCATCGCCATAGTCGCCTTTTCTCACTTCTATCACTCTTCAACGCCGTATTCGTTTCCATCCATATTTATCTTCTCTCGTTTCCACCTTCTTTAAAACCCTCATTCAAAAACTAATAACTTTCTACTCTTGCACGAGAACGTTTGAAAGTTTCGATTTCTTTCCAATATTTATGTCTTTTCACATTTGAAAGTTGTTGCATAGGAATGGTAAGAGCATTCTCCTATTTTTCAATTTTTCATAGCTGTTGTTTCGTATATGATTTTATATTAATCAGAAATTGTTTAGATTTTAGGATGTCAAATATTTTATTTTTATTATGAAACTGCTTTTGATTTATCAAAAATTTTATTCTATTAGAGTGAAATTAGAAATTTGATCTCATTAATCATAATGTTATTGTATATTTCTATTGTTGCATTTATTCCTGATTAAATTTGATGGTAATGAAGCTGAAAATTGATAATTATAATTACAGTGAAATGGTTGTATTCATAATTACAAAAAAACTGTGAAATGATAGCAGAATATTTTTTTTCTTTAAATAAAAATAAAAAAATTATTAATATAAAATTTTATATTATTTTTCTTACTATTATTAGATACTAAATTTTAAAAAATTAATTCTCAACTTATTCATAATTATTTCAAATAAATAATTAAATATAAAAATAATAATTTTTAACTCTATTCACATTTTATTTTATTATCTGAGAATAATTATTCTATTTCAATAAATAAATATGCCATAAGTGAAAGTCTAATCCAATGGAGGGATCGGAAATTTCGTGGTATAAACACATTATTAAAATAAAAATAGAATCCAATTTGGATTCTAGTCTTCCACTCAAATTTCAATAAAAACAACTTTTAACAAAATACCAATATTTCCATATATATTCTACACCAAAATTTGGATTGGTAAATTTTTTAATCCAAACACCCCCCTAACAAACATTAGATAATTAATTTAAAGAAAAATAAACGTTATGCTAAAAGCAATAGAAGTAAAATATTGAAAGTTCGATACATAATAAGTAAAATGTTATTATAAAGTTAGATATTACTTATCTTCTAGGGATATTATTCGATTAGATTTTGAGATTTTTCACCGGTCAATTCCAGTAAAAAACAACAGATAGTAGGAAAAAATATATAGCAAAATCTTTCAGTAATAATAGCTTTTCCTACACATAATACCAGTATCTTGATTTGGGAAATGGCAAGAAACCATCTCTTCAAATAGGTCCCCAATCTTCCTTATCTTCCTAAGTTGAAGAACACACGCCATCCGCTCCTAAACAAGATAAGAGCCCTTCGTTCAGCAGCGTAAGAGCTGCTGATTCAATAGCTTCGTACTTTCTCCTTTGCCCACG
Organism: Nepenthes gracilis; assembly: GCA_033239525.1. Taxonomy (NCBI): domain Eukaryota; kingdom Viridiplantae; phylum Streptophyta; class Magnoliopsida; order Caryophyllales; family Nepenthaceae; genus Nepenthes; species Nepenthes gracilis. The sequence continues at coordinate 1,013,614 of BSYO01000010.1, forward strand.
TCAAGTTATTCATTCCCTCGAACTTAAAGAAAAGCTCCTACGCCTACCCACTAAAAGCAAAAGAATTCTATCTGGTTCCACCATAATATCAATGAATGCCCCTTTCTATAACAGCCTGACGACATGCTCATAATACCGGGAGATCAAGATGGCTGCCGGGGATCGTTCATTGCAGGCACCTCCTCCATGCCACTTAGTCTACAATATTACAACAAGAAAATTCCTCAGAGAGGCCAAAAGAAGTAAAGTGATAAAGTTCTGACAGCCATAAACTCATCATGTCCGATTTAGGTTGTAATTCCTACCAAATTCTCCATGTCATGTCCCCTACACTCTATAACTCATCATGATTTTGTGGCTGCTCCTTGTTCATCAACTCCAATTTATGTTGTAATTCCTACCAAATTCAACATACGAACTCAAAAGATGTACTCAGGTGGAAAAAACAATGGCATGCGTACATTGGAAGTGAAGATTCATAATTACCTGGAGCTTTTCTTTGAGGCAGACATTTAGTGTCGACAACAATGCAACATACCTGGAACAAATAGGTGATTGTGGTCAGTGAATTTGTGCATGTGCAGGTGCGCAAGCCCAGATCTGAACACACACACACACAAACACAGAGAGAGAGAGAGAGAGAGAGAGAGAGAGTACTCGCAGCGGCTAGGTTCATCTACATCAGTGATCTCGTTTTCTAAACCACATCTTAGCTTGACCTGGATGGATAAGGAAAACAATCAAAATAAGGAATTAAATTGGGTCCCACCAAAGAAAATCAGGCAATGGTTGTTCAATTTTTTGGCATGCAACAACAAAGTGCTGTAAGGGGTAGCTTCTACATCCATCTAGTCCCCAAGATCAAAAGCTGAATAGATGAATGATGGAGATTGAATAGTCATTGATGTAATCTCCATCATTCATTCACCTGAGCTCCTAATATTCGTTGTTTAGTAGATATGAGAGCTTTCTCATAGGAAGGGCCATAACAAATCTTGTAGCAACAGCTGAATGACCTTGGAATTAAATTGCCAGACATCAAAATAAAACAAGACTGGAGATATTATAGGCACTCTAGCAGTCCTTGGTTAAATGCAGTCCCCCTAAGAAATCACTATGCCAATGAAAACATGAAGAAGGGCAATATAGCATACCTTTAAACTCCTATCCGGTCCATTCCAACATCTATCACCACTTGAAAATAGCATCGCTTTGTACGAATCGTCGAATCGTTCCCAGCGCCTATTTGCAGACATGGTCAGGTGAGATACGAAGAAGTGTTGAAAGCACAATGGCAACGAAACCAACCATGTATATAATGAATACAGAGACATTCATGTTCTCAGATACTACAATAATTAAATGCTTCCAATAGTACACACTAGCAGCATATACAGATTAGCAGCATCACAAACAGATTGCTAGTATTTGTTGGAAAACCCCAAAAGGAAAGGAATAATAAGCAGTGGGATATTCTCTAAAAACTGCAGCAGATAAGGTGCCTCCAATGGGAAGCTAAAAAAGGATCGAATCAAGCTCAATGTACTCCAAGTGAAGCTAAATGATTTCTCCAGAAGGAAAAAACTTTTACAGTGCAGCAGCAGTTGACGAATGTCCAACGCTCTCATATTCTTAAAGAGAGATTTGAGTTGGTTGTGGAGATAAATCAGGGTTTTAAGGGGAGAGGTTACCATGCTAAAGTCCCCCACCCGCACCCCTTCCATTCCCCTGTTTGGTTGTCCCCATACTTTCATCTTCCACAATGTTCACCCCTCCCCCAACCCCAAAAGTAGAAAGGCATTTTTTACTCTAAGCCATCCTACCCACCTAACATTACACTCCAATGTTTTTTTCCCTCAGCAGCAGCCATCATAGCCTCCAGTAGCCACACACGTATTTCAGCCACCAGAACAGACTACTGCCACCTATGAAGTATGGACACTGCCTCTTGTATGGCACCTCAGCATCAGACATGCATCTGACATGTACTTTTGTTATTTTGGACATGGGAATACATTTGAGACACATTCAGGATCTTTTTCAAATTAAAAGAAAAGGAGGTTTAAATTGCAGATCTAGAGAAGATTGAAATGGAGAGCAAGAGAGCCAGCAAAGCGTGATCAGGGAATTTTGAAATGCAAGCATTATCTCAATTATGAGATATCAAAGAGAGCAATATTCACATGACAATTATACAAGTTGAAACTAACAATATACGGATTAAACTCATGTATCAATGATACAGGCCTCCAAATGCACTCATCACTAGAGGATGCACAATGAGTTTCTTTAGATCCATTAGACTTGAAGATATATCTTTCTCTCGGTTTTTTTCCTGGTGGTTTCCTTAAAGTCACAGGTGGACCTCTTTCACTGCTCTGAGATTCTCTGAATGAGCTGAAGAAGAAATACATAAGGAGGGTAGAAACTGGGAAATGAGAAACCTAATCATATATAGGGATTTTCGCCTTCTAGCCCAATGGAATTTTGTCTTCCATACTAGGGTCAGTTAGAATAAGGTGGTAGTCAGAAGAAATTAGCAAATAACTTAGTAGAATGATAAGACTGCTATAGAAGGTCCAACACAAAACTCATCTCCTCTAGCTGGAATAATGTTCTTTTTGGAAAGTAGTTTTGTGCCATCATCAACTTAACTAAAAATACACCTGGAAACAAAACAACTTAATCACAGATGCACACAAAAAAATAAGTACAAACAACTTAGTTTTGTGCCTAGGCTCAGTCTTGCTCCCTTCCCACACTATCTGTTGTTGAACAAAGGAAGGCACCAAGGAAAAACAAGATGCACAAAAAGGTACATAAAATTAGGGTCCACCACACTCCCTTGCTTTTTTTGAAAGGCCCTTTCGATTCTCTTTCGTTTATGGTTCTTCAGTAAGAAGATTGAAGATGGCACATAATTCCAATGACAATTTCAGAAAGCGAGGCCGCCCCCCTCTCAGAGCTTTTAGGGGACCATTTGGTTAAAAGTTGTAAGTTTGATGTATAGTACATGAATATGTCCTTTGCATGTACGTGGAGTATTAGTTGCTAATTTAGCATAAAGCAAAGTTTTTTTATCTATGATATTAGCATATCTATTAAAAAAAGACTATATTTTTTGATTAATGGGGGGTTTCTCATGCCCTGTGTCCTCAATTTTAGAAAAATCATGGCTTGTCATGTCTTTGTTGTGTGCATGTTTGAAGTCCATATTTGTGCTTCTTAGACCATCATTGACAACCCCCGCCAATCCACTGGTAGAAGCACTGCCAACAGACAGGTCCCCCCTGATTTGGTTAGATCCACCACCACCACTGGAGCACCACAGGCAACCATCATCAACAGTACTGTGGCAAAAGAACACCCTCTCAGTTGATCCAACATAACTGCCAGCAGATATGCAGAGCACCCTAGCACCAGTACTGCTGCATCATCTCCTCATTTGCACAAATCTTCCAAAAATGGTGGAGGCAGTTGTGCCCTCTTTCATTTTCTATTTCATTTTTCCTAACACACGTTTTTTTTTCCAAGCTGTACAAACAAGACCAGAAAATGAATATCGAGATCAAATGACCATCAGAGAGAAAAGGGGTTGGATCTTGAGCTCATATATATAGAAGATAATAATTAGGCACACCAAAAGAAATAAATGGAGGTTATGGATCCAAGGGGAAATGAAACTGAATGGGGAGAAGACTTAACCAAGGGCGTTCAGGTGGAAAGAGAGGCTTAAGCAATGCAGTCATTTATTTGCTGGAAATAGCACCACTAAGAATAGTGGAAGCCTCAGTAGATTTAAGCCAGGCAAGGTTGAAGGATAGGGGTGACTAGCAGAAGAACCGGTAGTGAAATCTGGAATTCTGATTCTGGTTCTGACTCTTGGCAGAACCTTAAAATCAGTTTCAATTCTGCATCCATATATAGTAAGAATCTGTGTATGGTGGTCCGGAATTGTCGTAAGCAGAATATGGAATTTTGATTTTGATCAATATATTTAAATAATACTAGTAGTTAGCATGACGAGGATGCCTCATGGAGGTTTGACACATCATATCAACCCAAATCTGATAATTAAATGGCAAATTCAGCAACTTCATTATATCCACATAAGCAATTCATATGATTCAGCAACTTATTAACTTGAAAATATAGCATAGGTGTTTTAAAAAGTAACAATGAATATACAAATTTTTTAATTTATAGTATCACATATAAATATTAGACTAATTAAGTAACAATGAATAATAATAATAATAAAGCTAATAATGAACTTTTGTTTTAAAAAGTATACAACAAATGTAAATTATGTAATAAAGATTCAGAATTCAGAAACCGGTCAACATGAGGTGTAGGTGTTGGAGTGATGCGCTTGGTAGGGCCAATAGTTTCTTCAAGTATTAGAGTGGCAGAGTTAGGATTTGGAGCAGCGGCAACGTTGGAGAACCGTGAGCAACTATCTTCTGGCAGCAGAGGTGTTGTGGCCTGAAGGCGTGGTAATGGGATCATCGGAGGGGTTGGAGGCTTGATTACTTAGCACAAAAGTAGGGAATGCTCAGGGTGTTAGAGCTCAGCTACATGCTGTGGTTGGAATGGAAAGCAGCAGAAAATGAAGAAATGAAAGGATAGAGGGAAGTGCTGGGTGTGCTACAGGCTGGAGTGGATAGGGAAGTGACAAGCAAAATGAAATAATGAAGATAAGAAAGGATGGGGCGTGAGGCTTTAGGTTTGGAGTCCAACTTTGACTTAAAGGCTTCTATGGCTAAGGGTTTCATACATATTTACAGTTTTCCCCCTGCCCAGAATATAATAATAAAGGGAGGTGTAATTTACACTTCCAATTCCAGCTTTGTCATTTTGTTAAAAAAAATTGTTCTGCTTTTGCATCCATACATGAGTTGGGCAGTAGAGAATTTTGCAAACTCAGAGGAAAGAGGCAGAAGGTGGAGAAAAATTACATCCCTTCAAAGGAGGGTGGCTGCAAAGTTGAGAGCAAAAGAGATTTGGAATCAAACATTGGGAGATAAGCCCAGTGGGATAATTGTTGGGGCATAATGAAAATTTCAGAGCAGGGGTGACATATGCGCAGCATACTTTGGGGATCACAGAACCCCCGAATTTACAACCAGTAGGAGTGTTTGTTTTCAAATTCAACATCTTGAGCAAAGGAGTATGATTCTACAAAGGAGCTTCATTCTTTAATAGTAGGATATGAAATTGAAGCAGTGCCGCAGTGGGATTTGACCTTAGAATTCAATAAAAGTGTAATTACTCTATCAATTTGAGTTCAGTAAAAAACTGAACCTGAAATCTTGGCAGCAGCCTCTCTTAGCAAGTTGTCTATATAAAAGGACAGCTCCAAAGAAGTAATTGCCTACGCTGGTCTGTCCAATGTACTACTTTTAAATAATTAACAACTAGATGAAGTAGTGACTATGGAGCGTGATGGGGTTTATTACACTCAAGCTGAAGAGTATGAGCAAAAATCTATTATTGGATTGGGAAGAGGAAGAATGGGGCATGGATTAGGGCCAGGTCTAAAGGGATTTAAGGTTTGGTGACAAGAATGTTCAAGCAAGAAAGCATTCAGTGGGGTTTGGCAGATTAAATTGCAGTTGCATATGCTATTTTATTCAATTAAGATGGAGTTTACAAAGAATAGAAGTCTCAATCAAAGTGGTCCCTATTGATCAATTGAAATGTTGTGATCCTAGACAAGATAACATCCTTCAATTGAGAACAAAGCAAAGACAGTTAAAGGGTTACCTATAGCAAGAAGCTTCTTGTGTTGCCAGCTCTTAAGAAGGTCAGATGTATGCATACTTATCCTGTAGTGTACAGATTATTTACAATATTTGAATCTATGACTTTTAGGTCAAAATGGAGAAACCACTTATGAGCATAATTACGGGAACAAACCTGGATTCTGTTTATTTTGCCTGCATGCCTATTAGAGGAACAAACCATTGCTAACTATCAAACCATATTACAGGAATCCCCTAACTCCCTTACCACACACCCTATTGAATGTTGTTCTTCATGATACTCTCTAATGCAAAATGACACTTGTCTGCATATAGCATACCAGACTAGGTGTACGGGACAATAGAGTGAATCTGGTAACTATGTTTCAAACCCTAAATGAGAAGACACAAAATTTCTTGTAAACCTTCTCCCAGTGTCTTCTCGAAGCAGAAAAATGCAGGCAATTAATGTAAGAGAAGAAAAATAGCTATCTAGCTGCGTACCCCAATCGAGTGGTACTGTGTCCCTCTATCTGGGTAGCTTGTTTAAATGGGCAGACTTTATAAACATACCTGCAAGCAAGAATAACCACAGTTCAAAGGAAACACAATTATATTATAGAACAAAGCAATTAAAATAGCAGCCAAACATATTGGAGGATAGACAAGTAGAACAAAGAACTGTAAGGAGACAAAAGAGATTAAAAGCGATGGTACTATTACTTGTTCCGCTTGCTTTCAAAACAACGATCAGAAAACAAGTAGAATTCCTTCTCTGGCCCTGTGAAGGTTTTGATGTCATTATTTGAGGTCACCAGAAAATTGTTCATACAGGTAACAAGTCTGCAACATACTCACCAAAATCATGTTTTAGTTTTTGAGATAAACTTGAAATTTTTGACTGCAATTTAGACAATTTGGCATTGGATTCATCATATTCCTTACGTACCCGAGCAGCATCTATGATGATTCAAAATCTTCCCTATATTAGGCAAACATAGAAAACCTTTTTCCCAAATAGTTGAACATTAATTGTTCAGCCTAAAAATTGAAAAGAAAACAAAACAAATGAGCACAGATTACCATGTGGCTCAGCAGGTACCTGATATGTCCACTGGAGTTGGAAACAAATTAGCAGATTGTAGAATGCTTCTCACTGTTTTCTTTATTTTCTCCAGCCATGACAGATTACTTGAGGTCGTTACATCTATCATATCATACCATTAGATTATTCAAACAAACTTATTAAATATATCAAGCAATGAATTCTGTAAAGGTGAGGAAAGTGAGCAAAAATAGACATAGCAAGCCCAAGCTTTGCATACCGGTCAAGAATGACTCATCTTCATTGTCTAAATTGTATGGGGGACTAGAACCCACGTGATCCTCATCTACAAAATCATCATCAATGTGATCTTCAGAATCATGGTCATCATACCTTTGATCAGCATCATCATCATCATCATCATCATCTTCAATTTCTGAACTATAACCATCATATTCATCATTGTGCACATCTTTTGGCGTCTCTTCAGGGCCTTCATTATCCTTCAAAGAACTTTCCCTGGTTTTCTGCCCGTTATTTTCTCCTGTCCAACGAGAAGCAACAAGGCGGCCAAGTTCTTCTTTTGACAAACCCTCAGTACTTTCAGAAACTGTTTCCTCCTGCTTCATTTTGCAGAAGAAGAAAAGACAATCCTTGTAATTAAGGCAACTAAAAAATTGGATTCAATCCAATAAAAAAATAAATTAAATACTAGAAATGACTTGTCAATTTTATTTAAGTTTCATTATAAGGGGAATAAAACAAGAAGCAAAGGCCACATCAACTCTGGAAGACTTGGGGCTGAAATAAGGACTGGAAAAGTGCAGATTTTGGCATGCTAGGAAATAGAACAAAGCCCTATGTCCCAACAAGCTAATATGTTAGAATTGGAAACATGTCAATTTTGAATAATTTTTTTGCCAGGCAGAAATGACTACAAATTGGGGACTTAAGCAAAAAAGTATAAATGCTAAAAATGACCAATTGTCTCAGGCTTTATTGTTTTAAGTGGTGCAACAAGTCTTAGTCACCACGAGCGGCAGATGGACACAAAGTGCATATAATAACCAACCTATGACTGCCACAAAGATCCCATACATTCTCAGGAAAGATAATATAATTAACAAATCACTCCAAGAAAAGCACCTTGCTTCTTGGATTGGTACCAGATCCGGACACAGATGGCTCATCATTGTTCTCTTCAGCCTGCTTTATAAGATTGAAAAGGAGGCAGAAATAGGTCAAGAATGAAAGATGTAATGTCTAAACATAGCTATATTCATCTGGAGGGAAGAGGGAAAAGTGATTTAGTACAAAAACAAACCTCACTTACGGCCTCAACTGTATTGCTAGGAGATTCTTCAATTTTAGAATTATCAGCACGTTCATCTACTGGATCTTCATAGGCTTCTTCAACACCCTATTATAATAAATGGGTGAGAAAGTTAATGAATGGTAATCCTTTGAAAAGCCACAAATAAAGGAACACACGAGGAATGCTATGCAAGAAAGCAAATTTCCAAACTAAACTATAAATAAATGACTGCTAGAAGAGGCAAGATAGTACCTAATCGTAAAAGGAATAATGCATTGAACACTATGATAAACAGTTATCCTTTGAAAAGCTATGAATAAAGGGACTCTTGGGTAATGCTTTGCAAGAAAGCTTACTTCAAAACAAAACTACACGTAAATGATTACCTGAAAAGGCAAATAGTACCCACTTTTGAAAGAAAAAATGCGTTACACATTATTAGTTGACAGTTTGACACCAAGACATTTGAGTATAAGATGTTCAATGAGCTTCCACAAAAACACAATAACAGGAAAGCAACTATAGTAACAGTGCGATAACTACTGAGTCTACCAATCAATATATCACAAAACATTCAAAAGAAAAATAAGCAAAGCAAGTAAGATGTGCAGCTTTAACCTGATCAGAAGAATCCTCAAAGTTCCCAATAACATCATCATCCGTACTATGAACAGGTTCTTTTCCACTCAAAACTTTCTCCTCATCTTCTGCATTGACCTGCTCTAGCTCTTTCCCAGCTTCCTTTCTGATCTTCTCTACATTTGCTTTCTCCAATCGTTCTTTCTCTTCAGCTTTCTCTATTTGCTCTTTACGAACTATAACAGATGAAAACAGCCATTAGTGATTAATATTCAAGTAAATTTGGTAACTGATAAATCCAAATATCCAAGCGTAACCTGTTATTGTTGTGTTATAGCCTTGAAATGAGAACATTTTTTGGCTGGAAGAAATATAAACAGTATTACACAACATTTAGTAAACTAGAGGTCCTCAAGACCTGACAACCCTGGTAAACAAAGACGACAGATCATTGAAACAGTCCTCTATGCAGCACATACTACTACAGCAACAATTCATTAGGTGCTCTCATTGTTGTTAAAAGCGCAAGGCCCAAAAGGTCCTTCAGAGCTAGGCGCAAGGAGCAGGCAAAGGTCTAATAGAAGTGAAGTGCCAATTTATGAAATATGTATATATGATATTCTTATAATGAATTTCAATTGTTAAAGCAAATAATAGAATAGAAATACTAAAAAATAATTATACAATAATTTTAAATTCATAATTCAATTAACAACATAAAGGATAACAAATAATAAGCATAGTTTACTATAAATACAAAAGAATAATAAAATTCATTAACAAATTTAAAATATTGTTCTCAAAATAATCACGTCAAATTCTCATCATCTTCAAATCAAAGTTCATATCTTTTCTTTTCTTAGCTTATAGGCTTGAGTTACTTCTTAATATTTACATCTCTCTATGTTAGAATCTTTATTATTTATGAAAACCAATAGAGTAGCTTTAGAGGCACTTACAGTTTAAGGCTCAGATTATTTTTTAATCTAGTATAATGTGTAATTTCATTTACTCTAAAAATTTTAAACATATATTTTTTTTGTCAAAAAAAATCCTCAAATGCAAATTTAATATCCTCATCATATTCTTTATTTATTTTTCTAATCAATTACTCATTATTTCATCCAATAACGCATGGACACTGATATGAGATACAAACACGACACGATACCGACATGCTATTTTTTTAAAAAATAATAGCACGACACATTGGGGACATGTAAATTAAAATTATGGATTATAATTTTTTAATTGATGAATACTATTGTTTTATACTAAATTTCTAAGTCATTACTTTTGTGTGTGATAAAGAAATCAAATCCTTACTCCACGAAAAATCAGTTATATTATTATCTTCATTTGCTTCACTTTTGAATTCGTCTCCTCTCTCTCGAGTTTTAATTCTATATTTCATGAAAATTTAGTAAAAAAAAGGGTTACCTACCACAAAAGAAAACGTCTCTCTTGACTGTGAGAAATTTTTAAGTTGGATTATCAACAAAAATGAAAGAGAGAGGTCGGGTTTTAAGTTTATAAAATTATAAAGCAATCCACATTTTTAAAAATTTACAAAATAGCCTATGGTTTTTAAAAAATTATAAAATTACTCAACGTATCCAAAGTATATGATGACGTATTTAGAGTGTCTCGGATTAAAAAACTTTGACATGTATTATAGCGTGTTCGACATGTGTGATAGCGTGTCTAGGTCATGTCAATGTTTGAAGCATGTTAGTATCTAACACATGTCAAATATTGATACTTTTAGTCCCAGAGAGTGTTTGTGCTTCTTAGCTTTCATTGATGACAATTTCACAAATACTAAATTAGTATTATAAATAATAATTCAATATAATTGTTAATTTAAAAAGAAGTCATCAATTTTTTTTGAAAAAAAATCTATCAGGCACACACCTTTAGCCTCAAAAAAGTCGCACACTTTGGAGCATTGGCCAGCATCTATTAGAATGAGCCCCACCTAGGAATGTCAAAGCGCTAGAGTTTTGAGCCTTGAATCTAGATGTGCCTTTAACAACATTGGGTGCTCTTTAGACTTTAGTTGTTTTTCAAGAATTGTACATCAAAAGGATGGCTTCTTAGGAAGTTAGTTAGCAAGTTGTTCATGTCATTGAATATTGATTTACAGCAAAGTCTTGACAAAGGTCATCAAAACTCTTCAAATTGTATTGGAACTCAATCCCTACTTTGAGTACAGTTTAACATCCATAGCCGCTCAAATTATTAATTTAGTATATGAAAGGAAATCATTCCTCTAGCATGTCAACACAAAAAATTGTGCTTAAGTTGGCTTAACTCTGCCTGTTTTCCACTTAAAAAACTTTGAAAGAGAGTCTTCCAGTGCTTTAATTTTGAAATGAATTTTGAAAAAAATAAGAAAATATCAAAAAAATATTTTTCAGAATCTTTCACTAGCTACAAAGTAAAGTTTTTCATGGCTTTCTTGATCCTACTTAGACAATAATATTTAAGAATATATGATTATAAAGATATTATTTTATAAGCTTATAAAAATATAAATATGTGCATTTAGTAAATAATACAACTGATACCAAATTTCATTATATTTTTAAGCTTTTTCATTTGAATTATGTAACATTTTTATATGAATTATTAACTTAATATGAATTATACTCATATATTTGAAATACGATTATATTTATTAATATGAAAAACTAGAAGTACAGTTTTTGATCAATATTTAGCTTATTTGATGATGACAATATTTAGGCAATTGTTCAACATTTTCTTTGACAAAACAACAAATTGTGTATTGTTGATTTAGTGAAAAAACTAGCTACATCATAATAATTTAAAAGATCATCATTATCAAAAATAATGTATCATTCATGTATATTATTGATTTATTGACAAATAATACATAACTAAGACCATAAAAAGTTAAATATTAGTAGAGTTAAATTCAAGTAATTAATTTTACAAGGAGAAAATTAAATCGATTTCTATTTATTAGTTTATTGAGTTTAGTCCAAATAAATTTTCATACATCTAAAAAATAATAGTTAATGGATCAACATCAAGTATGCATAGTACATGTATAAAATATGTAGATATGTGTTATGTTATACAATATATTATAATTAAAAACCACATTCAATACACAATTTACTATTACGTAGTACATTTTTTTGCAACTTTCGATAACTATGAATCAAATTATTACAAAATGAATTTGATTAATTGGTTTATTATAAATGAATATATTAAGTAAATTTATCATATAATTTGTCAATTAATATTTTTATTATATGTTTGATGATTAAAAATTTACAAACAACTATAAATAAATATTAATTTGTTAAAATATTTATGTTTCTAATAAAATAAAATGAATGTGTTTTATAGGAAAACTTTGAAAATAGAAAAGTAGAAAAGAAAAAGAAAATTGGAAGGTAGAAAACAGAATACTATTTTTCCAACTAAATAGGGCCTAAGCATCCCTAGTCAAATACAAATGTTGTGTGGCAACTGTTGTCAAGAAAACAAAATAAATAAATAATGGGGGTAACATACCCTTCAGCTCTTCGACAAGACCCTTTAGTATTCTCTCCTCATTTTGCAGCTTCAACAATAAGGCCTCATCTTTGGCATATGCTAGCTTGGCTTGTTGAACTTCCTTCTCCCGCAATGCAACCCCATCTTGATACGTTGCAATCTTTTTCTTCAATTTATCCCTAGCTACTTTTCCATCCTCCCAGCATGTATTTGGGCACCTCACCTTATCATCATACTCATCACTCCCATCACAGCAATCTAAATGAAGGCAATAGAAATCTATACTCAATTCAACAATCAAAATGCATGCAAGTGATATTATGAGTGCACATAAAGATCTTACCGCAAATACCATCATTCACTCTTGATGAAAATAACGTAAGAGGAACATGACCGGCATTCCGGCAGTAGAACCTTCCATTATGGCATGCTGATGTTCCTGCAAACAAAACTTCAATATCAGTAAGGAGTAAGGACACAGATAAACAACAACCAAACGTTAAGGATATGAAGATGTTCAAACAAGAAAAGAAACAGAAAAGTGAAGATGATTACAGATAAAATTGGATATTGAGGTTTCCTGTTACTGCTGTTGTCAAGCAACAACTTCGTATGAGGTTAAGATATTATTTTGGGAAGTTTGTGCAATGCCATGTCTCCACAAAGAAGACAGATGTCATGGTCTGCCAGTTGAAGTGTTGACAAGTATGTGATAGTAGTGGAGTTGTGCATGGAGGTGGCCACTTGAGAAGCACGAGTTTATGTTCCAGGGGAATTATGGTGTGCAGACAGAAGAAAATTAGTCACTGAAGCAGGAGAATCCAGAAGCTGATAACTATGCAGGAGAAACTGGTAGCTTGATGCAAGCAAAGCTCATAGCTCAGCGCAGGGAAATGTGCCTACCTAGGTTGCATGGTTGAACAAGCTAGCTTGATCTTAGGAGTGAGTAATAGCTCGTGAAAGGCGGAATTGTGACATTTTTACTTAATTAAAAACCCATAAAATCCCTCAAACCTCTTCACAGGGAATTCATGTCTCAAAGCTGCACACATCCCTCAAGGTTGTCCCAGTGTGCAGAGTCCTAGGTAGCACCTAATAAGCTGCTCAACAATGGAGCACACACATACCATAAGGCAAATTAACATGACAGTCCATGATCTCTATAAGGGAATCAAGTAGACACTACTCAATACGCCGAAGGGCTCAGTAGTGCCTGCACTGATGCGAGATGAAAGCTGAAGGTTACTTTAAATTTCCCTGCATGATAGGATATCTATTTTGAGAACTTAAGCACAAAGTACCCCAGGTGGGCGAGAAGAATTCAAGATGCCTCACAGGAAAAGCAAGCTCGTAATGAGGTGATTCATCACACTAATAAACACATCATGACCCTGTTAGCAAGGAACAAGATGATACACTGCAATACGACTTAGAGTTTAAGGTTATCATGCATGTTGCTTGTCAAGATTGATATTTGTTATCATGCTTAGGTGCCTATGCAGAATTATGGGATTGAGTTGCCTTCACAAGTGTAAGTGCACTACTTGATAAAAGAGCTAGAGAACTAAATGACAAGGAAAATGTGTCATGGTCAAGAGATATGCATGCTGGTGGACTTTTGATTACCCAATGTTGCTTGGGAGCAGGCGCTCATATGATTCAAGAGCACAACAATGGCCCAATATTCTGAGATTGAGCTGATAATGCTGAGGCCTTGTAGTCTAGTAATTCCCTGATGTTCCTCCTGTCATCTACTAAGGAATCCTGGTAAGCCCGTAACCATAAGTCACAAGATGAAAACTTCTTCCTGATACCACTTAATGTAGGACAGGAAGAAAGGGGAGGAAGAAAGGATATAAGAGGGAAAGGAAAGAAAATGGGAAGAGGAACCAAATGCAGAAACAGACCAAGATGGAAGGATAGAGATTGATAGATGATCTTAGTATTCTACTATTCCTTAATAATTGATTACCGAATGACGTGCATGTATATAGGCAGCCAAAACCTAATATAACTACCAAACAAAATCTCAAAATAATTCTTATAAGAGTCTCCACAAGAAAACAGTATGCCAGTACATGAGACTCCCAAATTGTGGGGTCTAATATAATCACATGTATGCATGGATACACTCTTGTACTGCAAACAACTTTTGTCTTCAGTTTCAAACCATGACCTCCAATTGACAATGAAGTAATCTTATCATTGGTCCAACACCCACCCTCTACCATTCCAAAAGAAAACCAACTAGAACAATGGAATAAAATTCAAAACTTCCTAGTAAATATAACCCCTGAAACATCTTAAACTGCCTTAAAATATACAATTATATTAATTTTCAAGAAAACAATCAAATGTTGATTTTTTTTTAACATTCCGATATCGCACTTCATGCTTACATGCTCATTTCTTGTCATGTAAATGAGTAGAGTTTGCAATAAAACTTATTCTCCTATTTTCTGGTACATTGATAGTCTTATTTTTATTAAAATTTATGAGATATTTTATTTATTATTATACTTATGCCAGTCCTTAGAAGAAAGACCTACCATAAAAACATACCGTGTATCATCTAAAGTAAAACAAAGAACAAGAGTTAGCAATTTGGACTATATTGAAGAGATTCAAAGAATACCATATTGAAAAGCCATTGTTAGGATTATTGTAATTGGTGATTTCCATAACTAAGTTAACGGCCAGTTGAATCTTAAGTCCTCACAAGATAAGAAATGCCTGTGAGCATGAAAATCATTAATCACTCAATTATCCCTATATTTACCATCACGGACAAGTGGAGTTGGAATGTGTGTCATCAACCACCCGTGGTTTTGTGGTCATCAAGTCATGAGGGTATCATTGCATATATAGGTTGGTTTAGAGTCTGATGTACGTCAACTAAATACTCTTGCATTCCTAATAGTATTTGTAGCACCAGATGAATGTCTGAGGAGCATTCATACGAAAGGAACAAAATAGGCTATGCTCGTGTGTACTTAGGGCACGCTCGTGCACAACAAACAGAATGGATCGCGCTCGTGGTCATTTAAGGCACACTCATGTGCAAGTATAAAATGGGTCGTGCTTATAGTGAATTTCTTATTTTGCATGACTGCAAAAGCCCAACAATTTTTGCCATTTTGGTTTTTCTTTCGCCACCAAAATTGGATCTTGACTTATATTCAACTTTTTAATTTCTAGTTGTTGCATGTGCAAGTGCAAGTGCAAGCTCATCTATTTAGCAAAATCTATTATTGATTATTGCACAATATTCTTTGAATTCCACAATATTCACAAATTCACCTCCCTCAAGGTAATAAAGGATCTAAATATAGGAATTTCACATGGCATAGTGAACAGCACCAAATCTTTTTATGGATTGCTTTTTTTGCCTATTTTGCTATCAAGGAGCCCTAGAACCTTGTTCTAGAAATGACCTCGAGTTAGTCTTTGTCTTTCCCTCCCTTGATGGGAGTATATGTGTATTCGAAGGTTCAAATGAGAGCCTTTTTAGAATCAATTGATGAACGTGTCAGGTTTGGTACCCAAATACTCCCACACAAATGGAAATCAATGTCACTATTGTTAAGGACACCATGTGTGGTCTCATGATAAGTTAACCGATTGTAATTGAAATAGTTGCGGTCTCAATGCCATCTTTATGGCTATTTCCCGCAATGAGTTCAAATGAGTATCTATGCGTGAGATAGCCACGGAGGCTTGGGATATTCTTGAAGTCATGTGCAAGGGAATGAGAATTGTAAAGAACTTAAAGTTGCAATTGCTAACATCTAAATTTAAAGAAATTAGGATAAAAAATTATGAAACATTTTATGAATTCTATATATTGATGGAAATATTGGCTGATACTTGATATTGCAACAATATCACGATATATTTTCGAATCGATTGATATAGTCCTATCAGCTTACGATTTTTAAAAATTTTTTCTGTCCGATACATCATATACCGATGCGTTGTTCGATATATCCTATACTGATATAACTGCAATTGCTACCAATGCTGATAATTTCATCCATGATTCCATGCAAAACTCAATGACATTGTCAACTTGAGTTTTGATATTGGTGAGAGGATTCATAAGATTAGAATAGTACGGATAGTGATGAGATTTCTTTCGGAGAGTTTTAAACCTAAAGTAACAGTCGTAGAAGAGAGTAAAGACTTGGACAAAATTAAAATAGAAGAGTTATTAGGATTTCTCCAAACTTATGAGCTCTTATTACCTCACTTTATAAAGGATAAGTTTATAACTCTTCAAGCTGTTAGAAAGATTCTAATGAAGAGTCTGATAAGAAATCTTTTAGAAATGAGGATATAGGTGTTTACCAATAACAAGAAAAATAACACAAAAAATAACGAGACATTAGGGAATCTAACCAAGGGGCATAATGTCAAAAGTGATCCAAAGGATCCCAAAAACAAGAAACCCCAAAGGGTTTAATGTTACAAGTGTCAAGAATATTGACACATTAGAGCCAAGTGTCTAAACTTTTTGAAAAATAACGGCAAGGCAATGAATACTTCTTTCCAATAATGAGAACGATAAAAGTGAGAGATAAAAATTCTTCGGATGATGTTGTCAATTACATGGCCTTTGTCACTTTCATAACAAACACCTCACAAGGAAAGGAAATTAATGACTTTAATATGAGTGATGATCTGAAAATCAACAAGGGTGAAGATGATTGTGAACTATAGGAAGCTTTTGACAATCTAATTAAGGAAATCTTTAAATTGAAAAAAATTAGACAAGGCTATGAGCAAGAAATTGAGTGAAGTGGATAATGAGAAAGAACAAACGATGGATAAACTTAAGAAATCGATAAAAAACCTAGGAGGTTTTAAAGAGGTTGAAAAATCCATAAAAGAAAATATCAAAACCTCGAGCATGATCTTGAAAAATCTCGTGCTCAACTTGCGATTTTGACAAGTAATACCACGAAACTTGACCATGTGCTAGGATTGGGAAAAACTATTGAAAATAAGAAGGGTTTGATGTTTGATGAGCATGGAAAGGTCCCAAATAAAACAACCAACATAATCTTTATTTCTGTAAAATCCAAAAATAAAGGAAGCATCTCAACTCATGCCTGCTACACAAGAAAAACTGAGAACAAGAAGACAAATGTGTTTTCCAAGGCTGCCCATGAGGTTCCACCAAACAAAGTTCAACTGAAATCAAACATGTCCCATCGATTTATTCCAACATGTTATGCTTGTGGCAAAAAGGGGCACATTCGCCCGAATTGCTGCCATATTCAAACTAGAAGACCACATGTCAACCACATTCAATTTCAAGGTCTTGTAAATCATGTCAAGCAAGTGAATGTGAAATTCACTAACTTGAATTAAAAACTCAATTTGTGCAATCAAGGTTGCGTCAAGAAAAGTGACCTTGTTAAAGGCCATGGGCTAACTTTTAGTGCCGTTCAAATTGCCTAAAAAGCCAAAAATTCAAATATGTGGCACTTGAAAATGGTTGTTCTCATCATATGTGCAGCAAAAAATCTCTTTTTTCATCTTAAGAAAAATGCAATGTTGGTGTGGTTACTTTTGGTGATGGTGCCATGACACCAATCTTAGGAAAGGAAATTGTAAAAATTTTGAGTTTCCCTATTTTTCCAAAATGTGCTTTATGTTGAAAGCCTTAAGGCCAATCTCTTAAGCATAAGCCAATTTTATGATGAAGAATTTGAAGTCAAATTTGTAATTGATAAATGTACGATCTCAGATGCAAATAGAAGTATGGTCATAAAGGGTTTGAGAAGACTCAATAATTGTTAAGACACCTCTCCTAGATTACGACACATGAATTATAAAAATTTGTCCAAACTCTCTAGGGGAGAGATTGTTAATGACCTTCCGAAAATCAAATATACAGAGAAAATTGAATGTGGACTTTGTCGGTTAGAAAAATAAATTAAAACAAAACATAAAGAGGTCACAGACATAGTTACCAAGAGGCATTTGAAACTCTTACACATGGAGTTGATGGGGCCGACTAGAACCGAGAATCTAAAAGGTAAACACAACAATTTAGTTATAGTTGTGACTTTAAGTGTTTCTCTTGGATAGCTTTGTTACATCAAAAATCTGATACTTTTGAAATTGCACAAAGGATTTATAGGAAACTTAAAAATAAAAAGGAATGCAACATCGAAAGAAGGAGGAGTAATCATGGAAAATAATTTGAAAACTCTAGTTTTGAAAGCTTCTGTCATGATGAAGGGATCAAGCGAGAATTCTCAACACCCACTAAATCGCAACAAAATAGCGTTGTTGAAAAGAAGAACCATGATCTTTAGGAAATGGCTAGAGCGATAATGCTAAACAAGAAAGTGCCTATGCATTTTTTGGGGTGAGGCTATAAACACAGTTTGCCACATAGTCAATCAGGCTTATCTTAGACCTCTCATGGATAAGACTCCCCATGAATTGTGGAAAGGAAAAAAGCCAACCATTAAGTACTTCCATGTCCTTAGAAGCACTTGCTACATTATGAGAGATAGGGAGACTCTAAGAAAATTTGATGCCAAGAGTGATATGGGCATTTTTCTAGGATACTCTCAAACTAACCGAGTATTTAGCCTATAATCTCTGTACTCAAACCATCACGAAATCCATTAGTGTGCTTTAGGATGACCAAATTGGAGATGTTCAAATTCAGGAGGAGTTGAACAATGAGGGTGATAAGACTAATGAAGAAATTCTTGAATCAAATTGTGAGGCATCTGAACTGAATGAGAATGAGGTGTTTGAAGAAAAGGTGCCACCATCTAGAGTAAAACTAAATTACCCAAAAGATCTTATCATTGGTGATCTTGACGAAGGGATGAGATTGCAAAGGAGAGTGTTGAACCAAATTGCTTTTGCTGATTACGTTTCACAAGTAGAACCTCAAAAAGTTTGAGAAAGAAATCTTAATGAGTGTTTGGTAAATACCATGCACGAAGACTTAAAATAACTTGTGAGAAATGACGTTTGAGTGTTAGTTTCTAGATCTAAAGGTGCAAATATCATTGGGACTTAATGTATTTTCAAAATAAAACCGATGAAACTGGAACCATAACTAGGAACAAATATCATCTAGTTGTTGAGTGATATACTCAAGTTAAGGGTATTACTTCTGAAGTAACATTTACTCCAATTGCTTGCATAGAGTCCATTCATATTCTCCTCTCTGTGGCTTGCTCTCTTGGGTTTAAGTTGTACAAAATAGATGCCAAAAGTGCTTTCTTGCCTGGCATTCTCTAAGAAGAAGCTTTTGTTGAACAACCTACGGTATTTATCAATCAAAAATACCCACACCACATTTATAAGCTGACAAAAGGCCTTGTACGGATTAAAACAAGCTCTTAGAGCTTGGTATGATTGGCTAACGACTTACCATATTGAGCATGGTGTCACTTGAGGGAATGTGGATAAAACTTTATTTATAAAAAGTAGTAATGGATCCTTGCTAGTTGCTTAAGTGTATGTTGATGGTATTGTTCTTTTGCTCTTCCACTAAATCCTTTGCAAATGAGTTTGCTGTTTGCATGAAAATTGGATTTGAAATGAGCATAGTTGGTGAATTAAAGCTCTTTCTTGAAATGCATGTAAAACAACTGGATGATGGATTCTTTATCTCTCATCACAGACACATGAAATACTTTGTCAAGAAATTTGGCCCCACCAATAAAAGGCACACTAGAATACCAATGAGCACTAGTGTCAAGTTAGGGCACGATACACATGGAAAAAGCGTTGATCAAATGCTGTATAGGAGTATGATGGGTAGCCTTTTGTATTTAACTGTGAGTAAACCTGATATTTCATTTAGTGTGAGTGTTGGTGCTAAATTTTAGGCTGATCTTAAAGAACCTTATTTCAGCTCTGTAAAGCGCATCTTGAGATATGTAAATGGCACTATAGAGTACAACATCTAGTACTCTAGGGAATCTAACTTGTAGGCTATTTCGATGTTTGACTAGGCAGGAAATGTTGATAATCAAAAAAATACTTCTGGGGGATGCTTCTATATGAATACAAATCTTATCTCATGAATGAGCAAGAAACAAAACAGTATTACATTGTCTACTATAGAAGTTGAATACATTAGAACTGGTAGCTGTTGCACTCAATTGCTTTGAATGAAACAATTGCTTATTGACTACAGGGGTTGAGTAGGAAAACATGGGTGTTTACTGTAACAACACAAGTGCTAATAATATTTTCAAAAATCCTATCCAACACTAATGCACAAAACATATAGACATCATGCATCATTTTAACCACAATTTAGTTGAATCCCGAGTTATTGCATTAGAATCCTGAGTTATTGCATTAGAACATCTCTCCATTGAAAACTAATTGATGGATCTAATCACCATCCCCTTAGATGGACTCAAATCTGAAAGTTTGTGGAAGGCCATAGGTATTTGCACTTTGTCTTAAAGCTATATGCTCTCTTTCTCTGGTTTTAATTTCTCATCTCTACATTTCTATATTTGTTTTATTTCGTTGTTAATTTTAAAAAAATTGAAATAAAAAACTTTAATTATATATAACAAAAAACTTAATTTTTTCTAGACAAAGATTTTAGGTATAGCACGCATAGGTCAAGCATTGAGCAAGTCAATCATGATGGTGGTTTGACTATGTATTCGCATTGATCTATATAAAAAAGATTGCTCATACACGTGTGTTGTTTCCCTCTGTGTCTTTCCATTACTAAGTTGATTGAGTACTTGGCCACATATATGGGACCGTGTAAGTTGGCAATCCTTAATGTGTGAAACTGATATTGGAATATGGATTACCCCAAGACTAGTAATGACTTAGTCGTTTTTTACCTCTTTTCTCTTAGCGTTGGTTTTGCTCATGTTAATATGAAATTGTTTAAGTTTTTACCTTATAGAGTCTACATTGTTGTTTTCTTTAGTGTTTATGCTTTGATTTGTAGTTTAGGAAGGCTTGTGAAAGGTACGTTGTAAGACTCATGTGTGGTCACAGTTCATAGGCATGTCTCATGCGTGGTTATGGTAAGGAGTGAAACTTGTGGGTTTATGCTTGGGTGTTCAATGCTTGGTGTTGAAGCTTGTGGGGTGTGTGTCATTGAGGCTTGTGTTGTGTTTGGTGTGGGATGCCCTTGCTCTGTCTTGTAAGAGATACTTGCACGAGTAAAAATATAGCACACTCTCACTTTCTCACTTCAAAATTGGGGTGTGATAATTGTCCTTAGACTATTGTGTCTGTTTGCCTTTATTTTTTCAAAGAGGTGGCACAAAGCAGCAAGAGCAAAGAATCATCGTTTGGGTTGTGAACCTGCTCAGTTTATCAATTGCTTCGCAAAGGACTTGTTCTCTAGCCATATGACTCATAGACAACTGATTCTGCAGAGAGAAGTAGATCTTGCTTCTTTTAATGCATCCACTTCTTCTATTTTCACTGACAGGCACTGAGAGCCAATTCTTACTAACGTCATAGCTCCCTCGCTCTTTCTTGTCCAATATTGTATACCAACATCCATGATGTTGACAAGTCCACTACTAGTTTCACTACACATCTCAGAGGTAGCACTCTTCATATCACCCTGGACTTCATTTATTGCATGCTCCACATTCCTATGTCACATCCCTCTACTAATCATTATCTTCCACTGAATATCCCCTCCTTTAATGCCATTGCCTCTTTTTTGTATAGAGCTCCCATTCAATGAAGTGGCCGCTCCTTTAAAACCAAACTCCTCTCTTGCAACCACCTTGTAGTATGCTAAAAAATGCTCACAAATCTTTCACCGGTCACGCACTTTGCTTCACTTTTGCTTGATAAAACATATTTTTTGTATGATCTACTTGTTAGTGACCCAATCAACCACCCCAAACATATTTCTCAAAACATTATTTCCACATTTGTGTCCACGAAGGATAACAGCTGTCTCATCCAATATGACTCATCATGGGCCTTAATGTAGATTTTCCTAAACATCCTCCTGTTTCCCATGGGGAAAAATTAGTTGAGTCACATATGATTAGAGTCTCGCCCATGCTTGTCGTCACTCCCAGGATCACGATGAACCTCTATTCAATCTCACGTTGGGTGAGCCTGCATGCTCTGTGATTCATGATTTGTCCGAGCCCGATCCTTCCGAGCCTTGCTTGAATACACCACCCATGTAGCATCCTAGTCTATCCAATAATTTTAATCAACTCATTGTGATGCACTCTAATCAATCCTCTCTCTTAGTGCGCATTCGACATCTTGAGGAAAGTCAGGAGAAGAACTTTGCTTGTATTTTCAATGAGCCTTAAGCTATGAGTGACCATCAATCTACGCATGATAGGCAATGCGACATGGATGACAACTAGTTCTCGAGTCGGGAGTTAGAGGTGGTTGATTTGGTAGATTAGCATTCTATTGTACACTTTTGCTTTGAATGGTTGATTTGGTTGCTTAGCATTGCTACAGGTTGATTTTGTAACTCTATTAATTGTGCTTCCTTTCTTTATCTAATGAAATGTGCTAGGTATATCTTTATTAACATATTATGTTGCTGCAATATTTGGTCTCTGCATGCTAATCTTGATGTTCAGGAACAACAGGTGGATCTCGTAGGAGCTTCTACAAGTTGAGTTTGTCTTTATCATCTTGATTCCTGTCTTGAGTCCTAGGGATATTTCATGTGCACAAATTCTATCTCAGTGATGTCTGAATCTGTGATTCATTTGTTTTTCTGTCTTAGCTTTTTTGTCACAAAATTCCCAAATAAGGAGATCTTTAGGATTTTTGTAATTGGCAATTTCCTTGACTAGTAAGCAAGGTTTGCTTTCTTGAGAAGTATTTTAGTGAAGGGAAGGTCTTGCAACCGTGGAGTTGGTTGATTTGGTGATAGTTCACCATTGATGTGTTTGTGAGCTAAAAAAGGAATATTGACATAAAGGAAATGTCCGAGTGTCTTAGATCTATTGTCTAAGAATAGATTTAAAGAGTTGCTTTAAAAGAGTTACAAATTTTGAGGTTACTTGGTGCCTTAAATCCAAATTACTAATTTATAAGTTGAATATCTCATAGTAATTTTCTTATTTATCATGATTGCGAAAGCCTAGAGGTTTTTGTTATTTTAGTTTTTTCCCTGTCATCAAAATTAGATCTTGATTTGTTTTCAGCCTTCTAATTTCTAGTTGTTGTATGTGCAAATGTGAGTGTGTGCTTATCTATTTAGCGAAATATTTAACTTGCTATTGATTCTCACATAATTTTCTTTAAATTCCACAATATTTACCTATTCACCCCCTCTAGATGATCAAGGATCTAAATACAGGAATTTCAGTCATAATATTAAGACAAGAAGCATAATAATGAATAAAAAAATACAGTAAAAAACCACTTTTTTGGGCTAAGAAAAGGTTGCTTTGATGGAGTAAGAGTTCTACTCCATTGTGATATTAATATTAAGAAGCAATTAATATGCTGCTAGTTTCTTAACAAAGGAGGACCAGGAGCTACGTTAAGGTGAACAATATGTGGATCTTAAAGGGAGTTTAATTAACAAGCCCCATTTGGTTAGACCAAAAACGTGACTTTGGAAGCCCCAAAGGAGTTACGGTCGACCTTGACTAAGAGAAGTATTGGGCCACGGTCAACTTGCTAACTTAACAATGGGGCTGATATTAGCCACCTAGACTTACTGATCTTCTTAAGCCCTTACATATGCTTGGAGGTGTACATAATAATCCTTTTTCTTTGGGATTTGTTTTATGGGGGAAGAGGTGTTGCATAGTCATTACATCTTCGGATTGATCTAATCCTTTCAATCAGGAAAGTGGATAGAAGTATTGGTACCTGAAAGAAATCCTCAGTCATTTCTTACACAACAGAGTTCAACAATGGGACAACGTTATAACCACACGCGAGAAATAGAGATTTTGTAATTTCCTCCCTTAGCATGAAACCAATCAAGAATATTCATAAAGTTTACAAACACTTTCAATCTCCACGCATTTGCAAGTTTGGCTAAAAACCATTGTGGTGTACTTTCTACATATACGAACAATGAGAGTTGCAGGGAGAGATGTGAACGTGTGGGGTGTTCAGTTGTCTGCATGATAGGAAAATACCGGGTTCGTCAGAGCCATCGGGACAATCGCAGAAGTCGTCATTGAGCAGAACTGTACGGATTCTTTTCGATCCATCTTTGCATTTTATGAATTCTGAAGATGCCTTGTAATACATTTCATCTGATAACCAAAACAGCAAATCATCAAGTTTTTCATCCAAAGATATATTTTACTCAGTGTTTCATCCATAGATAATCAAAACAAATCATCGCAACCACTGCTACCTGATTTTGAAATATCTAATCTAGCCCAAAAGAAAGAAAATAGGGTAATTAGTGAGACGGAATAGACCTCCAGGAGAGATGCCGCGTAAGGTATTCAATGACAAAGAGGCGGATCTGGCAATCATTGGATTCACACATACAAACGCCATCACCACAAAATGCACCCACCTCATCTCCATCTTCTGACCAACCGCAATGACGCAACAACTGATTGCTACTTCAATTTTACCTTATTTTACTTTCGTGGAGGTTGGTTTATATGATGATCCAGAATTCTATGAAAATTACGAACAAAAGAAAGTATCTCATACCGATTTAAGCATAACTTTTTTTGAACTTTTTTGCCTATGTTGGGAACAGGGGTGTTGTAGCTTCTCGAAGCAGTGAATGATGAGAGTATTTTTTCCCCTTTCAGGAGTAGGGAAGGGCGGAGGAAGAAACCGACTGTAGCTCAGGAATGGGGGCAGATATCTTATGGCCCAGAGCATGATGGGGGCTCCATCTATTTAATAGAGTGGGGCTATTATCTAAATGTGAATACTTTATTTTTAAATAAATAAAATTATAATTTAATTATTTAAAAAATAAAATTTAATTAAAATTAATTATTAAATTATATTTATTTATTTTAAAATAAATAATTTAAATCTAAAAAATAATTCTTTCTATTTTTTTAAGAGATAAAGGCCTCCTCATTTTAAGTTGATCCTATATATTTGTGATATAATTTTTTAAAATAATAGTTTATATAAATAGTCTAAATTGAAATTGAAATTTAAAACTTAATTATAATTTGCTATTTGACATTATATAAAATTAAAATAGTACAAGATAATTATTTTTAAATTAAAATTAAAAAAATAATATAAGATAAATCTTCATAGCTTTTAGTGAGGACTTTTAAATTATATTTTCAAATTAAAAATTTATCAATTAATTAAATATAATAAAATTTAAACAAATAAAATCAAGTTGATAAATTATTTGCAATTGTATGAGTATTTTCAAACATAAAAGATTTATCCGTTAATCACATGGAAGATTTATCAACTAATATAAAATATTAATATTCAAAAAATTAATATTGTCTAAAAATATTTTCAAATGGCATTTTATTAAAAAATATATTTATAAATATTTTTAGATCGATCATAAATATTTTCTAATATAGTATAATATCTTACTATAAAAATTTATGCAGTAATTCATCAATAATCACTAAAAACAACTTGATAATTATTCAAAAGATATCAACCAAAACCGATACAACAAAATTAGAGTAATGAAATGACTATGAGCAAAATTTATCATCAAGCATTTGAATGAAGATCAAATACCGAACAAAATTTATCATCTAGCATTTGAACTTTTGATGAAGATCTAATGTCAAACAATTTAACTATCTGTTATAGTTTCGAACTAAACAGATTCTAATAATATTATAGAATAATTATGATTTATAAAATTAAATTTTAAAAAAATAAAACAACCAAAATAAAATATTAAATCTAACTATGACTTGATAATTTATCTATCTGACCATTACGAGAATAATAAACAATAATACTTTTATTCATTCATAATATTTCTTTAGATTATGACATGCTGATGTGATTTTGGAGGTGAGGAGAGATAAAGATCTTGAGCAGTAATCTTGGGCGCACTTGAACGGAATCGGGACAACATAGAATAAATGGTTATCTTTTAAGATTAGTGGATGTGATTTTGGAGGTGAGGAGAGAGGAGAAGGGAGAGACTCGGGAGGTTTTACGTGAAATCTTTTCGATTGAGATGGAAAAAATCATAGGTGAGTAATTCCACTATACTGTTGTGGAGCACAAGTGAAACTCAAGGCTTTCTAGGTGCTCGCTGATTGCATTGAAAGGAAGAAATTTTCCCGTCTCTCTCTTCGTGTGCCTTAATATTTTGATAAAAACCAGGATTCCACCCCCTTGTTTGGAGCGCATTGAAGGTTTATATAGGGCGTGGATGTCCCACGTGGGGCACCCATGTGGCTTATCGTGTACAGACTTTTCTATCACCAAATTTGTATGTGATGACTTGAGCTCGAATTCCCAAACCCGACCCGAACCGTCCAAGAAGAAAGTTTCGATCATCCAAAATCATCAATTATACGTCATCAATGAACTCAACATTATTAAAAATATCATCAATAAATATTATAAATACACCATTAATTAAATATCCATAATATTAATAATAAATATTTCAATAAATAATATCGATATTTCAAAATATCAATCATCGTAAAAAAAATATAATAAAAGTCAAATAATAACTGAAGTAACAAAAATCTTAAATTTTATCCCTGGAAGTCTCAATCTCTAAATCACTTCTGCCTGGAATCTACACACGTGATATCTTCTATCGTGATGTCAACTTGTCTACTCTGGAACTAATAAAATATAAGAGTGAGTCAAATACCTAATAAGTAAAAATAAATAATAATAGAAAAGTATAATAAAATATCTCAGACGATAAAATAATAAATAAAATTAATAATAATATGTGATGTACCAACTATTGTTCGAGATTCAACAAGTTGGGTCTACAACCCCAAATCTATATGAACAACTGGATATCAAGAAAGTAATAGGAATTCCATCAAATCTGATTATCAGCTCAATACGAGGTTATAACAGTATGAAAGACAGAAATCTCCCTAGACCTTTTCTATCATAGTGAACCAAATGCCACGTATTTACACCCTCAACGGTTGGGTAATATAATGATGTTATCTATGGTATCTAATTATCCCTACAGTCCTCCCGGATGTTACACCCTTATAACTCCAAAGCTATATAAACAACTGGATACCAAGAAAGTAATAGGGATTCCATCAAATCGAAATGATATCTCATATATCATCTTCTAAATCTCCCCTTTTCTACCATAGTTAACCAAAGCATTTACACCCTCATCGGTAGGGTAAGACAACGAGATATCCATAAGTATCCAATTAATTATCAACCTCAATTTACAACCCCAAAGCTATATAAACAAGCTGATATCAAGAAAGAATCTTCCATCAACCTTATCTTACCATAGTGAACCATAACCACGTATTTAATCTCCTTTTCTACAAGTGAACCAAAGCGGTAATACCCTGTAATGAGGTTATCGATGTTATTCATATCCAATTACCCTTACAATCCTCCCGAAGGTTATACCTGTAACATGTCGATACCATTTGTGATACCCCTTTCCAAATGATATCTCAGATATCATCTTTTACGATGGTCACTAGGTTATAAGTATTCATTTATCAATATAACAACCTCTTTAATTATCAACTCAATTTGAGGTCAATGGATTTAGTATCATAAGAATCTCCTTAGACTTATCCTAAGATCTTGAACCGAACCTCCTCCCCGACGGTTCGGTAAATGTAATGAGGTTATCCATGATATCCAATTACCCCTATAGTCTTCTCAGACCTAGCCATATGAGCATCAATACCATCCGTGATACGCACGCCACCAAATTATATTCCAAATAATCATCTTTTATCGATTTTCATCAAGGTTATACATATCCCTCATCATATTAATAACCTAATTGATTGGATTTAGCATTTGTGAGCATACCAATGCACATGTATAATTTCACATAAACATTTTCTACCATCCATATACCTACAATAAATTATATACACACTACCATAATTATATAATATTTTTAATTATATTCTCAAGGAGATACATAGTATACAATATAATATATTATTAGTATTTTGATGTATGTATGTATAATTTTACATAAACATTTTCTACCATCCATATTCCTCAATATAATTATATACCATATTATATATAATTATATATATTTTCAATATCGTCATCCGTATGTATCACACATATATATATGTACGCACGTACATCTTCACCGAACTCACCTCCCTCTTAACAACGTCACCTCCAGCCCATCACACAACGACGATATCCACACCCCCTCAATCACCGAACTCTCACATTGACACACAAAGGGATGCCCAATTCCTTTGGCTAAATGCCGTTTGCCACGGGTGATGGGAAAGGTCCCATTTTTTCATCTTTCTCAAGTGATCAATGGATTTCCTATTATAAACCCATCCATTATTGCATTCCAATTCAGCCTAAGCCCCTGAAACAACTCCGCCTTCATCGTCCAGGGCCGATGCTCTATTTTTCCCCCAAACTCTCGATTCACTTTTGAATTGGGACGATTAGCACAATCACCACATGAAAGCATATAATCAACATTTAAGAATAGAAAAAAGAAGGATTTACTTGCAACTAACGGGTCCAAGTTCTCTGGCCACCGCCAGTTACTAAATCCTGGCGGAAAAATGGACTCTATTTCCACCACGACACCCACAATCCCAAAAAAAATCAGGGTTCAATGTGCAAAATTATTACTTCATGATTCAATTAGATAATTTACAACGTTCCAATATATAATTGATTCAAAAGGCCGGTTGAATTCTCATCAAGCTAAAACTCTGCATTCGGGTTTTCCAATTCATAACCCTCAAATCTCAATAGTTTCACAACAATTTAGGCATGAAATCAAAGGTTCAACGTTAATAAAAAAGAAGGAAGAATAAATTTTGCAATTGAGAAACTTTACTTGCAAAAATAAGAATTTCACTTGCCTGATTAAACAGAGGCGGCGAGGGTTTAACGGTAGTTAGGGCTTGCGGCGGCAATGGCACAGGCTGACAACGGCAACGTAGCAACAATGGCCACTAACGGCAAATGTTGATGGCACGCCTCCGGGCCCAAAGCGGCGACGGCGACCATGACTCCAAAAGGCAACTCCTCTCTCTCCCCTCCTAACACCAATATCTTTCTTAAATAATGAAGGGGGTCGATTTAGGGTTTGTTGAGTTTCCATTTGGGGCGTCCATCTCCTTCCTCTCCGGATCACGCCATCCTCTCTCTCTTTCTTCTTTTTCTTTCATTTCTTCTTCTTTTTCTTTCTTTCTTCTTTCTTTCTTTTTCTTTTCCTACATTTCCTTTTTCTTTCCCTTGTTTCTTTTATTATTATTATTATTATTTATTAAAATATTAATTATTTATCTAATTATAATAACACTTAAAATTTTAATCTTAATTTTTAATATTTTGACCTTTTAAATTTAATTTCATAATTATCTTTTAAAAATTTTTAATATACTAATATTCATATAATTTAAATATATAATAGTTTACTTGATTAATTAAATCTATTATTAAATTAATTTAATTAAGTATATTAATTATTCTATCTAAATTTAAGGGTCAATATACCCAAACTCAAACTATTAATTCAAATTAATAGCTTGAATATCTATACCTAATCATAAGATTTATTATCCAAAATAATTACAAAAATAGCCAAATAATTATCAAAATTAATTAAATAATTTATTTTTATAAAATTATAAATTTAAAAATATTCAAGATATTACATTATAGGTTTGCCTTGCCGTGTCAAAGAGATAATGTGCTTGCAGTCTGATTCTATGAGATATCACATCACACATGTGTTGGAAGCCATAATTCCCTAAGCAGGTTGTGTGTCGCAAGATCGCGCATGCTCTGGCGGAAGTCAACTATGAGTTGACATCCTCGGTTGTCTTGGGTTTTTCCCTTGAACAGGCATTGTTAGAGAGTCAACATAATCCTCGTCCTTGACAAAGGCTCTCGGCCTTTGTCGGGTCCACGGACTTATATGAGTTAGATGTTCTCGGGGTTCAACTGGGAGCTTAGTCAGAGAGAAATCTTTTGGCTCTCAGAGCTGCTTCTTTAGCTTTATGTCATCAGAGATTTATTGGAGACATTGGTCTATCATGGTGTTCTCGAACCTCTTGGGTTAAGTTAGTCTCTCGGACTATTTCAGCTCTTTAGGCTTCTCGGGATGCTGGCCCTTAATCCTTGGGCATCTCAGGATGTGGACCATTGCCCTCGGGCCTCTTGGGCTAATTTACGCTCTTGGCCAAATTAGCCTCTCGGACCTCGTGGGGCGTAAATCTAAATCCTCGGGTCTCTCTGGACGTGGGCTCAACTTTTGGGCCGCTCTTTATGTGCCTTGGGTATTGGAACCAATCAGTAAGAAAAAGTGACAACTCACAATACAAATAAAATCAACGATTGATAACAAAATAAATGCCACCAATATCCAAATAATTAAATAATTTGAATATTGTCTATTTAATGATACAATATACTACCATCATTCCAACTATTGTCCCAAATAATACCAAAAATATATCAAATACAAATACAATTCAAATACAAACCTGATACTCACCAATATAAACGAGACTTCATCAATCCACATCCTAACTTCCTACAAGACACTTGATGTGTCCTTGGATCTTGGTTTCAATATGGACGAGGACCCGAAAGTAAAGTAATACCAATATAGAGTATGAGTAGATGGGAGAGAGAGTGAGTGAGTGACACATGGAGTTTTACGTGGAAAAGCCCTCTTCTAAATGAGAAAAAAAAATCATGGGATTTTGAGTTTGAGAATAATTTTACTATTTAAGTATTTGAGTACAATGGATGAAGAACAAAGTACACAATGAATTTCAATGATTACTTTTACAAATATAAGTGTCATCTCAGTTGGGAGTATAAGTGGCTTGCTTTTTCTCTTTCTATAGGAGTAAATGCAAGTGAAGTAAATTTCGGGTCATTTGTTTGGCATACAATGAAGGCTTATATAGTGGTGGTATCCTCCTACATGGAGCGGCCATGTGGAGGTAGTGTGTGCAAAGAAGTCTACCACCAACTCTGCAAATCTCTTTTATCGTGTCAGAAAGATTGTGTGTATGTGGGCTGGCTTTATAAGATGTCACTTTAGCAGTGATCACATCTATTTTGTAAGCCATCATTCCCTGCAAAGGTCGCGTGTTACAGAGATCACGCATGCCTTTTTGAAAGTCAGCAATCTAAGTTGGCGTCCTCGGTCGTTCTTAGCTTTCTTTCTGTACTTGTGTCGTTGGAGACTTTTTAGAGTTCGTGTCATTGGTGAACACTTTGGGCTCCTTTGAGTCCGCAGGCTTTTTGCGCTAAGTGTCCTCATCTTCATCAAAGTATTTAGTCTCTGTTGCATCCGGGGACGTTTAGCGACAAACGTCCTTGGGTTTCAACTGAAGACTCACGTAGCACTGAGTCTTCGGGCTCTTAGAGTCATATCCTCTGTGCCATGTTCTCAGGATTTTATGGGAGTTTTTGGTCTCTTACGGAGTCCTCGAGCCTCTTACGGAGTCCTCTAGCTTCCAAAACTAAACCAATTTCTCGAACCAATTCAGCTCTTTGGACTTCCTGAGTCGCGGACCTAAGTCCTCGGGCCCCTTGTGTTGATTTAGCCTCTTGAGCCAAATCAGCCTCATGGGCCTCTTAGGACACAGACCGAATTTATGAAAACAAGTTCCTTGATTGGGCCATGGATATCCACTACCCATTAACACCCATAATTCTCTAATTTGAAGGAAAGAAGTAGTAAAAATGTGAGTCGAATACTTGATAAGTATCAACATATAACATATATAATAAATTGATATGTTCATAAATAAAACGAAAGAAATTAAAATATATACGAAAATCCACAAAAATCCAAATCCAAATGTTCTCAATATCACGTCAATAAAAGTCCGAATATGATTTTGTACTCAAAAGTATAATTCAAAACGAAGGTTAAAAGTTTTAAATGTACAAAACCAAATGAATTCCAATTGTGGGTGAAACCTGCGAATCTCAATCAAAACTTCAAATCTCAAAATCAATATAGGTAAAACCTATCAAAAATCTAAAATATACACAAATCGAAGAATTATAAACCGAAAGACTAATTTGAGAGAGGGTTACTCCTACTCCTAATAACCTTAGGCAATAAAATTATTTTTTAGACATGCAGGTAGGGTCATCTATATATATTTTTCTTATAGATAGGGACAAAGCCACTTTTGTTACCAGTGGAATTGGTACACTCCTCAAATCTATCAGATATATTATGATATTTAAATATATTAATTTTATTTAATTTTTACGATAATTATCATAAAAATATAATTAGGGAGGGTCTCTATATCATAAATTTAAAACTTTTCCAATCTAGAGAAAAAGGTCAAAGTTTTCACTCGGGAAGGTCATATGTCGAATCGAATACACAAAGATATAACTCGACCCAAACATATTACATAGATACTAGATGCAATGCCCATATGCACACTTTCATGACTTTTTCTTTACAAATACTTGTATACATAACATAACATCTCAAAATACATCATCATTTTTTCAAAACAAGCAAAATCCTTAAATAATAAAAAAAATGAAAGTAAACTCTCAAACCAACCAGTAAAAGTAATATGCATGCATGAGAAAATTAAATAAGATAAGTAAAATGACATGCATGTATATTAAATCTATCAAATATAGATAAAATTAAATAAAAATTAAAATAGACCAAGAATATGGCGTAAAAATACTTACCTCAACCTCTAATTTTACAGGTATGATGAAATGATATTTTAAAATACCTCTTCTCATCATCCTTTATCTTCCTTCTCTTCTCTTTCTCACTCTTTTCTCTTCTTCCCGGGCAAAATGATCTGAAACAATGTGCATTATCCCTTACATAATTGAATTGATATATAAGCACCACTCAGATGTACATCAGGCACTGTGCCTAATCCCATCAGTGCACAGTTGCCCCTCAAGCGCTCTCATATTGGAATATGCACTTGAACGCCATCTCAAGCAATCCTCGAGTAAGCCCACACTAGAATTAGCACACAAGTGCATGATGAGCATGCCCAAAATGCTAAAACTATTTCCATACTCTAAATTTTCTTGAAATTCACATTGCACAAATAATTTCAATATACCAAAAATATACTAATGATATCAAATTAAATCGGACAAAAATGGGTATTACACTATCAATTAGTACTCAAGATTAATATGCAGTTAGTATAACCATTGATTTGTTTCTTTGATCCAACATGCAACATGATAATATCATATTTTAGGGTATATCATTCAAAAGGAGTTCGAATACCACTTAATAGGAACTTTAGAGAGCATAATTTATCCACATAAAAAACCATATAACCATCAATTACTTCTACCAACCAACATACAATCAATATTACCATTGATTTGCCTCATCAATCTAACATGCGACATGATAAATTCATCTTTTAGGGTTAGGCATTTAAATTTTATTCAAATGCCACTAATTTGAAGTATAGAGTTTGAACATTACTTTAACATCACTAAATAGAGACTCTCGAGAGTATAATTTATTTGTATGTAAAGTCATATGATCATTAAATTCCTTCCACAAACTAATATGCAATATAATTTAAATATTATTTGAAATAACAACATGTATGTAAAGTCAGTGATATTATTAAAAATAAAGGAGCCACTCTATTCTTAATAAGTTTCAAGGAAAGTAGTTGTAAAAACTACTTTGACCTGGGGTTTCTAGATTCCTGTATTAAATAGGATTGACCAATTCTCTACTTGAGTGGGAATAGATATGAGAACTTATGTATACAAACAAGGGCAATAAGAAGGAGATGAAACCTAATTCTAATCGAATCCACAAATTTGGCATCTTAAGAAGTACCTAGAAGGCCTTAAAAATAATTGAGTGTAACCTTATGGACCTCCGCATTATAAGTGATGGGATTGTTGTCAAGCTTTAAGAGAGATTGAATGTGTCTGTAGCTATGCTTAAGACATTTGAAGAAATATTTAAAGCCTTTGTCTAATGAGGCCACTAATTGTCCAAGTGCAGGCCAATAGCTAAGCCAACATTGTTTTTCTTCAAAAATAAGACCTAGGGAAGAGGGTTATGTCTAATAACAATTTGGACAATCCAAAACTTCCTTAGCCTTGGCGACCTCAATGATAATATACCCGACTTCATCATTAAAAGTTTTAATAGCATACTTTGCTTGTTTGAGTTTGAACCAACTCTAAACATAGGCACAATCATAACTCGATTGACTAATCACCATTATTGAGTCCCACCAAAGACACTTGTTTATCAGGCCTCGATGATATAAACAAGTCAGGTAGTACATCACCGGTATGAAAATTGAATAATCCAGGCCACAATTCAAAAAAAAAATCGGGATGATTAATAAGTAAATTGTTCAATTTACTTTTTAAATTTTCATTATTCAGGATGATTATGGAATGGTATTACAATTTCATTATTTAATAAATATATCATTTCAATTTGTATATATTATATTTGCAAACTGATAAATTTTTAAAACCATAAACTCTTAAATATTAATGTATAACCAAGATTTGAGAAAAGCTGTGCAAACATTTCATTTTATATTGAGTTGAAAATTTTAAAAAATGTACTTTTTCTATATTTCTTTTTTTTTCAGATTTTAGGTAAAATCAGAAACTGAAAAACATTATTTCCTACTTTATAAATAATTAATAGACAAATTTAAGCATATTTTTTTATTTTTTTTGTCACTAAGAATAATGAAAGTGAAGAAGTTCAACTATCATAATATTAACATATTCCTTCTTTCTTTTATGCATGGGATCCTTAACACCTCAGGCTCGTATTTGATTGGACGAAATTAAAGTGGAATGAAATTTTTATTCCTGTGGGAATAAAAATTTTCCCATTTGGTTAGCTTTTGGATTGGAATAACAATTTCCTGGAAATAGTTATTTTCAATTTTACGGGAATAACCATTTTCACCATTTAAGTTGTCTTAATTATTCCCCGTTGCCTAGTAATCGTAATTCCCCCTGCCTGTGAACTGCATTTCCATTGCTGCCCTTTTATTCCCTCCAATCTCGCTTCTCTCTTTCTCTCTCTCTCTTTCTCCGCGATTTCGTTTTCACAGTGTCTTCAAAGAGGTCGCTGGCTACTCTCGATCGAGCTGCTTCTACTTCCACCGTTCTCTGTCTGTTCGTTGCTTCCAACTGCTTCCAATATTTCGGCCGATTGACATTGTGCAGAAGGTAACAAATTTCTCACAGTATCTTGAACAATAGTTTGATTTTTCTCAATAAATGTTGATTTTTTTATCAAATCCTACTTCTTGCCTACAGATTTATGAGAAATTTCTCAATAAATTTGTATTTGGATTGTGCGAGACCCCTGTTCGATTTGTGAGTTGCTATAAATTTTTATAAATTTCTCGTTATTCTGTTTACAGAATGAAAAATTCCTTATGCTGCTGTAAGCAGCGGAAGCTACTTGTGTGGACTGGGTGTGTGTGTGTGTGAAAGGCGAGTGTGTGCTGGGTGTATGTGTGGGCGACTGTGTGTGTCTGTGTGTGTGTGGGTGTGTGTGTCAGTAGCAGTGTGTGTGTGAGCAGTGTATGTGTTGTGTGTGGAGTTGGGTGTCTGTGTGTGTATGTGGGTGTGTGTGTCAGAAGCAATGTGTTCGTGAGTGCGTGTGCGCTGTGTGTGTGAGTAGTGTGTGTGTGTTGTGTGTGGAGTTGGGTGTGTGTGTGGGTCGTATTCTGTTTTTGGCCAAGACTGTGGGGAGGGATTTAGTTATTTGGTGAGGTATTTTTAGAGTGTGTGCCGTGAGTGTGTGTGCGTGCATTGTGCGTGTGCTTGTAACAGTGTGAATTGTGTGAAACCATGTGGGTGCGTGCAGAGGCCGTGTGTGTGCTATGGGAGTGTGTAAGTTGTGCTGTGTACTGGGTGTTGATTGCGGTGTGTGTGTAGGGGCAGTGTGTGCTGTGAAAATGTGTGAAAGCAGAGTGTGTACTTCCACACTTATTAGCACTTCCTCACCCCTCACACACAGCACACAACGCACATCACATTCATTGCCATCACCAATTGCACATACACAACACACATCTCCACACACATACTCTCATAGCACACACACACTGCCCCTGCCGACCCATACTCTCACAAACACACACTCCCCCTGCGCGCGTGCACACACACACCCTCCCCCTGCGCACACACCCACAGACCCACACACACAGCAGCACTTGCTGCTTCACCACACACACCTGCACTCACGAAACACAGTAGCATCGGCTACTCCTGCACTCAATGCATACACAAAAGCAACTATTCACAAACACAATGCTGCACCCATACACCGAGGCACACACACACTGTTCACAATACACACTTAATACACTTACACACGCACCTGTGTATATATATATATATATATATATATATACCCATACACACATATGGTTGCTCACACTCATACTGCCACATATATTGTTGCCACATATTCTTTAGTTTGTATATATTGTGATTTGTTATTATAGTTTATAGATCAATTACATTTCAATTCCTCCAACGAGAAGAAAAAGAAGATAGCTGCCGTTATAATGCAGTGGATTGAAATTTTCATTTCTATTTGCTGGTTGTTATGTGCCTTAAGTGCAACCTTAATTATTGCACAATCAAAACTTACAATCACGAGACCTTACAAACTTTACTTTTCTAAAAAAAGAGAATATATCAACCGAGTTATACATGACAACGATATCAATTGTATTAACATGTTGCAAATGAGTAGGCCCATGTTTTTCAAACTGTGTGAGATGTTAACAAATGTTGGGAGATTTCGTCCATCAAAATACATGCTAGTTGACAAGCAAGTGGTAATGTTCTTGCACATTCTCGCGCATCATGTAAAAAATAGGGTGGTTGCACATAATTTTCAGAAGTCGTGTGAGACGGTGAGTAGGATATTTAATAATGTATTATCTACAATAATACGTATGCAAACACACTTATTTAGACGGCCGGAACCCATTTCTGAGAATTGCACAGACGAGCGATAGAAGTGGTTTCCGACATGATAATTATTTAATATATTTATTATTATAGTTACGTGGCAAATATACTAGATAACTTATTCTAGTTCAGCGTGTATTTGTAGGGTTATTTAGGCGCTTTTGATGGAACATATATAAAAATCAGGGTGCCATTTGCAGATAAACTTAGATATCGTACTTGTAAGGGAGATATAGCTACAAACATATTAGGAGTATATACCTATGACATGCAATTTATATATGTCCTCCCGAGTTGAGAAGGATTTGTAGCAGCTTCTAGAATTTTACGAGATGCGTTACATAGAAGGCATGGACTGAAAGTTTCAAACGGTAAGATCTTAGATTATCGAATCAATCATAATATTTTGCAATCAGCTTATTTTACATAATGACATCTCATATTTTCGTATAGGTACGTACTACTTAGTTGATGCGGGATATACCAATTGTGATAGATTTCTTGCACCATTTAGGGGCCAGAGATCATTTAAGTGAATGGCGTCAAGGGTATCAGCCACGAACGGCGGATGAATTCTTTAATATGAAACATGCCGCTACTTGTAATGTTATTGAAAGGTGTTTGGATTACTTGAAAATGCGGTGGGGGATCCTTAGAAGTCCATCATATTATCCTGTCAGAACACATAATCGAGTTATCATTACTTGTTGTCTGCTGCATAATTTTATAAGAAATGAAATAGATTATGATCCTATTGATGATGAATACGATAACATGTATCAGGGGCCTTCGTTAGATGAAGATACAGATATGATAACACAACTAGATCTTACTGATGGTTGGAGTACATTTAGGGATAATTGGCAACTGCTATGTTCAGCAAGATCGGATATAATTGAATGATATATTTGACATATTTTCTTTGAGTTATGCCAATTATGTATTTGTTATTTCATATCATCAATTATATTATTAATGACGAATATGCTTGAGTTGTTGCCTAACTTTTATGATGTCTGCTTATTGGATTACTTATTTATAATTAGGATAGATCATCGTAATTAAATATGTCACAAACTGATAAGGAAACTAAAAGAAGATGGAAACTTCATGAAGATGATACTCTTGTTACTAGTATGGCGGAATTATATAACATTGGTACTCATAATACTGATAATGAATTTAAATCAGGTTATTTATACGAGTTAGAAAGGATGTTACAATAAAAATTGTCAAATTCGGGTTTGAAGGCAAATTCCTACATTTCATCCAGAATAAAGACGTTGAAGAAGGATTGGAGTTTGTATATCACATGATAAGGGGTACGAACACGTCTGAATTTGAGTGGGACGATATAAGAAAAATGGTTATTACGGAACAATATGTATAGACTGTATACGTATCGGTAAGTTTTGACTATTTATTTTGTTAAATAATTATTTGCTACTTGATTGGGGGAATTTTTGCCTATTTATGTTAAGTATGCTGATGTGATGCTTGTCAATTTTATTACTCTGTACACAATCGAGTTGTTATTCTTTATAAATTGTATCTCCATTTTGTTCAAATTTAAATTGATCTGTATGTTATTAATACTGTGCCACAAGAGAGTCATTGTTTGGAAAAAGAAGTTATTTCCATATTTTAAAGATTTGTCAATAATTTATGGCAAAGATCATGCCACAGGAGTAGATGCACAGACTACCAAAGATATCCTTGAGGAGCTTCAAACCAATGAACGGGATATCGAGTAATTTATCGTGAATAATGTTCAAGAAATGGGGACTGAAGACTTCTTTGACACTAATGATTCCCCTTGTCCAAGTACACTGCATGTAAGAACTCCAACTATGTCGGGGACGTCCAAAGGAAGGAAACGGAAGGTTAGTGTAGATGTGACAGTATTATCTTATTGTATTATTCAAGTAGTCGATATTTTGAGTACAAATCTCAAAGAGGTCAGTCAATTGTTGAGCAAAAACTTCCAAGCTAACACACAGGAACAAATGGCGACACAATTATATAATCTATTGTCTGAAATTCCTAAATTACCCGTGAGTGAAAGGAATACAGTGTATATGAAATGCATACGTGATTCACCTCTTATGATGGGCTTGTTCAATCTTTCGCCGAGACAGAGATTGGATTTCATCAGACGATTTGTACTGTAAAACATGTGGAGGCCTTATTTGTTACTAATATGTTTTGTTAGACTTATTCAAATAATCTATTTTTGAAATGTATATATGATATTGTATTCCAGATTGTATTCCAATATGTATATTTTATATTAAAATTTATTGTTTCAGATTTTGTTACATACATAACAAATGTATGTATCATTTGTCATTGATATATTTAGGTAAATATACATATCTTACAGAAATATTATAGAAATATTGTTAAAATATTCAAGTAAATATACATATATTACAGAAATATTATTAAAATATTTAGGTAAAAATACATATATTGTAAAAATATCACAAAAATATTACAGAAATGTAGTTAAAATATTCAGATAAATATACATATATTACAAAATTATTACAAAAATATTAAAATATTCAGGTAAAGATACATATTTATATGTAAAAATATTACAGGAATATCATAGAATTATTGTTAATATATATATATATATATATATACATATAATCATATATACATATGTATGTATATATATTTTTTATTTGATTTAGTCATTATTTTATACACATAAATATATTATATACATATATATTATACAATATATGCTAAAAATATCTATAATCATTAAATATATAATTATTTAAAAAATATATTATGTAATATATAATTATATTTTATACATATAATCATTTAAATATTTATTAAATATGTATTTTATATAATAAAAATAACTATTATACTAAATAATAATTTAAAACAATATATATAATATATAAGGGCAAAACAATCATTATAATAAATTCTCACTTTATTTCTTATATTATTCTACAAATCAAATAATATAATACTAATTTTTAATTTATTCTATTCCAACAATCAAATATAAAAATAGTAATTTTTAACTCTATTCCCACCCTATTTTATTTCCTGAAATAACTATTCTATTTCCACCTTATTCTATTTCAATAACCAAGCGTACCGTAAATGTAATAGATATAATCCTTAAATGATATTTATGCTATTCTGAACACTCATTAGCTTATATTCTACTTTATACTTGCTATCTATCAATGCTGCGCCCTTTGGACTGGCTAGCGACAAGTTGATATTTCCAACCGAAATTATAATAGTTAAGACGGGTTATCTGTGGAGATAATAGATATATTGCAATAAGATTGGTTGTCACCATTTTAAGATCAATAACATTTACATGATTAGATTAAAGTGAAAAATACTTGTTAAACTCACAAAGACCGGTAATCATTGAAAATTTTCTCATAATCTATGGTATCTTTGCTTATATATATTAATTATTTAGTTTTAAACCATTTCGTTATGTATCTTGTACCAATAAATATATCATTTGATAGTTTATTTTATTTTAGCATAAAGATTCGTTTGAGTAAAATATTTTCAGTGGCGTAAAAAAATGACACCCACGGGATATTTGATGAGCACTTGTATGAATCTAAGCAGTGCAGGGGGCGTTTTGATGGACACTTGAAGTAGTGTATATGCATGGGTGCCAATAGCAGTCCTACCTGGGGGGCATCTAAAGAGTTTGCATGTGTAAGTGATAATGAATTTTGTGCCTAATATATGCACATGCGTCTTTTGAGTAATAGGACTGAATTTGCCTCTAGAGTTTAAATTTTAGTGCCAGTATAAGAAAATTTGATCCTATTATAGATTAAAATTATTAAAAAATTAAATATAATTAGTATCACACGAAGAAAAAAAAAAGATAAAGTAAAATAAGAAAAAAATTTTAATATCTGAATAATATTTGATTCAAATTTCATTCTTTATCAAATTCAAATATTTTGGTCTAGCTTTAGTTATAGGATGTATTACTGATTGTTTGCTCATTTTTTAGTTATAGTTTACTCTTATGAGTTAATAGATATATTTAAATTATTTTTAATTGATTATTTATATAAGTTTTATAAAGTGCTTTTAAATAAATTATTTATAATCAAGTACTTGTAAAATCGGACGTTATCAATGTAGTTTTTTTTTATAATTAAAAATAATTTTTCATATAAAAATTATTATGCTACGTGTGCCTACTTAATTGATTATTTATTTATTTATCATATTCAATCAAAACAGAATCATAGTTAGCATTTAACAGAAATTCCATTTATTTCTGCCTCACTGTGATGGACGTACTTAAATCCCAACATCAACCTACAAGACTCCGAAAGGACCTGCAAAATAGCATCTTTGTGGTTTTTATTGGTATTAAACCCTAATATCAGCAACACGTTCCTCCCCCAAATTCTACATTGGCCCTCTCAATCTGGATATTCCTTGCTCCAAATAGCATCCACTTGATGGAGAACACGTGGCTGCGCATGGTTAACGTGATCATTTTCATTTCCCCATCTGTAATCTGGAGCAATTTCTCTCTTTTGTTGTCGGCCACAATTTTCTGATTCTGATTATGCGCTCAAAGCCCACGGCGAAACTTCAAGAAAAATTGAAGCTGGAATTGAAGTTCAGCAGCAGCAGCAGAAGAGGAAGAAGAAGAAACCATGTGTGCATCTGCAGCAGCTCCTGGCAGCTACCGTCATCATGCTCTCCGCTCTTGTAGTTCCACCCCTCGATCGTTAATAGTCCCCTTAAGAACAAAAAATTTCACGAAGCAAATTAACGGCAGCAACTACTCATTTCTCTCGCCCCCTTTATCCCTCAACTGCTCGTTCTTCACTGCCACTTCAGTAATCGGTTTGAGCAATAATACCACCCATTTGCTGTCCAACTTTGTGGTGAGAGCTTCGGAAAGTGGAGCTGCGGCTAAGACATCATCAAAACAACCGCCAAGTGGAGGAGGAGAGGATATGGGAGATGAGGAAGAGAAGACATACGAAGAATATGAGGTGGAATTGGAGCGACCATATGGGTTAAAATTTGCAAAAGGCAGAGATGGTGGCACTTATATTAATGCCATTGCCCCCGGCGGATCTGCAGACAGAACTGGACTGTTCACTGTCGGTGATAAAGTCATCGCCACCAGGTCTGTTTTCTTTCTCCATCCTTCCTATCTCTTGATTGATCTGGACCTGCGTGTTCTCTCTGTAGTTTTTTATATAGCTTACTCTCTCATGATGGCGCACACTATCCAAAACTTTTCACGGGTATGGAATTCGCGCCAGCAACAGACGCTTTTGAATAAAATTTGAACACGCAGAACCTTACTGGCTTGCACTGTAAATGGAGATTCATGAAATGCAGAATAGCATTAGAAACAGCTACGCACGATAAACTGTTAGCGCTGGTAATTGAACTCCTCCAGCAAGTTGCTTGCTTCCGATTTGACCGAAATAGTTACGAAATGGTATGCAGTGCAGTGTTCGGGACTGAAATATGGCCAGCTGCTGAATACGGAAGGACAATGTACACCATCCGCCAGAGGGTTGGTCCGTTGCTCATAAGAGTGCTGAAGAAATATGGTTAGTCGATCGATTTCCGATTTTAGGTTTTCAGGATTTCTTAATTTTCGTGCCACAGTCAAAACTCCATTTGAATGCCTAATCACACACACACACACACACACACACACTCTCTCTCTCTCTCTACCTCTGTGTATGTGCTTCCACTGAGCGCTAAGATCATGCTGACGATGTGGCCAGGGAAGACGGATTATGCTGGCGAGATGACTGAAAAGGAGATCATCAGAGCCGAAAGGAACTCGGGGGTGATTGGTAACAGGGTGAGGGAGATCCAAGTGAGTACAACATCCCCAATGCTTCGAGAACTTAACAGTGGAATTCTTCTCTAGTGGCGCTCTCTTTTTAGCATTTCAGTATTCACCATAGAGAAATATGGATGATGCACTACGAATTTACTGTCTGAGACTTGCTCTTGCATCAGTTGCAAAATTATAGGAGAAAGATGGAACAGAAAGAACGCAGGGAAATGGACCTTAGTGAAGGGCTGCAGCTTTACAGGTACATTCTGGATTCTAGATCTCCATGCTTTTTTTTTTTTTTTTGTTGGTCGACAAATCTCATGTTTAATGTGTGAAAGGAATGGAAAATATGAGGCGGCGCTAGAGAAATTTGAGTCGGTTTTGGGATCAAGGCCAACACCAGAAGAAGCTTCAGTAGCTAGTTACAATGTGGCATGCTGTTATTCGAAGCTTAATCAGGTATCTCTGTTTTACAGTTCGTTATTGTTGACGCAGGAGAAAGCAATCTTTTTTGTTCAATTCCTAGTGCTGGATTCATGGTTACCCGAACTTGGTTATGGTTTTCATTTATACTGCAAATGACAGATACAGGCTGGCCTTTCTGCTCTTGAAGATGCTTTGGAAGCAGGATTTGAAGACTTTAAGGTAACAAATAAAATCATGATCAAAATATCAAGCAATTTTCTTGATGAAATGATAAAGCATGCCCGTAAAATTGTTGCTGCTTCGACAGAGAATCCGCTCAGATCCTGACCTAGCAAGCATAAGAGCATCTGAAGAGTTCGATCCCCTATTGAAAAAGTTTGACGA
Source organism: Nepenthes gracilis (assembly GCA_033239525.1). Classification (NCBI taxonomy): domain Eukaryota; kingdom Viridiplantae; phylum Streptophyta; class Magnoliopsida; order Caryophyllales; family Nepenthaceae; genus Nepenthes; species Nepenthes gracilis. The sequence goes on from BSYO01000010.1 coordinate 1,057,596, forward strand.
ATCATTCATCAACGAAAATGCGTTAGATGCCATCAAATCTCTGTTTGGTATATTCAACAAGAAGTAGCTAGACAGAGTGACTTCACAATCTTACCTGGTGACTGCATTTGCGGCCATGAAAGCAAACAGGCAACTGCTCGAGGCAGAGATCTCATCTTCCTTTAAAATTTTCTCCCCAGTTTATACATTTTACACAGATTGACTGTCAAATGAAAAGCCAGTGCTTTTTCGGGCAAGCAAAAAGGACAGTAAAACAGATATTCCAATGCTGTCGTTGATGATTGTTAATTCCATTTGTTTCATGCATCATAGCTCTTGTCTGTAGCTTGTGGATTGAAAGATGAAATAAACATAGTATTTCCAGATATATCAATGAATACCCACTACTCTTATCATGAATTGGTCTCGTCTCCCGTTGGGTCCGATGAATGAATGGTTAGGCTGGACATAAACCATACATGCGACCAAGATACACCGCCATCAAAGTGGAAAGTTTTTCATTCATGGCACCTATCAAAATGGAATTCCATTCTCAACAAACCTCGGATAATTCCGCGCTCCACTGGCCATATTATACAGATAAATAGATCAGTTTTTTCTTTGTTATTAACACTCCGATATGCACTTGTCGATGCCACGGTATGTGTATTTCGGGTTACGGATTCTGGCTAGAGGTTTGCTGCCAGGACTTCTCATGCCCGCTCAACATTCTCGGCTGCAGTTCTCGTCTTGATGTACCTGCTTTGAGAACTGCAAATGGTTCTGGTCCGGTGAAGGTGAATTGGTTTTTCACTTCTACGACAACTAGTCCACAGGAGAAATTTCAAATGGTAACTTCAGTAGCTGAATTATGCTACTGAATCAATAAACTAGACAATCATATTTAGTTTTTCTAACTCACTTATTGTTCTTATTTGCAGGTATTCAGCTGCAAAGTAGTTGAAATTGTAAGAAAATCAATGTCTCAAGTGCATTGAAATTTCAAAAATTTTGATTTTTAATGTCAATGATCTTCTTTTTAGTTGGTTAAGTCAACATATCAATTATAAAAGATTCAAAATTTATAACAGATAATACAAGTTTAAATCTTATGCCTAAAATAACATATAAAGTTGAGAAGAAACATACAAATTTAAACTAACCATACCTAATTGCACAAGTTTTCAATCCCTATTATATCTATACGTGTATTCTAGATTTGTTAAATTTAAGATTTCATGCTTTCATAAAATAAAATTAAGCACAAATATAATTTGCAGGTTATATGTGTTAGTATTAGATAAAATATTTATTTTAACAATTATAATATTAAAAAATACTATGCTAATATTTGATCATTTTTCTACTATCTACTAAAATTAGATTAAAAAATCCAAGAAGAGAAAGAAACGGAGGGAAGCCCGCTACCCTCTTTTGCCTGTATGAAGGAACCTTTTCGGCTCCGATGTTCTATGCAATCAGGCTTGATTAAAACTAAAATATTTGATTAGTTTGATTTAATCGATCTAAAATTTTATAAAATTTAATCAAAATATATTATGATTTAGTTAACATTTTAAGTGATTGGATCTATATATCATGATTATAAGTTGATACAGATAAAAAAAAATTAGGCTAGTTTAATTTTTTTAGACTGGAATGATCATAGGTAAAAGTGATTGGCTCTGATGCGTACCTGGATCCGACTTCGAACGGATTCGGATTTCTTCTGGATGGTTCGAACCGGCTCCGTTCATTGAGTACAAATCCTGCACACCACTAAACAAACGAGAGATCAGCGTTAACGGCGGGATATAATCCCGCCGATAACACTCCGACGCTCAAGTCAATCAATCAGCATTCTATAGAAGGAATTGTAAAGTAAGAGTAAGCTATGAAAGAGGAATGGAGTGTCTTGTTCCAGATGTCAGAAATGTGCAAGTCCTTTCTCGTATCTGGATGGTGGGAAGGCAGAGAACGTGTGTAAGGACCCGTTCGTTGCCTTGGAGTTGGAGTGTGTCCGAGAGTTTGGTTGCTGGGAACCAGAGCTTGTTTCTCAGAGCAATTAGGGTTTTCTGTCTCAGTCTCAGCCTGAAGAAAAGTCTCAGAGAGCGTGAGTCAGGGTATCAATGGAAGCGTCAATGTGAGCATTCAAGAGAGCGTCAATGTGAGCATTCAAGAGAGCGTCAATGTGAGCATTCAAGAGAGCGTCAATATGAGCATTCAAGAGAGCGTGCCCTGGATGCTGGATCCAGGGCCTCTTTGATGGCAAAGATGGTGATCTTCCTTCTTTAGAAGGAATCATCCCCATTGTGATCTGTGGCTGGCCTTCCTTCTCGGAGGCCGATGCCTCATTGCCGATTGTGGTGGATTGTTTCCTTCTGAGGCAGTCAACCACTTTCCAAATTAACTTCCTTCCTTACCGTTGAGGTTCCTTGGCTGGTAAGGAGTTGGAAGGATCTGGCGCCTTCGTTATTTGAAGGGCGCCAATCCTGCTGATATTCCCTTTGAGATCGTGGAATATCTTTGGAAGATCGTGGGCCGGGACCGATGGATGGGCTTAAAACGGGCACATTCTTGTTGAAAGCGTTTGGGGCCCGTTGTGTAAAGCGTGGGCCACGTCGGCGCTCGAGTTGGCCGTCTGCGTGTTTGTTGGCCGCCCTTATGAAAGGCGTCCGTCGGCCTCCATTTGGGCCATGGGCTCGAGTGAGTCGAGCCACTACGCAGTAGAAGGGTCTCGTTTGGGCCCGGCGTGGGGGAAGCGGACGGTGTGTCTGTGTTGGCCTGTCGACTTGTTGGCCGCCTTCGTGAAGAACGAAGAGAGCGGCGGGCGGCCAATGATGGGCGTCAGGCCGAATAGAATAGACCCATCATTATTGCAAAGCCTCTAGGGCCCAACAAACCTGGCCAATACCGGTTGACCGCTTGTGAGCAAATTAGCCGCTGGGACGGTCAACGCCAACGCCACCGCCGCCCTCTCGCCTCTCGATCTATCTATCTTCTGCTGGTCGTTAGAAAGCGTTGACTGATGCTTAATGGGCTCCGTTGACCTTTCTTTGGGCATTATTGAGTATCCATCAGGCTCGATCAGACTTGAATTATAAATTATTTTATAAATATATTTTTATTTTAAATAAATATTATATTCAAAAATATTATTCAGATTATATTTTTATATGATTAATTATCTTTTATATAAAAATTTTTCATATAAATATACATGTAAATAATATTTTATTCTAACTATTATAAATTTTAAATTATTTTATATTTTTAGATATTTTTTAGTAAATATAAATTTTAAATAAAAAAACTTAAAAGATAAAAAATATCAATAAAACTAGTCATATTTATATTATAAATGGGACCAATGTCTCTTATATACCCAATTTTATTTATATCTAAGCACAGTAAGAGGGAGAGGTTTCTCCCTCCTTTTAATATTTTGCACTCAAAATTAAGCAATAATTATTACTCTGAGAGAGCAATAATTTTTTTAAATATTTAAATTATCCAAATCAAGCTAATCCACCCCGTAAATCAACTTACATGCAGTTTGAATGTGAATTCACATTTTATTTAAATTATATTTTTTTATTAATTAAATTGATTCAAAATACATATATATAGTATAACATTTTATTATAATTAAATAAGTTTTTACTGTATATATTTTTATTATATTTGTTACATAATTTTTTATATGATGCTAGATTCTTAATCCCCTCTAATTTTAAATTTATTATCATCCTAAGTATTAAATATTGTATTTATTATCAAAATTAGTCACATTTTAAATAAATACACACATTGTTCGATATGATTTGGGCAATGTTGAAAAAACTGAAAAATTATATTTGTTGCGTCCGTGTATTCCAAAACGGGCAGAAACGAGCAACACAAAGTGAGTCGTGAATAAAGAGTGAAAAAGAAGGACGATGACACAAAGAATACACGTGATTTATGTGGAAAATTCCGTTATGCAAGAAGGGGTAAAAACCACGATAACGGACAAAAAGTCCCAGAGGTTCCACTATTACAGCGAAGGACTACAATAGGAGCCTGTGGAGTAATTTATCTCCACAGTGGATTGCAACGTGAGAAGTCTTACTTCTTTTTTTTTTTACTTTTTTCCTTTGCTCTTTCTCTTTTCTTTCGAGAGTTCTCCACAAAGTGTGCTCAAATAAAAGCTTCTGGAATCCCTTTTTTGTTGCCTGAAAGGGGGTATTTATATCGTTGGCAATGAGACACGTGGCACTAGGGTGTGTCGGGGCCCGCCACCGGCTTTCGGGGTGCGGAATAGGGATCACACAAGCGGTCTGCAAATACGGAGTGCAGAGGCGCCTGCTCTGCAGATACGACGTGTCAGAGATGTCAAGCTTGCTTATCCGGCGTGTCAAAAGTCGTTGGATCTTTCATGGCAGTGCGTGCTCCGCAAGTCATCTAAGCTGGCATTCTCGGTCATTTTGGTTCCTTGTCCTGAGGGCGCGGAAATGTTGATTCTGTCATCGTCCGTTGAAAGCCCCAAGCATCCTTTCCTTGTTCGCAGCGCTAGGTTCTCAAACGTTTCTTATGGTAAAGGTCCTCGTGATTTGGTTGATGATGTCACCCATGCGTGGCGTCCTCGTGCGCATTTGGGTTAAAAATGTCCTCTCGGACTGCCATCGCTATTCGGGGCTTCTTAGTCTAAATCCGCGGGCACGTGGGACCAACTTAGTTTTTTGGGCCAAGTTGGGCTCGTGGGCCTCTTGAGCCAGCTTATCTTTGTAATCCTCTGGGCCCGCAATCACGAATTTAGGCTTTGGGTTCCGGGACCCATCAATATTGATTAATTTTTAATTTTCAAAATATAATTTTTCTAATTAAAACTAATATTATGAACCAAATTTAAATTTGATTAGTAATTAAGTTTTTTTCATTTATTATGTTGTTGTTTATTTATTTATTATTAATTTTTACAAAATTATATGCTTGAGTTGTTGTTATTATTATTATTGTATTAATATTTTGCATATTACTTTGATTTATGTACAATACATAAACTTAAATAAATAAGTTTTAAATAAATACATTTAATACTATAAATTATAAAAATTATCCAAACTAACACGCATATTAAATAGTTTGGATAATTTATCTCACCCAACTATTTTATTCGTCTCAATAAAAATTCAAACTATAGTATAATTATAAATTATTTATTATTTCACACTAAATTGACCCTTATTTATTTTTATATCCCGACTTTGCCCTTATTCAATATGGGACCCGTTTTACACAATTCCAATTTAATTTTGAGGCCTGACTAATCCTTCATTAAGGATATCATTAAGGAGCTAATTAAAGTGCTTAATATATTTTTGTTGTGCTTTTAGTAACCATTAAAATTTTTATGAGAAATAACATTTGTAATAACAAAAGATATATATGATTTTATTTGACTAACAAAAATACTATTTAGCCGCAAATAAATTAAATAATTTTAATTCTTATTGAATTAATTATCTAAAATAATTAATTAATAGATTTTATATGTTATTAATGACACCTAGAAATATATTATGATCATTTAGATGAATTAAAGAAATTATTAGTCTTTTATGAAACATTTTCATAAAATTTAATGTATAAATTCAGTCCTTTTATTATCTTATATTTTGAATAAATTTAAAGGTGTGAAAAAATATCAACTGCTATTTGATTTATTAATCTTATATTAAAGATATTTAATAAATTATTCAACTAATATGATTAATTTTTTTTATTTATATTTTATATTGACTAATAATTTATAAATTATTAATTTGATAAATCATACATGGGATTTTCTCTTTTACTAGAAGTGATAAATTATTTATTAATCACTGTAGCTTATAATTATCTTAATATATCTATATATAAATATATATTAATAATATCAAAGTATAATTATATGTATATTAGATACTAAAATGTTTTGAGCCTAATAATTTTTGTAAAACTTTCATATAAATACTCTTAATTAACTTGTAGCAAAACATTTGTAAAAATTCTTAGTTTGATTAAATTTGATAAATTTATTTCTTTTAATGTGCACATGCATATAAATATAAATTATTGATGCGTCCCTAATGTTTGAGTTGTGATACAAATTAGAAAGTTACTCGATCTTTCACTGTGGATCGAATTAAAACAGGTTTGCTATCCGATTCTATTAATCTGAAACTTGCACATTATAAATTACAAATAATAGGTTAGTTAATTGGTAGGACTCACTTTTTGATTTATCATTCGATATTCAAGTCAGAAATCATTCTAAGAAAATAGAAAGATATAAGAAGAATGTAAATAAATATAGAGTTGCATGTATGTGAGGATGTGAGAGGAGGATTGAGCTCCTGTTCTACACCCGATGAGGGGCAACTAAGTGAGATAGAGGATCGGGCTCCGTTTGGTTACATGTGATCGGTAATTCACTAAAATTGTACTAAGTGAGTGGCTCATTAAGGGTGCACTTATAGAGTGACTTACTAAAAGTGTACTCTGAAGTGGCTCTCTAAGGATACATTTGGTAAGTGGCACATTAATGATACACTTTATATGTAGCTCACTAATGATGGAGATGGAGAGAGTTTGGCCTCCTTTTGCACTCCGAAAAGTCGGAGGTTTTTCTTATTCCAAAGAAGGTTTGGAGGCTCACGTAGTGTTCTCAGACAATATGCGAAAAGACCCCTCTCGCCTTAAGATGACGAGTAGTATTTGTAATATTTTGTAAAGAAGGATTTGGCGCCAATGTTAGTGACAGATGTCGCCTCCAAGTTTGCTTGCTGTTGGGGTGTTAACGGGAGTTATCATTGTTAGGCATCCCTTTGCTATAATGATGAGGCTATGAGCGGTCCCCCTGACCCAATCTCAGACGGCTTCAGGCGGCGGCTGCATGCGCTTGCCCTAATCATAGCAAGCGCATGCTTTGATTGCTTTATTAGTTGCCCGGTAGAGAGTCTTCTGGGATTAATCCGTCGATTTTGTTACCGGTTGAAACGCTAAAACTTGTTCCTCTAACCCATTATTCCCTAAGCCTCATCTTAATTGCTGTAGTGTTATTTGGGTTGGTTTGGATCGATTTCCTTCCTAAAGTTTCTTCTGCTGTCTACTAGACCCTTCGTCACATTGATGGTTGAGCCTAGGACTGAGTCAGCCCATAATATTACTAAACCCATCAATTAATATGTTATTTTATTTTCCCATTCTTATTCTTTTATCCCATTCTTACTCTTTTAACCAGTAAAAAAAACACAAATTAATCTCTATTTTTTCACTAAGTAATAGAGCTGAAATTTTCCCTTCTCATGGATTATTTCATTCATTAGGCAGGGATTTAGGGTGGATATATTTTTTTAGTGAGATACATTTAGTATATTTTTATATTATTTGTTAAATAAAAAAATCTAATGAATAAAATTTAAAATTGTAAAAAAATTATCTAAATAATTGTTTATTTTTACTATTAGATTTAATATTTAATTAATATTAATATTATAAAATTAAAATCTATAAATAATAGTATATATATATAATTTTTTATAATTAAATTTTTACTTAATAGTGAATATTTGAGACGTACCAACTATATTTTTTTCGAAAGATGTCTAATATCTAAATTATATTTGATGCGTTTTGAATCCAAGTTTTGAATGGATTCGGATCAAATTGTTCGTCTGAATCCGACTTCGTCCATGAAATTTGGATCCTGCATACCATAATTACAAACAAGAGGTCAAGTGACAGCGGAAAGTTATCCCACCGTAAATATTCTGACACGCAAGTTAGCAAATAACTTTCGAATTAAGAACATGAAAGTAAATAATGCAAAAAAATGTAGAGAGTTTTTGAGATGGGTAAGTGCTCTCGTAAAGAAAGGCTTTGCTGACTCATGAGGAGTGTAGACTCTAAACACTGTATTCACTGGGAACATAGTGGCAAAAAGAGAGAGATCGTTTGTAGTCTGAAAGCGTGTAAACTTTTCTGCAATGAACTTTTGTAGGCAAACCAGAGCTTGTGAACTTATTGTGGGCCAATGAGTGTGTGCTTTGAAGTGAGAACTCCATAGCCTTTTATAACCACTGCGCTACGATACATTCCTTGTGCAAAAAGGTATGATTCCTGTGCTTTATTGGACTTACTACCTTTTCTGGTGTAGAGCCTTTATGGCAGTAACAGGTGTGTGCCTTGATTGCTTTTCTTCTGCGTTCTGCAACCGTTAGGATTTACTGCAGATATGAGGAGGATTCTCGCGTTTTCTTTCAGGGATGCGCTTTGAATCTGTTGATTACTATTACAATTGAGATTGCCCTCTGTGGAGAGCGCAAAATCACGGGAGAGGATCGTTGCTGATCACGGACGATTGCGTGGGCCAAGCCAAACGGGTTTGGCCCACTTGAGGCCTGATCTTTAGACGGTTAGCTGGACCTGCTATTGGTTAATGAAAACATTGACCGTTTCGAGAGCACGTCGTTCATCCTGCTCTTGGGCATCTTTTAGCTCATTCAACCTTTCGTTCGGTCAACGGTGGGTGTTAACCATCTAGGCGCAAATGGGTCGTTGTGGATTTCAGTCGTTCTTCCTTCTTGGGCCAGCCTATTATCGGCATACTTATCACTAGCTCCTATGCTGGTGGTTTGAAATTCTAGCCTCCAATATGTTCAAGATGGGTTGAGGGTTGTTTGGTTACCCACCTGAGGTGGCCTGGCGAAGAATTTGGCGAAAACTCTTGGTCCGTTGATCATGAAATCTTGATTCGGAGGACTGGCTTAGAGGATCCTTGACCGAATTCATCGACCGTTTAGGCCAAAATTTGGAGAACTTGCGAAAGAGAGCGTTGACCGGATTTGTTGAACATCTAGGCCAAACCCGGAGAATTTGTTGAAGGAAGCATTGACCGGAATCGTTGACCGTCTTGACCAAAATTCAGATAATAGATAAAGTGTTGACCCAATTTGTTAATCGTCTAAGCCAAAATCCGGGAAACTTGTTGAATGAAGTATTGACTGGAGTCATTGACCGTCTTGACCAAAATCCGAAGAACAGATAAAGGAAGGATTGACCATATTTGTTGACCGTTTGTTCCAAAATTTGGGAAACTTCCAAGGATGTGGGAGTTGAAATGATGCGCCATCATGCCGCCGGCTTGTCACTCAAAAAGTTGGCCATGTATCTGTATGCAATGAATTTGTGATCCTGGTAATTAATGTGCAAGAGGATCTGATTCAACTACACCTCTTCAGGAAGCGACATGTGTCAGCAATGATGGGCGTATGTTTTTGAGACGGTTTACCTTCTCCGGTGTTCACACTCCCTTAAATGGTTCGTCCATCACTTTTCAAATTTCCCACACTTTCTTCACGAAAATTTTCTAAGTGTTCTACCATTTTCTTTCTTGATTCCATTCCCACGGCTCCTTCTGTAAGTCAAATTGCTTTAATCATCAAGGCCAATGAGACGAGGGAGTTGTACATTGAGTACAACATCCCTAAGTCGATAGTCTTTAGGATGCTCAGTGAGGAAGACAGGGCGTGCTCCCCCCTAAGGGCTGCGTCACCATATATGAGGTCCACTTGAAGAGTGAGCTCCGTCTCTCAGTCCCTCAGGAGCTACTCGGCATCCTTACTTCTCTCTAGGTACCTATCGCACAACTTCATGTTAATGTCGTGCGATATCTTTGTTAGCTATGCATCTTCGTGCGTCATCACTCTCAAATGATGACGATCGACACTATCAGGGTGACGTTCCATTTTACACAGAGTGAAGACTGGATTTTCCTGTCTCTAAGAGACCTTCCAGTCAACGAGGCCATCTATGACTTATTGAAAAATTGGAATGATCGCTTTTTTTTGTATGCGTTGCTAAGATGTGGCCCCTGTTGCGAGATTGGGGCAATGTCATGAAAGCTTTCATCGGGACGCCCAAGAAGGCCAAGATTGCTGTTGTGGCTAAGTTGTTGGGATTGGTGAGGGGGAATACTTCCGAATTTAGGACAGACCATTTGGTTTCTCGAGAGGAAGCCAAGAGAGATCGTTAGGGACTTCCTTCTCCAATCCAGAAGTTCAAGACACCATCGTTGGTGCCCTCGCAAAGGAAGAGGAAAGCCATTGTTATGATTGGTGGTGATACCGGCGCTCCCTCCACTGATGCTGCTCCTACCAGTCCAAAACAGAAGAAGGCCGCAACGGTGGAACCTTCCTCCTCATCCTCAGGACCAGACTACGTGGCCACCGAATGTCTTGGGGGAGTGGGCAACCGCTTAGGAATCGAAGTGGAGCTGGCTCTCGAAAAATATGACGCCATCATTGTTGTGGAGCAACCTATGTTGGCGGAGTGGGAACCGGAAGCCATCAGGGTGGAGCTTTCAAGTGAGCCGCAAACTGAGTCGTCGGAGCCATTAGCAGTGCCGCGAACTGAGCTGCGAGAGCCAATTTTTGTGCCATGAGATGAGCTGTCGGAGCCAGCTTCTGAGCTGCGGGAGCTAGCTTCAGAGCTACGAGAGCTAGCTTCAGAGCTACTGACTGTGCCAGAAGAGCATGTTGAAGCGGTTGGACCTTCTGTAGAGTTGCCGGCGAAGTCTGCCGTCAGAGAGCCTGTTGAGGCGGTGGATCTCATGGTGGAGTTGTCGGAGGAATATGCGACGGAGGCCACTGCTGGGCCTGTTCTGGAGATTTCTGTCTCTATCCTTCCGCTGCCTAACTCAAGGTCACGTAGTAGGCCACCGAGGTCGATGAGCAAAGTCTAGCAGGAAAACCTTAGCAGCTTTCCTTCTCCTTTTTCTCTCCGTTGCTAATACTAAACGTTTTTGCAGGGGAGAAAATTGTAAGCACAATTACCAAGGGGTTAGACCAGTGGGAACTTCTCCACCATCAAATTTGTGGGGATGGCGTCACCTTTCTTTTAGAGTTGAGGTAGGTTTTCAACTCCGTCCTTTCTCTGACGGGGCAAGTAGTCAGCCAGCTACTTCCACCAGCGGATCTAATGATTCTAGAGGCTCCCTCCTGAGCCTGACAGGAGGCGTCTGTCCGAAAATATCAGGAATTCCTTTGTTTTGAACTCTTTTTCGAAGTCCTGCTGTCTAAACGTTCTTCGTGCCTTGAACGGTTCTAGGTGTGTGAAGCCTCTAGAGTCTGAGTGTTGCCTGGCCACTTGGCCTTCTTGGAGGATTTTTTTTCTTCTGGCCTCCCCTCCAGAAGGTCGGTGTAGGGACTATTGTGGGCGGAGCCTTTTGCTGTGCATTTTTCTGGCAGGCATAGAATATTTTGTTCATACTACTCATGTGCTTCATCAGATTCTGAAAAAAGGGTTTTAGCACACCATTAACCACCCCGCTGACCTGGTTACCAATAGAGTGATCTTGGTCAGATGTTGTCGTATCTCTAGTAGAACCGCTAGCTTGTACTCTTGTGTTCACCATTCTGATTGATGACTCTAAGCTGGAGAGTGAAACTGAGAGAAGTAACAGAGAAAAGTGATCGGCTTTTTGCAAGCTTCCCACAGACGGTGTCAATGATGCGTCATGAATCAAGTTTCAAATAAATTTGGGTCAAATTATTTGTTTGAATCTGACTCCGTCCACTGAGTCTGGATCCTGCACACCATAACTACAAACAAGAGGTCAGATGATAGTGAAATGTTGTCCCATCGTAAACACTCTGACGCTCAAGTTAGCAAACAACCTTCGAATTAATAAGGTGAAAGTAAAGAATGCAAGGAAATATAGAGAGTATTTGAGATGGGTGAGTACTCTCGTTGAGAGAGACTTTGTTGGCTCGTGAGGAGCGTGGACTCTAAGCATTGTATTCATTGGGATCGTAGTGGTAAAGAGAAAAAGAGCGTTTGTAGTCTAAAAACATATGAGCTTTTCTGCAGAGAACTTTTGTGGGCAAACGAGAGCTTATGAGCTTATTGTGGGCCAATGAATACGTGCCTTGGAGTGAGAACTCCATGGCCTTTTATAACCACTATGCTGCGATACCTTCCTTGTGCAGAAAGACTTGATTCCCATGCTTTATTGGGCTCGCAGCCTTTTCTGGTGTGAAGCCTTTATGGCAGTAATGGGTGTTGCCTTGATTGCTTTCCTTTTACGTTCTGCAACTGTTAGGGTTTATTGCAGATGGGAGGAGGATTTTGGCACAATCCTTCAGGGGTGCGCATTGAATCTGTTGATGACCATTGCAATTGAGATTGCCATCTATAGAGAGCGCAAAATCAATGGAGAGGACCATTGCTACTCGTGGACGGTTGCGTGGGTCAAATTGGGCTTGACCCATTTGAGGCTTAGTTTTCAGACGGTCAATTGGACTGTCACTGATCAATAACAACGTTGACCGTCTCGAGAGCAAGTCTTTCATCTTACTCTTGGGTTTCTTCTGACTCACTTAGTCTTTCGTCCAATTAATGGTGGGCGTTAACCATTCAGGCATAAATTGATCAATGTAGATTTGAATCGTTCCTCTTTCTTGGGCCAACCTATTACTAGTTGTACCTATCAGGGCTTAAATTGACTTTAGTATCTTCTAATTTTTTTCATTCTTTGCCTTTGTATAAAAGAAAGTTTTATATAAATAAATAAGTAAAATTATTAATATTTCTAATTGTACACTTAATTATATTAAATTTATTATTATTTTTGGTGCGAAAAGAAAAAATAATTAGATTAAAAATTTAAAAAAAATAAAATATACATTTATTTTTAATAATTTTATATAATTAAATATATAAATAATATTTTTATTGAAATCGATTTAAAGCATTATAAACCAAACAAATAAAAAATGAATTTAACACCACGGGCGCATTTCGAATTCTCGCCAAAGCAATTTTCTCCCAAAACGACGAGTAGGAGGAGAGAGAGGTGGGATGACGTTCTTCAACCCCACCTTCTGGCGTCAATAAATTCCACTGTCTTCTCGTCATATTTTTCTAATTTTATTCGAGTAAAGATTGTACCCTCTCTTTCCTTCTTGTGGCTGTGTACATCTGGAGAGAGTAAAGAGAGCGTTTCCGCAATAGGGAAGGGAAAAGGACTGAGAGGGAGTGCACAGTGTAAGCAGAGTGGAGAGTTTGAGTGATGGTGGTTCTGTGTTTGTTGTTTTGGTGGGGACTTACTGAGCTTTAAGAGCAAATCCAGGCTACTCGTTGGTTGGATTTATGTGGTTTTCGTGGGTCTGCAATGACATCGCAATTTAGAGGAGATTTAATGAGAAGGGCAGCATTCGGTGTGCTTTTCTTCTCGTGGGTTTCGGTTTCGCTAACATGCGCCGCTGGGTTGCCGGCAGCGTCTCGCCAGAAACTCGATGTCGCCAAGCACTTGAAGCGTTTGAACAAACCCCCTTTTCATACCATTCAGGTTCCAACCTCCCACTTACCACTCTTCTCTTTATTTTTCCCCTTAAATTTCCATCTTTTTTTTTTTTTGGGGGGGGGGTAGAGTCTAAGTACATCTATTGCTAGTCCTTTTGATTTGATTAAATGCTAATGGATTTCACTCAGTCATAAATGGATAAAAACTGCAAATGGGTTTATTCCCTCTCAAATGCCCATCTAATTTTCTTGGATCCGTTTGCTTCTATTTTGTTGTTGAACCGAGTAGTCGAAAAGGGAAAAAAAGAGCAGCATTCTATTTTACTGACTTCTTTTGAGGACAGTAAAGAGCATGCCTTTTTCCCCTCTTGTGTCTTTCCTCTTTTCGTTTTTTTCTCTCTCTCATTTGCGCTAATGGGTTCTGGTGTTGGGGGATTTATCTTTTTTTTTTTTAATCAGTGAATGTTTGGGAGATTTATCTCTGTATCATTGACTGGTTTTTATCTAATTTCGCCATGTAGAGTCTACTTATCTTTTTCTCCATTTGAGTTACTAGAGAGATTGGTGGGTAATTAGTTGCTTTCCCCTTTCCATCTTCCTCCCCATCGCAAAATTATTTCTAGCATTCTGGTATTCTGGGTATTTTTATTTCTTGTCAAGGGACTTGTACTTATGGTCTATATTGTCATATTTTAAGATTTTTTTTTCTTGCGGGATATTCTACATGGCATTCGAAATCACAACGTAATCTTGTGTTTTTTGGAGGCTTGGACAGAGCCCAGATGGCGATATTATAGATTGTGTTCACATCTCTCGTCAACCAGCTTTTGATCATCCTTTCCTCAAGAACCATACAATTCAGGTCCACTATTCTGCTCTCCTTTTTGTTTTCTTATTTTTTGCATCTTTCCTGTTATAATCTAGGCTGAAATCTTGCTGCCGAGTGCTCACATCTTTATGAAATATTTTTGGGATATTAGATAAGGCCTAGTTACCATCCCGAGGGCCTATTTGATGAGAACAAGATTGCGACAGAACAAAAGGAGAGAACCAATCCAATTACTCAACTGTGGCATTTGAATGGTAAGTGTCCTGAAGGAACTATACCTATTAGAAGGACCAAAAAGAATGATATCTTGAGAGCAAGTTCTGTGAAAAGATATGGGAGAAAGAAGCACAGAAGCGTCCCTCAGCCAAAGTCTGCAGATCCTGATATTGTCAATGAAAGTGGGCATCAGGTCAGTTAAAATCTTCATCTTAATCTTTTGCTCCTTTACAAAAGACACGTTTTAAGAAAAAAAGTTAAAGAAAGGAAGGCTCTTTATCTTTTAATCTTCTTTTGTTTGCTCCCTATTAACCCTTTACCCACCTTTGATTGACAAATTCTTTCTTTCTGAAATGAAATACGACTTCCTGCATGCAAGTCTTATAATTTTCCTGTTTCCTAAATTTCTCTGGTGGTTAGCATGCTATTGCTTATGTTGAAGGAGACAAGTACTATGGAGCAAAAGCTACTATAAATGTTTGGGAACCTCAGATTCAGCAACCCAATGAGTTCAGTTTGTCACAAATCTGGGTTTTGGGAGGTTCCTTTGGTGAGGACCTTAACAGCATTGAAGCTGGGTGGCAGGTACTTAATATTACTATGTAACTAAATCAGAAGTGGGAAACTAAACCATAGATAATGGCACTGAAGCTCCATTAGTTGTATTTGCATCACATAATTCCTTGCAGGTTTTTTTTTTTTTTCCCTCCTCCCCTCTTCTCTTCCAGTGTGCAGAATCGATCTTTATGGGCCTTATTTTCTGAATTTTTTGTGAATTATTGTAACAGGTTAGCCCAGATCTGTATGGTGATAACAACACACGACTTTTCACATATTGGACTGTGAGCTTTCCATTTTCCCCGCAATCTCCTTTTTTCTTCCAATAGTTTCATGTTATGCAAGTTTAACCTGTTTGCATCTTTGTTATCTTGTGAAATGATAATGAATCACAGAGTGATGCTTATCACGCCACTGGTTGCTACAATCTCCTATGCTCAGGATTCATACAAATCAACAATGAAATAGCAATGGGAGCAAGCATCTCTCCTGTTTCTGCTTATCGAAACTCCCAGTATGATATCAGCATACTTGTCTGGAAGGTAAATGCCAAACTTTCCCTTCTTCCTTGTTGACACTCATGATTCTTGAAATCGTCTATAACTAATTTCACTGCACTTTTCCCCCCCTAAAGAATGAATAAAAAATTGAAGGCAGATGAGTAGCACCCCACCCTACCCTGTGAAAAAAAATATCCTTTTCAAAACTAGAAAAGAAGTTTCCCTCTTTATGCCTTTAAAAAAAGATGCATCTTTGGAATATCAGAATTCTTTTTTTTATTATATGAGTGTAAATTTAAGGGGATGGAGAAGACATGGCTGTGCATTAGATGCTAATAATCTTTGACAAGTGGTTTACTCTGATAATCTTTAGAATTATCATTTTATTTTATAATTTTTATAATATAAAATTAAATGTTATAACATTATTAAATCCACGGTTAAAGTTCTTTTCTTGAAGTACTTGGAATCGATTATTTATCTCTTTTGTTTCTCTGGATGAGAATCCCATAATCACAAATCAGAAAAATTATTAAAAGAAAACTTTCTCTTTTAAATACAATAATAATCACCTTTATACTTATCTATAAACAACCCTTATCCACTAGACCTAATTTAAATCGGGTCACCTGACTAGCTTAGTCGGAACAATTTAAAATTTTATGGGTTTAGGTCAAAATATAAAAGTTTTGTGGACGAATATGATTACAAAAGTAGGCCCGATTAATTTTTAGATTTGGCACGGTCACATGTCAAAGTATTTAGTTTGGCTCGGCCCAGATTATATTTTTTTTTATAAATATATATTTTTTATTTTAAATAAATATTAAGTTTAAAAAATCATTTCAATAGATTATATTTATGTAATTAATAATTTTTTATGTGAAATTTTTTATTAAAATACACAATTATATAATATTTTATCCTAAATATTATAATTTTTAAAATATTATATATTTTTATGTTTTTTATGCAAATATAAATTTTTAAATAAACATAAAAAAAAAAGTTCATTGACCAGCCCAAATCGATCTAGTTCAGTTCATGGATGGCCACGGTTCAGGCTTTTGGCCCGAGTAATTAGGTTTTGTTTGGGTTGACCTGATGTACTAGTCATAAATTTTTATCTAAACTCTCCCTGAACCTGGTTTTGTTTAAGTCTATTATCCACATATATAATAAGTAATTCTATTATTTATAAAGTAAGAAAAGGACTGATTATAAAAATATAAAAATGTCATCCTTTTTATTGAATATTTTAGGCTAATTAAATAAAATAATATAATATGAGATTATAACTTTTAATTATTTTAATAAATCATCAAGTATCTGATGAGTATCCATGTGACCCAACAAGTGAACCTGATTTAGAAATACTAAATTAATCATCAAGCATAGCATGTGTGTGAAGAGTTGGGAGGAAAAAAAAAATCCGAACTGATCTGATTAGAACACAAAATTGAGATGACATTTAATACCCAACTGGCTATTTCTTGCTAGCTTACGAATTAGATTAAGAGTTAGTTCAGTTATGCTATATTTATAATTGATGGGAGGTCTGTTTATGGTTTACGGCTGTTTTGATTGTAGGATCCGAATGAAGGGAATTGGTGGATGCAGTTTGGGAAGGACTACATCTTGGGCTACTGGCCGTCCCTGTTGTTCTCGTACTTGGCAGATGGCGCGTCAATGATTGAGTGGGGAGGGGAGGTGGTGAACTCTGAGCCAGGTGGGGATCATACCTCAACTCAGATGGGGAGCGGCCACTTCCCTGAAGAAGGGTTTGGAAGGGCTAGTTATTTCAGGAATATTCAGGTGGTTGATGGCTCAAACATTCTCAAGGCCCCTAAAGATGTGGGCACCTTTACCGAGCAGTCCAATTGCTATGCTGTACAGACAGGCAACAATGGCGACTGGGGTTTTCACTTTTACTATGGAGGCCCCGGCCGGAATCCTAACTGCCCTTGAAACCCGCCCACCCACCCACCCACCCGTTTCCTTTATTATTCAAACCAGAATGTGATCGTCCTCTTCATCCCCTGTTTCAGCTGTCTCTATCCCCTTCCCTTCACTCTTTTATGCCCTCTTACTTCTATGCAGGCTGATGCGAACAGAAAGGGGGGGTCTTTTTTTTTTTTTGGTAATTGAGCTTTAATTTTCTTTATGGTTTGAAATGACCCCTCCATATTGCAAGTGAATGGGAGGGAACTGCGTTTCCCCATTTTCTTGGTTTGTATTCCGTGTAACTATGAATAGTAGTCTACTCCGCCATGCTGGACTCGTGCTTTTTTGTTAAATGGATGACATGAATTACGAGTAAAATGCCATTGATTTGGCGAAGTTTCAGAATAAAAGCATACCCGCTGGCAAATTTGAAAGGATGCATCATCGAAATCATTGGTGCAGTTGATGGGATGGTAAACATCATCATTGGTTTGTTCTCGTTTGACTGTTTTTGTTGTCTTATTTTGTAAATAAAATGACAGAGCATAGTCAAAGGAGGCAGAAACTAAACTAACACTTACTCCATAATCGAAGGAAATAAGATAGGAATAAAATTTTTATTTTTTGAGAATAAAATTTTTTTATTTGATTATAAATTTAATTAAAAATAAATATTTTTTAAAAATTATTATTTTTATGAATGTGGGAATAATAATTTTATTATTTATATAATAATTTTTATTTCATTTATATAAAAATAATTATTTTCATAAATTATTAATAATAATTTTCATAAATTATTATTATTTTATTATTATTATTATTATTATTAGATATTATTATTTTATTTTATTTTTATTATTTTATTATTATTTTTATTATTACTATTTTTATTTTATTTCTCATATTATTAAACAAATCAAACAATAAAATGTTAATTTTCACCTTATTCTATTCCAACAATCAAATATGAGAATAACAATTTTAACTTTATTCCCATTCTATTCTATTACCTGAAATAATTATTGTATTTTCACTTTATTCCATTCTATTAACCAAACGTACTGTTAGAGAGCATTTGTAAATTGTCCTTTGTTTTGTTTTGTTATGGGTCTTTGGGAGAGTTACATGTAGAGATTAGAACAACCAATTAATATATTTTTCATTGATGATGTTGGGTGAATGTGATGTTTGATCTATTAATTTTTTGTGCTCCATTTATTGCCGATCTAATAGAACAGTAAACTTGTAAATGAATATTTTTGTGTTCAAACAGATGATTTATTGAGTAATCTACTTTTGGTTGGCTTAGGAAGGAATTTCTTTTTCTTTTTCCCTGCCCTGGTACAAGTACTGCAGTTAAATCTGTCATCATCCATCTGAAATAAACAAGCTCAATCTTCAGATAAATGTGAACTTAGCTCATTGAGTTATGATCTCTTTTACAAATCTTGATTGAAACTTGTCTAATGATCATTAAGAACTGATCCTTACAATAGGACCAATTTGACGTTTTTGAAGCTTAAGACTTCCTTGCTTCTACTTAGAGAGTGGACGTTATATATTTGCGCTGTAGCATCCCTAAAGATTCCCAAAGATTTGATGTTTGACAGTGGCATTCTATTAAGAATTGGCTGGTCAGATTAATTGTTTATTCTTATATCTTAAGTGTGTTGTAAATTATTCAGTTAAGCCTAATTGTTTCAACTTTGTAATTGAAGACGAGCATTGTGTGCTGAATTGATAGTTATTTTTGAGGCCTGGCCAAAATATTAAATAGAAGTGAATTGGGAATTTGGTATAGACATGAATCCACAAAATTGGCAGCTTGTTCTCAACTTACTGTTTGAAAATGGAGATTCTAAAGATGAAGCTGTTTCTAGCCATTGCGGTGGTGGCTGTGGTGGTGGTGATGGGTGGCATTCTCTGCCCTCCAATACGCCAGCCACGGCTGCTGAGGTTCTGGCACCGATAACCACCCTCCCTATGCATGTAAAACAAGTTGGTTGTAGAAGATAAGTTCATCTTGCATCTCTCCTTGATCAATGAACCTTTGGGTAATGTAGGAGTATTTATTTGAACCGGAAACTATTTGTTTTGATCCGAACCAATCAAACTAGTTCAAAAAAGTTGAAGCTCCAAAACCTAGAGTAGGCCTCTTAACCAATCAAATACTTCATCGGTTAATTAGTTTCTAGCATAACGTTTCTAATAATATTATAAAAATGTAACATATAAAATCTATATCTTGAAACACATAATATAATAATGTTTAGATTATAACTTAAAATATAATTTAACAACCAATTGCCAATAACATAATTATCAATAAATTATATTTATTTGTCAAAGAAAATATTTCTTCAATTAACAAAATAAAATTTATATTAAATTAAAAACTTCCGCCATTTTCACTTTTGAATATATATATATATATATATATATATATATATATATATATGATCCGTTTCGATAATTGATTTGAAAGCTAATAACCCAAATTTGAAGCAAAACCCGAAAAAATTTCTTTCCAACACCAAACCAAACGGTTCAATTATCCTAATTTTCAATTCAATTTTAACAGCTACGACTCCAATTATAAGATTGATGATTTATTTAACACCTAGGGTTATGTGGACACGAAAAAAAATAATTTCTTTCTTTTTTTTGGGGGGGGGGGAATTTATTCAATGTTACTGTCACACAATTTGGGTGCTCTTTATTGTGAATTTACCTCCTCACCTTGGGATGAGCGACTAAAGCGGCCATCCTCAAAACAGTGATCGATGGGCAACAGTTAATGTCAATCCTCACTATCATATGGGGCAACTGGCGTAATGGTAAATACTGAAACTGCTGCTGAAGATCAACGGTGCACATACGGCACGATCAAAGCAACATCATCGGCTCATTCTTTTGAGGCAGCCAATGAAGCCTAGCAACCATGACGGATGGTCTCACGTTTCAGCTACCTCAAACAATAACAATGGCAGCTGCAGACAAATTCGCTGTCAATTCGGGACATAACAGAGAAAACTGAGGCTAAAGAAAGAGATGTGTGGCTGAACTTGGGGCAGTATCGGTCTAAATAATGATAATGCTTATCTATTGAGCAGCTACTGCTGATGGAACGCTGAATCAGAGTTATAAACAATTATCATCGGCTTCACCTAACATGGATTTATCAAAGCCATATTGCTCAACGGAATTATAACATTTTGCTATTATTGAACAGACCAAGGCATCACACACTCATAAATCTCTAACCAACTCCAAACAACCCCCAAAAAAAAAAGAAAAAAACAAGGAAAAAAGGAAAAATAGTGAAGAAGAAAGAAAATTAGTGTGGGCAATGATGTTAATTTAATTGCATAATTATACCTGTCAATGTGAAACATATCCGGAACCGATCAACTCCCTGGTCTTGCTACTTCTGTCGAATATACATCTTCTACAAGGATATTTTGTTCTCTCTGGATATTTCCTCATAGACCATCCAGGCTAATTGGAGAATTCCTGATGGCAATTAGTAGACGTATTATACATATAGGCCTTACATGATAGAGATTGTACAGAAGCGGACTTTTGCACGAGGGAAATTGGCATTTTCGTACAACTTCAGCAAACCAAGATCCTTAGAACATTTCAGGCTAACAAGATAGCTCCTTCTCAGCAAAATGAAGCAGCCTTCTCAGCCTCAAAACCATGTCACAGTGAAATGGCAGCGCAGTTCGCCTCTCCAGATATGCCGGGCTCACTGTCATCCATGACAAAGCATGGAGTTCTGCTGCAACGGACTCAAGGATTGAATGGGACTCAATTTCGTAATCTCTAGCTTCCGGCACTGAGCCCCTTCCTCCCTGCTTTGGAGCCCCTTTGGAGAGTTTCTCATGGGAGACGTTATAAGCGCCACAATAATCTATCAGACTCACTGAAAGAACCGAAGGCCATTCTTCCTTCGCATTCTGGCTAGCATCATTCTTAAGGGACGGCACAGCCTTTGAAACCACAAATCCGGTTGAAAGCGGAATGGCAGATCCCCTACTGTGGAGGAGGTGAGCCAAAGGGGGGGATTCAGCGGTCAAGCATGTTGGAAGCTGAAGCGGTGCAGGTGAGAGGAAACGCATACTGGGTGATGGAATCAAAAAGTAAGATGCCGACGCAGAACCAAGAGATCTAACAGGAGTATACCCTTCCAAATAGCTCAATGTACCCATAATTCCACCACCCTGACTACTCCCTGGAAAAAAAATACTAGGATTTGCATCAGTATACACCAGCAGACTATGAATGGTTAGATATGTACAACAAAACAACTTCTCATATTTGTTTGTAAAACAAGTGCTATACCCCAAGAAAATGTAAAAATTCTAGTGACAGTGCACACAGATTCAAGAAATAAAATAAGGAACAAAGAATTCCTAGACATGGTATATTCAACCATAAAGATAACGTAAATGATTCAACAAAAGATTATCTTGGTTGGAAATTTCACATACATTCTTTTTTTCTGGACGATGCCTATTTTTTTTGAACCATAACCAGATGAACAAGAGGTGGACCGCAAGCCCGACCAAAGAAAGCGAAGTCAAAGTCAATATCCAAATAATAAAGGGTGATAAGTCTCCTGAAAGTAATTCGGATTCAAAAAAGGTTTATTGAGGACATAAAAATTTCCGGATTCGATTTGGTAGACCATTCAATTAGAGGTGCCAACCCACTCATATGACATGGCTTAAGAATAAGAGAATGGAGACAGTGAGTAAGCAATATTAAGCTTATGTGCCCATATCTGATGCATCTGCATAAAATACAGGACGCCACCTTGTAGCCACAATATATAATTATTCCAAAGCATGGATTTGTTCTCTGGAGAGCAGTGAAAGTAAAGTGTACAACAAAGACACCATTGTAGGATAGGGGAAGACAGGTGATCCTAAATGTGAGCTTTGCAATTAAGCAAACAAATTTATGCATCATCTTTTTAGGTCTGGTCCCACTCAAAGGAGGTCTATGCTTCTTTCTATGAATGTTGTTAGTGAATATCATTGTTATAGGACTTGGGAAGATGTAAGTCATCTGCTCCTTAAGCAGACTAGGATAAAAAAGGATGATATTAATTGGCCGCTATTTGCATTGACAATCTATAATATTTGGTAGAAATGAATGCTAGCAAGTTTTAGGAACAAATGCTTGATGGTTGCTCAACTGGTCCACGTAAGCCAAATGGAGGCCTTAAGTGACATCTGTTGTTCAGGATTTACTCTGATAACATCCAACTCCTATTGGAAAATTTTTTCCTCATTTGAAAAGTAATATAAATCTTTCGCTTACTGCCCTGCCCCCTTCAAGGTCTTCAAAGTTAGAGTCATTTTTTAGGATATGTTAAGTTTTGTACTTACGTACACTCTGCTTAAATGTGCATCCTATGAAAAGTAGCAGCAGACAAGGCAATATGGACTCATGCTGCAAGTTAATTTCATCCAAGGAACTTTGGGGCTTTTGGATCGAAGTATGTCATATATCCCATATGTCATTCTGATGGAAGAGTCCTATTTGATGAGCCATTGTCTTACACTCCTTCCCAATACTCATAACTCTTAGTGAGATGACAGAAAAGTGGTCCTTGTAAAACAACTGGAGATCTTGCTTAAAACCTTAATTCCAAAACAAGCATAACTTTTTTTTGAATTTTGATTTGCAGAGCAAATACCACGCTTCTGCAGTGAAGTTGCTTCAGTCTCTTACTACTGCTAAGGATAAGGTACTCTTATCTTTTGAAGCATCCACCAGGAGTTCAGTGAAAGCTATCCTTCTAGGGACCTCTCTTATCTACCAATTTATGACAACTTCCGTGAAGGTAGGGTGAGTAGCCCATACCTTGTTAAATCAGAATGTTATAGTGACTGGTGAGTGATCAGATACCCTGGGAGCTATATAGTATACTTCCACATCTTCAAATTGAAGAAACACTTCAGGGTTGCTCATAGCTTTATTGAGCTTCCGTTGTTCCCTTTGACTCACATCTTGCTTGTTACTCCATGTGAAGAAAAGCCCTTTACCTTATAATCTACCAGTTCTGCAATCTAAACACAGTCCACAAAATCTAACAAAAAGGTTTCATCACTTCACTATGTGAAGCTCTTTCCTCAATATTAAATGTAGCATTAATTCCAGTGAAAGGCCCAAACTTTGAGACAATTGAGCCCTCTCTATTAGGAAATTCCAAAGTTCCATCCAGCCAATATCTTGGTTGAGCAAATAAACAAACGATAAGCGAATGGATCTTAATGCAATTGTAAGGTTACTCAATCGTAATTTAAGGTCATTTACACCACAAAAAATAACTTTTCTACAATGTAAAGATAAAACTGCATATATTAAACCCTCCCTAGAACAAAAAATGTGTGAAACCTCATGTGTTAGGCGCTCTGGACCACATAAACAAATGAAACACAAAATCGACAGTACTGTTATTACCCTGCACTCACAATGGATGAATTAACTAGTGCTAGGTAAGTGCTTCAAAGTGAAGCTAGTTCAATCCTATTACACCCTAATCAGCCTTTATAGCATGGTAGAAGTAATTCTGTATTTCCACCCACAGCAATTTTATTTAACACTTCGATTTCTTGGTTTAATTTTTTTTTTTTTTTCCATTAAGCAAAACAAGCTTAGCTTGAGCTTTCTGAGGAAAGATTTTATTTCAGTTGTTTTATGGACATAGTTCAAGGACCCCGGCATTCAAAAATGCCTAGCTCGTTTCCCTTATGGCTACTGTATAAATTTTATTCATCAACCTCTCATATTCTCAAGCTCGAGCACACAAAACTTGTCTGATTAGTCAGTGCTGCTGCTACAGTGCCTTTATCTGTTCTCTTTGCACTCTTCCGTTCCTCAGTTTGAACCATCTGGTTAATATATAGCTGGCCGCATTTGAGCCGCTTCATTGCCCTCAGCTGATTACAACTGCTGAGTTTTATTTATGTTCTGCCAGACCGCCTTTTGTTTCCAAACTAGTTGTATTTTGGTATTCTGCAAACCTCACTAGCATGGCCCCATTTCTCGCAGGTTTGCATTTCTTTGGCTTCCACCTATATGGAACAGGCTGAGTGATGATTTAATCGTTCGTTCAATCAACTTGATCTCTTCCCCATTTAAGCCTCAATAACAACTTCTATTAACGGTCTAACATGGGGAACTAATTAGAGCTGTTAGAACAATGATATGAAATGGAGTGGTTTTTCCACCAGGAGATCCAGCGGATGCACATTCAGGATCCCTGACTTGTTCAACTAGGATCACGGAGTCACTGAATCCATTGCTCAAGCATGTGGCAGCTTCTTGAAGACTAGAGTCAGGTCCGTCCACACTCTTCCTAATTAAGTTGTCTTTTACCATTCAATATAATCATATGCAACAGAAGCACGTGTACTTGCCAAGAGCCACAATATAAATCATAACAAAAATTCTAGCAATGGAAAATGGAAGGTGAATCTGCAAGTTACCTGGAGATGTTTCTGCTTGGAAAACCAGTTGCAAGGAGTGATCAACTGAGATTGTAACAAAGCTAATGCTCTGAACCCACTGGAGCAACCCCCTTGAGCTGTCAGCAACAGCAGATCCACCAATAAGCTGCTTTCTACTGGATTGCCCCAAACCACCTTTGATAAATCCAGAAGATTTTGTGTGAGGACTGTACAAAGGGCTAGGAGAGGAAGGCAAGCTTCTATCTATTTCCTGCTGCTGCAACGAACCACCATTGTTGCTTGTGGGCATCCCATCAGGCATTGCCCGCTGAAGCTGCATGGGCCATTTCTTCACTTCCGAACCCCCAATTGAATACAATGCCTTTTGCCATTCTGTCATAATAAACACATAAATCAAGAGGATGCCAGACCAACGAACAGAAGCACTAATACTTACACATTGCTGCTCATAGGTTAAAAAAGGAAATTTTCAAGAAAACATTCAAACTGCTCAGGGAACATGCAAACCATAAAAATGACAGGAAAAAAAAAATAGAACAGTCAGCTGCCTTAGTATTGGTGAATTAAACTGATGCAAGTACATCAAACAAGAAAAATGGAGAATGGACAGTGGGAACATTTTCCTAGCAGTGCCCAAGGCACTGACCGCCTATGGTTTTGGAATCCAAATATATCTTTCATCTAGTAAAATGGGAGTTAAAACATGCCTAGAGCACAAACTGCAAAGATGTGGAGCTAGGCAGTGGATGGAGGTCAGTTTAAGGGTTTGAGGAGTGGCCAATCAGTCTGCCACCCACATGACCCATCAATTTCTGTGGGCTAGACTTCAATGAACTAACTTGAGACACATTTAATTGCGGTTTCAGGCAGTGGCTGGTAGATAATGTAGTTAGGAAAGATGACTTTGATTCTAGTGAGTGCAAGAAGCTAATTTAGAGGAGTTAACTTCTTTCTGTGGATGCAAAATGGCAGAGCTACCTGTGGAAGCAAGTTCTAGCACACAGTCTCGCATATCTTGTAGAAAGGTGTGGAAAGATATTAGTGGGATGAGAGACTGACACCTTCCTAGATGAGGGAAACACATTCTAATTAGCAGCACCCTGTCTAGCCAAGGAATCTATCTCATGTCCTTGTCCCCAATCTTAGTCAGAATTGACAAACAGGATTCCATTAGGTTTACAAGGATGCCATTGCAAAATCCAAGGAGAAGGAAGGGGTTTGTATCCAGCCTTTAGAGTTAAGGAATAACATATCTCTACAAGCTAAATAGCAGAGATTTGGAAAAGTTCATGGGACATAAAAAAATGTTGCAGTTTTATAAATAGGGACTGGAGGATTATCAGAAGCAATCAGCTCTAGAGGCTGAACACCAAGCCTTCCTTCTCATTGAATTTGGTATAACATCACAATTAAAACAATGTAGAAAGATCTCCTAGCCAAATGTCCTGGAAGCTTGGGCAAGATAATTGAGGGATGTGGAAAGATGGGTATTTTTTAAATATGGAGAACAGGATCCAGCTAAAAAACAGGGTTTATCCTCCTCATTGTATCTGCTTTTGGAAGTCCATTGATCAATGCTTCAGTTATTTTAGTTCCAGCAATATTCAGGTGTTCTGGGGGAATTTTTCATGGTGTATCTGGAGGTGAGGCAATTAGATTGCAACCAAAGGGTTAAATTTGCACAGGATATTTCAGAGGCACAGGCCTAAATTACTGAGCAATAAGCATTGCCTGTAAATTATTAGGCTACACATTAGTCAACATCAGCATCAACAAAGCTACAAGTTCCCTATATCAGTTCGATATATCAGTCTTTTCCCTCAGAGGCATTTTTATGTTCTATTTGTCAGTTTGACCCCCTGAAATCTTGAGGGGGCCTAATTATGTTTTCTTGTTGGTTCCTGGAGCATTATGTTGGATAATTACTAAATCCAGAGGAACACCTTGCTGATCTCACAGATATTAACTCAGCTTTAGGTATTGGACCACAGATCCATTAGCAGTGCTCCAGTTTGCATACATCCTGTCCATTACTATTTTCTTCAATAAAAACAACAAAGTCATCATAAATCACATAGCACCCCAGGCACAATGAAGAGTGAAGCAGCATGTTGGAACAAAAAGGCAAATTGTATACCTTGACATTCAAGCTCATAGAAGCATCCAATGCGAGTAATAATAAAATCTCTAGGCCTTGCAGTGGTATCAGAAGAAGTGCAAGCCTGCAGTATCTGACAACCTTGCTGCAGAATTTGGACAAAGAGGCTCTGCATACCCTTTGTGTCCTGCCTACTACTAATTCCACCAAATGGGAATATGTGACTATCCAACAATTCTCCCCTAGAATCTGTCCAGATACACACCAGCCATCGCCAATCCTCTGTCCACCCATAGCAGCAGTGCAGGCTTGCAGGAGATTTTTGAAGGCCAGATCCAAAGCCATCAGCCTCTGATCCATCAAGATGAGAGCTGGGCCCAGTATCACTAGTCACTGTTGAAGATGAACTCTGAATAAAGCCTCCACCACTAGAATCATCAGACAGTTGTTTATCACTGCCTACATTACCAGTGAATATAGGCGAAACTCCAAGCTCCATGGAGCCTGGTTCAGCTAAAATAAACAGGGGTTCAAACATATGATGGACCTCCTCTTGAAAAGGGAAATCTCCAACTCTGTTCGGGTCACAACTTAATCCTCCAGACCTTAATGTTTGCCACGTGTTATCCCATGCACCTGCCCGCAAGCCAGAGTCAAGATCACTTTCTCTGGGAAGTGAAGGATTTGAAATTCGGGGAACAATGCAATCCTTCCACATTCCAGGAATTGAATTAGGCGTCTGCATCGTAACAGAATGAGATCTACCGGATAAGGGTGATGGGTGGACTACATCATTTGAGGATCCTCGTGATATACGCCGAGCCTTGTTGTAGACAGTGAAAGCAATCTCCTTAAGGATGATGAGTTCGCTAAGAGTTGGGTTAGTAACCCGAAAAATAACATCTATGGTGACAATTTGCAGAACTAATTTGGGGATACTGAACCCAGAAAGTGCAACAATATTTGATGCGGATGCTTCATCAACACCAGCTGAGCAACTTAATGCTTTCTGCACCTGACTCTGCAATGTGGATCTTCTATCGCTATCTTTTGGAAAAATAACTGATCCAACCGCAACGGAAGATTCAATAAGTGTCTGTAGAACAGCAGTGTGGTCAGGAAAGGGGCACACAACATAGATTACCTGTTCCACACAACAATAAATAACAGGGTCACTTTTGTTTGCCATATACATAAAAATCTTTGGATACATACGGCTTGCCCAAGTATTTGAATTGCAGTATCTCTGATGCATGTGCAAGCTTTTGTATCACTGATCCATATAAATGTTATTAATATGCAATAAGAAGTAGAACGAGACATGAGCATGACAAAAAGGTTTAAAACTCCAGAACCTCAAACTACAGCTTCAACTGTAACCCCCCAAAAAAAAAAAAAAAAAAAAAAAACAATAGATTCAACAAAAGAATAAGAGAACGCAAAAATTTCCTTGCCTTCAGAAATGAAAGAATAATATGTTTGGCTTTCATTTCAATCAGATACAGAAGAATATAGGTCAAAAGTGCAAATGAAAATAAATTGAATGGAAAGCATATCACTCACAGTACATGGGCTGCTATTTCCTTCTTTTGTATTTTTACTTGAGGATGAACCAAATTTTAAAGCTCTGAGAACCTTTTTAAGGGACTTCAGAAAGCTCGTCAAATCCCAACCATTTGATAGAGAAAGAAAATAATCACTTATCAACCCCACTAGAGAAGAATGTGTACTTTCTATCTTCATTGCTTGAGGGCAATCAAGAAGGACAAATCCAGATGATGACAATTTCCCAGAGTCCACCTCCATCTGGTTTCCTAAGCTTTGAGGAGAATGAGTTCCCAGTTTGCATGTCTCGTAAACTGGAAAAATAGAAAAACTTCAAAACTACAGCATAACCTTATCTAAATATGGATACAGAAATAGAAAAACCAAATAGAAACAATATGTCCAACATTGCGAGGCATGTGATTGCATTGCATGTGTTTACAATTGTTTCACATAAATTTTAAATACAAAAAAGAAGAAGAAAGGCCCATAGAGAGAATTCTTTCCTCAAAAGAATAAGATCTCCCATGTTTTTTTTTTCCGCTTCTCAAAGAATGAACACATCCACGCAGCCAAGTAATGCATACCAGGAAACTGAAAGAGCTGATAATGTATATTCCATCCCAGCCCGACCCAACTCAAAGAACTCCTCAACCTATCAGTTTTAAACCCTAGAAGCCAAACTTGGAATAATGAGGGATAAAATCCATATCA
The DNA here is from genome assembly GCA_033239525.1 of Nepenthes gracilis. NCBI lineage: Eukaryota > Viridiplantae > Streptophyta > Magnoliopsida > Caryophyllales > Nepenthaceae > Nepenthes > Nepenthes gracilis. The sequence continues at coordinate 1,086,795 of BSYO01000010.1, forward strand.
CAGAAAAATCCTGTCCAGACAGCACAACAGAATTTCAGGGAATTCAACACAGCAGTTTTTTTTTTTTTTTAAATCTCAGCAGCAGAGTAAACTTTTCAGACAAAAGATATTATCATCCAGAAAAATTATTTTACAGTATAACTACTCTTTGACAACAATGCCAATTGGCTTGATCAATAAGAAACTAGAATGACAAAGGATTAGAATTTTACCTTATGAACAAGCAAATTAACAAGAAGCAGGATAAATCAAACACTACCTTTACTCACCAGTTCCTAGCTGTTGAAAAAAATCTGCAGCAGCTGAAGTGAGTGGATCAATATTTGGGCAGACAACATAATAAGTCATCTACAGAAGCAGAAGGCCAGTGAGGAACAAGATTAAAAGAGAATGAATTACACGCCAAAGGAAACAAAAATCTCAGTTCCAAAATTTGTTTGGAATAATAGACACATGATACTACGAGTACTTCTTAACAGTAAGTCTAAAAATCTTACATGTTTTTGGAAAGCATAAGGTTCAAAAGGAACCTTTTCCCACAGATGTATAGAACTCGCTGATGTCTTCAGCCAATCATCCTGGTAACTGTTAAACAGACAAAATAGACTCAGCTTATTAGAGAGAAATAACACCAGATCAAATTTCTTACAACTTCAGTTATGTCTGATGATCAGCAGCAGAAGTGTTCAACATCATCAAAACACCCAGTTGAGCTAATACACATCAAGTTCTCCACAATGAGGATAGGTAGCAAGACGCTCAGTCCTTTCTATCGTGATCAAGTTCTACTAGGCTGGAGGTCGGTTGGAGATGATGGTAATACTGGGCTATGAAAGGTTGTCATGCTGCTCTGCATGGATTGTTATTGGGGAATGAAACAATTATTTCTCTACCCTTTTTACTTTATTAATGCAAAATACTTTGAAACTACCAGATTCCTTCCACTTAGTGTTACTATATAAAAAAGAAAAAAGAGAAACCTTTGACACCAACATCTTACAGATAATTCACCTTTACATGCAGAATATCTATGAATCTTTGAACAAACCTGATGCAGGGAAGGGAAACTAGGGAAAGGATGAAGAGGAGAAAGGCGGGAGGGGGATAAACAGAGGATAGAAAAGAGAAAAAAGGGGAAGAAGATATTACCAGAAGAAATACAATCTTTTAATAATAATCCATTCATCAATGACTCATCAAACAATAAAAAGAGGGTCATTATATAGAAACATTCTGCTTCTAAATTAATTCGGAATTAAATATAATTTTCTAATTGATGATGATTTAAAGCAAACAATAAAAATAAAATATACCTTTCTATATGAATCGTGAGGACTAATAGAAATTTTTTATCAATGGAAGAACAATATCACAATTTGTTTTCAATGCAAACCAAATCAAACAAGGAATCAAATATTAATAAATATCTGAGATGTCCCCATCAAAACCAAGGAAGTAATGAACCTCTCCAATCGGCACCCCCCCCCCTCTTTTCCAAAAAATTAGCTGGGTGATAAGATTTTCCATCTTGTACAAATTCACTTGTCATGAATGAGCCTTACGCATCACTACTTTAATAACTTCCTTCAAAAGGCATGAATTAACAACGCATAGTTAACAAATTTGAAAGATTATATATCAGTACCTTGATACCAAAATAGAGTCATATCAACACAATAGTTACTTGAACTTGATAATATCTTCCAATACTGACACTTAAAAACTGTGATAAAGTAGTTTGTCTGATTTGCAGTCTGCTATATATTTATGGTTCTCAAGTACATACTTACGATTCTCAAGAATAAGATAGGTGATGCAATACTGAGCGTACCCAACAAGTATAGAAGGCAATGGAACTACGAACAGTGTAGGGCTGCGACGGGAGCCAAGCTGCTGTTCTGACTCCATCATACAGAGTTCTTGGTTTGGCCTCCTTTGGCATGAATCATCCCCTTTACCACCATCTGCAGTACAAGACAAAGGTCAATATAGTGATATCATTAAGCATAACCACCCTATATGTTTCTTAATTACTGACATTCAATAGATCAATCATGAATTAATAAACCAAGTTGATCACTCAATCCTCACTAATTTATAAACATTGATATACAAATTGACTGCGCATTTTTCAATCAGGATTAGAATTGATAGACAAATTGAAACAAATGCCAAATTGGCACAAAAGAAAAATTTGGGAAGTCACCAAATTTGTGTAGAAAGAATTACAGGAATTCATTGTGCATGGAGCACCTACTGGGAAGGGAAGGCATACCAAAAGGGTGGGGGAAGGCATACCAAAAGGGTTGGTTACACGTAAAAACCAAGTCTAAGCAAGATGCACATTTCCTTCTACCATTGGAGAGTAATGCTGAAACCAGGATGTCTAGCAACTCAACAACAATATGTAACTCTCTCGTAATGACAATGAGAATAAAATTACCTAACAATGCTGCTTCTTTAAATGAACAGGAAAGGAAATGGGAAATTCATAATAAAAGGCAATCTTTACATATATTTTTAAAACTATTGTTTGAATCTTCGAGATAATGAAGATCATAGCAAAGATGAGGAAGATATTATCTTGATTAGTTAACATCTAATTGATGCCTATAACATTTAGAATTATTGTTGTCTAATTTGAATTATTCTTGTAACAGAGAAAGTAAAGATCTTCTGAATTGATACTTCCCTGATTCACTCTACCTCATAATATATTATGTAGATATTAGGACCAAAGAGGAGATTAGGAGATAAGTGGCAGATTATGGTGCTGCACAGGATCCCCTCTTCCCTCTGTTTATTATTGCTTTACTTATTTATGTGAATAAGAAGTAAAATAATTATTCTCCAAGTTTATCTCTACTATATTCTTCATGGTACCAGAGATTGGTTTCTAACCCTAAAACCACTTGGCATACACCCAGCCACTGGAATCGCTACAGAATACTTAAACCCAAAAGATGAAACTATAGCACTAATCAGCCATAGAGTTACTGATATATCCCATCTGCCCATTATAGGACACAAACTGAACGGGCAAAACTTTCCCCAATTGTCTCAATCAACCATGATGTTCATATGCTACAAAGGCAAGGATGATTATCTCACAGAAAGTGCTCCTGGCCCGGCGAGATGATCCCAAATTCAAGAGTTAGAAAGTTGGACACAATATGGTCATGTCATGGTTGATTAATTCCATGAACAATGAAACAGGGGAAATTCTCCTTCTTTATGAAGCAGCAAAAGAAATTTGGGATGCAGCAAAAGAAAAGCACTCATCAAATGAAAATTCATTAAAACTATTCGAAGTTGAAGGTGTTATCGATGATTCGCATCAAGAGGATATCTAGATTCAATACTTTGACATCCTCACTCAACAATGACAACGATTGGAAAGGCTTGAAACATATGTGTGCGGATTTCCCAACCGATAGAGCCAGAAACAAAAAGACTGTCGAAAGGAAGCGGATTATTCATGCTAAAGAAGAACCTGGACGAAGTACAGGGTAGCATGATGGGAATGAAACCTCTTTCCAACCTTCAAGAGACTCGCTGAAGTTTGCCAAGAGGAGGACCGAAAGAGTTTCAAATGTACCAGCCACTGAGAGCTCTGCCTTTGCTGTGTAAAGACCTCAGTTTCATCACCCCCATGATAACAAACTAAAGAAGCAAGGAAGACCTTGGTGTGACCACTATCACAAACCAGGACACACCAAGGATGTATGCTGCAAAATGTATGGCAAACAAGCACAGACATACTCTCTAATTATGATATTATCTCAAGTAGCAAGGCAATAACACTTATAATTTTCTTTTGTCGTTTTTCCCTATAGAGTGACACTTATTGTAAAATCAGAAGCCCAAACAACGACCTGAAGGCCACGGGTCCATGACCCACTGTAAAGAAAAACAGGCATCCAAGGCAACTATTATCAGCAAAGAGCACCTTGAACTCCTTCATAGGATGTTGAGCCACCAATCTAGCTCTTCAATGCCGATCAAGAATACCGTATGAATTGGTTCCATTGTTTAAACAGGTAACTTCACATTACATGACTGGTCAAGCCAAGAAAACCAGTCCTTGAATAGTTGACTCCGGGCTTCAGATTACATGACCGGTGATGCTACACTCTTCTATACTTACAAACCCAGTCCAGGAAACATCATGGTTCGGATCCCTAACGGATCTTTGTCTAGGGTGGCAAGAATAGGATCGGTCACAATCACTAAAACCTAACCTTAAGATCCAACTTAATCAGGGATGATGATTGGCAATCCTAAGGAATGATGGGAAACTCTATCTCCTTGATGGCCCTAATCATCCGAGAGATCGAGCCTAAGCTGCCAATTTTATTACCTTTCCTATTCATCAGAATTCGTCTAAAAACTAGTGTTGTCATGTTGTGACACTATAGATTAGGTCACCAAATTTTGTGTATTTGAAAAGATTGTTTCCAACAATGTTCAATAGTATAGATCTCAATGCCTTTCAATGTAAAATGTCAACTATCCAAGCATGTGAGGAACAACTACCCAAACTACAAGCATGAATCATCTCATCCATTCACTATCATTCATAGTGACATATGAAGATCCTCTATAGTAAACAACATTTCAAGAGCCCGGTGGTTCATCACACGTATTGATGATCACACTTGAGTAACATGGACAAACTCGATGAAAGACAAATCAGAGACAAGCACCATTTTTGATAACTTCAATCAAATGATCCAAACTCAATTGCAGAAGAAAATTGAAGTGTTAGGGTTAGACAATGCAAAAGATTACTTTAACACCATTCTCGGTGAGTATTTGATGGATCAAGGAACAGTACATCAAAGCTCATGTGTTAGCACGTCTCAACAAAATGGAGTTGGGGAAAGGAGAAATAAACACCTCCTCAAAGTAGCAAGACCTATCATATTCACCACTCATATTCCCAAACATTTTTAGGGAGAAAGGGTCCTTACAGCCATATACTGCATTTATTAACTATTGTCAAGGGTCCTTCTCTGAGTCCTCCTTAAATCCTACCAAAAACCCAAGTCATCTCATCCCTATCACTGAAAGCATTTTGATGTATGACATTCGTCTATATCTATCAACAATACTGAAGAAAACATGATCTAAAGGCAATCAAATTCCTATTTCTTAGCTACTTTACAAAAAGGGGTTGCAAAAGTTACTTGCTCATCATTCAAAAACCATACACATCGATAGATGTGACATTATTTTAAAACCACCCATACTAGCCAAAAACTCCCATTCGTGCAGAGGAAGAAGGGGGATTTTCAAGAAGGAAGTTTTTGGATTGACAACTTAATTCCATCACCCTCATCCTCTTTTCTTCTCAACCCTCTAGGAAAACCATCATTCACACTTCTCCTAAACCCTCCAAAAGCTTCAGATTTTTAGCCCACTAGCTCTCCAGAAATTCCAACCAACACAACTCCCACTTACAAACAACCAACAACTACCAAGGACCTTATTGTCCACTTAAGGAGAAAAAGGGCCATAAAAGAGATATAGGATCACACACTCCCCAAGTAGAACCATGAATCCAATCCGAGCACAAACTTGGATGTTTCAAGTAATACTCTCCAAACTAATATCTCTTTGTTTGATAATCTTAACATTCCTATTGCTTTAAGGAAAGGTGTGAGATCTTGTACTCTACACCCTATATCCAACTTTGTTTCTTATAATGGTCTGTCATCAACATATCGAGCTTTTGCTACTAACTTACCCAATATAGAAATCTCACACAGTATTCATGATGTTCTAGAAAATTCAGAATGAAAAACAGCCATTTAGGAAGAAATGAATGCTCTAAAAAGAAACGGCACATGGGAAATTTCAGAACTACCAAGAGGAAAATGACCAATAGGTGTAAATGGACCTTCATTGTCAAGTATAATCCAGATGGGAGTATAAATCGCTACAAATCAAAGCTAGTTGCAAAAAGATTTGCTCAGACCTACTGCATCAACTAACAAGAAATGTTTGCCCCAGTTACTAAACTCAATATCATATGAGTCTTACTATCTTTTGTCACAAACCTAGATCGAACACCGTATCACTTAGATGTAAAAATGCTTTTCTCCACGGTAATCTTGAAAAGAAATTTTATATGGGAATACCAAACCAAAACCGATGCTAACAACATTTCTAAGCTTTGAAATCCTTATATGTTCTCCAGCAATCTTCAAGAGCATGGTTTGATAAGTTCATGAGGACAATTAAGAAGCACAGGTATTCCTAGAGTCAAGCTGATCATACCCCCGTTCACAAAATTTTCACCCACAGGAAATATTGCTATTCTAATTGTTTATATTGATGATATAATTGTAATAGAAGACTATACCAAAGAAATGATCCACTCAATAAAATAAATGAAATGGAATTCAAAGTTAAGGATCTCAGAATATTAAAATATTTCTTAGGCATGAAGGTTGTCTCTTAAAGAAGGATATCGTAATATTATAGCGCATGGATATCCTTAACTTATTCAAAGAAACTGGAATGTTAGGAAGTAAACAAACAGACACTCCAACAGATCAGAACTATAAGACAGTTTCAAGAAAGGCAATCCACAAGTGGATACAAGGCGATATCAACAACTTGTGGACAAACTAATCTACCTCTCTTACACACAGCTAAACATAAGCTTTCCAGTCAACTTTATAAGTCAATTTATAAACAAGCCTAACGAAGAACCCCTAAGAGCAGTCTATCGTACTCTTAGATATTAAAAATGACTCCTAGTATAGCAATACTATTTCAAAAATGAGAAAATCAGGGATTCGAAATATACTACGATAAACACTACGCAAGGCCCCTTACAGATTGAAGATCTACCATCGGATATTGCACGTGTATAGGAAAATCTTGTAATTTGGCATTGCAAGAAGCAATCAGTTATTGCTAAGCAATGCTGAAGCAGAACACAGGGCATTAGCACAAAGCATATGTGGACTATGCTAAGAAGGTTGCTTAATTAATAAAAAATTTCTAATCAAAGAGTCTACAAAAGCATTTTGTGACAACTTGGTCGCAATCAATATTGCCAAAAGTCCTATTCATTGTGATAGAACCAAACATGTGGAGACGTACTGGCATTTTATCAAAGAAAGAATCGAAGTCAGAATTTAAATTTGATCTACTCACCAATTTATAGAGGCAACTATTTTAACAAAGTCCCTTACATGAGTCAAATTGAAAGAATTGATGTGTAAGAAAAGAATGATCAATATCTATTTGCCAATTTGAGAGGGAGTGTTAGAATCTTAGAGATAATGAAGATCATAGCATAAATAAGAAAGATCAAAGAAAAATAGATCAAGATATTATCTTGATTTGTTAACATTTTATTAGTACTCATAATAATTTGCATTATTCTTGTCTCTTTGAAGTATTCTTGTCATAGAGAATAAGGAAAAGATCTCCTAAATAGATACTACCCCAATTCTCTGTTGTTGCAAAATTTATTTTCTAGATATTAGGATCAAAGAGGAGATTAGGAGATAACCAGCAAATTATGGTGCTGCCCCCCCCCCTCTTCCCACTATTTATTCTTGCTTTACCAATTTATGTGAATAAGTTGTAGATTATTATTCGCCAAGTTTATCCTCACTATTCTTCAACTATCATGATCAAAAAGACACCAGTTTCTCATATCAATGTTTAAGTCAATGATACTTCATCAAAAAAAAAAAAAAAAATGTACCTCTAGGTATTTTTAATATTTCCCATGCAACTCCGATGAAAAATCAAAATGCTAAAAAATATAGAAGGGAAAAAAGGTTGCTTATGAAGCCACTTTTCTGACACCAAATAATTGGAAGTTAAAATTTCAGTATGGTGTTCTCTCTTTTACAGCTATTCATGGTGCAGCTTTTAGTACAAAAATCCATGCACCACTGACAAGTTATCTACTAATTGAAGTCAGTACTCCTCTCCCACTTTTAAGTTGATGATAAAACTGGCATTCAAATGATCTTGCTAAGTAGAATTTGTAGTCCGAAAGAATTTTGTGCTTGCTAATTTCATTAAATTTAATTTATTATCCCTCAACATCATATCTGTTAATGCATTTATTTATGTGGACTCTACCTCTGAAAGTAGATGGTACACTAGCTGAGGTCTGCAATGGGCTCACTTTGTCTACAATTGATGCCATTGCAGTACATTCACTCAATGAAGATTCAGCAGAAAACCCATCACCTATGCCTCCTGCATCTCCAGACTGAAAGCAACCTTTGCACCAATCAGTAACTGATAAAGGTCCATCCAAAGTGCCAAATGCAGATTTCAGCGCTGCTTTCATGTCAGACTGCAGTAAACTAATCACTGATGATGCATGCACCTGAAAGCATATGTACTTTACGTGAGAAATCAAACACCATATCATCAAGATGTGCTACCGCCATATATTTTTTGAAAGTGTCAGAGGAGTATCAGAATTGCCATTATAGTGAACAAAGCCCACCCCCACCATACCCACACACTGTACAAGAAAAGAGTGAAGATGAAAAAAAAAAGAATAGAACATTCGCAAGTGCGATATCTCACACGAAGATTGGCAAGCAAGAAAGGTGTGCTCCACACTCGTGCTTCTTGTTTTTCTTCTTTTGTTTGGGGGGGGGAGGGGGAGGGAGGGGGCAGTCAGATGACATTAAAAAACCCTAAATCCTATGTGAAACCACCTACACGAATCCTTATCAGCCATTCTCCTCAAACCTATGACAATATTGTTCAGAAATTTTGGCAGCCAAATCTTTCTTCACAACCCTAATCCAAGTCTTCCTTAGTCTATCCACACCCTCCTATTCCCTCTAGCTTCAATCTTCTACAGCCACTACTTATAAGCTACTAAGAATGTGGGCATTTCTTTCTTTACATTTTAAGATATACAACATCCATGCATCACAATATTCTCACTTCAGCTACAACTACATTTTGTAGATGCTGTTTCTGAATCTACCAAGAACATTGTAATCCAACACCATAAATGGTACTATATGCATCGTATAAAATCAATTTGTGGTGTGTTTACAATCACAGAACACTCAGGCAGACGTTTCTATTTTAACTAACCTGCCTCAACTTACTCACCGTGTCATCTCCTTTTTAACCACCCATCCAACTCTTCTACAACATACTTTTTTTCTTTCCTACCCCATTTAAACTTTATACACACTTTTAAGACCAGACATGAGCAAAAATAAAACAGCAGCATTATACAAGACATATACAGAACATTACATCAGCTGAGAGTGGATCAACCAACTCGACCCCAGCAATGTCCAAAGAATGACCAGAAGCTAAAATGCCCCCACAACCTGCATGAACCATGTGGGGTCCACAACAGAATCCCCGCCTCCACTGCTCTTGTAATGCAAGCCAGCCATATGGACCATCACCGCATTCAGCATCCAATACCACATCAACAAATGACGCTGCTTGCTGCACAAGAAATGCCATCCCATCAAGAAGATCCTGAAGTGGCTGTCTCTGCCCATATGATATCATGGTTTCCTCATTAGGGGATACAGAAGGAAAAATCTCATTAGTAGGTGCATTAGCAGGTTTTGCACCTTTAGGTACTCCAACAGAGCGCCAAATACCAACAGGTGCATTGACAGGACCATCCAGCATCCCACCATCAATACCCCCAGCAATTCTAACTGGTATTGATTCCTTCTTCACTTCATATCTGCTACACAAATTGTCAGTCATGGTGCTTGGATCACTAGGCAGCTGGCTCAATACAGTGCTTCTAGTATATCTATTCCAGGCAACAGAGGAAGGGTTACTGGAAGATAGCAGGCTATGCCGTATCCTGCACATGGAAGCCTGGAACATAAGACACTCGAGTTCAGCTGCCGGAACAGTCTTCAGGGAAAGAAGTAGGCGCTCTGCAGTATGTGTGACTTCACTTCTCTTATTCTGAACAAGTTTAATAGTATTTGTATGATTGAAACCAGAAAATATTGGCGTCGTTCCCTCAGATGAAGCAACCACGTTATTGTATCGAACTAATTTTCTGACAACAGAATCTTTGCCACTCTCAACATGCCTGTAAAATTTTGTCTGAAAATTGGCACCAATATCAACTTTGGCAGAAGACAATCTAGAATCAGCAGACATACTTGGTTTTTCATCAGATCCAACACCACAAGGCGATGGAGGTGGGGTTGCCCCATAAACATAACAGCTACTGGTTGAATTCAAACTCTCCAGTTTTCGAGATTTGGGCAGATATGGGCTTCTAAAAATGGCCGACGAAACCTCACTTGACAAGGTTTCAACTGCCCTATATTCTGAAGCAAAGGTCATCAGTGCTTCAGATTTCATCACATGGTCAAACTCACCTGCAGAAGCTGCTGGTGGGTAGCTCCCTGGAGCAAAGGATGAAGTACTTCTCATGGCTTCTTGAACTGTACTAACACACTCCTCCATGACTGATGGTGGAGGATTAAAGCTCTCAAAAGTTGGAAAATTTACAGGTAAAAGCATCTGATCAGAACCCTCCATTACCCCACCAGAGGGAGTGCCACCTACATCTGTATACTCTGGCCCAGAAAACATAAGTGTCTGAGACTCAGCCGTTCCAGGGGGCTTCACCAAGCAAAAAGATTGTGGTGAGTTCAAAGCAAAGTAAACATTTAATTAAGTAGATGAATAATTGATAGTACAATGACAATTGGAATGCCAATCAGAAATAGAAAAGGTTGAAGTCTGAAGGTCAGAAAGTCTATATAACATGTACATTCAATGGCTGTATTTGACCCAACATGGAAGAAATAAATAATGGAAGTATTTTCAGAAAACCTTTTGCGTAATATAAAACTAACAGAAAACCTGTTTCAATGTGCAATGAAGTTTCTAACATCAATCACAAGAAAGAACTATAACCTCAACATTAAATATGAAGCAGAAAGCAACTCATGCCAGGAATCCCTTCCAAACCACCACTACAGACATGGAAGTACAAGCAACCATTGATAATAGAACAAACTACCAAAATGTCTAACAAGTGCGGGATCAGATTAATGCAAGCATTGATACATAATGCCATGAAATCTCAATCAGTTTCTATTAATGGTGGAAAAGATAGCAATTACCTCACCAAATGGCAAAACATCAGTTTCAAAGAAGTCACCGAAGTCACCAAACTCTGAGAGAAGTGCTTGAATATCCATCCCTACACCACTGTCATCATCATCCCAATCCCAGCGAGCTCCAACTTGATCATTTGCCTGCCCTGTGATAGCTGAATGGTTGAAATCAGACTTGTATGCATCTTGGATGGAAGCATTTATTACTGTACCCACTTGGCCAAATGATTCCCCCAACCCTGTACGAGGACGCTTGGCACCCTGCATTCAAAGATCAATTTCTTACCAAGCCCTTCCAATATTTATCTCAAATCCAGAACAGTACAGAAAAAAACAACCCACCCCACACACCATTGCATTCACCACACGAGTCAGTGATTCTACCCTCATCTGACCGCATATGGTCTATATCCTTACTTGATTAATGTGAGAAATCATTCTAAATAAGATACAAGAATGACTTCTTCCAACCCCCCATGCGTCACCATTGTGCTCTCTGTCCACCCGCCCCTGAATGCAGAGGCCAACCTTTCCCGAAACCATAAAAAATGCAGGAATTAGGTTTTAGTGATGCATCTCAGACATTTATCATATGATGAACAGGTCTGAAACCACTATCAGGATGCTATATTTAACTATGCAAAAAAAAAAACATATAAAGGTCAACCTGACAATACCAATATTATATTATTATATCTTGTCCCACAATGAAAATAGAGAAGACTCTAATATTAAGGCTGCCCCTTGTCAACAACTTCAATTGTTTCGGCCTTAAGCTGGCCAAATTGCCCAAAAGAATTTTTTGCAAGATGGTGAAGGTAATTCAGTATTTTCATGGTGTGCAGGCCATGTTGGGGCCTACTATCCTTCTTAAGTGACGCATGCATTCTATGGGGTCAGGGTGATGGCAGAACAAGCACTGTGGCAACACCATCGTGGGCATAAAGCACTCTCGAATCCCATGTCACTTAGTGTGGATCCTTTGGTTCTAAAGAAGACATCAGGGACTTTAGTGAATAAGATTATGATACCTGACCAACATTTGGAAATGAGGTTCTTGAAATCAATTACAAGCCCAAAAAGTTTATGACTTGTCAACATCGCTTACCTTTTAGTAGTTGGTTAAGTGGTCCATAGGGCATTATAAGGTAAGGTTGTCTCAGCTAGTGACACTATTAGTAGCAACAATTCGATATAAGAATGGTGTCCCAAGCTCATTGCCACCTCCAACTTCTAAAGAAAACAACAGCAAAAAAAAAAAAAAAAAAAAAAAAGAAAAGAAAAGACCAAGCTCACTGCCACCTCTAACTTCTACAGAAAACAACAATAAAAAAACCATTATAAGATACCCGTCTGCTGAATCTAACCAAGCCATTCCATATTTGGCAGCAAAATTTCCAAATAGCTTTCAGCACTAATCAGCGACAACACTGAAGTTTCACATAACATGCATGGGCAGACCCTAATGACTGATAGTCAAGAACCAAGAGTCCACTAATATAAATCTCTTGCCACCTCTAACTTCCACAGAAAACAACAATAAAAAACCATTATAGGATACTTGTTTGCTGAAACTAACCAAGCCATTCCATATCTGGCAGCACAATTCCAAATAGCTTTCAGCACTAATCAGCAACAGCACTGAAGTTTCACATAACATGCATGTATAGACTGTAATGACTGATAGTCAAGAACCAAGAGTCCACTAATATAAATCAACACGATCTAATAAATCAGGATTGAAGTGTTGCATTGCTTGTACAAACACTGATGACTGATGATCAGCAATCAGTAGTTTAATATAATCAAAAAACACATATGTCTATACTTTTGAAGATTTTGTACATTTGTATGTATGAAAGGGAAGTCAATGCACAAGACTCCTCACTGCAGAATCTAGGGAGGATCAATATGCAATCTTATTCTTACATTGTACAGAGGTCAATTTCACAGTTTAAACCCATGGCCTCCTAGGCCACAACCAAGCAAACTTACCATTGTATTTGTAAATGTATGAACATACTAAATATATTTACAAATAAAACTAGTTATTCAGATTATTTATCCAAGAAAAGCTATATATGTTTCTAACTTATTTTGCAAGCAAAGAGGTGGCCACAAAAAATTAAATACAAGTATCAAATTAGAATATTAAATTAGAAATAGACCGAATAATTAGAAATTAAATCAATATTTTTTGACTCAGCTGAATAATTAAATTAGAAATAGACTGACTCTATCAAAAAATTAGATACAAGTTGCAAATTCTTAGCACCAGCTCTAGAAAGCAACTTGAAAGCACTCACTGTACAAAATAAAGCACTCAAATGCATGCAGATAAATTCGGGGAAAAAAAATGGGACTGATTCTGATGAAAATGTCAAACCTGGTTCAGACCATTCCTCTCAATGGGATCAACAGAAGATAGGCCAGACTTTCTGCATGTTAAGGAATCAGCATCTGCTTCAAGGTCACTGGCTGATGCTTTCATCTTACAATCACTGTCACTTGAAGTGCAATTTATGCTGCTGATGCTACTGCTGTTGCTGTTGCTGCTACTGTTATCATCATTTTGTGACCGAATTTGATTAGGTTCAGTCGATGATCCATCCATAGCATCCAACTCGCAAGCGCAGCTAAGAATTACAAGGGAAAAACAGTAAACTATATGGTTCAGTAAGAATTCGAGTTTATTTAAAGTGACACCAAAGGGTGTCACCAAAGTTCAAAAATACAGCCTCATTCACTCAAAAATAAAAATAAAAACAAAACAGAATAGCAGCCCCAACTAAACATCCCCAACAAAACCGAACAAACACAAACAAAAGCAACAAAAAAGAATTTCCTATTATAATTTTGAGCCTCTCAAAGATAATAAAAATTGTAACATTTACAATACAATGTAACAGAAGAAAAACTTGAATGTTTTTTTGGTTGAAAACATGAATGAAAATATTGGTATCAGTATTAGTCATGGCCAAATTGAGTATCATATATATATCAAACAATACGTATCCATATCGGATATATTGAAATCAAAAATATTTTTATAAATGGTAAGCTGACAGTGAAATATTATTTGATAATTTGAACATCATCCGATATCGTGGTATATTACTAATACAGCAACATATCACAATTTTATTACAGTATTGAAAATATTAGTATCCAGAGGGACTCGATATCAATATATATCAACTGATATTTCATTCCATGAAAAAGTAACAATTTTGGCACCAAAGAAACCAGCTAGCTTGCGAAAACCTCTTGCAGTTTTCTTTGAAACAAACCACATCCAAGTAATACCTCGGAATTACATTGTTGAATGTTAATATGCCGATTCATGCTTATATGGAAAGTAGATGAAAGGTGATTCAACTACCCGTTGGTTAATTCCAGTTACTTAATGTTCACACGGATTTTAAATATGCAATATAATTTGATTAAATTTACCAATTGAATGAAAGAGACTGTGCCGGGTTCCTGGACATTTATTAGTCATACAAAGAGACACACACACACCCAGATGTGGAATAGAAGACAATAGAAAAAAACAGGTGCCAGAGACACCCAAATGAACAACATTGTTCAAGAGAAACAGCTTCTTTCAAGAAATAAATGAAAATTCCATTGGTTTCAATCAAATTGCAGAAAACTAAACAGGTCAACTATCTGATGCAGCTAGAAACTGAAATCAGAAACAGGAAGAACGACTGTATATATTAAGTAGATTTTTTATGAGGCGCTTGGCTTGAAAAAAAATACTAACCAGTGCATAAAGACAGTTGAACTAGAAAAGGAAGGGCCCATCCAATTTTGTAGCCAGAATCTGCAAAATCACAACACCAGGGTTGCCCATCATACTAGGTATAGTGCATTAAATTTGAGAATTTGAAAGACTAAGCACTACCAGATAACCAAAGAAACTGATCTATTTTAAAGAAGGATCTGAAAGGCTAAGAACTAGATATTGATTATTGGCATCAAGCAAATATTATACCTTTTCAAAGAAGACCTAGCATATGACGTTTGCAAGAATGGGACAATAACTGCTTCTGGTGCATAGATGAACACCTTTTCACAAACAGTACTATCCTCGGCAGATCCCACTTGAGCACCTCTAGTAACTGAATTTGAAATGTTCCTGTTCGAATTCGATTGCTTTCCTGTTTCACTTCCAGACATCACATGGCCAAGCATAACTTCAACAAAGCAATTTCGCCCTCTCAACTTGCAACCAGAAGCTTGAGAAATATGATGTGGTAGACCTACAAATCCAGTTGAAGTCCTTAACATGCCAGAGCTGTTCATGCATTAACACAGAGAGGCAGAATTCAATCAAACTGTTGAATAAATGAAGACAATTACATTATATCTAATCAGCAGAAGAATAAATATTACAAACTTCCATACAGGATGTAACACCTATGCCGCATAGTGGTTGTAGAATCCTAAAACAAGACATGTACAAACAAACACCAAAGAGATTCCAATGAACACATCACTAAATTTGATGCACTAGCTCTATATGAACATGGTAAAAAAAAAAAAAGCTTCCAGAAGGCACAAAATTCACAAAGTAACCAAAATTTAGAAGAAGAAAGATAGAAGTAAATATAAAAGCACATAATACAGTTTACCGGATGTACAATTGCTTCACAAGATCACTCGGACAACATCCAGTAAGTCTGCCACGCATTCCATGGGGAGAGACAATAACTGACATATCACAGGGTTCAGAACAGAACAACACATTCAGCAGTGCATCAAAATTCTGAGAACAATTCAATAATCAGATCAAGATGGCTAAAACTGTGTTCAAGAAAATTAAAAGAAAAGAATGCTGATAATTCTTAAGGGAAAATAACTGGTATCAAAAATAAAAGGAAAGACATGAAAAATTCTCAAGAGAGGAGAAGAGTATATATACTAAGTACAGGGAGCCTATGCAACCCAACTGGAATGGAAACAACAAAACAAACAAAAAAAATCCCAAAAGCAGCAGAACTTTCCAAAATACCTCGAGTTCAGCTAAGGACACCTAGAGAAATTGAATGAGTTGAACAGGTTTTAAATGACAGTGCACTAATCTGTAGCTCCCTCCAGAGCATCAAAGTAGTTATTTTTTTCCAAATGGACGAGGTTGATCAATGTTCGTCTAGAGATGAATAAAGATCCTTGGTAAATTAACTGAATTGGTGGAAAGATCCTGTGTTGAATTGCATGTTTTAAGATGGCATGGTAACAAGAAGAAATTATTTGTTTATTGGGGAGTGAGGGAATGGCCTTGACCAGGTTAAGTCATAAAGAGGACAAGCTAAGCTGAACTTGAATATAGGCTAGAAATTTTGACCAACCACAGCCTAGCACCAGCATACTAAAAGCTGAGCCGCTTAGAACAAAATAAATCTGGACCAAACAATCAGGCATGATATTGCCCACCAAGCCAAATTAACAAGCATATCAGGAAAACCACTTGCATACCTAATGATAGGAAAAGGTAACAAATACATATTATTTTCCACCCTGATCAGGGTTGCAGAATGAAGCATATATCATAATGTCTGAGAAAATGGACTACATACCAGGAAGTTTCCCACTAGAACCATTAGAAGAAAGCTGCAACACTCTTTCCATGTCACCACCAGAAAGTGCTCGGACAAGCCTAGGAACAAGTAAAATAAGATGTTATTTTGCTAAATAGCATTACCAACCCAGACAGCACAAGAACCAGAAAAAGAGGCAAAGGTGATACAAACTTTGCTGATACTATAACATGCACAAATATGGCCTCTTCAGTGGCAGCAAACACGAACTCAATTGTTGGCTGGCCTTTCCTACAATGAATAAATAAATAGATAGAATATTAAACAGACTTCCCATGCACAATTGATAACACTTGATTCGGATGAGGTCATGACAAAGCATCATATGGTAGATGGTACTAATCACATGATAGATGAATCACTGGGCATTCCATTTAAAATACAAAAGATTCTGAACATGCTAGAAAGAAAAAAGCCACAATTGATGGATGCACATGCATTTAACCAAATACAACAACAGGAGGATTCCCACTCAAATAAATTAAGCAAATCAAACATAACTATATAAACAAATTTGTACTGATATACAGGCAGGATGAAACATGCTACACAATAAACACAGAAAATTACATATATACCCCTACTTATTATTATTATTTCCTAGTAAATTATGCTAATTATGCTATTTTACTTATTTATTACAGTTTTGTAATTTTCAAGGGTTCAACATCCAAAAAGAAGATTTTTTTTAAAGAAATAAAGATAAAACTGCATTTTCAAAGAAGCCCAACAATAACTCAGCATGGCCGGTAAAGTTTATGAAAATAAAAAAAGAACAAAATATTTTATAATGCAAAAATAGAAATAATCTCTCCAATAAAAGAGAAGAAAGAGAAAGAAAGAAAAAGAAAAATAGAGGGAAGAAGAATAAAAGATGGAGATTATTACCTTTGAAGGGTTTTGTCAACTTTGAAGGTGTTTGATATATAGAGGGAGGATATACACGGAGCAGGGGATGGAGAGAAGAATTGGAAGCACTAGCTTCTTGGGAGGGGCAGGGATGAACACTTTGCCAATTGTACTTATAATTGTATTTGATTCATGTATTATTCTTCAATATTAACAAAACTCATATTTATTATTCTTCACTGTTATTGTATTTGTATAATCGGTACCAATAATTATTATATATCAAGCCACGTTTTTATAAAAGCGTGCGTTGTTTAATTATTTTCAACAAATATTATTTATTTTTATTGGTATGATTTCCTGCTGCAATATCACTACTGGTTATATTGTCGTCATTAAATCTTAGTTCAATAAAATAATAATCTAGGACTGTGAATGACAAGGGTGATTTTCTGGAGTAACTTTTGAATTAAATTGATTTTCAACTTTACATTTTTTTTATTAGAGAATCTGGTGCTACATTCTTTCATTGAATTATTTAATGGATCAAATATGAATAAAAATATAAAAGTGCCTTGCCGCTTTCCAATCATAGTTATATCATTTTTTATTTTCACAATTTGATTTTTAGTTTAATCCCGAAATCATTCATTACTTTAATAGTATGTTTTATCGCTTTGATATTATTTTCATAATCCTTTTCATATTGCTTACATATTTTTGAGGAATGGACCCACTAATCTATACTGCAATAATACTGTTATTCTTCAAGCGAATCAAATTTTGGTGCCTTTGTCAAGGAGACGGCATAGGAAGAGGCACTTCAAGGATTAAATTTTGCTGAACTAATTCGTCAAAAGCAGTAATCTTGTTCCTCTCAATTTTTTTAGTTTACTATTTTATTTTATTTACCCATTAATTATTTTAGTTCACGCAGCCCTGTGGCAATTTTGTTATCCTATTGTTATTATCTTTTCTATTTTTATTTTTTTCCTTCATCAAACTTTTTACAGAAAAAAAATAGTGGCTTTTCCATTGGATATTTCTCCTGTGTTTTTGGGTTAAAATAAGAAAAGTTGAATTTACTTTGCTCCATGTGCCCTCCTGTTAGGTTCAAATTTTTATTTTATTTTATTTTATTTTTATTTTTATTTTTATTTAGTTTATTTATTTACTTTTTTTATAGTAATCGCATGTTCTAATACTTCTTTTAGTTTTTTTTTTTTTTTTTTTATGGTACAAATAGTAAATTGTTTTATTTAATTTGGTACATTAGCTCATGCATTGTTATCGGAACGAATTAGCTAGATTTGTTAGATGACATAAAAGTAACATTCATCTCCTCTCTATGAATCTATTTAATACGCCACCACCTGACACAGACACTTTTTGTTGAAGAAAAGTCATTATTCACAATAAGACATTATGAGGACCAATCCAATAAAACTCTTCAAGAGTATCTCCACCCTACACGCACAGCCACGCCATCTTGTATCATACTTCCACTGAATGAATAGCATGTTGATTTTAAACCAGGGATGATTCAACTCTTTTCCACTTTTCATGGCTCAGAAAATAAAAACTCACAAATCCACATTACCGAGTTTGAGGAAGTAGTTGCGATCTTTCATAGCCAACCTAGTATAGTGGATATTGTTAGACTAAAATTCTTTCCATTTTCATTAAAAGATGGAGCAAAAAGTTGTCTATATTCACTAAGACCACATTCAATTGGATCATGGGGTGAGATGACTCAAGTTTTTTCAACAAATATTTTCCTCATCATAAAATAAATGCTTTAAAGAGGCAAATCTCCACATTTGCTTTAAAAGTAAGTGAAACACTATATCTAGTTTGGAGAGAGATATAAGGAACTGCTCAATTTGTGTTCCCACCATGGTTATGAGAGTGGGCATATTTTGAGTTAATTCTATGAAGGACTTACACCAAGAGAATGCCAATTCATTGAGATGATGTGTAATTGTGAGTTTTAGTAAAAGGATCCTAAAGAAGCTAATGAACATTTAAACGATGTAGCAGAAAAAGCTCACACATTGTTAGGACCTAGTGCTATTGACAGCACTTATAGGTCATGACGTACGTCTACACTTGCAAGCCATGGAATTCATTCCCTTAGAGAGGACAGTGTAAAAGCCCAGTTAGAAAGCTTGTCTAAGGAATTAGAGGCCATGAAAATGAAGGACACCATGGCAGTGCACAAGTTTTTTCAGAATGAGACTCCTAAGACTTGTGTTGTTTGGCAAGGAGTGGACCACTTAGCACAAGATTGCCCTATGCTTGTTGAGATGAGTGGGGTGTGCGATGAACATTGCAATGCTATTGGTACATACAAGAAACCTTTTGCACCTTACTCAGACATTAATCCTGGCTGATGGAACCATCCAATTTTCAGTTGGTAGTCTGATCTCCAACATCTTCCAAAGGCACCACTTCCAAAGACATATCTTGCATCACAATACCAAGCACCTCACCATCTCACTCAAGAAATTCCTTAAAGGACACCATACAAGCATTCATTAAAGCTCAAAATCGAACAAATCAAAGATTTGAATCATTGATTATGCAGGTGATTGAGGAGAACAAAGAAATAAAAAGTCATATGTCAAAGCTGGCAAACTCTTTAGCTGTGAATGAGCAAGGAAAATTTTCATCCTAAACTCAACATAATCCTCAAGGTCAACACATGGCACAAACCTCTAATTCCGGAAAACATCTAAAGGGCGTCAATGTCATAACCACTTAAAGCAATCAGTCACTAGACGCACTAAAGAAGGCTCACGAGCCCGAGGATAATAATAAAAGCTTGAGTGGTCATGATCTTGAGTTGCTTCAAAAAGACAAGACGATGAAGAGCCCAGTTAGCATACCGTTCCCTCAAGCCTTGAAGTCTAATTTGTGGATGCTGGACTCTAACAATGAAATCCAACAGAACCTAAGGCAATTAAAAGCCAATCTTCCTCTCTTACATGTGATTGAACAGGTTCCAATCTATGCAAAGGTTCTCAAGTATTTATGCATTGTGGAAAGGAAGCACAATGTTAAGAAAATGGTTTTTTTGACAGAACAAGTTAGTGCCTTGATTGAACAGAGAATCCACCCTAAATACAAAGAGCCCGATGCCCCACAATTTCTTGTATTATTGGGGAACATGAGTTTCCACAGGCCTCACTGGATTTAGGGGCTAATGTCAATCTCATGCCTTATTCAATTTACTTGCAATTAGTGTTCGGCAAAATGATCAAACCCACCTGTCGTACTACAGTTAGTAAACCAGTCTGTTGAGAGACTGATGGGAATAGTTGAAGATGTGTTAGTCCAAATCAAGAAATTTCATTATCCTGTTGATTTCTTAATTTTGGAAACTGAAGAGAAGTGCAATTAGAGGTATTTGATAGATGATCTCAGAGAGGAAAAAGTCATTGCAATAAACAATTTTGACCCTCTTGAACACTTCCTGAGCAATCATGACTATCAACAGTCTTGATTCCAATGAGCATGCTTGTATTTGTGCAATCTTTGACAAACCTCAGGAGTATGGGAAATTGACATGGCAACAGAAATTCAAGGAGCTGCCCATCATGCATGAAAAGCGCCAACCTTCAAGGGTAGAAGCCTCCAAATTTGAGTCAAAACCGTTGCCTAAGAGTCTGAAGCATACACGTCTAGGACCAAGTGATACCTTTCTAGTTATAATTTCTGCTAAACTACGTACATCTCAAGAAGCCCCACTAATTCAAATTCTGAATGAACATAAATCTGCAATTAGATAGACTATAGCACATCTCAATAGTATAAGTCCTCTGGTTTGTTCTCATAATATTAATTAGGAGGATGGAACTAAAACCCATAGAGACTGCCAATGTAGGCTTAACCTCACCATGGAAGAAGTGAAAAATGAAGCGTTAAAGCTGTTAGATGTGGGTATTATATACTCAATTGCTGACAATAAATGGGTTAGTCCTACGCAGGTTGCCCCTAAAAAGTCCAGTGTCACAATAGTTAAATACCTGCCCCTTTGGCACATATGTTTTTCACAGAATTTTATTTGGATTGTGTAATGCCCCTACCGACCTTCAGAGATGCATGATGAGTATTTTTAGTAACATAGTTGAGAATTGCATGGAATTGTTCATAGGTGATTTGTCTGTTTTTGGAGACTTTTTTTATGCTTATCTAATGAATTTGAAAAAAGCGTTGGCACATTGTGAAGGGAAAAGCCCTGTGCTAAATTGGGAGAGGTGCCATTTCATGGAATCTTCCAGTACCACGCTGGGCCACATTGTTTCTTCTAGGGGGATAGAAATCGATCAATCCAAAATTGAATTGATTTCTAATTTATCCACCCCCAACACTGTCAGAGAGGTGAGGTCATTCCTAGGTTCTGTTGGTTTTTATAGAAGGTTTATACAATTTTTTTTGAAAATATCTAGACCCCTACTATGTAACCTTCTCTCTTAGAATGCTCCCTTTGAGTGGACATCGTCGTGTTAGGAAGCAATCAAGATGCTAATTAGTAAGCTTACATTTGCTCCGATAATGTAACCACCAGATTGGAGCCTACCTTTTGAAATCATGTGTGGCACTAGTGCTTATGCAATTAGGGCAGTCTTAAGTCAAAGAAGAGTTGGAAAACATTTTGCCATTTACCATGCTAGTAGGACCTTAGATAGTGCCCAAATGAACTGTTCAACCACCGAAAAGGAACTACTTCCTGTAGCGTCTGCATTAGATAAATTCAGTGCATATTTGATTGTATCCCCTATTGTTAATTTTACAAACCATGCAGCCCTAAAGTACCTTCTCACAACGAAGGATGCTAATGAGCGATTCATTAGGTGGATTTTGCTTTTACAGCCATTTGACATCACCATCAAGGAAAAAAAGGGGGCGTAAAATGCTGTAGCGACCACCTCTCAAGGCTTATGATTGAGAAGACTATGGATAACTTGTCAATCCAACATGATTTTTCAGATGAGCATCTATTTTCTGCCACATGCCTACCATGGTATGCTGACATTGTCAATTATCTTGCAATAGATGAAATTTCATCTGATTGGAGCACTTGGGATAAAAGGAAATTTTTGGTCAAGGTACGAAATTTGTATTGAGATGATCCTTATTTGTTCAAATATTGCCCCAACCAAATAATGAGAAGATGTGCTCCCAATGATGAGATTGCTAGTGTTCTAGATTTTTGTTATTCCCAAGCTTGCGGAGTCCATTTCTCTATAAAGATATCCACTTCAAAGATTCTACAATTTGGGTTTTATTGGCCATATTTATTTAAAGACACTAATGTTTACTATCGTTCTTGTGAGATGTCAACAGTTGGGAGCTTTGTCGAGACATAATATGATGCCCTTGAACCCTACTAGTCGAAATTTTCTATTGCTGGGTATTGCTTTCATGAGAACTTTTCCTCCCTCCTTTGGTTATCTATATATCATGGTTGTAGT
This sequence comes from Nepenthes gracilis, assembly GCA_033239525.1. Classification (NCBI taxonomy): domain Eukaryota; kingdom Viridiplantae; phylum Streptophyta; class Magnoliopsida; order Caryophyllales; family Nepenthaceae; genus Nepenthes; species Nepenthes gracilis. Next base: position 1,109,850 of record BSYO01000010.1, read on the forward strand.
AGATTAGAGTGTCTAAATGAGTTAAAGCAGTAGCTGGCAGGAGTAATGACAACAAGACAGTAATTTAGTTTCTAAAGGAAAATGTAATAACCCATTTCGGTAGACCACATGCTATCATTGGTGAATGAGAGACACATTTTTGCAACCATTCATTTGAGGCTTTGATGAAAAAGAATATATGAAATTGCGCATAAGATTTCAACAGCCCATCATCCCCAGATAAGTGAACAGGTAAAACTTGCTAATAGGGAAATTAAGAAAATTTTTGAAAAGATGATTACCCCTGACCATAAGGATTGGTCATTGCGACTATCCGATGCACTTTGGGCTTATCATATTGCTTTCAAGACCACCCTGGGCATGCACCTTATAGGCTCATTTTTTGTAAACCTTGCCACTACCCATCAAGATAGAGCATAGAGCAGATTGGGCTATAAGGCACTTCAATTTTGATTTGGCTGATGCTTAAGAAATTCCAGATAACCAAGCTAGAGGAGTTGCAAAATGAAGCCTATGAGAACTCTAGAATATACAAGGCTAAAATGAAAGTGTTTCATGATAAGAATATCCTCAGAAAAACATTTAACCCAATCAACGTGTATACTACTATACTAGTACAATTCTCAGCTTCACCAGCACCCAAGAAAATTGCAATCTAGCTGAACTGGTCCTTTTATGGTAAAATGTTCATTCGAGAACGGGGCGGTTGAAATAGAGAACACTAGAGAAGGTCAAATGCTTAACGTAAATGACCAAAGACTCGAACCGATCCTTGAGAGGGAAGCACCTGTGGAGGACAGCATTTGTCTCATAGATCCCATCTACGAGAAGAAGCCTTAGGTTATTTTAATTTTTAATTTTTTTTATTTTTAATTTATTTTTCATTTTTGTATTTATTTATGTATAATTTTTTATTTCTAGCATAGTTTTTTTTTATTTTATCTTCTTTATACTTTTAGCTCCTTATTTATATTCAAGTCGACAGAAAAAAGGCATACACCCTCAGCAGGAACGGCATTTTGCAGAATATATGACTCATGCTTCTTTGGAACATTCAGATTTTTATTCCTTTCCAATTATTTGTAACATAGTTTAATCTAGGTTGGGGAGAATACAGCCTACATGCGCCAGTTATGCGTACACCCACGTTACGCATCCAGGTACATTTTGTCCCATCAGACCAAACTTTCTTGTATGTATTTACATCAAGAACGATACTTGATATAGGTTGGGGTGACAATGATGAGAATGTGTTCGTTAGATAATTTTAAAAAATTGAAAATTAAAAATTCTTTTTTCTTTCTTAAAAGTTCCAAAATTTTGATCAATACTTACTAAACAAGACTTGAATTCTGGTGTTGAAATGAAAAGATCTTATGAAAAATCGGATTCAATCATCATTTTATCTAGATTTTAATTTTTTTGTGATGCTTCTGATTTCATTTTGACAGGGATAGTGTTACTGCACACACTTGTCTTTTCTTTATCTATTGATTGCAATGCATAGATCACCACCTTTCTATAGTAGAGACTTGATACCGAGTGAGGCTCAAGACCATTATTTATTTGTGAGGGTATGTACGCTTGTTCTGAAGATTATTTTCTTTCAACGTTAATCTTTGAATAGCTCCATTATGCTTGCCTTGAATTTATAATTCTCACTAAATAAACCAATCTTAAATACTTAATTTTTATACATGTGAATTATTGTTGGTCACCTTGTTGATGACTAAAAGCCACATTTTTTTTAATATTTTGCACTTTTGTTTTTTCTTCTTCATAAGTTTTATCACTTGTAACTAACTTGATCCTATTGTAAGCAAGCTTGAAGTTTACAATTATTTTCTTTGGCTAACCATAATAATAAATTGATCTAGATATATCAAACGCTTATCCTACCTTGATGTCTTAAGATTTATTGATTTATTAAGGGAGAGTGGTGAAAACAAAAGGAGAGAGATGTATGATAAAAAAAAAAGCACCATGAAATTTATTCATAGAGGAATGTGAACGATTGTGAATGGATTTCTCTTCTTACTCTAAAAAAAAAGGTGACAAAAAAAATTATTAAAAAAGAGAGGAGAAGATGAAAAAAATAAGTATGATACTCGTGGGTGTGTAGTGTTTGCAACTATTCAAAGAGAGGTATAAATCTTTACTCTCAAGATTTTTGTGCAATCCATACCACTTCCTTGTAGCTACAAGTCTATAGCACCATTACAGCCATCAAAGACCTGAAAAGACCATGGTTATATATGGTCCACGTATATAAATTGAACTTGCTTGCTTTGTTCAATTCAACTTGATTATAAGTTTCCTTTCATGAGATTGACACAAAATGCCTCTTTAGAGAGTATATCCCATGAAGTTCTAAGTCAAGGCTAAAAGGTAGGACTCGTATGTACTAGAAATTACAAGACTTTGACTAGACAAATTCACACATACTTGAACTCTCTAAATGTTTGATATGAGGCTGATCAGAACATTTCTTTTTCCATTGCATGCTTAAATTAAATTGTTCATTCGATTAATGGTTCGAGACCTTAGCATTCACGAATTATTTTATAAAAAATCTGAGATATTCATGGGCATCATCACTGGAGACCCTCACAAGTTATACTCATTCATTAGGGCCATAGGATTTTAAGGGCTTGTTACATACGCTAAATACAACCGTGAGACCTACAAAAGTAGAGCTTTTATTTTTTTAGTTAGCTTTCAATTTTTCATATCTTCCTACATTGCTAAGGGATTATCGATGAATGGCAGGGGGGTGATGAACAATGAATGTTACACATGTACCCCTACTTATTTATTATTATTTCCTACTAAATTATGTTAATTATATTATATTATTTATTTAATATAGTTTTGAAGTTTTAGGGGTTCAATGTCCACAAAGAAGATTTTTAAAGAAATAAAGAGAAGACTGTATTTTCAAAGAATAATTTTAGCTTGGCCTGGTAGTGTTTATGGAAATAAAAGAAGTGCAAAATATTTTATGAGGCAGAAATGAAAATAATCTCTCCAAATTAAGAGAAGAAAAAGCAAGGAAAGAAAAAAAAAATAGAGAGAGGAAGAATAAAACATGAAGAATAATACACGGAGCAGGGCTGCAGAGAAGAATTGGAGCATATTTTGTACTTCAAAAATTCATGGAGCACTAACTTCTTGGTAAGGTTGGGGATGAACTCACTTTGATGATGGTATTTTTAATTGTATTCGATTCATGTACTATTCTTTAATGTCAATAAAACTCTAGCTTATTATTCTCCACTATTATTGTATTTGGATAATTGGCAACGATACTTCTTATAGATTTGGTCACGCTAATCCAATAAAATTATACATTATTGAATTATTTTCAACAAAGATTATTTACTTTTATTGGTATGATTTTCTGCTGTAATGTCACTTGTAGGTATATTGCCGTTTTTAAATCCAAGTTCAATAAAATAATAATATAGTATTGTGGATGAGGAGCATAATTTTCTAGAGTTACTTTTGATTATTGGTTTTTAACATTATATTTTCTGGTTAGAGAATCTAATGCTATGATTTCTAATTGAGTTATTTAATAGATCAAATACGAATGAAAATATAAAAGCCAAGTGAGGGATACTTTTTATTTTCACAATTCAATTTTTTAGTTTATTCCCAAAATCATTCAATATTATAATTATAATTTTCATCGCTTTGATATTACTCTCATAATCCTTTTAGGATTGCTTGCATCTCTTTAAGGAATTGGCACTCCAATCTATACTGCAATAACCACGCTATTCTTTCAGCGTTAAGAGACCAAATGTCCAGCCAGAATACAACAAAGTTCCACTGATTTCATGGCAGAAAAGTTAAACTGATCCATCAACCATGAAAACTGCAGTAAGAAACCATCCATCCGCACTGTGCATCTCATGGGGAAGGTTTCTACAAGCAGCAGCAACTAGAAAGACCCATTCCAATGCTCACTTAATATGGAATTATCTGACCATGCATATCTTTAACCCATGGAATCTACCTAGGACAATTTTCTCTTGTGGAAATTTATACTTCATTTCTAATTGCTTCCCATCCACTAAAAACAAAACAAGCATAATGAAAATACCTTCTTTTTTTTTCAATTGCTCAAACACCCTGGTAATCTGCCAATGTCACTTTGTTTAGTGCTAAAGCTAATGAAACTATAAAATTTTGAAGTTCAAGAACACACATAGGCAAGAAAATCTGGGCTTCCAATTACTAGTTTCCCTTCCAAAAATACACCTTCAACGATTTGCCCCCACCATAGAGATGACTGAGGGGGGATTAACAGATACTAATCACTATTAATATTGATAGTAAAATAGCAGTTTGACAATACTATCACGAGTGACAAACAAACCCTCGTCTTTATTGGCAAGAAGGTGACCCCCAATAGGACAGATCAAAGTTATCTTACATCACAAGTACATCCCACAATTTCATACCATAGAATATATATAAATGCCTCAGTCTAGATTTCCAAGTGGTTCAAAAAATAAAGCGAGAAATAAAAAAATTGAAAAAAAAGAAGTCAAAAAATATTGGATTTTGCAGAAGCACATTAATAACAGTGGTCACAAACACCCCCACTACTCCCTTCCCAACAAAATATTCATGTCAACAAACCTGAAAAGGTCTTCACTTTGTGAGAAAGAGTGATATTTTGTGAATACATCTCCAAATCTAACGTATGAAAGTCCCATAAGAGCTCTGTCAAATCCAATGTAAAAGAAAACAGCATAATTAATACTGTTCGAAAAACCAAGACTGGAAATAAAACTAAAACATCAAGCAAAGCAAAATAGAAACCTTTCTATACAATTCCTTAAAGCCTGTGATAAAGCAATTGCAACCTCTTCTGAGTCTCCTGGGGCTACCCATAGTCCAGATGCAACAACTTTGCAAAACATTAAACAGAAAGATCACAGTAGATTAAAAACAATGGCATAGATATAACTGCAATCTGAACCCACCATGGGAAAAAAATTCTAATTGCAACCTCTAGACTAGTGAACATTTGGGAACGGAAAGTCACAACTTGTTAACCAGCATAAAATGCATGATTTATATTTCCATCACCATCATTACTACACATAATATAATCTGAAGTTACCTCTTAATTTAGATACTGCAGTCTGAGCAGATTCACTGACTGATGAATGGCGCCCAGGAATAAAAAGCCAGAGTTTAATTTTTTCATCTGTGCATATCATATGAAAATAAGATAGTGACAAAATCAGTGGTCACATTAGCTAACATTGCAAGGAAAGACTGATTTATCAGTAGGAACATACCAGGGTTGTGCAGACCCTGAGATGGATCCCAGGGCCCCACAAAGGAATTCGTCCACGTGCTGAGACAACCTTCCTTCTGCAGCTGCAAATGTGAAGAAAGCACCTGGAAAGTAGCAGCATCCCTCTGCTCTGCTCTAGAACTGCGCTTATCAAGAGAGAGAATTTCAGGGAATTAATAAGAGCAAAAGATACTTTCAAGACATTCTGTGGGAATAGGATGGCAATGCAGCAAATTCAAACCTCTTATCTAAAGGGGTCAGATCAGACTCATGGGGGAGAAACTGGAACCAAGATATTTGATGAAGTCCTCCCTGTAGAAATGATTGATATCATAAAAACTAAGTAATTGTGTCTACATGAATTAAACACGAGATAGGACTGATTTAGTCTGACCAATATTGAGAAGCCAACATTTATTCTTAAACATAAGCAGCGATATAAACAAATAAAGAAAAGAAACAGCACATGGACCACAGAATTAAACTTCTAATGTAAGCAATGAATCTTCAAAAATGACGATTGCTTGCCCTCGTCATTTAACAGTATGAAAGTTGATCAGACCATATTACCGAATAAATTAGTTAACTCCTATAGTTTGACTTCCGCAAATCTAGTGAGCTTTCACATCTATCTGAAGTTGCTCAAGTCCAGCTAATCTAGTGTTTTCAAGAAAATCAAAGCATCACTTAGTCCCCTTTAATATTTCTTTCAAAGAAGTAATTTAGCATAATTTTTAATGTTCTGAAGGAATCGGCAATGACATGGTGATAATCATATGCACCCGGTTTCATTAGCCATCAACGTCTGAATTACATATTTAAATCCTCTTCTAACAGTAAAGGGAATGAACAATACCTAGGTAACAAAATTGCGAAAATTCACAGCAAGCTGGAAAACGAAATCATCGTATAAACAACAAATTTCAAAAGTTTAATGAGTATAGGGTACATACAATTTTGAAGACATTTGTCCACATTACTTGGCTATGCAGGAGCCTTATACGCGATACAGGCCCTCTGGCACTCCGAATCTAGCGCTAAAGCTCATAAATTTAGAACCTCAAGCACATTCCAGAAAACCTAATCTCAACCCTCGCGTATTTGCTATGGTACTGGACATGGCTCAGCGCCTCGCAAAGCAAAAAGCAGAGAAGAGATGCTTTGTGAAAGGGAATTGTCAACGGTCCAATATACGTGGGCGAGGTTTTAGACGGTCCTGCCGTTCCAGACGTAAGGGACTCTGGTGAGCGACTGCACAGGTCATCCCCCCGTCGGTTGATTGGGATTTTGTTCCGTAATTTGACCCATTAGACCATCTAATCTTAATATTTAATTCTTATTATTTTAATATTAATCCTTTTTATGTTATAAAAACACAAATAATTAATATGATGATAACAAAATTTAGTTTTTTAGTTTTTTTCTCCTTCCAAAGCTCCAAGGAGTGAGTGGGAGCTGAGAGCTTTTTTTTTTTTTAATAAAATTAATAGGTCCAATAATTTTGGGCCAGCCCAGAGTTTATAATCTAAAGTATGATATTGTTGGCCTAAACAAATTTACCCAAAATTGTCCAATAGAAAACAAACAATTAAAATTACGTAATGCATAGTTTCAACGATTGTCTATCTAATTCAATAGTTGACAGTTTTTATAGTTCAACACATACAAGTAGGTGATACTTACTATACTGTCGTCGTATTATTACTCTAATAATTCAATAAATATACTCAGAATATCATCCTATGATTGTGTATCGTCTCAAAATGGTAGTTGTAACTTAACAAATATTCTCAAGTGGCAATTATAATAACCGTCCCCTAGTGATCACCAAAATAATTTAGCAGATCCATGTAGACAACTGTCACCAACTGTGAGGCCCAAGGATAGCTAAATCGGCACTCACTTTATATATACATCCTTCCTCCAAAAAGAAGAGAGGCATCAAACTGGGAGATTTCGAAGATCAAAGCTAATCATTGGTTTAAACACTCTAAACGCCCTAAGCAGCGATCGGATTCTTTACCTAGCAGTTGGACTACCATTAGCTACTCTCCTACAAGTGTGAGTCTAAGTCGCTCTCCGTCGAATGTACTACCGGAGTCTAATCCTCCAATTCACGTGCAATCCCCTCATACACATATTTATATATATTTCTCCTCATACGATTTTATTCAGCTAAAAAAGATTATTAATTGGAATATCAGAAAATATATTAGGAAGCGAGTTTTGCTATTTTATGACGTCTCGTTCATTAGTTGTAGTATGTAGAATTCAAATTCGAAATAACGAAAATTAGACCTATTTCAGTTCAACCTACGGAGCAAAATCAAGGGGCTCCCTAATTTATACAACAATTTGAATTTAATGATGCATAAAAAATGAAGAGATTCATTTCCTTTATCTCGATCATTTATTTTTAAATAAATTAATATTATCTAATTATCTTAAAATAATTATTTTTAATCAATTTTTAACTTTTTAAATATAGTTAAATCATAAGTATCGTATCCATATAGACAATTGCATCATCGTACATACCGTATAATTTACAATTGATTAGCTACCATGTTTTAAACATGTTTATAGATAATTGGATATTTTAGATTTTTTACAAGTGATTATAATTTATTATCATTTATATTTATTTTATTTATATACATTATATATATATTTTATTGAGTATTAAACGCATATTTAAAATATTTTAAAATTTCTTTAAAATTGACAGGCATATATCTTATGGGATTCAAGGATTTGGAGCTTGTAATTGAATTTTGATATTATTTCTTTAATAACCGAATTTAAGTTTTCACTGTATGCACAATTAGATTATTGGTAAATATTTTTTTTATAGTATATTTTTGTTTAGTGGATACCTGATGGGTCCAATAATATCCGATTCGACCCAAATCTGAGCCCACAGGTGAAAACTACACAATAAGAATTCTAAGCACTTATTGCTGACAATTGGTATAAAAAATTAATCATATTTTATATTTACTAAATATTAATATTATAAAAAAATTTTAAAAAATATAATTATTTTAATGTTATATTTATATAATAATAATAATAGTGCATCTACATAGTTTTAAAGACGGGTAATACTTGGGGTTTAAAAATAATCATCTACATAGTTTTTTATTTAATTTTTTTTATATTTATATTTTCCATTCAATTGATATTAATATTAAAAAATATAAATAAGTATAAAATATTAACTAATATGTATCAATTTAAGGCAGGAGAGAGGGAGAGTAAGCGTTGTGGCACTTATTATCTATCATCAATAGTAGATAAATTATTTCCATAACTAATTGTTAATTAAAAGAAGAGAGTAATAGTTAACAGAAATGGGGACAGAAAAATTAATGTATTGATTTATAAAATCTGCTATGAAAATTGCATCCATCCAATTCAACAGCATGGAACATAAAGTTAGGCATATGTTTTCTTAAGAATGTGTTGAATGAAAATTCAGCTTGTGAGTAAAGTTAGGACAGATATATCAGGATGATGTAGCACCTTCAATTTGATGGGACTAGCCAACAACTATCACGACCAATTTGGAGATGGTTATGATTTGGGGTTCATAGGTCTATTTTCAATTATAATGAAAGCCTATTGAATTGGTCCATCTATCTAAGCTTTATCACATAAAATAGACAATGAATTTATATTAGAATTGACCGCGGAATCCTTTGTTCAAATATAGAAGGAAATTAATCGATAATACGTGTTTACTAATACTAGTATCTTGTTCACAAATAACAAATCATTTATTGAAATGCCTCAGTCTAGATTTATAATTGATGCAAAAAATAAAGCAAGAAAGAAAATAGTGGAAAAAAGTTACAAAAATCTTGGATTTCAGCAGTAGCACATTGATATCAATGGTCACAAACACCATTCTCAACAAAATATTCATGTCAACCAACCTGAAAAGGTCTTCACTTTGTGAAGAGGAGTGATATCTTGTGAATATATCCACAGGTGAGAAGTTATCCAATAGAACGAATACATGAATTTTATATATAAACTCTTTTCAACGAAGAAAAAAATCATTAAATTCGTATCTTTATTATATACGAGTCTGGTTACACAAATCTTTCAAAACCATCTTCAGATTCAAAACAAACATAGCAATGGACAACAAGAGGGTTGATAGAAAGAAAACCACCAATTACAATATTCTGCATAATGCCTCAAAACATACTCTAGAATGATGAAAGATTGGACACAATTAGAAGCCCAACAATGGGTTAAATTTTCTTTATTTTTCTATTTTCTCTTTCTCACTCGATTTAGTGCTCAAATTGTATTTTAAAAATGATTTACACTTAACTGCTCAAAAACAGAGCTAAACACTTAAAAAATGTATTGATGATTTAGACGGTCAAACTAGTGTTTACATGCTACGAGAGAGAAACTGTCCAAAACTATCTTGGCATAGAAGCACATTTCATGTGTGCATCAAGTGCAATGATTTTGTCCACCGGCGCATATGCACATGAATCAGACGTATTCACCGATGTCGCTGAAAAGTAATCTTTGCTGAAGCAAATTCTTGCATGAACATCAAGCGAAATTCATTGTTTGTCTCAAAATAAAAAAAATAACATGTATAGTGGCTGTACAACTCACAAAAAAGTGACCAAAGACCGCTTAGCCAAAAGACTCAATGCTAGTGATGATCAAGTGCATTGGGGTTTGCAGTTAATGATTTCACAAGTTTTAACATATTAGCCCTAATCTTTGTATTTGATTTCTAGAAAAGAATAAAGTTAAAATATAATACATATTTAAAAAAAAAGGTCTCAATAAACATTACAAAGACAATTACCACCACAGCCACTGTCACCACTAGCATCAACATCACCACCATCATAGTAACTATAACTGCTACCGACAATCACCACCTCTGGGAATGTCTATTCCCACAGCTAGTACCACCATAATCACGAAATTTCACTCCAATTTTGTAAGCAATTCATTGCCCCATTACAGAACATGTTAGACAATGCCAAGCAGCCTGATACGAGCATTACTTTTGCCTTGCCACCTCATAGAACAATTCGCATGAGCATGGCTTCCAGCAGCTCGCAATTGACTTAGAAAATAAGCATATGAAAGCAGCTAAAGTAGAACCACCAGGACAAACAAATCAAATCCGATTTTAACTTAAGTTGAATTATAGTACTCAACGCAATCTGTAGCCCTCAAATCTGGTGTTATGTTTCGGCTTCGGCCCTTGGGGAGAGAGAGAGAGGGAGAGGGAATTGCAACATACTAAATCAGGATAACATCACTATAAACACTGATGACAGAAAATCACCCCTTTTACACAATGCCACTAATCACGCTGACATTGTTATGGCATCGTCATTCAGTTATAAATCAACATTGGATAGTATTAAAAGTGGAGAGAAATAAGGAAGCTCGTAAATTATTCGTCATAAAGGCCTGAAATAAACCCTTTAAATTTATGAAAACAGTGGAAGTTAGCAAAATCATGACTACTCTGGCCCTCGCAATCTATCAAGACTAGGGAATACGTGCCCATTGGAGGAGTCTATGTTACTAAGTAGGAGCACCGTGTAAGAAGGGATTCATCTGATTGGACCCTTGATCGGTCAGGCAGCTCATTCTAATTGAATTTCAAAGATTCAGATAAGTCATAAATGAGTCAACAATTTCGGTACACCATTTGCTTATCAAAGCTTATTAATACATCTAGAAACACGGGTACGACTAAGAAGGAAAAATATTCAACTTGGTTTCAAGACACCATCAGAACAATAGAAGCTGTTGATAAACGAATTGCTGTAATAAGTTGAATGTATAATACACGAGGCACAAGCATATCCATAATGTCAACCATGCAAAGAACCAAATAATGCAATGATAAGCATCTTTCCCAAAACTTAATACACGAACAAATCACAGATGTGATAAACTACACACAAGCAATTCATGGTATTCCAAACCTGGTCAGCATGTATTAATTCCATCCTTACAGTCCTTAGTCAAGTTATGGAATGTCTCTATCCTTGTCTTTGCTCTGAAGAAAACCTCAGTATCTACCTCAACTCTCATGTAACCATCAAAGCTTATGGGGCGGCCGTCATTCAAAGCCCGAGTCTCATTGTACCATTCACTTGTATTTCCCCACAAAGAATTGTAGTCATCCAGCAAATGCACTTTGTAATGAGACCTCAGCTTGTCAAAATAATTATAGAATAGCTCATTTGTGGCAATATATAAATTCCTCCATGGCTGAATCATTCCTTGAAGCTTAGCAAGGAGAGAATCGGGTGCAGTATCTGCATCCAAGTGCGGCCAAAGCTCCTTGTTCTGAGCCTTTTCTCCTCGAACAACATGAACTGCATCAAAATCCCAATCCATTTTCCCACTGATTTCAGTAACTATATTCATCAGTCTCTTCGATTTCCAGATTGCTTTCCACGGCCTCTGAATATACTTTGCCGCTTGCCCCTCACAAACTCGATACCAGTAGTTCTCGGGCTCCGGAGTATCAAATTGCCTCCATATAATGGTACTCTTATCTTTTTTCAGTTGCATCGGCGTAATCTTGTAGGTCGCAACCTTTCTCACAGGTGTTTTCTTCTTGTGCGTTCTGTCCCATTTCTTCCAATCCCTTAGGAAATCTCCCTCCTCCACGACAGAAGCCATCTGCTTCAAATGCTCAAAGTCAAAATAGAACCGGAAATCCTTCCCTTCCTCATCCTTCCCGCTTGGGTTATATTGCGCAGCCAAGCAGATACTCAAATCCATTACGAATGTCCTATTCAGGAATTGTGCTTCTCCTAAAGCACATAAGAAGCTCCACAGATAATGATTCATTCCCTTGCAATAATCCCCTCCACGCGAATAGTACAAATACTTTCCGCTTCTAAATGCTACGTCTGACCCAATCTTCGGTAGAGTATCGTCGATATCAGTGTCCCGAAAGGGAGCAGCAACTTTAGGGTTCCGATTTCCACCACTACCTGTGGTGTTAAATCTGCTCCTCGGACGCCTAGCATTGATGCCCGAGTGCCACGCCCCGGTACGAACGATCTTGTATGTGCAATTGTCACGAAAGCCGACCTTAAACCTTCGAAAATCCCTGTATTTTCTCCAGGACTTCTCCTTCTTATTGCGGAACTTCCACGCCACATCACACTCATCCGGTTTGGACCCATTAACTGGAGTCCCGTACTCCAAAAACACAATTGACTTGAAAAGCCTCAAGTTGAACTTCTCAATGGCCAGCAAAACGTGCGGATCCGAGCAATTGACCTCCTTAATGTCGTCGCATCCCGATTTGATGGTCGAATTGGTGATATTTTTCTCCGAAATCTCAATGACCGCCTCAGTAATGGGCTGTTTAACAGCGGAAGGAGGGATGGCAGGAGGAAAGGAGAAGTCCTCGCCGGTTTTGAGGACGGAAGTATCGTCCTTGAAAGTGGCATTTTCGACTTGGGTGAACAGTTTGGTTAGGGCAGGAGCAGACTGAAGCCATGGGTCTGGGGGTTGGTAGGTGATGGCGATCACGGTGATAATGAGGACGGCAAAAACAAAGAAGGAGAAGCAAACATTGCTGATGAGCTTAATAACGTTTTGGCCGACTGGTTGGGCCGAATTAAGTGAAATCGGCTCCTTCATTTCATAAAAATCTCTGACTGGAATCCTATCACGGGAAAGTCTTACCAGTAGGGTTTCAGAGAGAACGAATGGAGCAGATCTCGATCCAATTCTAGATAGAGATAGAGAGTAAAACACAGGAACTGAGATCCCGGCAAGTGCAGAATGAACTGAGATCTGAGGTAGGAAGGAAGACGTTGGCAGAGTCTATACGTACATATCTGTATGGTCATGTATCCATGCCTCTATTTCACTTTCCATATAAATATTTTTTTATTACATATTATAAAATATTATATTATTAAAAAATAGTTTTTAAATATCTAAAAATATAAATAAACAACGTCATTTAGATTTAGAAAAGGGGATAAAAGACGATAGGCCTACCATCTCTGAGCAACCTTCAACTAACACCAAATGGTGGTGCCGAGCGCGGGGTGGGTGGCGAGGTTACGATTCAGGATGCTAATGTGATTAACAGCTAATCTCTCAATGGTTTATCTCATACTCTCCCCTGAGGGATGCTAATCTTTCCATCAATTAGTTGAATTTCAGTACATGGTTTTTATTGTCTTAGGGCTATGCAAATCCATCGTGGTTTCAATTGTGGTTCCGATGTCATTTTTGCTGTTAGGGGATTATCATTTCGTTGATTAGTTTTGAAATACAAGTCGCATGAGAAAGATTTGTCAAACAAGCAGAATTGAAAAGCGCTGGAAGAAGGATGAACAATGCAAGCAGCTCCGGAAGAGGAGGGAGATCATGGCCGTCGACTACGTCGGTGTCGGGATCTGGGAAAAGAATACAGAAGGAAATGGGAGAACTCCACTTGTTCCCTCCGGCTGATTGCTCCGCCGGACCCATTGGTGACAACCTCCATCACTGGATCGCCACCATCATCGGTCCTCCTGGTCTCTCTCTCTCTCTCTCTCTCTCTCTCTCCCTCTCCCCCCCCTGTCTCGTGACTTATACAAATTTTCCTTGGGCTATCGAAACAGGCTTTGATTAGTCAAAAGTAAGTGAATAAATTTTGCGTATTAGCGTTGAGATCTGTCTGAATATTTGCTGATATTGATCTTCGGTGATAGCTATAACAAAAGGACATTTTAATTCTATAGTTAATTGTTTAGGAAATAAATTCTGGGAAATGATAATGTAAGCTTGAACTACTGTAAGAACGACCCTTTTGGCCATTGGCTTTGCATTATTAAGTGTTAATGTGGCGACTTGATCCTGAATTATCATGTCTGCCCCTCGTAGAAAACCTCAAACCACGTAACTATCAAATATTCATAATAAATTTCAACATTATTTAATTAGAAAACCATCATTCCTTTAATACATCGCATAAATAACCAAGAAAATAAAAACTATTAAGTGTCAAGGTTGTAGTCTGAGAAAAAATCACAAAGTCTCTATCACAATATATCATGTCTATCACTAAAAGGAATGATAGCTACTAGTTTCTAGAATCCTTACTACCTCAAAGTCCTATAGTAAATGAAAGATCCTTTTTAGTGTTATGTACTCAACTTGAATCTAGAGCCAATAAAATATAATGGTAAGTCAAACATTAATCAAGTGATAATAAACAACGCATAATAAATAATCATCTCGGATATATGAAAACAATTAGAGTAATGCAAAGATCAATAATAAAATTTATCCAAAACTCTAAAATTTATTGTAACTACAACTCAAAACAATAAGAATAGGTCCCACTGGAACCTTATCTGTGACATTCCGGATATTTTAAATTTAATATAAATTATATATAACAAATATTTTAAAAAAAGATAATAATAATAATAATAATAGGAAGAACTGAGCGAAGAAGAAGGAGAGGAAAGAGGGAGAAACGGCCGGCCGATCTCTGCGACGCCTTCTTCTTCGCCCGCTGACCAGTTGGAATAATTTCTTCTCTTCTTCCTCTCGGTCGTTAGCATCGTTTTCACCCTTCCCGTTTCTTCATCACTTCAAAAATCACTGCTTTCTTTTTTTTCTTCATCGGCTTCTTCTGTTATGGTTGCGGGCGAACTCTGGGAGAGCAGGAGCAAGAAAGGCATAGCCTAGAGTTTTTCACTGCTATCGCTGCCAAGGAGTGTCGCCGGAATTGTCAAAGCTGCCGTCGTTGGCCTTCCTCATTAATCAGGCAAGTTGATTTAAGTTCCTTGTTCAAATTTGTATCCTTCCTTATTCCTATTAATGCCGATTTTCCAGTTTTGTATCAAGATTGTTAAAGAATTAGTTGTATGTGGGTGAATTTTGGAGGATTATAATTAGATTGGGCCGATGAAGAAGATGGGAAAACAGGGCATTCGGTTGATGTCGTGGGCTTTAAAGAATCAATATGATTTTGGACTTAAATAAATTAGGATGAAAAATTTACAAATTTATTGTGAGATCCGTGAGTTGGAATTTCATTTCCATGATTTGATTTTGGAAGATTTGGGTTGGGTGAAGTTTTGGACAAAAACAGAGCCTACGGCTCGATGGAGACAAGGATTCGAATTACCCGGTAAAAATTAAGGCTTAAGGCTTAAAATTTGGATACAATGATGGTATATAATTCTTGATGTGTGTATCGGTTAGTTAAATTTGGTGAGGAACCGTGGAAATTCAAAGAAATCATGTGCATAGTATCCTGAAAATGGAGGTGAATAGTGGGCTGCGCAGCGTACAGGAAACTGCAGTATGGTGAGGGGCGTATGTGGATATACAGTGTATATGTGTATGTATAGTATGTATGTGTGTGTGCGCGTAGCAGTATGGTAGTGCTACTGCCTCTGATGGCAGTAGCTGTGTGTGTGTGTGTGTATTATATATATATATATTATATGTGGGGCGTATATATATATATATGTATAGTATAATGTATATAGGTGCATGGAGGGATGGCATATACAAGTCATGTAGATATTTAGATTTACATGTAAATGAAGGTTAATGCAAAAGTATTGTTATGTGTTAAAGGGTTATAAATGTGGGTATAAATATATTAAAGTATAAGTTAGTTAAATGAGAAAATGTGAATAAATTATTATGATTGGACTCACATAGATTTAGTTGAATAGTTTGATAATAATTAAAGATTGTGGATCTCTCTTGGTGATATCAGAATAAAAGGAATTTCTTTGCCTTAGAGATAATATTGGTACTTCGAATAAGTTAGAAAGGATTTTAGAAAATATTAGGGTATTCGATCAAACAATTAAACTATCCTTAATATTGTTGCTTTTCTTCCGATAATGACATTATTTGCATTATCTTTGAATTGTGTGGGTATGGTCTTTATCAGCACTAAACGACATTTCTTTCATTAAAATTGTAAAGCCTTCTTTGTATTATACTCGATTGCATGAGTATTGGTGTTATTGGTTTCCTTCGGCCAAGGTAAAGGAGAGCGTATGAAAATACTGAGGTATTTAGTTGAATGGGAGGTTACGACACCTTAGTGTGGTCTACACTTATCCAATACTAATTTCCGTATCATGGTGATAATGAGGTATATTGTTTATTGTGGATGAATATTTATAGCCATGTGACCATCATAGGAGATGATATCAGGGATATCATTTGGCGAGGGATATCACGGATGGTATTGGCATGCTACGAGTACAGCCTCTTGGAGGACTGTAGGGGTAGTGGGATACCATGGATAATCTCGTTGTACTTATCTAGCCGTTGGGGGCTTAAATATGCGGTCTTTGGTTCACGGTGGCAGAATAAGGTCCAAGGAAATTTATTGTGATATTCGTTATTGTTCATATCTCATGAGTTTGGGATTCGGTTGAATCCACGTGTTATATTCGGTAGAATCCATGGGTTAGATTTTACTATATCCGGATTCAGTGGAATCCATATTATTTCTTTGCATTCGGATTTTAGGTCGTTTACGCTGATATTCGGATCCGGAGATCCCTTTTATTTCTTGTGCGATTGGATTTTGAGGGATCTTGCCTCTTGTTGATGAAATTTTTATGATATTTGTTACATCAGTATTTGGAGTGATCCACCTTTCTTATGCATTTGAAACATAAATGTGATGAATTGTATATATATTGATCTGTTGGATATCGTATTGTTGTTCGTAATTCTTGCTATACATAATATATTGTGTATAGAGATCTTTATTATCATTTCCTGTTTGTCTTGGATTTGATGTCACTTGTTGGGCATTTGGCTAACTCTTGCTATTTTTCTTTTTTCTAGAGTATCAGGTTAGACGATGATGACTCTAGAGTTGAGTAAAAAGTTGTGGTGAGAAAGATTAAGGTCCAGTTGGAGATAGTATTGAAATAATGCTCTAGAGATATATTTTAACATTTTGTTTTATTTTGTTGGGATATTTTTGAGAGTATGTAGTTCTTTTTTTTGGATTTATTTTAATATGAGGATATTTGGATTATTGTGGTTGTATTTTATTAGCTGTAGATGCGCTGAAAATACATACATACATATATATATATATTGGTTGAGAATTTGGATTTATTCTTTATGATCAGGTTGGAACATTTGTTATGGATTTGGGTCAAGGATGTCACATTATACTACAAAAATAAAAGGATTCAGTAAAATTTTGATCTCATCAATAATAGGCGAGGATTCCATGGAGTTTAACATCATGAGAAAGATAGAGATTTTCTGGGTCTAAATATCAGTATAACCTGAATACTCCAAATCTGAATAAGTCAAGAAGATGTGGTGCAAAAGTTTCGATCGTCATGGACGCATGAACATGTTGAGACATTGAGATAAGATCTAATGGTTTTGGAAAGACCCTAAGAACAATATTAGCAAACGCAATAGACTTGATGATAGCTACACATTTAAATACTGTAAGACTAATTATATATAGTCCTTTTCTCTCAACAACAGTCCTTTTTCCATTGAGGGTCATCGATTTTGGACGTAAAGGATGAATGTGGATTTTCTTGTCTTTATGAACAAAAGAGTAGGAATTAGAATGACCTTTGATTATGACATTCAAGTCATATAGCCAAGAGCGCTCGAGAATGACATGACCCACGTCCATTGTTATAACGTCACACCAAATGTATTCTTTGTACTCAAAATTGAATGGGTATAAGATAACATTCTTTAACGGATATAGAAGATGTGTCAATCTAAGAGACACTGTATGGATTACGGTGTCGAACCGCCTTTAACCCCAAATGAGAAATAGTGTTAGCGAAAACCGCGTTGATACAACTACCGCTATCCACGATAACCTTGCAAGCCCTCTCATTCACTTTGACATAAGTGTGAAAGATTGTGTGACGACGCCAATCATCAGCCTCTTTGGATTGTGTCAAAGTGTATCGCACAATGCTTAAAAATGGTTGTCAGGGAAGGAAGAACGAGAGTCGAGGTTAAAGGAGGTAGTATTGATGCAGCCTACAAATGTGTCCGTGTCATTACCATGTAAGTCATCAAACTTCTCTAATTTGGGTTTATATATTTGTTCTTCAAGGGGTTCCTTGTTTATTTCATTTTGTCTGTCAATTAATAAGGCTTTACTCAAATATTTGGAAGAAATATATTCAAAACCTTTACAATTGAAGTACTATAACTGAGAATTTCTTTTTGGGGTTTCAGCATCCTTTCCTCGAGCTTCTCTTGTAGAGGCAACAATGGAAGGAGGGGTTCCTAAGACAAACTTAGAAGTGGTGGCAGGAGTGTGGGATATGAATTGACGATACGATGTCCTGGTAAGTAATTCAAAGTCTCGAACCAAATTATACACATGGTTTAAAGTCGTAATTCCACGGAGGATAAGTTTTCTCTTAATATCCTCGTGTAGGCCTTGCCAAAATCTACTCAATGTCATGGTCTCGTCCTCAATGATGTAACATCTCATCCTAAAATCATCGAATTGGGTCACATACTTGGTTACGGATTGATTACCCTATTGAAGGACATTCCATTGGTCAAGTGAATTGATATTGTAGGAGCGAGGTAAATATTTCTCTTGGAGATGTCGTTTCATTTCAATTCAACTCCTGACAGGGGCTACCATATGCCTAATGAGGAGGTCCTCAACATTCTCCCAAAATAATTGAGTATTTTCGGTCAACTTAAGGCTAGCAAATTGAACTTTTCCGTCTTCTGATACGCCATACCATTCAAAATAATAATCCATATCTCGAACCCATTGAGTGAAAACGACATCTTGCTTTCGTCGGTGAGTCCTATTATGGAATGCAGCAGAGTTGTTAGCATCTGATGAGTGAGGTCTTATTTCTATAGTGGCAACTCAGTTTGCAAGATTCAAATTTGTTTGATGAATAGAGGCTAGGTTAGTTTGAATGGAAATCATGTGGTCTTGCAATTGTTATTGATTGGAAACTATTGGGCTAACTATTGATTTAGAGTTTCAAATTGGTGATAATCCATGATTAGGTTGGGGATATTATGGAAAATAATTTGACCACTTCGTAAGTGCATACAATATCAATACAACTAACGTGGTTGAGATCAATAAACAATGGAGACAATCCGAGTCAATTAATTTTTTTTTTATTGTGAGATTTTGTATTGTTCAGATCATACAAACTAGTGTTGCTAATCTATTAAAATGATAAAATGAGAATCAATTGTAATAAGAGTGTATCAAATATAAAGGTAGTGAGAGGATGTGAAAGAATTTTTTTATTTATTTTTTGGGAATAAAATGGTACATGCAGATAAAACTAAATATTATGAAAGATAAGTATAATATGCTACCCAAAATAAAATGGAATAAACACTGTTGCGTTCGGGTCCAACCGCCGTACAATGCTGACGCGTGCTGACGTCAAGTGGACGGAACCAATAGCAACATAAAAGTGAGTGAGGTGCGGGCGAGTGAGAGAGGAATTGACACCCAAATTTTTATGTGGAAACCCCCCTTTGAAACGAAGGGAAAACCACGAGGCTGAGAGCCTAAGAAAGATTTTCACTAGTTGATCGTTGTTTCTTACAAGTTACAAGGCTTTGGGCACACTCTTTATCTCTTCTTGAGCTTTTTTACTCGCCAACCCCCCCTCCTTTCTTTGAATGCCTTAAGTGAGTATTTATAGGGGCAAAACGCAGCCGTTGGGAATGCCCATGAGGCTACTAAGGCCTACCGGGAGGGCGGCTACCAACTCTGACACACACCAGGCCACATGTCGTGCACGCCGCGTGTTTGGTGAGCCGACGCCGCAATGGCCATCTTCTTGCCAGAATGTCGGTTTGAGGTGACAGGGCATGCTCTGGGGATTGTTGATGACGGCGGTGGCGTGTAGCAGGATTTACGCACTCCCTCAATCGCAAGTTCTTGAGCCGGCATTCCCGGATACTAGAGAAAGTCCTCGTCCTTTACTGATTCGATTTGGAGTCTGAATGAGTCCGTGTACTATTGGAGCCACGTGGGTTGTCGGACGGTCATAGAGAGTTCTCGGTTATTTTGCATTGCATGAGTTCTCGGACGCATGGCAACTTGGACTTCTCGGGTAAAAACGCTCGTCCAATTCCGTACTCCTTTTATGGTCCCCGGATAATGGGACCCAACAAACACATTTGGAGATGATTTAACCCGCTTGTTTGAGATTGCCTTACGATGAGAATCTTCTACTGTTTGGATTTTATTTGCTGTGCTTTTTTTTCTTTTCTCTCTTTTCTTTTTTTTCCTTTTTTTTGTTCCTTTTTTCTGCCTTTTTTTGCTCTTTTTTGTTTCTCTGTCTCTCTCTTGCTTTCCGCTGTTTCTTTTCAAAACATAAAAGTGGGGTTTTAAGCAGAAAGAGGAGGTGCAGATGCTCAGCGCGCGCGCTCCCACTCAGGCAGCGACGGCGGCACTCGCTCGATTAGGTGACGGTAATGGCAGTGGCGATCAAGGTGGCAGCAACTAGGGTGATTGCGATGGCATTGAAAGCGACGTTGAAGACGAAGACGAAGAAGATGATGATGAGAGCAAAGCTGATGAAGCGAAGACGAAGCAATAGATGGCAAAGAGGATGATGATGAAGAATCGGCATAGCCCGGTTCCGGACTTTCTCTCTACTCCCTCTTTTGTTTTTTTTGAAGGAAGGTCATTCGTAACGGATAGGGTTTGGTTGGGCTTCGGTTCGGGCGTCTAGTTAGGGTTTGGGTAAGTGATGGTGGGGGGCGTTGGGTTTTCGGGTGAGTGGTGGAGGACGTTTTGGGTGTGTGGCCGATTAGGAATTTGCGGGTGGTTTGGTGTGTTGGGCGTGGTTTGGCTTGGTAGCAACCGGAGAGTTAAAGGTCGTGGTGGGCAGCGGGGATGTGGAAGAGGGTTTTGGCGGCGTCGGGTTCTTCCTCCGGTTGTGGCAACGGCGCCAACTGTGATTGCTTCGTTGACGGTGACTGCTGCTTCAAATCGCGGTGCCTCTTTGATGTCTCTAGCTGATGCAGGGATGCAGAGAAATCGGGTCTTTGCTTCTTTTCGTGCTTCTTTGTTTTTTTCCCCCCAAACAGAGCACTATTTTTTTTGACAATATAAAGAGGAGACAATACTAGTGGAGACGGTTTGCCGGCAAAAGATGCGACTGGATGCACTGTAAGAACTTTGTAGGGTGGCTAATAGGTGGCGGGGTGGTGGGATAGTGGAGATGGTGGTATGGTGGGTTGCTGATTGCGGAAAGTTGTGTGGCCGGTTATTGGTTGCGGGAAGGTGATGTTGCTGGAAGCAAAAAAGGATAGGACTTTATCTCTGGTACCAATTTAATGTAGAGAAGGGGAAGAATAGGGGAAGGGAAAGAGAAATATAGGGAGGGGAGAAATAAAAGGAGAACTAGGGGAAGGAGAAGGAGAAATCAGGGGAAAGAGAAGAAGAAACTAGGGGAGAAGAGAGTAGGCACCAAGAGAGAGGAAAAAATCATACTGAATCAATTTTTATTTAAATCATCAACTCTGATACCAATTTGATGTAGGGAAGGAGAAAAGTGGGGAAAAGAGGTAGAGGGGTAAAGATAAGAACAGAGATCAGAGGGATAGAGATAAGAAAGAGAAGAAACCAAGGGAGAGAGGGGGAAAGAAGTTACAATTACTCAGTAGCATTCAATTTTTCAAAACATTCATCATTTGTCTCCCCACACAATAGAAGTAGGGTTCTTATATAGAGAATCCGAATCCTAGATTAAGTTGGAAAGAAATGTAACTTTCTAACTAAATATAATTTAAATTCCTAAAAGAAAAGAATATCTCAATCAAATAAAAGCAAATTAAATAAAATCGCAATATAATAAAATCAAATAAAATTATAAACTTTCAAATAAAATAAAATCAAAGGGAATCAAAGTAAATCTCTTCTAATTTGGTATAGTCTGGATGTTCACATCAGAATATTTCATGGTTTTTTCCCTAGTTAAGAGGGATATTCCATGTAAAATTCTTGGTCATGTCATGGACTTATGCGATAGTTTTTTATGCTGTTTTGTTGTAGTATTATTTTCTTCTATGTTGATTTGAATAAAGGGGATGTGCATTATCACCAATGGTTCTTATAAAGCTTGAGCTTAATTATTACTGAAATATAGATGGTGTGAGCCTAGTTCTATGGCATGAATTCGCCATGAGAGGTGAATATTTGAAAAGATAGCTGTTGTGATAGAAACAGAGAAAAGACGGTACTGGGAATGTTTTTGACTTGTTTTGATGTTGCTGCCTTGCGTGGAGGCTTATTCTTTCCATTGACAGAGCAAAACGTTTTGCATTCTTGTTTGTAGGAACCCCATACGAAGGGGGCATATTTTTCCTTGATATTAGGTTCCCTGGCGATTATCCATTCAAACCTCCAAAGGTGTGCTTGCAACTTACACTGCTGCTCTCATTCCATCACTATAAAACATCAGTATTCTCTGCATTTGATTAGTTTCTATGTATTTTACTTTTTATCTGAAACACTGCTGTATCTAATGGGGTGGTACAACTATTGTCCATTTGGATGACACCTTGATAAACATGATGCCTAACTGACCTGATTTGTTGTCACTTTTGACCTATGTATACATGTATGATAGTTGGTTTAATGTTGACATGATATTTTAATTTGGTAATAATGGCTCTCTCCCCTTGTCTGCTCTTTCTATTTTGTATTTTCTTGTAAGCATTCAAGATTGCTTAATAGTTTTTTTGTCTCTTGGAACAGCTAATGAAATAAACCGACTTTATGAAAAATTGTTCTCTTGGACTTAAATGTTGATACTGGTAGTAGTTTGATTAAGATTTATAATATGAATACCTTTATGCTTTGTAAAGATTTAAGGTGATCAATTCACTTTAACCAGGTTATTCCATTCCACTTTTTAGGAAAAAAAAAAGAATTGATAATGATTTTTCAGTATTTATTTTCTGTTCAAATTTGTGGCAACCAAACATGAAACTTTGGTTTCACTTGGCTCCTTTGTGGAAGATGTAGAAATTCCTAGATCCATACCTACCCAGATAGCTGGAAGTTCTAACAAATAAGAATCCTAATATACATATAGAAGGAGAAAAGGCCCATTAGAAATTTCTTGTTTTTCAGCTAACCCATCAATTTGGGATCCAATTTATGATTTTATGCTTTAATTGGGAATGAATTATTCCTTGAGTTCAGAAAGTTTTGATAAGTTGTAATGCATCTCTTGAGCTCCATGGATTCAGAAAACACGGTAGTTAACTTCTTGAAAATATAAACTTGAATTGCATTGAACTTAGGATCTATATCTATGTATGGGGCAGGCTGCACGTTATGCTTTGATGATGTTGGTTGCACTTGTTGCTGAATGTCCATCTTCTCATTTTCTAATTCTGATATCATCTATGCAGGTGGTGTTTAAAACTCGAATATATCATTGCAACGTTGATTCTTCTGGCACTGTAAATTTGGACGTCCTGAAAGATGGATGGAGTCCAGCGCTAACAATCTCCAAGGTGTTACTTGCCATAAGATCTATATTTCTCAGTCCTGACCCATGTAAGTTTCAAATTGGTGTGTACTTTCTCTCCTTCTTGCACGAAGACAGTACAGTAGAAATTTACAACCTTAACAAATGCATAGTTTCATTGAAGATTTTTTTAGGAGGGTACTTTACAAACCACTTTGCAAATTGCACTTCAATTCTATACCAAACTGAACTAATCCATCAAGCTAAGGTAAACTGGCCAACCCATTAATGAGTGGGTTGTTCAGCTTGGGTTTTTGTGTTATTGAACTCTAAAACTGAGTAGCCTAAGAATCATTTGTTCATTATAAGATATTATCTATATAAATATCTAAGCAATTAAGCTGCACCAATAATAACACAATAATAATAATATCCCACCATATTTTGTTGTGAAAAGTCATAGTAAACACAATAAAAATACATAATAATAAAATCTAAGGTAGTGTTATCGTTGTGAAGATAAGATAGTCAATCATCCATTAAATTATGTTCCAATGTCCAAGTTCTTATCAATTTATATATAGACAAAAATGACTGTCGTTTTACTATATGCAGTTTTGGTTCAGCTGGGTCAAACCTCATAAGGTGCAACCAAACTGAAAATATGGTTGGCATAAAAAGGCCAAATGCCTCATTTGTCGAACTGCTAATTTCTGATTGTTCAGATTAGACGGCTTGATAGATTTCCTGTGCCATTTCATTTGTCATCTAATTAGTTGAGGCGTAACGAAATACTTTTCTTACTACTTTGCATAGAGTTTTTGTTCCTTTGTTATTGCTTCGAACCTCAATTAATGCACATTTTGTCATAGATACATTATTCGAAAACACTTTATAAACTATTGATTGAAAACATGACAGTCTAAAGTTTATCCGTATATGGTTTGTGTTATTAGGTGTAGCACTTATACTGGAACATGCGGATTGTTGGTGGAGCATTATGTTTTAACACTAGTTCCTTGTTGCAGATAATCCACAAGCTCCTGGTATCGCACATTTATACTTGGTTGACAAAACCAAACATGATGAAATAGCCGCTGAATGGACCCTGCGGTTTGCTCGATAAAGCACCACGAATATCAATACACTGGCCAAAAGGCCCTTGAATAGTGACCTTTTTAGCTTAATAACTAGAAACCATATTGTGTGTGTGTGTGTGTGAACTCCCAATGGAAGTGAAATGTGATCTCTTGTGGAATGTTGGCTGTACTTCTGTGTTTGGAATTGATGGGAGCTTTCCTTTAAATTTTTGGAAGTTGGACATAAATAATGATATTAAAGATGAGTGTTAGTAACTCCAAACAAGATGGTTGAATTATTAAGATCCAATGGTGAGAATCCGTACAAGAGAGGCTCTCCATGACTTTGCAAGGGAGCCCCCCCCCCCTCCCTCAGTTTGGGCAAGCGAGTCTGAAATAGAGATAGGGGGAGATTCTACTTCACCGATTCAGCAAGACAGGGAGGAGAGACATGTTCAGATAATGAGAAACAACTTGTGATGGAGGAAGAAGATAAATAGCTGGACAGGTTTATTGGTTGATCATATTTTGTTTATGATACCTTTTCCAAATAAAACTAACACCACCACGTCAAGAGACGAACCACTTGATCCAGCGGTCGGGTGTGTCGGTGATTGAATGATCCAGGCTTGTTCAATAACAGACCTAATGTCACTAAATATGGTTAGTCGAGTCCCCTACAAAAACACACCAAAATAGTACTGTTATACTAGCTAGTCCTTGGTCTTGAACACACTGAAAAAAAAAAAAAAAAAAGAAATTAAACACTGGAAGACTTGCGTCAGCCGGGAGTCGAACCCGGATCTATTGCTTGGAAGGCAATTATCCTTACCGTTGGACTACTGACGCTGCTGCCATGCAATGGTGCTTAACAAAATATTAATATTAAGGTAGTTCTTTAAAAAAAAAAAAGGGGGGTAATTTATCATCTGAGGTATTAAATTAGATTCAGATATTCCAACCCCTCGTGACTAAGAAGTCCTTATTTATATTTTTATTAGCTCTTTGAAAGTCCTTATTTTTTGAGGGAGTGCTCAAAGGGGAATGAAAATGGAATGCCATTTTTATTCTATTTTCTTTTTTGCTGATAGTTTGATTAAAATTATCTGTCGAAAAAGAAAACATTCTTAATTTTTTTAAAAATTAATATATATATATATATAATAATAGTTATATTTTTAATTAACATTTTCATAATATGAGCAATTTAATAGTTCAACATTAAAAAAAAACTTATTTAGATTATTTTAAATATATATATATATATAAAATAAGGATAGTTATATATTGATAATTCAATAACCTGAATCTGCGAGGGATGGGCTCCGCCTCACTCTACAGAAGGGAGGTGATGCATGCAAGGACACTCCTACGAACCAAGGGCATGATGCATGATTTATATTTAATACAACTGACGGAAAGGTAATAATGCCAGAAGAGAAAAAATAAAGTAAAAGTTTAAACTCCCTGCCTAACGCATAAGAAATACCAAGTTTAGTTCATCATCTCTACATACCAACCCCCAACCACCAAATCCACCAAAACCACCACCCGTCTACGGCATTTTCAAGAAAGATTGAGTTGGAAGATGGATTCATCGACCCCTCAATCTCATGTCTATTAGCCACCCAGCCACCACCAAAGGAGGTTAACAATGGCCCTCGACCTTGTGGAACTCTTCTCAGCGATTAGAGAGGTAAGCAGACAGAATCAAGGGAAATAATCAGGTGTCTTCCTTTTTACATCTGGTTCTACTCTCCGGAGAGATGGATCAAATTGCAATATAGAAAATTCGCTTTTCAAGTATCCACAAATTTAAGTCACCATCATCATATATATGCATATATATGATCCTTGGACGAGTACAATTTTACAAGTTATGATCTAAATAATGAGGTATATATGTCAAGACAGATCTTCTCGTAAACAATGTATTGTATAACAAATGTCCAGCCTCAATACAAATATGATCAATAAGCCCTTAAGTACATTTTCATTGAATACCCTTATGGTAAACTATGTACGAAATTATTGTTATAGAAACCAAGAAGTTTTTTTCAAGCAGTGATATAATTTTCCATGAGCCTTTTTCCTTTCACGGTTATAGAAGCAAGTCATGATCAACGTGTTTTGACTCTATCCAAACTTGAGCAAGTTGTTGAGTCAATTCCTAGTAATTCACATCTTAATGACTCATATTTATCAAATGGCACTCAACTTGTTGTTGAAGAAATGGCCTCATCTTCCCACTTGTCAAGTAGACCGCCTGATCAGCCTATCCACATTCAGACGATCACATCACATCCCATAACCTTCCACTTTGTCTTTGAGACTTCCATTGCTCACTGTTGCCACCACTTTCAATGTCATCTTCAATGCTAAACTCTGGAAAAGTACGCACTGTCCTTTAATTAATTTGATTTTTATGACAGCTTTTTCATCGATCTTCTGTTGCCACAATCTCTAGTTTCTTCAAAACCAATACATTTGCTAAGATAGAGCATGATACAAAGTGGTGGGAACCCATATGTTATGAGATTCAAGCCCTTAAAGCCAATGGTACTTGGAAACTTACTGCACTTTCCTGGGAGAAGAAACCAATTGCTTGCAAAATGGGTCCATAGGATCAAGTATAACTTGGACAGTGCCATCAAGCTATCAAGCTCAACTTGCAGCTAAAAGATGCACATTTACTAGCATTGCCTTATGCTGTTCGCTGTTTTTGGACCATAACTCCGAGTAGAATTAGTTTCTTAACCAACTTGCTGTTCACATCTTTCTCCACGAATCTTAGTGGAGAAGTTCATATGCTTCTGCTACCTTATTATAGTCAATAAGGGGCGAATAAGGCTTGTCATCTTAAAAATTTTCTTATGAATTAAAGTATTCTTTCATAATTGATATTTTAACTTTTTGTATGTTATATACAAAATCGATTTTAAATAATCTATAATCAAATACTCTTTTTTTGATTAAAGCATATGAGATTTATTTATAACAATTTTAATTCATGTTGACGATATGGTGGTGAGAAAAAATGAAAGAATATCAATAGAATTTCTCAAAGAAATTTTTTCCATGATTTCATATCAAAGATTTTGAAAAGCTAAATCATTTTCTAAAAATAAAATAGCACATTCTAGGAAAGATAATCCCAATGGAAATAGACATGAGATGTTCTTGGTGATATAGGCCTTCTTGGAGCTGCACCAGTCCACTTCCTGCTGAAGCAAATCTTGAAACGCAAACTCTTAAAAAACCCATCCAAATATAGGTGGCTGCTTGGTCATTTTATTTACTTCACCATTGTAAGGCCAGACATCAGTTATTCATTTCATCTCTTTCAGCCAGTTTCTAAATCAACCTCAAAAGCCACACTTAGATGCAGTAGTTTGGGTTCTTCAGAGCTTGAAAGAGACATCAGGATAAGTGTCACTTCTTTCCAATGAAAAATAATTCAAAGTTCATAGGATATTTTTATACAGATTGAGAGAGTTTCTCTACAATAAGGAGATCTGTTACTGAGTACTCTGTTTCTTGGATCAGTGCTCATCTCTTCCAAAATCAAGAAACAAACAATAATCTTAAAATTACCTGTGAAAACAGAACAGAGAGCAATGGCAGAGGCTACATGTGAGCTCACTGGTTGGGATACCTCTTCATATATATGCAGGTCAAGTTATTATGCCCTCTGGGGCTTTATTGTGATAATCAAACAATATCATATATTGCAGCAAGCTAAATGTTTTACAAATGGGCAAAATATATCGAGATTTACTGTCATGTAGTTAAAAGATGAATATTATATGTAACACGGGCATATGTCTACAACTTGTATTCTTTGCATGAGGAAGTTGTAGATCTTTTGACTATAACTCTTTAAAAAACAACTTTTTATATGTAGTCTTTAAATGATTTTTCATCATTTCTGCCTTCATCTTCCCAATTTATAAGAATTAGGCTTGGGAGGGAGACAAGGTAGTGTGAGGAGTATTTGATATTATTTTCAAGTGATTTGAGAAAAAACAAAAATTATTTTTTATGAGAAATAATTAATATTTTTCATGAGTTACTCTTAATTTTTTTATTTAATTCTTTATCTAACAAATTGATTCAATTTAAAATTTGAATTACCAGTATTTTTAGAATAAATTAAAAAATCTTCAAAATAGTGACATATAATAGTATTTGTTAACCAGAACGGATCATTTAATTAGTAAATGAGATTTGGAATATTACCATTGAAAATAATTAAGAATTTAATTTCTATTGTTATATATCTGTGCTTTTTTAATATATATTTTTCATAGATAAAAACATACGCCTAAAATTTAGCTCAAGTTCTTAAAATAAGAGCGAGGATTTTTGTTAAAAAAAAATATATTGACTGTTTAGCAAATAATAGATAATAATTTTAGGATAGAAGGAGTTATTCACATGTCTATAATGCATTCTCATAAGTTATAATTTTAGTAGCTTTTCAAATAAATACAAAACGATATAGCGTGTTGTGAAGCATCTCGTAATTTAAAGAAGTTCAAATATAGGGGCAAAAACTTTATGTTGTTATAAAATGAAAGAAATAATGAAATAAGTACCAAATTAAATATATAAGCGTTAAAAAACTAATTTTTCAGAAATTAGTAGTATTTTCTCTTAAATAAATTGTCTTTTTTGATTTTTTTGTAATTTTTTATTTTTTTATATACGCATATGTCATGAATTGGAACTAAACAGATCAAATAAATTCTTAATTAAATTTTAATTATTATTCTTATAAATTTCATACCCAAATGTGACAAACTAAATATACAGTATTCAACAAATTAAAAATTCGTACAAAATCTCGTCGGATAACTTTTGTACAAAATAATAACGACCTGCTTCTGAATAGTCCTAAAGATAAAATGCTCACCGAGAGAATGTGATGTTATGTCGAATCCTATCCAACTCCTACTGCAAATCTAAACCTTCTACTTTGAATAAGAGAAAATAGAAAACGTAAATCAAAAACTCAGCAAATATCGACATGAACATGTATAAAACAACACATGTAAAATCAGATGGAGAACTCAAATCAAAATCTAATAAATTTCACCACATGTATCGAAACCACCGCACACCTACAACTGCATTCAAATCAAAATCCAATCTGAACATCATAAGGCTGCGTTTTGGGTTAGCAGCTTTAGGCCATCACATATCATTATCGGTTACAGTTTTAGCCTATAATTCTCGGTCATCTTTTCATCATTATTGAATCCCGACTATATTTTAGACCTCCAACTCTCAACCATTGTATATCATTGGCTCCATTAACCAAACTATATTTTAGGCTTAAAACTCTCAGCCATTGATTTTTTCATTATAGGATCCCCACTACATTTTAAATTTACAACTCTCGGCTATCAAATTTTATCGGATCACATATCAACCCATTAGGGCCTTAGACTTTCTTGTCCCCACACACGTATTAATTCACTAAGGTCTCAGATTACCATGGTCCCAAGCGCATACTAACTCATCGGGTCTTAAACTTTACCCATTTCTAGATAAACATACAACTATGAAATACACATAATCAAAGAAGGGAGTTATAGATACTTATCTCGACCTTATACCAAGCAAATCGGAATGAATGATACTCCGAGGTACCCAAATTACACATTTCTCTCTCCTCTATACGCGCCCTTTCTGTATCTCCCTGCACAACTTCTCTCTTCCTTGCACGACCCTCCTTCTAACGTGTTGTCACCTCGCCTGAGAGCTGTTATTGCCATTGCCTCCTCTCTTAACCGCCGTGGACCTTCCTAGCGTATTCCCTCTTCTCGTTGTGCGCCGCCGCTATCTCCTCTCTCAGCTGCTGCCCTTGCCTTTCTCTGTTGCCACTCCTTCTCTCACTTTGTACGTGCCACCGCCTTCTCCTCTTATTTTCCTCTTCTCTTCTTGTGCTCAGCTTTGCCGCTGCTGCTACTTTTTCTCTCTCTTCCTTTCTTTCATTTTCTTTTTTTTTCCCCTATTTCCTCCTGCTGTGCCCCGGATTGAGGGGGCGTCCTTCTCCCCCGTAGAGAAGGACCGTCATTCTCCTCGTTTGAACCGTCGGATGTAAAATCCGACAGTTACGTATTTTGGATGATTAAATTTAAAATCAAACGGTCCACGTTATATTATCCATTCAAAACGTGTGGGCCGTCGGATTTTACATCCGAAGGTTCAAATGAGGAGAAGGACGGTCCTTCTCCACAAGGAAGAAGGACGCCCCCCGAATTATGCCTGAAATCCCTTTAATAATTCTCCCATCCCAAAAATAGCCGTTGGTTTACCACTGATGGTTTGCATTCCCCCTTTTTTTTCTTTTTTTTAACTAGGATATTACAGCATTTTTTTTGAATACTTTTTACAAAGCTAGAAATATAATTAATATATATATAATGTATTTTTGGATCTGAATTATCAAACAAATTAGGAAATCGCCTTATTCAAAAGTCTGACTAAAAATAGGTTTGGTATTCGTCACTTTGAACCTGAATTATATATACAACAACTAACAAATAAAAGGTAAAAAAAATACGGGATTCGCTTTTCGGTATATCCTCTAACACTCAAATCAGTAATCATTCCAACAGGTTAAGAAAAATATGAGGGAAAAATGCAAGAACATAAGAGAGTTTGAAGATTGAGTGTTTGATGAATAATTGAGCTCTAATAGGTATGTTTGAAGAAG
Organism: Nepenthes gracilis; assembly: GCA_033239525.1. Taxonomy (NCBI): domain Eukaryota; kingdom Viridiplantae; phylum Streptophyta; class Magnoliopsida; order Caryophyllales; family Nepenthaceae; genus Nepenthes; species Nepenthes gracilis. The sequence goes on from BSYO01000010.1 coordinate 1,141,467, forward strand.
TGAGCAACTTTAAAACATTACACTCATAAGGAGAGTGGCTTTTAGAGAGCTGTACTCGTGTGTCTTAGTGGCTTAACTGTCTGAATATTTTTCTAGTCGGGGTCCCCTTTTTCGGCAAGAGAAAAAGTGTATTTATAATGTGGTTGCTAATTTGATTATTCATAGGTATTACGACTCTACAGTTATAATGGGCATTATTCGTATAACCGTTGTTTACATTCAATGTCTAGATAATTACAATGGGCATTACGATTGCGACCGTTGCTTGTATTTATTGGTTGAGGTGTCACGGTTTTCGACCATTGAATTTGGTATTGTAACCACGAAACAATTCATTGATTATCAATAAGTGCCCATTCATTATTGGACGATTTTAGGTTGAATTATATGGGTTGAACCTCGAGAATCTTCTATTGGGTCGATATTATTTGGACTTTTTTTCTTCTAGCAAATTAAATTCTAGGTTTGTCCGCAGATTACCTTATCCATCAATATGTACCTGTGTGTTAGAATTACTATATTTAAGTATTTTGTCTAAATTTTCAGGAAGACACTATCGAATTGCAATTCTAAGCGCAGTTGAGATTGGATTCCTCCTCCTTAATGATTGGTTTGACCTTTGCGTTGTATCATTAAGTCCCTGACAAAGCTGTTTTATCTTCTAGCCAGACCGATGGAGTTGAAATTGGTATCTCAAACCCCATTTTGGTTTAGGGTTTTGATTTTCATTTGTTCTAAAACACTTTTATAAAAAAAGTTAGAAAATTAATTTTAATTCGGTATGAATTACCACAAAATTCTCAAATAAATTATTTTTAAATTGTCCTTGTGAAAGAAAAACCGTAAAAATTACAAATAATAAATTTTTAAAAGTTTTAAAAATTCATTTTAAAATAAGAAATAGAATCCTCAATTGTTGATCTTATATCTTCCACTAATTAGACTAAAATCTGATTACTGCCAATCCAGGGAGTAGTGGGTGGGAATTCTGGTAACAATGGCTGATGGGTCAGCTGTAATATCTTAAGATTTGGGACTCTTTTACTTTCAGCGAGAGACTTGGTCGTCTTCACTGTCACGTTTTCGGCTTGGCGTTTGTAGTTTTTCAACTTACTACAAGCCCTTATCATTCGCATTTGCAGAGATAAAGACAAGACTTCCCTTTGGGTTTGCTTTTTTCTCATATTCCCTGGAAATATATCTTTGTCTTGTATCAGATTCCAGCATTGAAGCTCTAATCACTCCCGATCTGATTCCCCTTTTGCTTTTGGTTTCCGAGGAAAAGAGCTAAGTTCACCTATGAATTTCTGAGATGGATAGGTCCGTTGAAGATTCACCGACTGCACAAAGGGGTTTTCGACTTCAAGCTCCTCTCGTAAGTTATTGACCTTTTTCGCTACTTGATTTATTCAAATAGGGAGTTTATAGAAATAACCAGATGAAAATTCCGCTGCACGAGTCATAATTTGTGGGTGGGATCGAGGAATTTCATGAGCATCTTCGTTTGATAACCGATTTTCATTGTCTTTTCACTTACGATGTTATGCTTGTAGGTTTTGATTTGTTGTTGACCAATGTGCAATTTATGCTCTAGTTTTGAGCTTCATTTTGTCGAAATATTCTACTCTCTCAATACCAAAATACTGGCCTTCTTTTTATTTCGTGCGGTGGTTGATGGACTACCTATTTGAATTTGTTTTCCTTAGGCTTTCTGTTTTGGTTAATTGATGCCTCCAACTTGCGATTCTGCCCTATCATTTGTAGAATTTTCTCAACATGCCGAGATGAAATTCTCATTATTGAGCTGAACTTCTCGGACCCATGTTTTGAACCCTCGGGTTTAGATCAGTTGGGAACGGGTATAATTTCCATGTGTTAGTGAATGGTTTGAACCCCATTTTGCTTTTAAGGTTTTTTTTTTTTTTTTTTTTTGGGAGGGGAGGGAATTTTGTGTTGTGGATAATCATGAACTCCATTTTGTAGCATACGATTTGTGTTAGCTTCTGAATTGGTGAATTATCATCTCTACCTCTTTCCTTTTCTGTAATTTGCATATTTTCTTGACATATTTTGATAATTCTCCTTGTTGAGCAAAAGTTATCTGACCTGAGATGAAACACAATGGATAAGCTAATCCCACCACACGTTTAAATTCACGTTTGAAATTTGAAGAGGAAAGTGGTTTTATATTGGATTTCTCTTCTCGGGTAGTGAACTCCATGAAGGGTCTTGGATGAATTGATTGGGCACTCGCTATTAATTTTCATTGTTCAACTCTTTAACAACATGAAAAAACCATTGTTCAACTCTTTCCACGGTTGTGCATGACCATATCCACCTAACAGTGGCATTTCATCTAGATACCTCTATAGCCGACGTAGAAAATTACCAAGTTGAGAAATCAGAATATGCCAACTTGAAATTCATTTGACTTAACTCGGAGTTCCAAATTTGGTTTTTTTGTTTTTTTGCACTTCGTTTTGGCCACTATCCTCTGCTTCATATCCGCTCATAAACCTAGCATTGTTAGGATTTGCATGCTCATTTCCATCTGCATGTTGTGTCCTATATCTTGGTTTTAAATATGTAGTCTTGGAGTCTTGTAGTTTGTTTTCGATATGCATCTGAATTAGAATTAAGTTGTTGTCAAGATTTAAATTGTGAAGGATCAATTGTTTGATCAAATTCAGCCATTGGAATGTCCATCATTGTTGCAGAGGGTGATTGTGATGTGTATAGATGGGCAATAACAGAGAGGAAGATAGGAGAGAAGCATTGGAGGGGTAAGGCTAGTTCCCCAAGATGTACCGCATGGTAGTTTTAGTTGATGGCGCCCAAGTTGGTGTTAAGCTTGGGGTGTAAAGAGCGGTGAAGTAAATACAGACAAACACTTAAAGAAATTGTGGTAGATGCTTGTATTTTGGTGGATAAATTTCTCTTATTGGAGTTGGGGATAATTCAATATTCAAGGTTTAATTGTTAACTTATGAATACATGGGCCAGTGCATGGGTTTTGTTTTTTTTTTTTTCACATTACGGGGTCTAAGAATGTCAAATGTATGCACCCTTAATCCTACAATACATAGGGGCTTCAAGTATAATCATTTAAAGTTGGTGCCCGGTATGTTCAGGTTCAATCAAAGGCACTTCACCGCATCCCTGTGTCTATCATCCAAATACATATGAAGATGCGCAGGCAATAGATCCCTAGTGTTAGAACTAGGAGTTGACTTTTTCCAGTGAGAAGTGTACAGGGAAAGTTATACATACCCCTTGTGCAGAGGAATTTTGTCCCTACAAAATCGCCATCCTATGTTACATCTGCTGAGTTAAGAAAATCTGTTGATATACCTTTTTGTGTAACCAAACGGAGCCCAAGAGAGTGAAAGAGGAAGACCCAGGAAGATATATAAAGGCTAATAATTTTGGGAGCAGTGCCTTGTCCTTGGTGTTTTTAGACCTATTTCACAGTCAGTAGACATGAGGCTCCTGCATTTTTGTTGTTTCTCAATCTAGCTTTCAGATTGGTTTTCTCAATTTTGATACAAAATTCAGCTGATTTAAAATTTTTTTAAAGGCATTTCATGTTTAGGAGATGTTTGAAATTGATGGGCGTTAAGTCTTCTAAGAGCTAGTGGGAATCTTATGATCTTGAGCAAAGCAGTCGAGAAGTATGAGGAAATATTTTTGCTAATTGGCTGCAGTAGTAACTACAATCATCATGATCAAATATGAACATGAACTTCTAACTTATATTTCTTGCTACTGTGCATGTTGCTTCAGTGTGTGCTAATCATGACCGGTCAGGAAGAGAGGCTTTGGTTAAACTAGTTTTTACATTTGCATATTCTGTCTTCTTTCTTCCTCATGTGTCAATATGTGATAGGTTGATTCCGTGTCATGCTACTGCAAAGTAGATGCTGGTTTAAAAACTGTTGCCGGGGCCAGAAAGTTCGTCCCAGGATCAAAACTCTGTATCCAGCCTGATATCAATCCTCGTGCGCACAAGACCAAGAACTCGCGCAGGGAGAGAACGCGTGTTCAGCCACCACTCTTGCCTGGACTCCCCGATGATCTTGCAATTGCTTGTCTGATTCGAGTTCCCCGAGTAGAACACAGAAAGCTTCGCCTTGTTTGCAAGAGATGGCATCGCCTCCTGTCGGGGAATTTCTTCTACTCTCTCAGGAAAAGTCTTGGAATGGCAGAAGAGTGGGTGTATGTCATGAAAAGGGACCGTGATGGCAAAGTTTCATGGCATGCTTTTGATCCTACTTACCAGCTCTGGCAACCACTTCCACCAGTTCCGGTGGAGTACGCTGAAGCCCTGGGGTTTGGTTGTGCCGTTTTAAGCGGCTGCCACCTCTACTTATTTGGAGGAAAAGACCCGTTGAAAGGATCCATGAGGCGTGCAGTCTTCTACAGTGCCCGGACAAATAAATGGCACCCAGCCCCTGGTATGCTTCGGAAGCGTCATTTTTTTGGTTCTTGTGTCATAAACAACTGCCTTTATGTGGCCGGTGGGGAGTGTGAAGGAATCCAGAGGACCCTCCGTTCAGCTGAGGTTTACGACCCGAACAAGAACAGATGGAGCTTTATTGCAGACATGAGCACAGCGATGGTCCCCTTCATAGGAGTCGTATACGAGGGTAAGTGGTATCTAAAGGGGCTTGGGTCTCAACGCGAGGTCATGAGCGAAGCCTATGATCCGGAGAATAACATGTGGACACCTATCGGTGATGGCATGGTTGCTGGTTGGCGTAACCCAAGCATCTCTATGAATGGGCAGCTCTATGCCTCAGATTGCCGCGATGGGTGCAAGCTTAGGGTCTACGATGGAACCACCAATTCATGGAACAAATTTATAGATAGCAAGTTCCATTTGGGAAGCTCTCGAGCTTTGGAGGCTGCGGCCCTTGTTCCCCTTAATGGGAAGCTTTGCATTATTCGGAATAACATGAGCATTAGCCTGGTCGACGTCTCTAGCCCCGATAAACACGTGGAGAGTAATCCTCAACTTTGGGAAAATATTGCTGGGAAAGGTCACTTAAGGACTCTCGTCACGAATTTATGGTCGAGCATTGCAGGCCGAAGCGGTTTGAAGAGTCATATTGTACATTGCCAGGTGCTTCAAGCTTGAAGAATCGAATAGTTCCAGTAGAAATAACTTCATCCTCCAATTCAGCGGGTCATTTCCGTGCCAGCATGGGGGGCAGTTTTAGCTCACTCAACTACCAAGATGATCCCTCTTTTATTTCTTTATATGATCTCATGATTTGCATCAGTTATGGTTAAGAAAGAGAAATGGTAAGAGAATTTATGAGATCCATTGATAAACTTACAAATTCACGGATTTTCCTGTCTTTGCTTTCATGATTTGATGTTCGATCTTGGCACTGTTGACATTTTTTGCATACTGGGAATCTGGAAAATTATAGGGGAAATTTTTTATGGAAAAAGTAATGGTTTCCCTTTAATTTTCCGGGATATCCATGGGTGATGTTTCATTGCAGACGATTTGTTCATATGGCTGTGGGACATTTGTCTCAGTATTATTTCGCCGATACTCTGTAAATACCGATGCCATTACTTTAAAACTAGTCATTCTGAATCATGATCGATGCTTTTCGTCTTCTTTCTCCTCTTGTTTTCGGGTGATTTGATAAGGGTTTTGCTTCTGGGCATATTATGAAATGCAGGCAGTAATTTATATTTGTAGGTTTGATGAAGGATATTCAAGAATTCTGTGTTATTCAGGAATTCGGGAATTCTAAATTTTGTCTATTCAAATGTCAATAAATAATTATAATTTACTTTGCAGCCGATTGAATTATTGAATTTGAAAAAAAACCAAAAAGGACGTGAAGATGACTGAATTTCACTTGCATCTTGTTCTTCGTCAAGATGAAAACTGAAAGGAACGGAAGAAATAAGCAATCCTCTCAAGATAAAAGTGGATTTGAAATGCATTTTAAGTGGAATTAAGTATTATACATGCGTACAACATTCCAAGACCTTTTTTTTTTCCTTATCCAAAGAAATTCAGCCAGGAGTTTTAGGCTAATCAATCAGAAGCTAGCCTTCTTCATACAATTCGGAACCGTTTCGAACAGTCCCGCCGGCAACTTTTCCGACAGAGCTCCGACATGAAATTCAACCATCATAGAGTCCAGATCCATATCCATGCCCGTCACAGAAACCCAAATGAACAGCTTCTTCGCTTGAATACCTGACACGTCCGACACCGATCCGATACTAAGGTTGCCTCTGATCCGCTTATCGTAGTAAACAAGCTGATCCTCGAACTTGACGTAACAAGTCTGCTCCAGTTCAATCGTGAAGTCGCCGTTTTCGGAGAGAGTATACGATTTGACGCAGTTGGGGACGATGCCCTTCGGGAGATTGAACTTTGGAAGGATATCGTGGACGTCTGGAATTGAATTGACGGCTTCGTATGGACGGATAGGATTGGATATGATAGCCGGAAAATATGAGAGAGCAACAAGACAGAAGACGCAGAGGGAGATTGAGTAGACGAGGTGCTGAGGCAGAGCCATTGATTTGGAGTTAGGAATTACGCGAGGAAGATCAGAATGACTTGAAGAGAAAGGGCAGCAAAAGCGGACATACAACGACGAATTTCTCCCGGATTTCACTCAATTACTTTTTATCTTCCTTCATTAAGGATGCCAGGGGTAAAAGGGTCATAAAGCTTGCATCTTTTCTTTTTTTTTTTAATTTCACGTCTATATTTAATGCCGTATTCGCTTGCCTGCTGACAGGATGATACTATTACACCGTAATAATTTAGGAGTCACATTATAAATTTGATTTTAAACAGAAGGCCCGCAGCAATAACAAATTTTGATTTAGGGACCTGTATTCATTCTCCCACAGGGAAAAATAAGGGTAAACAACTGAGGTGACTCCTTCATGCATGCTCTATTTGGCTCGAGGAATATAAGTTAATCGGTAGAACTGCATTTTTACAATTGGGTTATTATGATTACTGGTCGGACGTTCACTAGAAAAGCCAATCAAGTATATATTTTTTAACGATCGATAAGAAGAAAGGGCTTGGCAGGGATGGCGTGGAACTCCTAATGGCTCGCATCGGTTTTGTTAAAGAATGATGAGGAAGGAAGAACTAGTCCTTCAACAATCAAGGAGACAGAACAGAACAACAAAATTTACAACAAGAAATGGGATAGGCAGCAACAATCCCTGGTACAGATACCAAGTCAAGTCCGTAAGGCCTGTGATCAGAGATGAATCGAAAGTTAAGTGATAGGAATTTTAAAGATTTTTCAGGAAAAAAATATAAATGAGGTATAATAAATTGAGAAACTAACTAAAAAATATACCACAAAAATTGTGACACTAAACAAGGTTCTCTGTTTAAGTATTTCATTAGGTAAGAGTTTGAGATACATATGTAGAGACCAGCATAGTCTGCGACAAAATATATTATATGTGGACTGCTATAGCTCTAAGATGCTACAGCATTGATATCATAGAGACATGACAGTATATGTACACGGGTACTTGTAGGCAGTCTTGCGACATCGCCCGCATCCAACCGCTAGGTGCACAAAAGTTAAACAACTGGATTGAAGTACTTCATGCTGCTACCTCGTGCCCGCAGAACCTCGAGGACAATCTACTCCGTCAGCAGCATCGGCACATTCTCTTGAACTGGAGAAGGAAGCTGCAAAGAGCCAGAGTGTTACAACTTTGAGCGTGTTGAAGCATGATAGTGCAGCAAAAATAAAAATACATCGATCATAGTTACTGGTGCAGCCAATGCTGTAAAAAGTGCAAGACATAAGAGATACCTAAGACCAGGGCACAAGTGCAGGTCTGATGAAAGTGAGATGTCCATGTATAAAATATATATATATAAGATATTTTTATAATAGATTTTAAATGTTAAATATAATAATAGAAAATAAATACCAAAAAATATTTATGACAATATTTATAAACTCATAATTTAACTAATAATATAAAAAAATAGCAATTAATAACAAATGCAAAAGGACAATAAATTTTATAAACTTACAATATTGTGCACAAAATACTCATAGCAATATCTAATATTTATTATTATAACTATCAAATAAAAATTCATATATTTTCATTTATTAGCTCATAGGCTTGAATTACATTTTTATCTTTGCATATCTCTCTAAGGTAGAATCTTCATCACTTATAAATTCCAATGAAGTGGCTCTAGAAACACTTGACGTTTAAGGTTCACACTATTTCTTCATTTAGTAGGATGTATAACCTCATTTATTATAACAATTTTAATTATAAAATCCTTGATCCAAAAACCATTATCAAATGTATATTCATTAACCTCATCATGGTATTCCTTTATTGTTGTAAATCGTCAATTATTACTCTCATCAATTCCAATTTTCAAATACTATGTATTATTATAAATAATAATTAAATATAATAACTTAATTTAAAAAGAAATAATTAAAATTTTCTGTATAAAAATTATAAGACACGCATCTTGAGCCTAAAAAGGATGGACGCCATAAAGCCTATGCGCAAACCTAATGGACTAAGCCTCATCTAAGTATGTTGAGGCGTCAGGATATGAGCCCGTAGCCTAGGTGCGCCTTTAAGAATATTGAGTCCCGCCTAATTTGAGTCAGGATTTCACTCACAATATATGCATGGCCATTGCAGTACAAATACTACATTTCTAGAGAAAAAAAAGAAGTTCCTGATAAGAAATTACTAGAGAAAAAAACTCCCCAAAACTGCAGTTTCAGTGTATGCAATTGACACTAAGAATGGTGTTTTAGCATCAATGACCAACAATACAATGCTTAGTATCATCACTAAACACCAAAGACATCTTAAGATATATATATACAAGCTATCAGCCAAGCAACCGACAGAAATTAAACTATGCAACCTGCTTGATAATTTGACAATGTAGCACAAAGTTCCTAAATTTCTACACCTCCAGGCAAATAGGAATAGGTGAAGGAAATAGAAGGAAGCCATATGTATCACAAATTTAAACAAACATCATCTAAAAATGAACTCAGGCATATTTTCACGTGTCACCTGTAGTAGCTCAGCAGATAATAATCATCACAGCGTAAGTATGAACCAACCATTTTTTAATAGGTTACTCATATATTTTATTTTTTTAAGGTTCAACTTCCCAAAGTTATATCTTTTTCCTTCATGTAAAGGAGAATACAGACAACTAGCTCTAGCCCATCCAAGTTGAGGATACATAAAGAAGTTTGGTCCTTGCACTCACTTCACTCTTGAGGGTGGCGTTTGCTTGTTAAGAATTAATGGAAAAAAGGTGAAGCACAGGGGCTCATGCTTAAATTCTTCTCCTTGAAAGTACTATCCAGAGTGAGCATAAAAATGATATGCCTATCCTTCATTTTAGTTGGTATAAATGTTCATCGTACTTGAGAAAATAAGTTCAAATGCCAACGTAAGCACAGTATCGTAAATTTAGAAGAACCATGCACATCATACTTGAACAGATATAGGTGTCTGCAGTTATCTTTCAGCTAGAAGAGCAATCGGTCATATTTAAACTAATCAGCTGGGGATGCTGGGTCACATTGTGGTGAAGGTATTTTGCATGTTTGCAGGTATCAGTGATCACATTGGCTTTACTTCAGAAGGCCAAACCCTAACCAGGAAAAAAATAGAGAAATATTTGGGGAACCAAAGCACACAGTAATTTTAAGGTAGTAAGTCCTTCAATACTTTAAAAACCAATCTCAGCTGAAGGAGTTAAAGACCTTTAAGTCCCTCTTTTTTTGTTTGTCTCTTACATCAATCACCACCATGTCAAACCAATTGAATAGTTTATGAAACAATAGCAGTAGAAGAAAATACAGTCAAAAAGACTATCTCAATAACAGTATATCTGTGTATCATGATGATGCAAAGGAGAAATAAATATGGAAAAGGGGGAAGTTCTGAAGAAAAATCAGCGTGGGCAGAGAGACTTGAAGAAAAGTCAAGGAAATGGACAATCCCCCAACTTTTGACAAGGAAGCCGAGATAAGCACTTTGTTGAATGTGTAATTAGTTCATCTTGACCTTACTTTATCCTCCATTACAAAGGTTACCAGTTTGACTGTTGTGTTAATAAAAACATTTGTGTGTTATCAATACACTTATATCAAATCACCTCCTATTTATAATCATGAAAAAAATTCAGTAGAGTCATCTACTCCATTAGTTTAAGTATGCATCTGACCCTGAAAGTATGAGACCATTATCGGGTAGATAATTTAATACATCTACCAAATGAGATCCGCTCACAAAATATTGTGTTTCCACAGTCCAATTTTCACAATAGGCCTACGACTGAACCGGGTGCTCGAACAAAATTTTCATTTACTTAGCATTTAGATACTTATCATGATGTTAAGAACTTAGAAGCCAGATAAAGAGGTTATGGTGCGTCCAAGTAAAACAAAATTGCTAGTCAGTCTTAACAAGCGTGCAAAAGGTCCTTTTCTGTTTCCAGACTTCAGATATTAAGCTCTGATACTATAGAATCAAGGAAGGAAAGATGAAGGCGTGATGCTTTTAGCTGGGAGTAAAAAATCAGCTTGATTTCCTCTCTATTTAGTCAAATTTTTCGAAATTGAACCCTGCAAAGATACACATCTCCAAACTCTACCGGGTTACTTTGAAATTATGACTCGTGACACTTAATCTAACCATTTCCAGAAAGAAAGAAATCCTCGAACTCAACTAGTCATAGCAATCCATTCCAATCTAGGTTTCGAATCTCAAGAAAAGTTGCAAGCAGAACAACGGCCAATAGAACAAGTATCACTCTACAATAATCAAATCAGAATTTTGAATCAGATTTGAAAAAAAAAAAAAAGGAAAATCAGTACCTTCAAGAAATCCTTCAACGATTTCTCACTACGGCAAGAATGGACAGTCTTAAACTGATCAATATCAAGCTTCTTATTGATAATCCCTACTTGGAAGTAAATCGAATCGGAGGGAGGCAAATCGACCTTTATCTCATCAACGTCAAGCCACAGGAAGAATTTCTGCACCTGAATCCCCTTCAAATCCGTAATAGATCCGTACCTGAGCGTTCCCGTGATATGTTTATCGTAGTAGACCAAATATTCAAACAGCACATAACACGGCTTGTCAAGCTCCACCACGAAGCTTCCATCCGAGGAGAGAGAGTAGTTTTTTACGGATGCAGGCAAAAGCCCGCTTGGGAGACCATATTCTGGGAGGATTTCAAAGACGGTTTGAGACACAGAAAGAAGACCACGAGAAAGGGTTGGGCAGAGGAAGAGGAAGGACAAGAGAAGGGAGAAAAGGGTTGCAACGAGGGAGAGTTTTGGGCTCAGCGCCATGGGAAGGATAATTTAGAGCTGAGGATTTTGGGAGAAATGGCTTTATGTAGTTGAAGAATTAGACGTGGAAAAATACGAGGCGACGTGGGGTCAAAGAAAGAAAACATTTTCTATTTTTCGGTAATCGAAGAAAATAACACTGTGATTTTATTATGTCGATTAAAATTAATGATATGTGCACGTTTAAATCTTTGTCAAATACTATTATTAAATGGCCCAACCGATGATTACACGACATAGAAAAATCCACCGTCGACGGTATTGATCAGGCCAATAACGGCGTTAATTAAGCTGTATTATCTGTACCACGGCATGACCTAACTTTTAGTAAATAATATTGGGCATATATAGCAAAGTTTTTTAAGGAAAAAAAATATGTAAGCCATTGAAGCAAGAATTTGAATTCAGGAGGACCTTAATCAAAGTTGAAGCCGCAAAATAGAGGAAAAATTATTTAAGTTCAATCGTTGTCAATAAAGCCGTAAGATTTGAAGCTAGTATACGGTTATTATGAAAAATATTATAAAGGGCGACTGTATTATAAGTAATTTAAAACTTATTATAGCCCCTTTTCATTAAGACACACGTATCGAAAGCCTAGTATCTTGAGGAAGGCTTTTGCAGTGTCAATTAAGGATGATTAAGCCAACCCATCAGTGGTTGAAGATAATATGCTAATATTTAAATATATAACTTATGTGCTAATTGGTCTAAGATTTACACATTCTTTCATAACTTCTCAATTTACTTATAAATTGTATTCATCTTCTAAAGTTTTAAACTATGCGTTAGTGGTATTCATTTCAATAGATAAGTCTTTGGTGGTGGATATTATGTATTACAACTATATTGTTTGAATTAATAGGTTTGAATTATTCATGGACTTGATTTTATTAAAGATGCATAAATTTAATGTTATTTTGGGTGTATAAAATGGTTGGCGAGCTATCACATGAGTATCGATTGTTTTAATAAGAATGTTTATTTTTATGGTCTGAGTTATGAACCCTTTGAGTTTTAGGAAATATCATGAAGGAGTCAGATATATTTTTATATCTACATTACATGTGTGTCATTTGATATGAGATGCGTGACAAACTTATTTTACTTATGTTATTATTGCTAGAAGCTATAACATACCTATTGAGAAAATTACAATGATTAGAGATTTTGAAGATATTTTTAGAGAAAACATGCCCGATTTAAGTCCGAATTCTATTACTTTTGATAATATTTTAAATAATAATTCTATTTTTTTTATTTAAACTATAATTTGTTGATTTTAAATTGTGAATTATTCTATACAAAACATGCACGCCATTTATTATTTTTTGTATTAAATATATTTTGAGTTTATTTTTTTTTATTTTGAGAAAATAAATAATATTATTTTTGTTAGGTATATTTTTAGTTGGTATATTTCGTGACCATCTCGGACTATTTATTTAGTCTCTTGTCGTCGCGTTCGGTTACTGCAACAACATATCGGCCTGAAAGATTTTTATCTATTTCATGCTCAAAGATCATCATCGTTAAATTCCATTGTTCCTGCCTTTTCTCGCCGTCCCGTGTCACGTTTTTCTCACCGTTTTGAGTACCATTTCATGCCTAAAGATCATCATCGTCAAATTCCAATGTTTTTCCCTTTTCTCGCCATCCTGTGTCACATTTTCCTCATGGTTTCGGGTAGGGTGCCCGATGGGCGCATGCCTCCAGCAACAGGTGCTCAATGAGTGCCTGAGCGCCTGTAGGGCGCGTTTTTATGAACCGGGCATTCGATGAGTACTCGATGGCTACTCGAGCGCTCGGGTTTATTGCCCCGAATCCTAGCCAGCACCCACCGAGTGCTTAAGTAGTGCTCGAGCGGCGCGGACCTATTCCACTAAACCCAATTCAGTGCTCGCCGAGTGCCCAATGGGAGCTTGAGCGGCACAGGGTTTTTTGCTCCCAACGGCCAATTTTTTAAACATGTTTTTAAATTCTCTATAAATACATGTCTTATATTTGTTAACCCTAGAGAGCTCCAAACGTTTTTGGAGAGTACACATTACTTGAAAAGCTCCTCATATTTGTGCTCGATTATTGAGAAAACTTAAGTCCAACCTTTGTGCTCGATTGAAAAAGTTTTTTTTTCCTCATCTTGCTTTTTCTTCTCCCACCTATTAACCTTCGTGGCAATGTTGGTGACGTGAACATTGGGATCCAGTGAGTTCAGCAAATCAAGTGGCTTGAGAGGAAAGATTGACGTAAAGATCGAAAGGCATCCGATTCCATATTCGCGGGCAAATCCAAGGAGTTTGTTAATAGGGATTATAAAATGGGAGTAAGTCGACTAAGTTAACGCATCGTTATCACCCGATTTGTAAGTTGATTTTCATAGTGCATTTCTTCCCTAGCCATTGAAGCTCGGAGGGTTTTCCTTCGTTACCAAAAAGTTTATCTTTTTATTATTCTTGTTGCTTTATTTTTATACTTGTAGTGATTGTATCATCTAGATACAAATACTCTTTACATGTATTGAGTATTTGATTGTGTACTACTTTTGCTAATTTATTGTGATGGTTGAAACATTTATTGTACAATTTGGGATTTAAACGGTCTTTTCAATTGGTATTAGAGACTTACCCCGATCCGTAACCCCGATCTAGATGTATACAAGTAGATCGCTCTCCGTACCTTCCTTCTTTGATTGGAGCAATTATACTTATTGGAAGGTTTGGATCATAGCCTTCCTCAAATTTATGGATGAGCACGTGTGGGATAATATCCAAACTTGGTGGACACCACCCATAAGAGGTAATAAACTACAAGCTCTGTCTTTATAGTCAAAAGAAGAACTTGATGTGTATAATTATAATAGTAAGAAATTACATACTATTTTTATGGTCGTATCTCCTAAAGAGTTTAAATGCATATCTATGTGTGAGATTACAAAAAATGCAAGGAAAATACTTGAAATAACTCATGAAGGAACTAAACTTGTAAAAAATTTAAAATTGTAAATTCTAATGATCAGATTTGAAGAAATCCGTATGAAAGATGATGAAATATTCGATGAGTTCTATATGCAATTAAATGATATTGTGAATTTCACATTTAATTTAGGAGAATGTAATCCTAAAAATAGAATTGTTATAAAAGTTCTTAAATCTTTTCTACAACGATTTAGACCTAAGGTTACCGCTATCGAAGAAAGTAAAGACCTTGATAAAATGAAGATCAAAGAATTTGTAGGAGCCGGAAAGCTCGGTGGCCACGATGGGAGGCAGCGGCAGTGACAGTAGGAGCCGAAAAGGCCGGCAATGGCTATTCGATGTGGTCGGCAGCAACGGCAATGCGGAGGCGTGGCGTTCAGCGAGGAGAGAGAGGGCAACATGTGGGTGCGCGTGAAGCAGGAGAGAGAAAGGCTCGATTGGAGTGCTTCGGGACCTCATTTTTTCAGATCTGCACATTATAAAGTCGAAGCAAGTATTTTCTAGCCTTATTCTTGGTTTAATTTAATTTCTGATATATTTTGACTACTGTTGGAGATTTTACTAACATGCATATATTTTTATATATCCCCAATTTATTAATTATATACATGCATATTTTACTGGTCGTGCGATGATTTTATATGGGTATTTATGATTTGAAGGATTTTCAAACACTTGAATGGTATATATATATTTGTGTATCCGTATGTTGTGGAACCATGAACTAAACCTTATATTAATCATGCATGCTGCCGGGGGCGAGGTCATTATTGGACCATAGCAGTTCGAGACCCGATTGGTCGTTATATGTGATTTGAGGTACGAGACATTTGGTACCGCTCCCGACGGGGAGGCATAGTCCTGACAGGGATGTATAT
Organism: Nepenthes gracilis; assembly: GCA_033239525.1. NCBI lineage: Eukaryota > Viridiplantae > Streptophyta > Magnoliopsida > Caryophyllales > Nepenthaceae > Nepenthes > Nepenthes gracilis. The sequence continues at coordinate 1,156,710 of BSYO01000010.1, forward strand.
GATAGGCTACTTCCTCCGAAAGGAAAGTTGAAACGTTTAGTAACTAACTTGCCCCACTGTATATTTAAATGAGAACCATTGTAAAAAATTAATATAACTAATATATTCGGACGTCCTAATATATAACTAAAATTTAAGATTGCACCCAAAGTCGTGGATGGTAAAATATAATGAGTAAGTTCTTAATCTATGGGAGATAGAGTACATGAATGGCCTTGAGCTACTAGCCTAAATCGTAATCGATATAGCCATTGTTACCAGACGAAGGTAACCATTTCTCAAGTTGGTATCATTGATCTTTGGTTCTCTAATTTTGTATGTATTTGGGTGGAGAATAATTTTAAGATACACTAATTGGCTCATAATTAGACCATAAGAATGTCTCGTACGTATAAATATACGATAAACTTGGAACGTGTTTTGATTTATGTTTTAGTTTCGACGGTCTTCTCTTGATTTCTACATTATGAGATTTAGATCCGGACGATAGTGTGTGTCCCATACGGATGTGGTGACGGTTGCGGCCTATGTGACCTCGGATCATATGATATGATATTATTTACGAGATTTTATCGGATCTTTATTTATTATGAATATGTCCCAGAGGGACTATTTGATATGGACGATAATTTAGTACAAGACATCTCCTCGATTTTTAGGGATTTCATGGACATCGTGTTTTATTTTACGTGATTACTATACGATATCCTACTTCTGATTTATGTGTACCGTTTTATACGATATTGATACTTGCTGAGATTTAGGCTCACGTTTTCATATTTTATCCCTTTAGACCAGTGGCTTGGATATGCTTGTAGGAGTTCAAATGTGATCTGACATAGTATATCTCTATCGACGAGTGGAGATATTTATATTTCTATATTTTTGATTCCGAGGATGTATTATGATTATGTCTTCGACCGGATGATGACCTTGATCATTGTATTGGATATATTGGAGTTATTGTATTATATCGATGAGTTGTTATTATGTTCAATACCTCCCTTACGATTATGGATAGTAGGTCGTGTATTATGTTTATCCGAATTTATATCCGATAAGATCTTGTGCAGGTTTTATTATATTGGGTATTGTATGTATATGACTGTCACACCCAAGTTAGATTTTTATGGTTGATAAAAAAATTATTATTGATTTTATTTTGACCTGCGTATATTGTGTTCTTGGATCGTGACAGACCTTGTCGAGAGGTGACGTGGATGGATGCACCAAAATCCACCACCCAGTCGGTCTCCTACTCGGCCAAATTTACAACATTATCAGCTTTACAAGTCAAAAGGAAATTACCTCCTGTAACCATAGAGACCGATGACTTTTCCTCACTTCGTCCCTTTTCACTTTTTATCTTCTCTGCGTTTTTACGCTTCTATTTATAACAATGTTTCTTGATATGACATTTATTGCCACAATAATGACATTCAAAGTTTTGAAACTTTGAGCGATACTTATTTTTGCCCTTTTCTCCAAATTTCGGACCACGGCCTTTACTCATTTTTCGTAATTCTGTCAAAAGTACTTCAGAATGGGCTAAGGTAGAGGTCCCTTTAAACCATCTGGACTCATTTATAAGTAGAGAAACAATCACCTCGTCCAATTTAAATATGTCATTCCCAAACAGTAATGTCGTGATGATGTGATCATATGAAACTGGTAATAAAGCCAGCAACACTAGTACCTTGTCCTCCTCCTTAATCACCTTATCAAGCGCTGCCATCTGCATCAAAATCCGATTAAACTCATCCAAATACTTCTCAAAACTTTTCCCTTTAGACAGACGCAATCCATAAAATTATTTCTTCATGTGCAGCCTTATAGTTGTGACTTAGACTTATATCAACTTTTGAGCTTTTTCCAAACCTCTGCCCGGTCTGATAAGCTCAAGACCTCTTGATGAGTGTTGTCCACCAGGCATAACTTGATAGTGTAGTTGACAAGATCTCTTTTATCTTGTCATTCTTCATTGGTCAGATTTTCTAGCTTCTCATCTTTTTTCTTCAATGCTTTCACTATTCCTTCTTGGGTCAATATATTCTTCACCATTTCTTATCAAATGATGAAATTATCTTACCCGTTAAACTGATCCACACTGAACGACAGATTCTTTGAAGACGATAATGCCATTCAGTCGAAAACTTCTCAAACCATGTATCTTTAATACCACTTGTTGGGAGTAAAATTATGATTAGACGGACGCGAAGGCAACAAATTTATTAGAGCAAAGAGCCAGTCGAACAGAATTCGCTCAAATATACATAATAAGAGAAAGAGAAAGAACGCTCAAATTTTACGTAAAAAACCTTTCACAAATCGAAGAAAAAAATTACGGGACACTTAATCCACAAGCAAATATTCACTATATGAGTTTCACAGTTACACAAATCCTAAATAAAGAGAATAGATAATAAGAGTACAATGTACTCACGGTGTTTTCTCTTCACACTCTGCAACACTTTGAAAGACTTACACTCACACTCACACTATACACTATACACAGCTACAATAATATATATACAAGTTGTTGGAAACAACATTCAAGCCAACGTGGATGAGACACGTATAGACAGCCGCCTAACGTACATACAACTCTGCAACGGTACTCCCCTACAAAATATTGTGCCCTACAGAAACAGTTCTACAGATCTTGCTCTACAGAAACGGCTATGCAACGGCTTTATAGAGATTTCTCATACTTAGTCAAACTTATGAGTTGGCATCTACGTGCGCTTTCTTTAAGTATGTTATCAGATCTTTATGTACTCAGCAACCTTGGTCATTGACGTTTCCTTTAGCCATCACGGTGTCCTCGGGCTTCTTCAAAGTCCTCGGAGTTATACTTCATAGAGTTTTCGGTTGCTCAAAAACAAGTACTCGGCCCATAACCTCTCAGAGTCCTCGAACCCATAACACCTCTACACGGGAGTGATCCCAACACATAGGACTCCATTTAAGTTATTGTGGGGATAACTACTACTATTTTTTGTTGATCACATTCTAGATCGCGACCATTTATCTCAGGTATTATAGCACGTGTGTCACCTAAGGCATGGGAAGCATGATGACTTAACGTCATCCTCTCATTCTTCCAACTTATCACCAACAGAAAGAAATGAAGACGTGTACGCCATAATTAGCATATAATATATAACTTATATATGCCATAATTAACACTAAAATCGTCTAATCCAATAGTAGAAGCAAGTAGAAACTGAAGTGGTTGGTGAAATTTATTTTATTTAATACAGATTTGACGTAAAATATAACTAATTAGTAAAAATATAATACAAATTGAACTTATTCACTATTTATAGTCCGACCATATTTTTAATTTTATAAATAGTAAATCAAAGTTTAATATTTTGATTGATAAAAGGCTAAAGAATATACATTTTTTATACACATATTAATGATACGAGATATCTTAACTCTCATCTACAACTATAATAATGTCGGAATTAACTTTCAATGTTAGAGATTGAGTAGTTGACAAAAAAGATACAAGATGGCATCAAAAACAATAAAAGTGTGCTTTATTTTAAAAAATTGATTAGATATAAAAGATTATATCAAAAATTCGATCATTTTAAGTTCTACCGAAGAGAATGAATTCAAAAGTAGGAATAGTGAAAATACAAATGAAAGTTAAAAATAAGTTATTATTAAATATATATTTTTAACTTTTATAAAATATCATATTAAAATTATTTTATAAAATAAATAATATATTTTATTTTTTTATAATAATTTGCACAGCTTTATTTTTTAATATATTTCTTATTTTTGATATTAAAGTTGCGCCTAAACTAACACGTTCCAAATGTGCGATTCAACTCAACATAGGCAAGCCATATACTTTACTGAATAAGGACATTTTTGTCCCATATTAATATTATACATTTAAATATCAGCACGATACTATCCATTTAACATCACTATATATCAATATAACTCAATACTTCAAATTGTACCAAACGAATAAGATACGGTTTGCATGTCTGCTTGCAGCACAGATGGGTTGTGCGGCATATGGCCCACATAATATAATATAATTTAATAGTTGTAACATCTTTTAAAAATCTAAAAATAATAAATTATATTTTTATCTTCATCCCTTAAATTGCTAAAAATACTCACATACTACTCTCCTTTTAAAAATAAAAAATAAAAATCTCTTTCTATTATTTGTACTTTCTCTCTAGAAGTAATATAATATCTAATTAATTGTTATTAGTTATTATTTATTTATAATTTAAATATTAGTAATTATTCTTTTAAAATTTAATTATTAATTATAATATATAATTTTTTAAAATTTTAGCAGTGAAATAATTTGAAAAAACTATCCTAATACTTTGGTACTTGTTACATTATATACAAATAGTAATTTTAAAGTATCACAATGATAATCTATAATCGGTCCATTACGTCATCAAGTTTTGATTGCACCTAAAAAAATTCTAGTAATGTATGACTAATTTTTTAAATTAAATTAGTTGATAAATATAAATTAATTATTTATAAAAATGTAAAAAAAGTTATTTTGTGAAAGGTTAAAAAGATATTGAACATTTAAATTGACATGTGAAAAAAATATAATAGATAATAATTATTAATAATTTAAATTAAACTAAAACTTTTTAAATAATGCAGGTAATGAGTTTTTTTAATATGATCAAAGCCTAAGTTAGAAAGGACTAATAAAATATATTGTCAACACGGAGAACCATTTTCTTATAGCAAAAAATTATAAATTTAAAAGGTATGTATAGAAGAACTTATAATTTAAAAATATAAAAATGTCTCAATATATTATTAAATATTGATGGGGACAACTGTAACGGGTTGGCCCAAAAGGGTAAGTGGCTCAGAATGTATAGCGGCCTACTTGTCCATGGGACGGTCAACTTTCCAATTGATCGGAGAAGGCTTCCAAATAGACTGGACGTAACCCAAAGTAAACACGACCCAAACCAAAATCAACCCACGCCCTATCCCATGCACATCGGTTGTCTGCCTTAATTCTCTGCAACTCTGAGGATGACAATCCCCTCTTTAATAGAAATCCCCCAAAATCAAAGTACATCCCGAAAGGAAAACTATCAAATTAGCACACGACTCACAATGACAATCCCATCTCTTTGGAATGAGAAAATCCTCCTTCCCAACAGTTGCAATCCAAAATAATTTTCACATCCGTATGAGGAAAGAAAATGATTCTCTCAGAAGGTGAGTATCCTACCTCACCACCTAATGAAGGTAGCAAAGGCCCATGACTATAAAAAATTATGGAGACTCACTCTATAGGCACGTTCTCTAATTTACTAAAACCCACATAAAGCTTTCTAGCTCTCAAGTTTTTAATCACTCTGCCCTCTCTTCTGCTATTAGTTTTCAGCAAGCTTAGTAAACAGAGAAGTTGCTCTCAATGAGCACTCCATGACTAAAACCACTATCAACGAGTGCACCTTTGATTCTCGCTCTCAAATTGCCCTCCTAACATTCATTCCAGCATACTCTGTTTTTACCTTCTTTTTTTTAAAAAGTCGTTTGTTAACTTGATCGTAGAAGGATAAATCGGGAAGCGAGTCCCATCATTTTTCTCTGATTTCTAGTCGTCTGTTGTGGTATATAAGATCCCATGCTTACAGGACAGTGATCGGACCCAAAGAGCAATTGAGCCCGAATCTGTCTAAAATTCGGATTCAAGACGCATCAAATATGTTTTTTTAAAAACTTAAATACTAATTAATTTCAGAATCAATATAAGCAAAACATCATATTTATTTAACTAGTGATGCGTAATTATCATGTAATAACATAATATATTTTATATTATCATGTATTGGATCTCTAAAAATTTTAGAAATTCAAAGAGAAATTATGGGTTTTAAAATTTTTGAATATCCACACATTTTTAATAAATTTTTAAAATAATTAATAAAACTATAAATGAATATGAAATTTTTAATTGGGTTTTTCTAGTTATTTTTTTAGTTTTAAATTGTGAATTGTCTCATACAAAGTGTGCATATTATATTATTAATATTTATATCAATAATGTTTTTTTTTATGTGGATAAATTATATGATATTATTCTATTTATTAAAATATATATTTTTTAAAACGTTATGTTGGTAAAATAATATCGGCTACAAGAAAATAAAGATTTATTACTTAACATGGTGTAATTTAACTTACTTGATATTGTATATCATGTATCATTTCTATTATATTCAAATAATTTTTTATAATAAAAATATCCCATTAGTAAAGCTAATTACTTAGGTATATTAATTGAAAAAAAAACTAAAATAATTAAATATTTTTTAAATTTTTTTATTACCGATAAACTTGTATATACCTATTACATAAGTAAAATTTAACACCAACTAAACTTTTATTATTTACAGTCCGATCATATTTTAACTTTATAAGTAGTCAAATAAATTTTAATATTTTGGAAAGGTAGGAAGCTAAAGAGCACATATTTCATATACTCATATAAATCTCTTAACCCTATCAACAAGTATTATATCATCTAAATTAACTTTCAGTATTGTGGGTTAAATAATTGACCATAAAAAATATAATATAATATCAAAGATAATAAAAATATATATTATACTTAGAGATTGATTAAATATAAAAAATTGTATCAGAAAATCAGTCATTTTTTTATAGCATTGATGAAGAAGAATCCATTACGATAGTAGCGGCGATGAGCAAGTGAAAGTATAAGTAAAATTTAAGAAATATATATACATATATATATGTGATGTGTATTATTACCCGAATAACTGATAAGCCACCCGTGAGATAAAATGTGGAAACTCCTAATAACTTCTACGGTTTGATTTTGGGAAAGAACCGCCATAACCAGCCGGATGAGTTATGAAGACCACCCGGAGTGGGAAGTTAAGAAACCAACATGAGTTAGAAAAAATCAAATGTACTTATCCGGAAAAGTATAAACATCTCCTGATAAGTTCTGGCCTAAAAAGGAGGCCCTATAAAAGGAAAGGTAATCTTCAGAGGAAAGTGACTTCTTTTCAGTTCAGAAAAAACTCTCTCTAATTATCTAAAAAGAAGAACAAAATTACATCTTTTTCTTTTTACTCTCAAAAAAGGCGATAGATGAAATATTGAGCGTCGGAGTCTTTTTGGGGATTTAGCCCGTTAGGCTCTTGGACCATCTTGTCTGCAACATTGTGTTGTACGGGGACGTGAGTTGAGAGACGGAGTTACAAGAATTACCTAATTCCTCAACTGGACCGGATCCGCATAACCAAATCCGTCTAAACTCAAGTCCAGATCCGCAACAATATGTATTTAAAAAAATTTGTAAACTATAATATAAAAAGTTGGATTAATAAACTAAAATAAAAAATATTTATTTATAATATTTTATGTATATTATTTTTTTTTCTCTCTCCCACTCTTTTTTTTTTTTCTCAAGCTGATTTTGACTAGGCCCAACAGAAGTGATTGCCTTGTCATAGAAAGCACATCCCAACCTGCATGTATATTATCAAACCAACACGTATGGTATTAGATTTTATTAGAGTTAAGCTTTTTAATTAAATTAAAATTTTATAAATTTTGATCAAAATAAATTAATATATGAGTAAATACGGTAAAAAATTTTAGTCTGGCCGATTAAAATTTTTGAGCTAGATAGGATTACCGGTGTATTATGAATTTTTTAATAATTTTTTATATTTTAAAATTAATATTAATTTTAAAAAATTATTTTAATATATTATATTTTTATATAATTAATAATTTTTATATAAAATTTTTTTATACATAAATAAGAATGGATATTATTTTACTTTATGTATTATAATTTTTAAAATATTTTATTTTTTAAAATATTTTAAATAGAAAAATAAATGAGTAAATAAAAATAATTAAAGATAAAAAAATATCTACATTTCGGTTGAATCAATCCAATTTAAATGCTAAATAATAAATCTTTACTTAATTCTGACACGTGTCCAATTCAGATATATCTTAATCAGTTTATTCTGATATTTTTGACTTGATCTCTCCTGTCTCATTTGCGTATCCGAGCAGAATCCTCTTTGATGTGAACCAACCAAGTAGCATCCTACTTTTTTATTTTTGAATGGTCGAATTATGTCATCAATTAAATTTAATTATTTAAATTTATTATAATTTTTTTATAAATTTATAATAAATAAATTCAAATTGTAAAATTCGATCAAAAATACAATCGAATCATTCAAAATGAAGAAATAGAATCCTACTTCATACGGAATAGCATCCTTGGACTCTTAATGTGAAACAACTTGGTGACTTGAATTTTGAAGTGCTTTGGAAAGCCAAAAATGTGAAACATTTTTTAAAAAATAAAATTTTATAAAATCAAATCAATGATCGAATGTGGCCCACGACTTTACTCAAAGCAAATGAAAACTTGAATTCTAATATGACTTCAATACTCAACAACTGTTGTATCAAATTTGCTATATATTTAGGCAGCTAATTAGTTGTCGATAAAAAAGAAAATATAAAATCGGTGGATGATCTGATTAGTAAACCAGATAAAAATTAGGTTATTGTAACGATTTAGTTTTAAAACTTTTTAAATTGGTCAAAATATATAAATTTTGTTTGTTTTTGGTCAAATATGATAACGGGTGAATGTGATCAGCTCTGTTCAACTTGAATTCTGAGTTTATTATAATTTTTTTTATTTTAAATAAATATTAAATTTAAAATATTTATTTTTGTAGATTTTATTTGTATGAAATTAATAACATTTTATATCATGATTTTTTATTTGTATATGTATTTATGTAATATTTTAATCAAAATATTATAATTTTTAATATAAATTTTATTTTTATGTATTTTTTATTGATATATAAATTTTTAAATAAAAATACTTTAAAATAAAAAAATATTTACTGACCAATCTAAATTAGTCCAATTCTAATTATATTTATAGGAAAATGAAACTATTATAAAATGTGTAATATTTGAAAAATATATTTTTAATTATTTTATAGATATTTTATAGATTGAATAAATTAATATAAAAATAGATGAATAAATATCGACTATATTATTGTATGACATGTTAAAAATGACTAAGAGTATATTTAGATTTATGAAAGTTTGAAAGAAAATTTACAATGAAAAAATATCAGAAAAAATATGTATCAATATTTTATACTTATAAAAATGATTTTTATTTTTATTTTTTGTTAAGTTTCCTTCCTTCAAAAATATCAATTTTTTTTTTAATTTTTTTAGTCTAATATTGAAAGATTGAACTCATAAATGCTCTTTGTTAACCGAGGAAGCATTGCTTAAGTACTTTCTAGGGAATGAAGCCACATCTACTAGCTGACATAAATTATATTGCTACTTCAGAAAAACATATACTATTTTAATATTAATTATATCATATATAAAAAATTATGTTAAGTTGGCAACGCTTCAAACCATTTGCAGTGCCAAAAGGTTCAATCTGAGATCAGAAATAAATTATCTTTTAATATTAATAATTAGGATTTGTAGCTAAATAAATATTATATATTTGAAAAAATGTTAATTTCCTTAATTCTCTATTTGCTTAGGGGCCTTAATAGTGGTTTTTTTTTCCAACTAATTTAACTTGACTAACACAAGAAAAAAAGAATGATTAATAGTACGTTTAATAATCAGGCTGAGGATTTTAGGCCAAGCCTTTATTTAATAGCCGAGACCTTAAGAAAGTATAAATCGGCTTCTAACTCTGTCTCAGTTGGCCATGAAATCACATACATCAATATTTATAAAAGCAAAAAATAGTAAAAATTAGCCGTTGTGACTGAGACAATCCTTATATTAAGACAATATGGCAGATTTGCTACCCCTTAAAGTGGAGACAATGTGGGGGATAAAATCAAACTAAGCTATGATATCCTTTAAAGCTACGAGCATTACATATTTTTATACATCAGAGACTAGTACAGAAACCATTCGAAACATAGCAACCCACCAAAGCCACCACCACCGTTGCATAAACCATCTGAACAGCTCCTAGACATCTCAGTCCCTTGCCGCCGTCGTTCTTGACCTCCACCGAACTTGACCCGCCTCTACTGCTTGTTGAATTACCTACTAAAAGTAATGCAATTTGAAATTAAGCTCAAGCTATTTTCAAGGTAATAAATCAATTAAGAAAGTTCACTCATTAACTAAAAATTGAAGTCGGAAGAGTGTCCTTACTGCTGGTTGCTGCAGAAGCGGGGCTGCTGGTTGTCCCTGCGGCTTTTTTAGCATAATCGTTAAACATCTTAGCATCGGCGGAGTTGGGATCTAAGTGCAACAGAGCTGCAACCATATGTTAACATACGCCCACAAAAGGAAAAAAAAAAGGGTTGATTATTTTTTTCTAAGAGGATCGAAATTTCCAACATTCAAACTCCATGCTACTTGATTCAAGAATATGGGTTTTACATACACAGACGAGAAGGATGTTTCTTTTCTTTCTGTTACCTGGGCACTCTGAGATGTTGGATGCGGCATGGCAAGCGTTGGGGAGGCCGAGCGCGGCACTTTGATTGATCTTTAACCCAAGGTTTGGGTCATCACTATACTTGATCAGAAGGCACAGACATTTTCTGCTGCTTTTGAGGACCAGTTTAACGGCAGTGCAGCAATCCTTCGATGGAGCTGCGATGCCTTCACCACTAACATAATCAAGGCAAGGCGAAAGCCCTACTAATTGGGGCGCACACTCTTGCTTTGCTTTATCCAAATCACTCGAGCCTGAGCTCCCAAAACCAGCCGCCATGATCATCATCAGTGTCGACACCGCCAAAATACACGAAGAATTTGATCCCATTTCTGCAAATATGGTGTGGAGGAATGGCGAAGAAGACAATATAGAGAACTGATCCTTTTGCCTTTTTATTGAGGATGACAATAGTGGGAGAAAGTGCGGTTGTTGGTGGTGGTGGATGGCGGCAAAGGGGAAAGTTTTGTATATATGTGATGAAAGCTGTGGTCACTCCTCATGGAAACTAATTGCTTGTGGTGGCACTCCCACATGGAAACTAATTGCTTTTGGTGGTACTCCTCGTTCGGTAAGAGCTATAAATGCAATCTACACAACTGGCTGAGTTTATGATCGATCTCAAAATCATAAATTACTAAGCCTTAGAACTGTTATGGTTTTTTTAATGATGAAGTTGTCACATTTATTCAATTATTAGGGTTAAAAATTAGGTGTATAAATGATAAATATTGTATCAAATTGTTTAAATTATTATTCAATCTATGTAATTCATTTATTTAATTTCTTATTATAATCATTAGATGAAAGTGTTAGTCTTTTTGCTAGAAAAATCAAAACAACCCTATGTTAGTATTAATCTTTTAAAGGAAAAAGGACAGTCCTATTCATAAAATTTTATTTATATTTTGGTGCTCTGGGATAAAATCCTATCATTTTTTAGTTTCTTATATAATCTTATTTTATATTATATGAGAAATTATTTTTACAATTTAAATCAGTGACTATTAAATCATATGATTATAATTCTATTATTATTTAAAAGGTCTTTTTTTAATTGTTAGCTAATCTTTCAACTGCATAATATTTTATGCAGCTCATCCACCCATGTAAGATAATTATAAAGACACTGCATGAAATCGTATCACTTTTATTAAATTTGTTACTTTATATTATAAGAAATATTATTTTTAGAATTCAAGCTATTAAATATCAAATTATACGATAACAACTCTATTATTACTTAAAAGCCCTTCTCTACTGCACTAGATAATATTTCAAGTGCACAATATTTTATGCAGCTCATACATCCTTATAGGCATATTATTAAGAAATTAAATTAAATTATATTATTAGTGAAATTTAATAAATATAATTTTATTTTATATTATCTGAGAGATTACTTTTATAATTTAAATAAATGCTTATCAAATCACACAGTGATCCTTGCCCAAGTACTTTAGACTCAGCTTTGCTATGTCAACTAACTTTCAACTGCACTATATTTATGCAGCTCATTTATTTGTATAGTAAAATTGATTTCTGCCGTGCATATTTGGTTGTGGATATTATGAATATGCTTGAATTAAAAAATATGTAAAAGAAAATAAATAAATAAATGGGTTTTGATATTTAGATTGGATGAATTTTTTAAAAAAAAAAGCATAAAAATATATATGAAAATCGATATTTTATCAAAAAACAATTTCCTTTAAAAATCATGTGAAATATTGAAAAAATAAAAAAAATGAAAATTTCATATTAGAGACATATATTTATTACTTTTAATTTTTATTTGATAATTAAATAATAAAAATATTTTTTTAAAAAAATATTTTTTTTCAATATAATTTTTAATAATATCCCAAATTTACAAAAAAAAATATTTTATTTTTATTTATTTTCTCATTATTTTTATTATTTTTATCCCGACATACCCTGTAGCTATCTACAGGATGAAGATATTTTCCGTTCCATTCGTACTGATGATGATCGGGTCTAACGTCATCAGTGGTGTGGGACTTCAACCTAATTAATCTCACGGATTGTCCGCCAAAAATATAATTATGAAATTGTTAGAATTAAATCTTGGTCGACATTGATTGAATTTAGGTATAAATTTATAACGGCTACGTTATATTGGATTGAACACTGTTTGACCATTTGGCTAAACAGTATCTGTCTATAACTCAAATCGGGGCAATTTAGGCCAATTTATATCTATATATATATATATATATTATTTTTAAGTAATTATATTTAAAAGTATATATTTATGTAAAAATATCTAAAATATAATATATTTTAAAAATTATAATATTTAGATTAATATATTATCTAAATATATATTTAGGTAGTGAATCTTTACGTAAAAGTCTATTAATTATGAAAAAATAAGATTTGGAATGATTTTTTAAAGTTATTTTTTATTTAAAATAAAAAATATATTTATAAAAAAATCATAATTTGAGCCGAATCATTCTAGATTAGTCACTTTTAACAAATTTTATAAGATTTTAAATTGATCAACTTAAATAAATTGAACAATCTAATTTTAATCCAGTTTAAATAAGGGATTATTTACATATAATAGATTGTTGCTTTGTCTCAAACCTAATGATGTAGGTATTTTAGACTGAACTAGCTCATTCACCTTACATTTAAGATCATTTGATGAAAATTTAACGTTATATATATATATATATATTAAGAAAATGAACGTTTAAGATCATTTGATATAAATCTAACAATATATATATATATTTATTTATTTAAAGAGAAACTTATGAAATAATTACCTCTTTTTTTTAATAAAACACATGGGGCAATGGATTTATATCCGATAATTTCAAACCCCAAATGAAAGGGCTGCACTTTACATTCAAGAAAACTGATGGCTTATCCAAATATTGGTGAGCTTTCTTTCCGAAGAAAAATAAATTTATTTGATGAAGAAAATTAGATGAACTTAAAAGTGACATGCAAATTGGATAGATCTCGACTGGTACTCGATGAATGTCTATGAAGAAGACAGTTGGGGCCAGATCCAGGGGCAGAATCTATTATGAAAATAAAATCTATCTATTTTTTAATTTTAATCGTAAAATTTTAAATAAATTATCATAATTTAACTATTTTTTAAAAAATAAGAAAATTTTAGAAACATTAAATTATAACCATCTATTTAAAAATATATTATTAATATTAAAAATAGAATAAACTTTATATTTATTAAAGACATAACTCCTAAATTGAGTTGGGCCTTATTTTATTTTTGTTGGCAAGTTGTTTGATGGGATTTGCAATTGGGCAATCTCTTAGTTAATTAGTCATTTGGAATTTACTTTTGATTCCTTCTCTTTAAAGTATCCCAAAACATTCCCAGTGGTAGACTATGATATGATTGGTATAGTAACATACATTCTAATATCTTTATCCAATTGATTTGTCTTGACAACCTATAATATATTTATTAAGGATAATTAAATAATATGGTCTATATATATGGTGAAAAATTTTAGGTTAACATAAATTAAAATTATCAGAAAGTCTACTTGAAAAAAAAAAAACAGATACAATCTAAAGGAAAAGAGCACCAAGTCAATGTTAAGACTTTCAAATAGTTAGAGTAAATATATTTAATATATCTGTCAATATATAAATAATAGTCAATTTTATTGCATTATGATGAAAACAACTGCTTACATTGTGTGGAAGAAGTCGGCTGACCTTAATGATACGAAAACCCCTTCAAATAAGCTCTTCATAGTCAAAAGATGGGTAAATCTTGATAGAGCAATGAGACCAATATGATAGAGCATATTGGCATTTTCAAGAAGCTTTAGAATCAGCTCATAAACTCCATGATAGTGTTTTAGGGTAAATTTTGAGTTTATATCCTGCTTAGCTAGGTTTTTTTTTGAGGATGATGTGTGCTTCATGGTGGTAACTTGTAAATCAAAGTTGAAGATGAAGAGAGTGGAGGGCAAGGGGGGTTCTGACAGAGGAAATAGAAGGGTAAAGAGGGAAAAGGGGGAGAGGTTGAGAGGGAAGGAGGAAGGAGGAAGGGGAAAGGGGACATAGAGTGGACAGCGAAATAATGATAAGGGGAGAGAGAGAGTCAGTGAAAAAGGAAAAATATCTTTTTCCATATCAACACCCAAGAAAGGCTTTTTATACAGTTTTTGGACAATTTACGTGGCCAGTAACAAAACAAAACAGACACCCTAAATTAAACAAATATGATGAATAAATAAAACAGAACACCAGAACAAACAGAAAATAAAGGAAAGTACGTGTAGAAAAAGTATAACTGAATGAAAGTATGATCCCTAAATTAAATGTAAACTCCAAATATGAGGGGGTTACCCTGGACACTTCTTCATTTGGTAGTAATCAGTTGATGCAACGATGATGTTTTTGAGGATGTCTGACGATGCACGTAACATTTAGGTCAAATGCATTGATTGCTAATGAAATAGATTTTATAGTATCTTGGAAAAGCCTCTAGCTATTACATTAGCTTTGGTATTGAAAAGCCCGTGTTAAATGAATAAATAGATACAAATTTGATTGAAAATACAGATAATATTAGGTCTACTTTGTAGTATTTGATGACTTTTTTTGTGAAGTTGTATCATGGGAATTATAATTGGAAAATGCATAGCTCCGTCCATTATGAAGATTGAGAAAAAAATCTCATGGGTAAAGATACTTCTACAAGAGCTTGGCCCAAAACAATAGGAATTTATGCTGCATTATGAAAGCTAAAGAATGATATGTCTCACTCAAATTTTATTTATTTACTTTTAAAAAAATGAGATTGATGTTAGATATCACTTGATATAAAAAAAATTTTTGAAATGATTAAAATTTGAATTGCAAATACTTTGGCGGCCTAGTATGTCACCATTATTGAGATGTACAATGAACTTTCCAAGGTACAAACACTTCTATAAAAGTTAGGTAGAACGACATGTCTCACTTGAATTTTATTTATTTACTTTTGAACAAAGTATGTTGATGTTAAATATCATTTAACGTGGAAAAACTTTTGAAGTGATTGAAATCTAAATTGCAAACACTTTGGAGGCCTAGTATGTTACCATTATTGGGACGTATAAGAAACTTTTCTAGGTAGAGACACTTCTACAAGAGTTAGATAGAATGATATGTATCACTTGAATTTTATTTATTTATTTTTAAACAAAGCAGATTGATATTAGGTATAACTTGATATGGAAAAACTTTTAAAGTGATTGAAATCTAAATTGCAAACACTTGAAGGCCTAGTATGTCACCATTATTGGGACATATAATGAACTTTTCTAGGTAAAGACACATCTACAAGAGTAAGGTAGAGTAAGAGGAATTTATGTTGCATTGCGACAGTCAAAATGCAATGCACCTCACTCGAAATTCAGCCTCACTTTCAAACAAAGCACAATGATTCCAGGTATCACTAGACGTAGGAGGATTTGGAAGTGAAAAATTTTTAGCTAAGATACATATGACCATAATAGTGCAAATATGTTGATCAAACCTTTGTCAAAAGTAAATTTGAGAGCTTGCAAATGGTAGGAATGACTAAACTCCTCACATGGCTATAAAGAGTAAAAATACTGGAATGAATCACTTTTATATGAGTTTTGTGTCTTGTTTAAGTATAATTTAGTAGGACTAAAAAAGGTAAACTAAATATATGACAAAAAACATATAGGCTAAGTTGGGTCTCAATTTGTCCGACCTAATAATTCAAACTGCCAAGGTCATAAAATGATAGAATATTAGAATGAAAAAAATTTTAAAAAAAAAGATAATCTATTACATTTTAACTTTTTTTTTTTAAAAAAAAACTATTATGGATACTAATTTTGCTTTCCTTTTGACGTTTCAGTTCACAATTATTGTCATAATAAATATAAGATTTTTTTTCCTAGCAAATATGGGGAGGGTCCAATGATAATGGACCATCAACATGAATGCCAATGTGTAATTGATTCCACATTAACACATGGTTTTCACATAAATGTAGACAATAATTATGGTTTAGAGATAATTAAATATTATATAACTCTTTCTAATTATTTTTAGTATCAATTTGATTCATAGTTTTTTAGATTGATTTGTATATTTTTTATTTATACTTGTTAATAAATTTATATAAAAATAAATAGGTAAATTAAACGTTGTTTTATTTAAAAATATTTTAAAATTATCATTAGATTTTTCCAAAAACATTTCTCTGCAAAAACCCTACAATTAGACGAACGGTAGACCACCTCTAGCCACCGCCCGCACCTTCGCTAGCCGGTTGTCCCCCGGACTCCTCTGTCTTGCTGCAAGTATCGATCACTTGAGAAAATCAAAACCTACGCGGGCAACCGTAGGACAATGGCCGCCGCTCCATACGCTACGTGGTTGCTCGCTTGCGGTGGAACTTATCCTTGATGTCATCGCTGTTCTCTCTCCATTTCTCTTAACCCCAGGTTCGAATAACTAGCAGTGGCCGCTGATTGAGAATTTTGTTTTCCTCCTCTTTGATGCTTGTCATATAAGATAGTTAAAATCAAGGATGGTTGAAACATGAGTTTTCAAGATGTCTGGATCAAAATTAAATTACTTAACGAATCCATTGATTGTGAAGAAAAACCCCTATTGACTGATGTTTGGCTTCATGAATAAATTACTGCCATTCGAATTAAATAGATCGTTATTTTCCTTCTTAAAGTGTATCGCGCTTCTTATGCATTACAAACCGTGCATTTTTTCAGTAACCCCCTAAGGCATCGTTGTTCTTGAACTTTATGCCTTTACTTCCCAATTTTGTAACCCAGAGACTTGGTTTTCGCTAACTTAGTTCTAAATGGACTTGTTTTTCAAAATGTGGATGCACATTTTATACTTTTCTAAATGAACTTATTTTGGAGCTTGTCTGACCTCCAATTAGAACTTTGAAATAAATGTAGGTTAAGCGAAATTCTGGAAGTTTTAATGCCGAATCTCATGATATAACTTTGATACACATTTGTTCCATTATGCCTATTCCAATTATGTTTACCAGCCTTCTATGTTTTCGCTAACGTTTGTGGAGAGTTGGTCCTTGAATGATAATTCTTATTAAAATGAATGTTTAAGGTTAGTACATGTATCGTGCATGCTCTCTACTAGGTTTAACGGTTACTGAAGCAAGTTGGGGAACAAGTTGAGTACAAATATTGAGAACAATCTGATTAAAATGTTGGAAGCAAGCCATACACACATTGTCCTGCGGTGGGCGATTGCATCAAGAATTACTTTATTGACCCTCATGACCATGTGGAGGTCGCTTCTGAGTCCATATGACACATCTGCTTCACTAGACCCTTATTGTCTCTATTTGAACTCAAGCACCGCTATTTCCATGGCCACTGCTGCCTCTGCTGATACAATTCTTTTTCCATGGATTGCTGCCTCAATTGAGAAAAGCATCGTATGGGACTCTGTTTACTTCATCCGTATTGCCAAATGTGGCTATGAATATGAACATTTCTACGCGTTCTTCCCTCTCTTGCCGGTTTTCATTTCCCTATTAGCCAATACAGGTTTGTTGAAGTAAGTGTTCTCTTTTTGTGCCTTTTCTGTTTTTATGTTCATGAATTATGTTTTCAATAGTTTTTTTTTTTATGTCCTCACATTATAGTGCTTCGGCCTTTCATTCCGATAATTGGTTATAGAGCTGTGCTGGCATTGTCTGGTTATGTGATCAACAATGTTGCATTTCTGGTGGCGGCAGTCTATTTTTATAGGTACTGAATTCCCCTCTCAAAATTATTGACATAATTGTTTTGCTTGGAACAGCTTTATGCTTCAGAAGCTGAAGTCAGAGCTTTAGACTTCTGGAGGAGCTGCTTTCAGCTTCTAGGATGTGGAAAACTGACTGATTCATGGGTGTTTTGACTTCTTACTCTCTTATGAAAGATCTTCATCATATGGTCACTTTTGACATGTAACACTTTGCAACCTTCAATGGATTTATTGGGAGAACCACATATGGTTACAAAAATATTTGCATGATTGTCTTGTTGGCAGTTAATCACGATCAAGCTCATTATGTGTTTCTTGTACTTTGCCACTTCTCATCTTTGATGGTGAGGAAAAAGGGTCTGTGCAAGAACCTGTGTGCTGTGTTTGTGCATTGCATGTTTGTGCACTTGAGCTGGCTCTCCTTGCCCTTGTTTTGAGATTCATGAACAGCTGTAAGATTCTTTTTTGCCCCTTAAACTGGTGCACATTGATGAGACCATAAAACAAAATCTAGTAACTTGTGGCTTATAGTAATCAGATGTTGGATGCCATGATTGTGATAATTTGTCTTTTCCTTTGCTTTCTGCTGTCTTCCTTTGTAACAGGCTTTCAGTTCGGGTTTTAAAGGACCCAGATGCGTCATTGCGGGCTTCAATTTTGTTCTGCTACAACCCAGCTTCCATATTCTATTCTTCAATGTATTTTACCTAATCCTATTTTGAATCCATTGATGTGGATATTGTTCTTATTCACTGTCTTTTTTTTATCTTTTGGTAATATGCAGATATTCAGAAAGCCTGTATGCTCTATTTTCAATTGGAGGGTTATACGTCTTAATGTCTAGTGGAAAATCCATTTCTGTTCTCTGTTTTGCTCTATCTGGAGCTGCAAGGTCTAATGGAGTGCTCAATGCCGGTTATTTTTGCTTTCAGATTATGCACCAATCATACAATGCAATCTTTGTCAAAAAGCGTGCCTACGTGAGAATCTATTTCCAAATTCTGTCTTACTCTGTGTATTTTTTTTTTATTTGCAGGAGGTAAGATAGCATCCTTATTTCTTACTGATGTTTTTATTGTATTTCAGTTGTTTCTGCAGATTGTTATTGCAGGGGTGGTGTTGTGTATTTGCATTCTTATTCCATTTCTTGCATTTCAATCATATGGATACTACCATATATGTCGTGGACACAGCTTAGAGGAAATGAGACCTTGGTGCAAAGCTAGAATTCCTCTTATGTACAATTTTATCCAGAGCCATTACTGGTAGGTTCATGTTTATGACTACCTGTGCTGCTTCATCCTCCTCCACTTTTCCCTCTGAACCATGGTGCAAGTAATCCTTCTTTAACATCCTGCCTATAAGCAATATGTGATTTGTTGATAATTATTATCTAAAGTTTAAATAGTACTGCAAATGAGCTGAAGTCATATGAGTATGTCTATGACTCTAACATCTCTGTCAGTACCTTTTTCTTTTTTGAGCATCATCTGTGGCTGATTAATTGCATACTTGAATAATTTATGCTTTGACACCTAAAACATATCTCTTCATTGTGTAAGATATAAATCTGATTGAAGTTGGACTGATGAAAATGCTATCATGTGACTTAAAGTTTATTTTTGATTGGCATATTCATGATTGCAGATGAAGTCTCTATTACGTGGTTTAGGGCTATCCACCTTTATTTGCATAAGCTTTTAACTTTATGATTATCACGTGAAAGATTGATATTGTGTGTTCACTTTTCCTGACTTACATTTAGTTCCCGTTATTTCAGGGGTGTAGGTTTCTTGAGATATTTCCAACTTAAACAGTTGCCGAACTTTCTACTTGCAGCCCCAATTCTTTCTCTGGCAGCCTGCTCAATTTATATGTATGTGAAAGCGGGGCCCACCAACTTTTTCAACCTTGGTTTTGGCTCTGCTTATAAGGAAAAAAAGTCTGCAGCTGTACTTTCTTTTCAACGGGAAGACATAATACAAAAAGTTCCAAACTTTGCAGCGGCAAAGCAAGGTATTGGTGCAATTTCACGCACAATGGCATATCACATGTGGTCTTTTAACTAGAAAAACTCATGTGGCTACAGCATGGATCAAAATATCGGTATCGGCATATTGAAAGAGTATATTGAAAGGTTATAGCAATATTAGTATCGGACATATCAGATAGTAAATATCGGTATCAAATATATTAAATGAGTATAAATTTTCTGAGAATCATAAACTGACAGCAAATATTGGCTTATATATCA
This sequence comes from Nepenthes gracilis, assembly GCA_033239525.1. Taxonomy (NCBI): domain Eukaryota; kingdom Viridiplantae; phylum Streptophyta; class Magnoliopsida; order Caryophyllales; family Nepenthaceae; genus Nepenthes; species Nepenthes gracilis. The sequence continues at coordinate 1,177,298 of BSYO01000010.1, forward strand.
GTTAAATATCCGGTGTATCAGCTGATGTTGAAAATATCAGTCGATATATCACGGAATAATGTAAATAAGGAATCATACCACGTTTTTCCTTCGGTATACGGAAATATCGGTCTTGAGGGGTTCCAATACTGATGTATATCAGCTAATATATCTGAGATTGGGTGATATTTTCATCCATAGGCTGCAGTGATTTCTTTACCGTAAACATAATGGCTTCTTTGGCCACATAATAGGGTGCTTATTTGTTGAAGTTCTTCGAGTTACTCATTGGAAGATGAACCATATGCTCAGTTTTGATGACATCGAACTGAAATTGCCTTTTAATAGAACATCAATATTTGAAGAGAAGGCTAAATGTTAGAGCAGAAGATACCAAGGAATTTCCTGCAGAAACTGTTGCCTTAGCCAAGTCAGGATACTATTCCATCGATGTGCTTCCTTTTGTTTTACACTTGGGCTTCATGGCAGCCACTGCATTTTTCGTCATGCACGTTCAGGTAAAAGCTAGCCTCATTCTCATAATCTGTTCTGAATTCCTTGTTAAAATCTGGATCTCTTGGGTACTGACTATTGAGTTCTGGCTTCTTTCTCCAGTCTGTAGAAATATCTGAAAAGGATTGGTGGATAGATAGATCATTTATATCTTAAAGTGCTTATGGACCGTGCTGTAGAAACATCCAGATTTTGTTTTGTTTTTCTGAAGTTTTTTGTGTGCAAATGTTGAATTCTACCTTACTTTTGCTCTCTTTTGCCTGGCATGATCGAATTCTTGTCGATTATGAAGTGAAAGCATTATCTGCAGGTATCTTCATATAGCTGAGCATAAGGCGTTTTTAACAATTGATAATTGACAGGTTGCTACTCGGTTCATGTCGGCAAGTCCTCCTCTATATTGGTTTGCCTCTTCTCTGATGTCTTCTTCAGACTCGAGAAAATGGGCTTATCTAATATGGGTATATTCGGCAGCATACATTCTTCTTGGGAGTTTGCTGTTTTCAAACTTCTATCCTTTCACATGACTTACTCAATGGCTGTTTTCTCATGCACTCTGGGGCTGATGTGTAAGAACCCTGAGCAGTGAGCATTGCGACTGCAAAACTTTCAGCTTATTGAAGTGCATCAGCTGTGAGCGGCCTGTCCTTGTTAGCCGACCCTACTTTACTTGTCACTACAACTTACCAGAAGAGCGATAATCAAGGATTCCTTTCGGCCAAACCATAGACCTTCTAGTTTTGATGGTTAGGTCCTTTCCATTTTAGTTTTCTGAATGAATGGTCGTGTACTCTTTTGTCTTTTGTTTTTCAACGGGAAAGAAAGAAGATTATTGCATCTCTTTCATGTTCATGGTTTCCTTATGTTGTAGATGATAATCTTCTCCATTTATGAATAATTTGAGTGAAAAGGTTGATACATATAAAAAGATTGTCATAGATATTGGTTTTTGCATAGATGGTTTTATTTTGGGTTCAAATCATTTTGGAATGTTTTGCAATGAGGGATATTTGTACATAAATGATTCCTATAAGAATGTCAGTTTGAGGACCATTTATATATTAATGTGATATATGCCATTTGTTTGCATTCTTACTAAATTATGCATGTCTTGCTACGTATTGTAACACTTAAAAATTCTTTGTATAAGATAGAGTTGGGGAAAAAAAAAACAATTGTTGTTTTTAGATCTTTTTTGTTAAAGTCATAGGAGCCTTCAAAGGGTATAGATTGCACCATTGAAATATGTTTAATGGGTAAAGGTGCACCTCAGACCCAGATTAATAGAATCTATTGACCCGTAAAGCCTATTGTCTTAGGATAGGATACTACCGATCTGATTCTAAAAGTTATTATCTCGTCAAAAGTGAATTAAAGATCAAGTCTACAATAAGACGACACATCACTATTTAATCATAAATTTTAACTATCAGTCCCCGATGGGCCAATTGGAGGAATGTATTTGATACTTTTGAAAAGAAAATTGACGAAATGCTTGTTGATAGGATAACCCAACAAGGTCATATAGAAGTCTTTAAAAGGAAAAATGACTATCTATTTGATTAAAAATGCAGTCAATTAGCAATTAATTTTCTTTCTGTGGTAACTTTTGACCTCTAGTTTATAAATATTTTATAAGACTTCATTTATAGGGAGGGGCAATGTAGAAAACCCCATTGCAAATTAAAAGAAAAAAAGGATTAGCTATCTCTCGCTCCTATCTTTGCATCCATGTTTAATAGGGATTTAAACATGCTAACTTTATTCACACTAAATGCATGTTTGATTGGTGGGGATAGAAATTTTATTTTTATTTTATTTTTAGTAAAATATTTATTTTACTGTTTAGTTACTTTTTAACATAAAATAAATATATTTTTTAAGTTTTAAATAATATTTTAATGGATTATATTTTCATACACTTATCAATTTTGTTACATAAAGATTTTTTGTTAAAATATATTTTAACAGTATATTAATCTAAATGTTATAGTTTTTAAATATTTTATTTTCAGTTATTTTTTGTGTATGTATAAAATTTTAACTATAAATATAGAAAAATAATAATATTTATAAATTAACTTGAACCGACCCATTATATTATAGGCTGAGTATTGTTGTAATTTTTAACACCAATAAATAGACTGTTAATATAAATTTTTATCTAAATTAATATGTATTCTTTTCACTCAATAAAAAAAGGGAAAAAAAAAAAGCAAGCTCCCAGTACATTAGGTTTTGGAGCTCTGGTTTTGGTTATTCCGCTTCTCAGATCTGGGCTTTACGAGGCGGTCTCTGTCAAAAAACTACCTCTCCAGGTACTCTCCTTCTTCCCGTTTGTTGATAGTAATTTCTTGTCATGTCTGGAAATTATCGACTGTTTAGCGAATTAGGGATGGGTGAGTGCAATTTGTATCACATCGTCGTACTGGTTTGTCGTCTTTTTTTTGCTCATTATTTAGCTTTAAATTCTCTTCTTGATTATTTCTTTAATGTATCTTTTCACATATGGAAAAGATAGCTTTTCAAACCAAGCATTATTATTTGATTGTCGAGTAAACCATTAAAAGAAAGAAATGACACTGTAGACTATACCGATATTATGAAAATTCTGTAGTCATCTGAAGGCGAACTATACCTATTTGAAAAATAAACCCCTGTTAGTGATGGTCTTATATCTGTTGGGTGGGCAAAAAGAACTAGAACTTTATTTTTTTGTCTCAGAAAAAAGCCAGTCTCTCTGGGTGGGCAAGCAGGAGTTCGGCATCCTGCTTTACGTACTGACAAAGCATGATCCTGCTCCTTTATTTCGGATAGTCGAACTGCACCCTTGGCCAAATTCAACTATACAAATTTACTTATATTATAAATTTTTTTTAAAAAAATTACAACAAATTCAAGTGGTCGAATTATACCATCGGCAGAATCCAATCGTTCAAATTTATTTATATTATAAATTTTTTTAAAAAAATTACAACAAATTCGGGCGATCAGATTCTACCAAATGTACAATCCGCCCTCCCGGAATGGAGGAGTAGGATCCTACTTCACCCGTACGCGAAGCAAGAACCCCGACTCAATGAAAGCAGTGTTAGATTTGGTTACTCCCTAGTGTGTAGCTTAACAAACGGATGTGTTATCGGAAGATCGTGCAAGATTTATGTGAAATTTGAAATGCTGCAAACTTGTTGCAGCAAAAGGCCGGAGGGATAATTTGTCGGAGTAGGCAAATGCTGGAGTGACAATTTGTCGGAGTAGGCAAATGCTGGAGTGATAATTTGCCGGAATAGGCAAATGCTGTAGGAAAAATTTGCCGGATTGGGCAATTGCCAGAGTAGGCAAATGCCGGATAAGCAATCTGTTGGAGTGAGCAATTACCAAAGTAATCAAATGCCAGAGAGGCAATCTACTAGAGTGAGCAATTCTTGGGAGTGAAAAATATCGGAGCAAGCAATTTGTCGAAGTAGCTCTGGCCGCCGGAGTGGACTGCAGCCGAAGTGGATCTAACCACTGATGCAAAGGCAGGCACAGGATGGCCTGTCTGGAAAGCTGGAAGCTGATTTTGTAGGACATGTAGTTGACTTTTTAGAGTTGGTAGGTGACTTTACAGAGCAAGTTAACTACAAATGACAGGAAGGCAGCTTTACACAATATATGATGGTCTTGCAAGGCACGCGTCCAAATTGGTAGAGTATGCGTCGTCTATAAGAGCATGGGAATTTGTGAAAGCATGGGAATTGATGAAAATGCAAAAAATGATAAAGCTGGCATGATAAATCTTTTGTAAAATCAGAGCACGTGAGCAGGTGGGATATGGGACAGACGTCATTGTAAACCACACAGGCATTTTAGAAGATGGTGTGGTGAATCGTGTGGGAACAAAGGGTGGAATGAAGCAAAAACGAAGTGCGAAAGGGAGCTCTCACCGTTCACCATTTACCACTACACTTGTAAAATCAGAGAGTAAAGAGTATCACCGGTTAGAGAAATGAGAGAAGAAAAAGTGTGAGAAAAAGGAATGAGAGTTTCATTACTCTGGATATTATTTTCTTGTTCTATCTCGAATGGGTCACTAGAACTCTATTTCGGGGATTTATAACTAATTTTACATAGTAAAATTTTTAAAATTTTATCCAATGGTTTTTTCCTTGGTTTAAAAAGGTTTTCTACGTTAAAAATCGTAATACATTCTTGTATTTCTTGCACTCACATTCTTGGTAGCTGATAGCCGATGGGGGATTCAGATTTTTTCGATGCGCCTGATCAAAATGTATTCGGGTTAAACGCCTACAAGTGGTATTAGAGATTGAGTTGTAAACCTTAGATTTGATGGTATCGATGTCGAGAAACTTGCCATTTAGTGTTGGGTAATTTAATGAAAAACAATTTCATCCTTTAATAAGAAACGGTGAAGAATATTTTGATTCGGGAAGGAATATCAAAAATACTTCGGAGGAAGGAAAACAAGTCGGGTAATATGACGGAGGAGGAGTGGTAAGACAAGAGGAATCTTACTAATTGGACAATCAAATTGTGTCTTACAGATAACACTTTTCAGGAGGTCATTGGTTTGTCGAACCCAGCAGAGGTTTGGGAAAAACTTGAAAGTTGGTATAAGTCCAAATCATTGACAACGAGATTGTATACGAAGAAGTAATTCTATGGCCTGCATCTATCGGAAGGGGAAAGTTTTGAAAAGCACTTGGATAAATTTAATCGAATTTTGACACAAATGTCGGCCATTGATGAGAAGATCACGATGGAAGATAAAGCGTTGGTGTTGTTGGCGTCCTTGCAGGTCTCATACAATCATATTGTCATAATGCTACTATTTAAAAAAGACACACTTAATCTGGATGAGATCATCGCTTCCTTACTTATGAACGAGTCAAGGCGGAGGGAAAGTGTTGAGCTTCCAGAGGAGCCGAGACTCTTAATTGTGACTACCGGTCGGGGACGTGGGAGATCGAAGAATTGAGGTGGAAAATCGAAGAGAAGCAACGGCCGGTACAAGCTTCTTGAGATGATGTACTTCCATTGGCCCACGTGAGGCAGGACTGCCTATAAAGGAAGCAGGAGGAGGGCGGAGGTGAGCGTCAGGAAAGGTGAGATCATGATGATGATAATTGAGCCACTATAGCTCTCTGCGGAGACCTTTTAATTGTCCACGAGGGGGAATCGCAGAGCCTATTGAGTTAGGAGACGAATTTGGTGATGGACAGCGGTGTTTCACACCTGTGACATCGAGGGAGTCCCACTTCACGAGCTTTACACCTGAGTACTACAGGGTATTAAAGATCGGTAACGGTAGTTCGTCAAAGGTAGTTGGCATCGGAGATGTTTGCATGCAGACAAGCAATGGGAAAAAACTTATGTTGAAGGGTGTGCGATATGTCTCGGAATTGAGGTTGAATGTGATTTCAATTGGAAAGTTTGATGATCGAGACTTCAGGATGGCGTTTGGAAACGGTCGGTGAAAACTCATCCAAGGTGGCTCGATTGTGGCAAGGGAAAGTAAGAGATCATGTAGGTATATGATGAAAGCTTGGGTTGCCAAGCATGATGCTAAGATGACTAACGGGGGTATTGGTCAAGGTGATAGGAGGAGGTGGCCAAGGTGAAGTGTAAAGGGAAATGATTCAACCGTGGAGAAGTCGAAAGGGAGTGGGACTACTCCAGGTTCAGTGGAGTGGAAGAGGGTATCATTCGGGCTTGTAAAGGCCAGCACTGAGATCCTAATTGAGGGGAAGCTATCGAAATGCAGGTAATGACGGTCGCTAGGTAATGGCGAATGTTCCCCCATAGGTCGTGAGGGAATGTTTATTGGGATTGTCTCTCCATTGTGAGTAGTTCAACAAATGACTGTGTCATCAGAAAATCGTACAAGATTCGTGTGAAGTTTGGGGTGCTGCAAACTGGCTGCTGTAAAAGGTCAGAGCGGTAATTTATCGGAGTAGGCAAATGCCGAAGTGGCAGTAGCCGGAGTGGTAATTTGCTGGAATAGGCAAATGGCGCAGGGGCAATTTATCGGAGTGGGCAATTGCTAGAGTAGGCAAATGCTGGAGGGGCAATCTGCCGGAGTGAGCAAATGTCGGAGCTAGCAATTTGTCGGAGTGGCTATGGGCGCCAGAGTGGACTGTAGCCAGTGTGGATTTGGCCATTGATGCAAAGGCGGGGCTAGGGTGGCCTGTTTGGAAAGCTGACAACTGACTTTACAGAGCAAGTAGTTGACTTTCTTGAATTGGTAGCTGATTTTGCAGAGCAGGTCAATTGCAAATGGTAGGAAGGCTGCTTTACAAAGTCAATGGCAGTCTTGTAGGGCACGTGTCAAAACTAGCAGAGCATGCGCCACCTATGAAAGTGCGAAAAATGACAAAGTTGTCGTGACAAATCCGCTACAAGATCAGGGCACGTGAGCAGTTGGAATATAGGTTAAGCGTCATTACAAAGCACACTAGGTGCTCCGGAAGATGGTATGGTGTACCGTGTGGAAACGGAGGGTAGAATGCAGCAGAAATGAAGTGCGAAAGGGAACTCTCGCATTTCACCATTCACCACTACACTTGTAAAATCAGATAGTACCACCAGTAAGAGAAAAGAAAATGTGAAAGAAGAGGGAATAAAAGTTTTCTTACTCTAGAGATTATTTTATTCCTCTGTTTCGGGTGAATTGTTGGAACTCTATCTCCAGGGTTTGTAATTAATTTTACCTAGTAAAATTTTTTTGTAAAAATATTCGAAAATTGGGTGAAACAGTATATTTGTGAAGCAGCATCCCCATTCAATGTATTCCCTAGCATGGATTTTATAAAAGTTGCCTCTGCATTATTGTGCCCTGGAATTGATTTTATACTGATCTTTTTCCATTTTGTATTTGTAACTTCACTCACATGTAAAGCAAATTGATTCTGAGTTCCGGATTCCATTTTAGCCCTAGTACTTACCTCAAATTCAGATAGTCGTTCGAATAGAATCAGGATAGTCTTTCAAAATTTTTAATTTTAATTTTATATGCCACAATAATTAATAAGAGGTCAAATAATATAAAACTTGCTTTTTAAAATATTTCCCGACGTTAAAATTAGAAATCTTTGTAATGAAATGAGAGATTATGATAGGTTAAAGATGTAATATCCCAGATATTATTTAGATTAATTTAATATCAATTGTGGTTTTGGGTATTTTGGTTATGGCAAAAAATTATTAGATATTGTAAAATTTAAACTGATATTTGGATCAGTCGGGATGACACCCGATGTGCGCCCGCATTATCGTCCGAATATTAGTTTGAATTTTGAAATAAAAAAAATAAAAATATAAAATATAATAATAATAATAATATATAAATGAAAAAAAATTTCAGAAGATAAGGATTGATAGATCGGGGAGAGAGAGAGTGAAGGGAGGTTAGGGTTTCGTACGGTGGAGGAGAAAGAAGAGAGGGAGAAGAGTGAGGAAGTCGGCTTTCGACGACAGCCGGCGACTGCAATGAGCGGCGCAGGTGGCATTGTGCCGGTGGTTGGAAAGTTTTGTTAGTGGCGGTGATTTGCGAAGAGATGTCGAGAAGGCTAGTGGTGGTTGTCAGTAGCGACTGCGTGCAGTGGTGCGACGGTAGTCGGCGATGACCAATGGTGAGTCGCCTGTGACCGGCGACGACCGTGGTCCAGCAGTGGAGTGGCAGAAGCTGCGAGATAGAGAGAGAGAGAGAGCGATGGCAAGGCCGTACAAGGAGAGCTACAGCGGTAGCGCAGCAACGCCAGTGCCGGTGAGGTGATGCCGGGAAGGGTCAGCGACAGCGGTGGCCACACGCCGGTGACTGGCGACGGTCGTCGTACCAACGGCTTACGGCAGAAGCCGCGTAGAGAGGACAGGGTGCGACTGAGGCGCGGGCAGCGGGCACAGAGGAGAGAGAAAGGGTCTCGTTCGGGCATTCAGGATATCCTTTTTTCAGATCTGTAAAGTATGAGGTTCAGGCAAGTATCTGTAAACTCTTTCTTTGGTCTAATTTAATTTTTAATTTATTTTAGATACCGTTTGAAATTTTTTTTACTAACATACATGTATTTTGTATATCTATTTTATTTATCCTGGACATACATGTATAGTTTATTGGATTATTTTTGGGGCTTTGAATATGGGGTTTATGATTTTAGAAATTTATTATTTTTTTATAAGTCTAAAAAATTTATTGGACTCGGTGTATGATTATATCAGTATGTGTAATAAAAATATACATAAAACTTGCTTTGGCCATACATTTTCACATGCACATGTAGAGTTGTAGTCACTACATTTAAATTTGGATTATTAGACTCTGGCTAACTCCCGACTGGGAGATTTATTTGGAAATCCCTTTCCGCCGGTAGGAAAAGCTTGAAGTAGTGACCCTTCCCATTTGGATAATTTGACTTGACTTTAGAATATATTCAGACATCCTAATATATTTGACAAGTTTGAGAAATGTACCCAAAGTCGAGGGTGACAAAATATAGTTAACAACCTTATCTATGAGTACAAGAATCATGAATTTTGGCCTAAGGTTACCAATATTATGTGTAACCTTTTATCAAGTTAGTCTTTAAATTATCAGAACCCAAATTTAGTGCATAATTTGTATTTCTACATGGATTTGTATTGGATTTTGATTTGGACTTGGATTTGAGATTTCCCAATTTTGCCTTCAATTGGGCATTAGTATATATCGTATAACGATTTTGATTATATGTTTTGATCCGGACATTTGGAATATCTGTCGTGGTGCTGTTTCGATCTCTGCGCACGCTGTTAGATCATCCAGTTATCGAATTCTACCCCAAATCACAAGCTGATCGGGCATTGAAGTTGGACTTAGATTTAGGATTTTATTTTGTGTCAGGTCCTATTTATTTAGTTTGTCACACCCGAATTCTGGAACTTAGGATTATTTGTTTAAAATTATTTAGAACTTTAAATTTTAGAAAATATAATTAGTTATTTAAATTGACCTGTTTAGTCCGAGTTCGTGACAAAAGATTAGAGAGAGAGTAAGAAATGGATGACTTGGCTTCGTGATGTCTGGGATTCGTAAGTGAATAGAGAACTGAAATTCTGTATTCGCAATTCTTATAAGTGATTCAGATCCCGTCCCTTTGAAGAAAATAAGTATATTTATAACCTTATTGTCAATTAGGATACTATTTCTGAAAAGGTATAATTACGTATTAATTGATGAGTTATGTTGATTGTGAATTAAATAGTCCAACCATTATATAAACTCTAAATCTAATGCTTGTTTATTAGGCGGATTAACTATTCACTTAATCTGACCATTCATCTTTTGGTTTATATAACTATTTGTCAGTATTAACCGTTTGGATTTAATAGCAATGCGGTCGTTCGATATCTCAATTTTTTATATTACCAGTAGTCCGACAATTCGGATACCCGCTAGGTCGATCAAATTGTCTTTTGTTCCAGGTTTAATAATTTAGTTGGTTCATATCCTTCATGTTGCTGACGATTTGTGAGCCGCTCATAATAATAGGTCCGGCCGATCTCATCTTAGGCCTTACCAACACTAGCTCTCATATTTAGAGGTTAAATTCAAGTTTCGAGTATGCTAAAATGAAATTCAGGTGGGGCACTTTGAACATTGGCCGAATGTTTCTTTATAAGGGAATCTTAATAAATTCTGGGTTTGATTTTTACCTTATTGATTAATATTTTTTCACCATTTGACTACATTTCTTTACTCAAAATTCCCCATTTTGTGGCCCCTTTTTGGCTATAAAAGAAGCTACTCTCATTTGATTTTCAACAAAATTTTAATTCTCAATATTTGATGGAGTTTCATTTGATTTTTAACCAAACCTCTAGTACAACATTTGATGGAGTTTCCATTTGGCGAATTTGAAGGGAGAAGTTCTTCCTGGTTGCTTTCGTATTCTTCCAGGAGGCATTTGTGAAGTTTCTCTTAATTATACTTTTTAATATAAGAACCTATCTTAGTTTTTTTCTTTTACACAATATTCTGAATCGGGGTGCTTTTCTTTCTGGGCAGCCACTCTTGATTCTCCTCATCATCTGTTGTGAGGCTTCTACATTTCACAGCCTGTTGAAGAGGAGTAGCCAGTTCAATGTCTTTCAACTCTTATACTGTAATATCTTTGTTGGATTTTCATATCAACCACCCAGAGTCGTTTAATAGGATGTTGAATTAGAGAGGGGGTGAACATTTGTGGTGCTCTTGCTTTCCATTTTCTTCTTATTGTTAGATCACCCATATTGCCTTTGTCTTTATTTCATCCTAAATGATTTTAGCTTCTACTTTGTAAGGACATACATTGTATATAAGTGTATTTATGAAATAAAAAAGAATTTTATTTTATTTTATTTTTGTTCTTAGATCGCAGTTTTTAATATATTTCTTTCATTAGGCTTGTATTTGTCTCGTGAAATTATAAGTCGTTAAAAATTAAATTGAAAAAACTATTCGAATAGAAAATTGTCTTCAATTATTGGCTTCGATAACTAGCATTTTTTAGGTTTTAGTTTGGTAAAGATTTATCTATCGACAACTTTGTCTTCTGATAATTCAAACTCTTGACAGTTTTATTTTCTAACAATTTGCATTTCTAACAAATATGCATCCTTAACCAAAGATCTGGGACTTTAAGTTATCAGGGTTAACTGATTCATTGTATGAGCTGAATGAACTTTCAAAACTTGATTTCTTTAACTTGTTTAATGACGTCAAGGCCATTGTTACTTTTGTGACGAAAGTGGCTCATTAACTGCGCTATTAATACAATGACAGGTAACTTGAAAATTGCTTTATTTTTTAATCATTTAAATATGCAACGTTTTGGGCTTGAGAGAATGTAAGCAGATATATCGTCATTTGAGCCACTCTTCGTTTGAATTGGCGTTATCATTCGAAACGTATCGTTTCTAACTTCAATTGTCATTTAAATTCTAGCTTCTTTCTTTCTTCTCTTTAAACCCTAAAGTATGTTTTTCTTCACTTTGCATTAAAGCATTAGCTTCCCCGTTTCTCTAATTGTCCACCTTTTAGTTTCCCACAACTCTTCGAAGCATCTTGAAGAATGTCGCCAATGTTGCCTTTTGCCTCACCATGGACAATATACAAGACATCTATGACCGATACAATATTCCTTTTGTCGTTCCTTTTCAAGTTTCTTCGTTTGATGAAAGAGTTTATTCTTTTAAGGAAGACTTTATTATCTTATATGAGGCTCATTTGAAAGATGGCCTTTGGATTTTCTTTGTGAGGAAATTTGTAAAAATAATGTAAACATTAAAATTTTCAGTTGCCTGTCTCCATTCCAATGCCATTAGATATATTGTGGCTTTGTGCATTTTCTTCTGCTAATAGGATCTTAGAAACCATGATTCTGTAAAGAATTGGAAATACAGTTTCTTCTACGTCAAAGTTCCCAATAACTGAATTTGGTCAAATAAATGGAGCGACGTCAACATTACTTTTTCTGGTCCGATCCTGGAGAGTGCACATGCAATGGCTAGATCACGAGTTGATCTAATATTTATTATGTTATTCAGAAAATTTAAACTTTAAAATTCCATATAGTTTGTAGATATTCTGAAATGCTCAATTACAAGAACTGATGCACCTCCATTGATGATGATTGTTTCTTCTGCGCCTGTCAACAAATTTCACTCCCTTTCCAAATGCTGATATTTGTACGTCTACTTCGAAGAACATTCCCTGTTCAGTCAATAGTGGGCAACAAGAACAAAGGCAGATTCTTATGTGAGCGTCCAAGCTGCAGTCGCCTTAAAGTCCTCTACCATCTTTCTTTCATTAAGTGCATGACGGAAATTTTTACTAAAGCAGACCCTTCCCTCTGAATCAGTTGCACGTAGTTACTCTTTTGACAATCACATAAAATAAATTTAAAAACTAATAAAACTGAAAGAAATAATCAGTTGAACTGCTCTTCGCCTCAAAACTAAGATTTTGCTCCTAAATGTTCTTGTATCTGGTTCATTTTTGCTGATATCATTGTCATCATTCATCAGCGGTGGCGACCTTGGAACCCCTCTTTTGTGGGAACTTCATCTGCATAAACTCTGTAGCATCAGCTGCTTCTGTTGTAGGAGGACACGGTAGGGATTGATGGGTCCAGTTAAAATTTAAGCTGTCTTGATCTTACCAACCTGAGTTCAGAACGAATCAAAGGGTCCAAATTGTCAAGTACCATGTTGTCCAATATCCAGGTCAGGGACCGGGTAGCCATTAGCAGGGTCAAATCCTCGAGCTTCAAGTATGAACCAGGTGACCTTATGCTGGGTGACTGGAGAATTAAAAGGGTTAGAGTATGGTTATACTATGGGCAAACCAGTAAAGATTGATTGAAAGAGGGAAGCCAAATAAGGGCAGGCTGTTTAATGAAAAAACTTTTTTAAAAAAAGGAAAGAAAAATGTCAGGCAAAGCTAAAATCCCACCGCTTCCTGCGGGCATTACTCTCCCTAAGCTTTCTCGTCCTTTAAAATCATTTTCTCAGTATCAATTTCTCTAAACCAAAAAATAAATAAAAAATACTTTATTTTATTTTTTTATTTTTATTTTTTTCTTATTATTTTCTTTTCATTCAAGCTTTTTTAAATTCAAAACACACACCCTCTTTCTCACTCTTCTCCAACTTACTGGTTAGGCACAATTGCTAATTTGACAGTCAAAAAATAAATCGGTAGGCTAATTTTATTTCACAAAATCTATTTTAATTTGTAGTATGTGGAATCTAAATTTAAAAAGATTAAGTGTCCTTGGCAAAAAATTTTAAATCCAAATTGAAATCTAAAGTACACATTCTTAGCATGGCTCATCAAATAGCTATGGCACCTCTATTGAGTATGGATACGCCACGTCAGGTGACCAGTCTAGGGCAAGGACTTGTTCTAATTCTGCAAGCTCAATCTCAGCTGCGCCAAGGTCCCCCTATGGGTCCCAACAGGACCACCCTACCCACCTTCTCGTCTTCCTCCCTGTTCCTGAATCTTCAGCCTCCTGTTTACGGTGTTTATCCATTACTATCCTCGAAAACATTTGATATGTTACGGTCAGTTCTATTATTTTAATTTTCTTATTTGCCCAAGTATTAATATTAGGAATTAAAAAATATATAATTAAGATATAAACAGCTAGATAGAAACTCAATATAATTTGTATAAATGATGGGACCACCATTACAGCTCCGGCTCTCGATTTATTCTTCCTTTGGGGCTATGGATTCTCCTTCGCTCGGATATCTTTTGGGTGCCAGCTTTTACTATTACAAGTTCTTTGACGGCCCCCATTTACCGGTCAATGGCCCATGAAAGTTAGGCCGTTCGCATCCCAAGCCGTCGACCTCACCATTGGTCTACTTAGGCTCTCACACCCTTCTATTTCGTTTTGGGGTCCGTGGCAGACGAATTGATAGCAAAATCTGGAATGTTGATTTTTGTTTTGATTTTTATCAAAACTTTAAAAATGGATTTAATTTCATATCCATTGGTAGATAGATAACAAAACATTAATTAGCAAGAAATTCAATCTTTAATAATACAATGGACGCATTTAAATAATAACCACATGGTAGAGCTTCTAATGGGGTTCTAATACATTATATTAATTTGTATCTCATAATAATAAACGCTAAATTCAAACTAATTAGATAATACTAAATAAAAATAATGATTTTATAATAATAAATAACTGTTTTGAAAAGTATATAGTAAACGTTAATTATGTGACAAAAATTTTTAAATTTATAAGCATATCAACAAGAATTGGAGGCTTTAGAGTGAGACGTCTAGCTGGCGTGTTATAAAATAATAACGTATTAATTCTAAACTATAAAATATCTATTTTTTTATTTTTTTCCAGTATTTTAGTAATTATCATAAAATTTGAGAATGATCTTTTATTTTTTGATAATTTTAAATGTTTTTTTTTTTTTTTGAATTATCTGTTTACGACAGTTCAAAGCTAACATCCGTTTAAGGCACGATAACTCGGCTTTCAAATCCAACAGCAAACCCCTAACCAAAGTCGACGCCCACTGGATTGGGGTTTGATTAAGGAGTCCTACGGCGACGCCTCGTAGCTTGTTCGTACGGCATATCCTACTGTGTTTTGGCGGCATGTGCATAGTCAGAGCTCGCAATATCTAAACATATATATATTTATTTATTTATATTTTAAAAATAATGATATTTTGAAATAATATAATATCATCTAATCTTATACAAATTCATTTGTATATTTGTATAGATAGATATATAAGATTTTATATTATTTAAAAGTGTTCTAGGAATATGGAAAGGGTATTCTCAATATTCCTTTTTTTTAATGTTTAAAGAAGATGAGTATTTAAATATTTTTCTTATAAATTATGATAAATAGATATTTTTTAAGTGTTTGTAAGTATTTTAACCTGTTAAAAATTACAATTATAATTTCATCAATAAATATTATCATCTTGAATTTGCACTTAAATATATCATTTATATTGTTTGATATATTAATTAAAATTCATCAATTTAGATGACCCATTTAAGTATAAATTTAAAATATCAAATTATTAAACTTTTTTTTTTAAGGTTATCCAAATTTATGATTTTCCTTTCGAATTAAGAAGGGTTGAAAAGGATTGGTAATTTAGACAAGAAATCGTTCGCTTGAGTTGGACCCCCATACATTTATTAATATTATAATATAATATAATATATATTAACTTGTATGTATAGCTTTATTTATGTTATCTACCATCACGAGTTACATCAACTACGTTATTATCATCGTTTATCACTACTTAACAATTGATGGCGTCTTGGGATTCTTCTCCTTAAGTTCTTTTTTTTTTCTGCCATAAAATGAAAATAGGGAATATGATGTATTCGAAAGGGAAATTTGCTCAGAGTACGAAAAACATATAAAAGAGCTGAATAGTTACGTTTGCACGCTATCGAAACGTTCTAAATATAATTTTAAAAAAAAAACATATTTATTATTATTATTTTTATTTTTAAAAGAAGGAGTAACCAGCACGGATCGGATATCCTGATTGGACAGATACGTAATGGGTTGTGTATTCGGATCAAAATTTAATAATTGTGATTTTAAGTTAAAATTAAGCTTTTTAATTTTTTACAATATTCAGCTTTATTAAATATAAATTTAGTATAAAAAAATTTAAAATTATTATTTAAAAATTATTATTTAATATTTAAATTTAATCGGAAATTATTTTAACCATAATATAACAAAACCGCAAGCAAATACTGTTATCCCCTGCCCCAACTACCATTCCCCATTATAGCGGAGTCTCGTTGGTGCTAATCTACCTGGAGAGAGTGTGTGCGTGTCGAATCAGGGGGGGTCATCTTTTTTCCTTTATTTTTTTAATTTAAGTAGTTTATTTTAAAATGTATAGTTATCATTTTATTATTATTTTTTTAAAAAAAATGAAAAATTAATTAAAATTGATTATTAAATTATAAATATTTATTAAAAAATAAATAAGTTAAACTAAAAAAATAAAAGAGCCTTTCATCTCTAAAAAAGGCAGAGCATTCTTCATTTCGTGTGCCTGTGTTATATGTCCTACTTCTTGGCTTTTTATGCCTATCTGTGTTTTTTTTCATTTTCTTTTGGGAAGGCAAAAGCGGTACAAATAAACAGACAATGTTTCAGCCATTGGCGGCTCAAACAAGCTTAAGGCGATGATCATGAGCATGTGATACAAATATACAAACCACGAAGCAAGGTTATTACATGAATATTCATATATGCAGGAACAGACAGGCAATTTTTATTCGTTTTGTTTACTGGATGCTGCTTTATTTGGTGTACAGCTCACAATCAGCAAACTCTGGAATTCAATAAAGGTAGGAGTAGAGCCACCAAATTAAAGCGACATCAATACAAACACGCCATAAATTTCTAATTTTTCCCAACTTAATCCTCTGTCCACTTCTGCAACTCATCGTCTATGTCAAGCTGATCGCCATTAACTTAGCCCCGAAAGCTCGATTAAACAATTCAGAGAGGGGTTTAATGACACCAACTCGAGGGGAAAAAAAAAAGTTTAATTAATTAAATATTCGTAGACCTTTTGCACAGCTTACCAAGCAAATAATTACTTACACCGACTTGAATTTCACCTACCTTTCCATATGATCAATCCCTGTAGTCGCTTTCCCAACATAGATAAAACTCTGCTTTTCGCTCAATTTGCTTCTCTTCTGCGCTTCAACGTCTGCCTCCTCCTCCTCCGCCTCTTCTTCTTCTTTGGACATAACTTTAAAGTACTCGGCGCTGCTGTCCCCATAGATTTTGACGATCACCGAGTAAAACGATACCGAAAAAATTGCGAGCAGAATCAGGAACCAGCTGAACTCGATGTTAACAAGCGATTTTGCACGCGCCAGAGATTTCTCGCCCTCACATCGGACAACTTTATGCCCCTCTTCGGAGTGCATGAAACAGCCTTTGGGAATTAATTCCGGCGTCCAGAGCATAAATCCCATAGTCATAAGCCACACGCCTTGGAATAATATGCTCAACGACCTGACAAAACTAACCATGAAGCTGTTCGGCAGCGCGATTCCCAACAAAGTAGTTGATAGGGAGACGAAGATGACCAATTGGAGGAGCCAGTGGTATTGGCCC
The DNA here is from genome assembly GCA_033239525.1 of Nepenthes gracilis. Taxonomy (NCBI): domain Eukaryota; kingdom Viridiplantae; phylum Streptophyta; class Magnoliopsida; order Caryophyllales; family Nepenthaceae; genus Nepenthes; species Nepenthes gracilis. The sequence continues at coordinate 1,194,466 of BSYO01000010.1, forward strand.
TCGACGCCCATGTGATCGGCGGAGTGGAGGTGGAACAGGAGGAGCTGCTGTGCAAAGGCTACAGCGCCGACAAATTGGAGGACGTCGTGGTGGGATTTGGGGCGGCTTTTGTCGAGGACGATGGCGGAGACGGCGTAGACGAAGAAGGTGAGGGAGATGGACGAGTGCTCGAAGTTGTGGAGGTGGTTGGAGGGGATGGTACCGTCGGGATCGAACGGCTGGTGGCGATCGGGACCGATGAAGAGCTCCATAGCAACTGAGATGGAGCAGCCCATCATGATCAAGTACAGTTCAAGGTACCTCAGAAACGAGGTCGGAAACCACGGGAGAGCTCTGTAGTTGTGGTGAATAGCGTGGAGCTTGATGTGATTGAAGAGGTGCCAGAAGCCGATTACGAAGAATCCGAAGCCCGGCGCTACGTGGCCTACTAGAGTGCCCATTTCTCAGCGCGCTGTGTCCGATTTGGCAAAAGAAAAGCTCGGAATGGGAGGAGAGAAAGGAAGGAAATTGTTGAGCGGAGGGGAGGGAAGGAGGGGAGTTCTTAAAGGGGAGAGAGAATTTCCACGGGAGGTTTGCTCTGGAGTGTTCTGAAGTGGTTGGTTGGAAGGCCGTTTTGAATTTTGAACTGTTGAGTCGAAGGACAACGGCGGGCGCCGCCTGCCTTGCGGCCTAAGAAGGAAGAAGAATTTCACAGAAATTTTCGACGAGTTGACCGAAAGAAGCTTCTTATCGTCTTGACGTGACGAGCTGCCATTAAATAAGAATCACAAATTAATTCCTGTCGTATTACCATTACTCACGTTTAGCGAAATAAAAATTCTATTTTTAAAAAAATATTTTCACAAAAAAATTTATTTTTATATTTTTAAAAATAACCATTTTTATAGTAATATTTAAAATATATAATTATATTTATATAATAATTAAATATTTAAATATATTTTAAATATATAATAATTTTAAATATTTAAAAATATTTTAATAAAAATATATAATTATATTTAATAATTATATATTTAAAATATATATAATTATTAAATATATAATTATTTAAAAATTATATTATATAATATATAATTATATTTTATATGATTATATGTATTTTACATACTTATATGTATTTATATATATAATCATTTAAATATTTATTTTATATATGTTTGATATATGTTGCGTCCCGAACTTTCGATTGTCATACGGATTAGGAAGCTTTTAGATTCCTCGTTGTCGGGAGATGGTAGCGAGCGGATTCGGTCTCCGTCTCTGTTAACCTAAGACTTGCATAATACAACTAACAAATAGGAGGTTAGAAGCTCGGTAAAATTTCTCCCACTGAAAATACTCCGACGTTCAAGTTAGTAACTTTTCGCAATAAACGGAAAGGGGCGCACGTTTAGAGGTGTACGAAAATATAGTATAAATGTATTGTGAGTACGTCAATGCACGAATAGGAGATTAGCGAGTGGGTAATGTGAGGCCGGGCTCCCAGAATGCACCGCAGTGGGTGGCTAACTTTTGTCGCCAGAGAAGGCTGAGAAACTCGGATATGGAAGATGATTTTAGAGTTTAACTTGCGTGATATGGAGTCCATTATCTAGGATCCAATCCCCACCCCTGTAGAATGAAAAGGATTTTATAGGCCCCCTGATTGGAGGCTTTCGGCACAAGAATCCTCGTCGCAGGGATTCATCGGCCGCTGATCGCTGACAGCGGTCGTCGGTGAGTCAATTGTTGCCTTGCAGTGGCAAGTAGACCACCGGGCATTATAGATCATGCTTGGTCTACCTCTTGTGCTGGGATTGGCCGAAGAAATATGTGCAGCGGCGTGAGCCACAATTGACAACGCTAACCCTCTCCCCATTAGCTCATTTCCTCTGTGTCACAACTGTTGCCCGACAGCCACATTAATGGGCTGCAGGCGACGCCCATTGGCTATGAGTATGGGCTGCCACGTAGGCTGTTCTGGGATGTTGGATTGGATCCACCGTTTTGGTTGTTGCTCCACGGGTTGGGTTTTGAACTTCTTTCGGCATTCGCACTGGACCCAACACTTGCCCCCATGCCTGACTCGATCCGTGGTCGCAACCTGGTATGTCTTTTTGGGTCCAACTTGCGATCGCTCGGCTTCCCTTGAGATGCGCCAATGTTTGTCATCTTCCAACTTTACGCCTTCCCTAGACAGTTGTGCAGGCTTTTCTGGCACCGTAGAGATTCGGTGCCTGGAATGGAAGGATTCGCACGCCCGAGATTGCGTCAAATTTGAGGGCTTTTTTGTTTCATGAAAGACGTTCACGGGATAACATGCCCCATTAGATGCCGGAAGGGCACCAACTTGCCCATAAATAGGAGGGCCCTTCGACAGGTGTGGCACATCCCTTGGCTGACTTTGGAGAAGCAATGCGAGGGTCTTGGCTCGCACCGCCTCTGGTGGGAGTCCGCGAAGGAGTTAGATGGACTAGTTGGAGATCCATAACTTTTGATGAAGATTGTCCTTAAGTCCACGCCGGGGCAGTTCCTCATGTTAACGAGAGTGGCTCGACCACTCCGCTATCGTCCCGTGTCTCCCCCTAAGGAGCGATGTGCTCCAGTGTGCAGTGGGATCGTGGCGAAGCAATCCCGGGGTACTTCACCTCTGGTGTAGTGCATCGCTCCCGCCCTCCACTTCATTTGGATCACCGTATGCTTCTTCTGGAGGGGAGGTGAAGGGCGGAGTCTCCGTTTGGGGAGTGAAGGCCCTTGGAGTCCTTGTTGGAGGCTTCTGCCATAGGTGTTGGTTCTGCATCGGTGGTTAACATTGGGCAAATCTCCCGCTAGAGGCTGACCAACACCTAATTGCTCCTAGTGCTTGCGCTTGTTAGGTTACCAGTGGTGGGACCGCGGTGATCTTATGTGGATCACGTTCCCCAACGTACTCCAAGCATCCAGGGCAGTTGCCAAGGGGCCTAGGCCTCGTACCATATTTTCTTTCTCTTTCTTGTACTTTTGCTACTATAAATTTTATACTTTGTAAAGAAAGTATTGATTAATAAAAGAATTAGCCACTCATCTTTATTCTTCTATCTTATAGCACGCATCATTTCTTATTGACTGCTTTTTTGGATCATCCTTCAACTGTAATTTGCTACTTCCATTGTGTTGCGCCCCGTTCCACGCGTCTAAGTATCTTCGGATACCTACGGTCAGTTCTGCCGGTCTCGTCTCTCAAATCTTAATGTAGTCCATCTACGGGAGGACGTGGAAGGAGGAGACTTTTGGCGGCTGACGTCAAGGAAGCTCAAACGCCACGGGTGGATGTCACATTCGCCTGGCCAATTGGCACATTAAATGTGCAGGAAATTACGGGGCGCTGCGCCATAATGATTCGCCTTGAAAAGGTACGAAGTTCCAGGGATTTTCCACATGGAGGGCGTCTGTTGGCTTTCTACCGACACGCTTTGTTTTCAAAATGCTGCAGTTTCAATGGGGGAACTCTGTTTATTTAAACACACGAGTTTCCTCCAAGGTTACGTGCTCTGTTGCCTTTTTGACGGCGTGAAACTTCACGTTGCCTTCGAGCCTTTTTCTCCTTGTCCTCTTATGTTGCAGTTTCAATGGAAAGGTCGTCCTCATCATCTGGGTCAGAACCTTCTTTTGAAGAGCCCGAGATTGCGTCCCATGTCTCTGGGATCCCTGGTGCGGCTACGACTGGTGTAGCAACGGTGGAGGAATGTCATTCAACAGCCACTGTTCTGGGTTTGGTGCGAATTTTGAGGGCACCTTCAGGCTTTGAAAGGGAGGAGATGTTCACCTCCTCGCGGGATTGTAGGTCAAGGAGGGTAGATCATCTGCTTCGTCAAGTTGTCAGGGCCGTCAAAGGCGATGAAGCCAGGCTGCAGATTGCAGTCGGAGAGATGGAGCAAATAAGGGCCCGCGCCGTATACTTTGAGGAAGCGAGGGCTGAATCAGAAGTGATGGCGTCTGAACTTACTGATGCTAACATGCAGGCCCGGGTCTGCATATTGGCACTTCAGGAGGAGCTTGAGCGATTGCGACTACAGCTCAGGGAGGAGCTCACGTGGGTGGGGACTAAGCTGAGGTTGAGGTTCCTGCCGGAAGAAGTCGGTCCTACAATGCAAAAGAACTTCCAGGACGGTGTCTATCTCAGCCAAAGACTAGTCTCGCTGGGGGAACCAAACTTCTGCATCGACATCCTGGACTCTCGAAACTCTAGTGCCCTGACACACGCAAACCTGTTAGAGTATCCGGCTCCAGATCCTACTGAGCCCAGAGGGGGCCGTTAGCTGTGCTTTGTGGCCGCAGGCTACTGTAAAAAAGAGTTATTAATGATCCATATGATGAAACTTAATACTTAGCTGCTCCGCTTATTTCTCGTTGCTTATTGTACTCGAATGGTCTGTTTTCTCTCTCGTGCACCCATCTTGAAAGTCCCGCCGCCGTCCTCCCTAGTGATCAGAATTCCCACATTAAATGCAGGTGTCCCAGTGAAAATTTCGACAGGCGGTTGAGGCGATATCGATTTGCAATCTGACAAGAGGTCATGGTTGGCAGTTGCTTGGGACCTGCGACGCTTCTACTAGGTCGGCATGTGGCCGGGCCATTTAGCGAAGGTGTCGTCTGGGTTTTACCACACGTTGGCACCCCATTGTCTATTTAAACGACGTCTCGACAAAATCCTTCCCTTAATACTTTTTCATGCTGCAACTCATTCCAGAGTAAGAGAGAGATAGCCAAGAAGAAAGCATTTGCTTCCTCTTCGCGGGATTCAGGGCAAGCCGCCACAGGGTTGACAACACGGGTTTCGTTTTGGCAGCAAGTGTCATCGCTACTTTGATGGTTGACTACGGGATCCCCAATGATTGGGCTTATCATGCTCCTAGCTTCACGGGTAGAACAAATGCCCCACCAGATGGTTTCGTCACTGTTTATGGGCACCATTTGAGAGGGGGGCTTCGCTACCCCAGACCATGCACTCTGCACGTGCTGGTCGATGCATTGGGTGTTCCTGTGGGAAGGTTTCACCCTAATGCCGTTCATTACCTGATATTACTGTGTATCTTCTCCCGCTTTCATACTGGCGCGTTTGATGTGAAGGCAGCGAGAGTGATCTTCTGTTTCATGGAGTCGGAAGATTGGATCTCTGTATCTCCGAGAACCAGCTTCCAGTTCCGGGGGGCCAACCGTGACTCAATGAAGAACTAGAAGAGACGCTTCTTCTTCCTGCAGGAGTCTTCTGACTTAGAGCTCTCGCATGAGTTGGGCCAAATCTTGGTGTACTTCCACGGGAAGGTGTCCTCAGAGGATGCTAAGGATATAGCAGAGTTGGTCGCTGCCATTAACTCTCAGATGGCGACATTCTCCGTTCAGAACTACTATGTGATGTCCCACATTTTTGAGGCCACCAGGTGGGGGCCTTCGTTTGGCTGGGGCATCGCTTGCTCTTTAAAGAAGAACCCCAAGGATGTCGTGATCTCTAAGCTATCAAGATGGCGCTGTAAACGGACAGTAAATTGACGACGAGGAATGTTAGCTCCCGCG